>JARHVA010000784.1:2325000-2977500 GCA_037957365.1 Torreya grandis | reverse complement strand
ATATGTGATCATAATGTAAAATCTAGTTGACTCTATTTACATGCTCATTTTTAGATGTGTATCATGATTATCATATATGCAACCATATTTTTTAGTTGTTTTATTTTTATTATGAAAAATGTGATGGTTTTTTGATTGTTGCATACAATCACATTTATTCGTCTTGTAAGGGGATGTTTTCTCTTTGTGAGACATTGTATATAAGCCTCAAGCAATTGATTTTTAATTTTTCACATGGCATGATACATCATAATTATAAAATGAAGCCTTATATCATTGTTGTCAATGTGTGTAAGGACTAATTCAAATATAAATTTTCATAACTTGAGATCAATATATGAATCATGATCCAAGTGTAAATCATAATAGACTAAATAAAGGCAAATAATTAATAATACACACAAGCAAACAATCAATCAATTCATACATAAAGACATAGCTAAAAGTAATAAACAAACAAGTAATCATTATTGTGTGAATGTAGCTAAATGTAGCAATAAGACATTAGTCTTGTGTTTTTTCCCCTAAGTTGAGGGAATATTTGATAGGATAATGTGACAAACTTTAACAATGGGGAAATGTAAGAAGGAGGAAATAGTCGAGCTGACCCCAAGTAGACCATGTAAATGGACATTTATTACATAGTCTATTGTGGACCTTAGATCGATGTAATTTTCCCATAAATGGGAGGGAATGTGATGACAAATTAATAGATGACATTGTCAGAGAAGTAATATAGAATCGATTTATAAAATGATGAGAGTGTGTAATAATTGGCTAGTCAAATGGTGATAACGTGGTAAAAATCACTCATAAAAGAGTGAGAGTGTAGAACAATGATAATGATAAATATCAAAGATAGAATGATGAAAATGGGAATGATGGCAACTAAGCTGACCTGAGATACCCCATGTATCCAAGTATTGCCTACATAGTCTATGTGGACCTCAGACCAATGTAGTTTTCCAAAAAATGGGAGTGTAAATAGAGAGATGACAATGTTGATTAGGTATGATCATGATTTAATTAAATATACCTTCCTAATACATATACAAACACCTAGGGAAATGGGATGATTATAATTTTGATGATGACTAAATGTAATTTAATTTGATGGAGAAGTGATGATTTGGATAAAGGATTGCCCACCCATGAGATGTTCAATCCAAATGGGGTCTATCCACATGATACTCAAGTAATGCCACCAAAAATAGAAAAAAGAGGGAAACCCACTCACAAACATGATGACAAACTGATCAAATATTTTGTGGCTTTATATCTCTTTTTGGTATTTTTTTGACTTTGTAGGATTTTTAGATTTTTTAGTGTTTTGGTGGCATTGGGAACAAGATATACACAATAGTATTATATAAATATGATGTACAAGGGAATATAAAAAATTTTACCAGAAACCATCTAGCAAAGGAATAACAACCTTGGATAGGGGTTCAATAGAAAATCTAGACACGAAAGGGATCGCCATTCAACATCAAATCATGATGTAAAGTAAGTAATTTAAAATGGGGAAAAGACTAATAAAAAGATATATTAAGTCATTTCAAGGATTATACCAAATAATAAATCCATACTTGAATCCAATATGTTATGGTATTCTATCTATAAAGATGTTCTAATGATGACCAAATCTAAACTACCTTCTGAATTCCCCTATAATACACACAGGTCATAATCAAGATCAAGACAGTAATAGGATGGATGAGAAAGGACAAGAAATTACTCAAGAATGTAATAAATGGGAATGGGAAAATATGTGGAAGGGGTGCCCCCCAATTATTGGCTCTCTTAGATAATATTCAAACAAATCGGGCATAAAAGTGCTTGAGATGCATAATGTTCATGCACTCATCTAGTTCTTTCCCATTTGATGTAGCCATCTTGTATGATTAAGAACCATATTTTTTTATGATAATGAATGGACCCTGATAATTAGGCTCAATTTTTCCCTTTTTTCATAGTTTTTGTTGGTGTTTTTCTGATTTTATTTTAGCACAAGATCACCAACATCAAAGTCTCTATAAATGATGTGTTTACTATAGCTATGTTGTAGCTGATTTTGATATGCTTTGGGATGGCTCAATATGGATAGTTGTTTCTCATCCAAGAGTTTTATATCTTTTAGCTATTCAAATATATACTCCTTGTCATCTATAATGTCTTATAATGAAATAAATAGGGAGGGAAATTTGATCTCAATAGGAATAATAGCTTTAGATCAAAAGATTAAGGAATACATTGTTGCACCTGTAGGAATGCATATATTAGTACAAAAAGCCCATAGGGTAGGGAATAATTTCAAATTCCAATCATGGCTAGCATCATTGATTATATTCTTAAGAATTTTGACAATAGCCTTATTAGAAACCATAACTTGGCCATTACCTTGAGGGTAATAGGGATTTGACCATCTATGTTTGATATGAAATTATGCATAGAGAGTTTTCAATTATTTATTTTTTAATGACTTGCCATTATTAGAAATAATGGTAGAAGGAATGCCATATCATAAAATGAGGTTATTCAGAATGAATTTGGATATTTGCTTACTGGTTACATAATTGAAAAGGTTTGATTCCACTCACTGAGTGAAATATTCGATGGTATTCAGAATATAATTATGGCCATTTGAAGAAGTGGGGTTTATATTTCTTATGAGATCAATAACCCAAGTATAAAATAGCCAAGGATATGTGATAGGTTGAAGAGTTTGTGAAGGACCATGAATAATATCACCATGATTTTGATTAGCAAGGAACTTCTTGACATAGGTGCATGCATCTGATTCTATTATTGACCAATAGTATCATGTCTAAAGAATTTTTTTGGTAAGGACCATTCCACTAGTATGGGCCCTATACATCCCTTCGTACACATCTTTAATCACTAATTCAATTTCACTTGAGTTTAAGAAATAAAGTAGTTTCCCATGATAGCCTCTACGATAGAGCATACTACTGATTAAAGTATAACATGATGTGTTATGAATAAAGTATTTATGTTAAATGTGTGATAAGTCAAGGGCAAGAATGTGGTCTTGGAGGTAGGTGTATATGTCTTGGTACCAAGGGGAATTAGGACCAACAATATTACATAACATATATGAATTTGGATGACTGTAAACTAGTGTAAGAATATTTTCAATGAGGAACTAATATTCATGAATGTTATAAGACATTTCTATCAATGACCCAATAGTGGACATTATGTCTGTTGATCTATTGTTGGGTTTCAATATTTGTTCAAACTAGATGCATTAAATTTTTTGTTTGAGACTATAAACCATGCCTTTGTAGGGCATGATATTTATGTCCTTTATTTGATATTTATTTGTATCATGGTTGATAATCGATTTTGAATCCCCTTAGATAACCAACTATTGAATGTTCCATTGCACTACGAGGCAAGTCCTATAATGAGTGCCTCATATTCTGAAATATTAGTAGTGCATGGAAAAAATAATTTGAAATGTCTTAGTAATGTATCCCCTTGTAGTGCAATTAATATAATAAATTTTCTTAAACCATGGGATGTGAACGAACCATCAAAGTATAGCTTCCATTGATGTGATTCATCTAGAGTGAAGATATACTCATGGGTAAAATGAATTTTTAATGGATGTGTGTCTGACAAAGGTGCTCAACAAGTTGGTCTATAAGTAATTTCACTTTGATTGCCTTTCTATTAGTATATTCAATGTCAAACTCTCTCGTGATCATAATCCATTTGGCCATATGACCTGTCAATGTTGCTTTGGAGAGAAGATACATGAGTGGATCAATTTTTTTAATGATGATGGTTTTGTTGTTCAACATATAATAAAATAATTTTTAAGATGTGAAGACAAATTTTAAACATGATTTTTCAATTGGTGTATAATAATGTTCTTAAGTGACCAATGTCCTGCTTAGATAGTATATTGCATGTTCTTTTCCCTAATCATCATGTTTGGTTAAAAGTGCCCCCAAGGCATATTCAATCATTGAAATGTAAAGCAATAGTGTCTTCCTTGATGTTGGTTGGGAAAACACTAGTGTATTTTCAAAATAAGTCTTTAGATGCTCAAATTATTTTTGATAGTTGGTGTTCCATTGAAAGTTGATACCCTTCTTTAATAGGTGAGAGAAAAGATGGTATTGATCAACAAGTTGTGAAATGAATCAATGAATGGACTAGATTTTACCATGAAAATTGTAGAGTTATTTCAAATTAGAAGGGTGATGCATTTATATGATATCCATAAACTTGGTAGGGATAACTTTAATACCGCTGTGAGAAATAATGAAGCCTAATAATTTTCCTAAATTGACTCCAAAGACACATTTATTTGGATTAAGGTACACTTTATATTCATGAAGTAGCTCAAAGATTCTCCATAGAAATTTTGAATGTCCTGCACATGTTCTTGACTTGCCTAGAATATCATCAACATAATCCTCAACAATATCATGCATTATGCCATGAAAGATGACAATCATTGAACATTGATATGTAACACTCACATTTTTTAATCGCTCACATTTTTTAATCTGAATGACATAACATAATAATCGAATGTTCCCCAAAAAGTGATGATTGTTGTTTTATGTTCATTCTTGTGTTATTTTAATCTAGTTATAACCTAAAAAACCATCCATGAGGATAACATTTCATATCCTTTTGTGATTCTATAATAATATTAATGTTAAGTAATGGTAAGTCATCTTTTGGACATGCCTTGTGGATATCTCAAAATCCATGTATAAGAGAATACCTTCAGGATTCTTGCTAACTATGATAATATTAGAAATCCATTTGGATTATTCAATGGGTAGAATCAATATTGATACCAATAATTTTTTTAGTTATTTTTTGACTAATATAGAAATACATGGATGCATTTTATTATTATTTTTGCTTAATAGGCTTGACATTCAGGTGCACAACAAGATGGTTCATAATCAAAGATGGATCTATCACAAACATATCGGCATAAAACCATAAAAATATGTTATTGAAATCCTTAATAATGACAATAATGAATTCATGCTCCTTTACAGTGAGGGACGCACCCATCATGGCAATTTTGGGATCATCTGTTGTACTAATGTTGACCTTAGTGGTGTATTCCATGAGCAACATAGAATTATAATTGGTACTTATGGTAATTTATCTTTTCTATATGATTTTGGGCCACTAGACTCACCCATGTAATAAGAATTATAATTGGTTGTGGAAGGTAACGACCATTTGATAAATGTTTGAAGGAAATCTTGGACCAACTGCTCAAATGTCCTTTGTTATTATGAACTGATGTATGAGGCAACTATAATCCATGAACTTATAAGGCTTTGTGCTTCCTAAGGAGAAGAGAAAACTTCCCCATATTTTAGAACTTGAAATAGGTTTTCACCAAAGGGCTCATCTTTATATTTATTTTTAACCTGGTCTAAAAGTGCCTTAGAGAGGTTTTAAATAGTGGACCTCAATGTTTGATTTTTTTTTTAACTAAGGAAGTTCACCTACTCTCTAAATTAGGTATCAAGGTCCAATGAAAATTCAAATCCTTGATTGTGGTTTACAACTGGTTGACTGTTCCTAAGGCCCATGAACTTTGAAAGTGCTTTTTCATTATGAAATTCCTTCAATGGTATAATATGTTTTTTTTGATCTCAATAGATTAATTTGAGATAATGAAAGGTAAGAGGGAAATTAGATGAGGATGTGATGGTAATGATAGTATTATTATCAAATAGGTTCATGTCAGCTAGCTCATTGAAGACACTATACTAGGAATATACATCACTATGGGATCATCTTCATTAGATGCTAAAGTTGTGTCACTCTCAATATTTGAGGGGTCACCCCCATGTGGTTTTTATCCAATGCCTCGAGTACCTTTATTTTTAGTTACAAATATAGGCTCAAGAATACCTTATTGTTTTTACCCAAGCTCTTTCCTTTGTAATCATGTTGTTCCATGATTCTATTAGGAATGGTATATTTATCACTCTAATAATAATAAGTGAAATCATCATTGTAAAGTTAGGAATCCTCATAACTATTAATTTTTTCTTGATTCGATGAATCCTTTTTGAAAAAGAGAGGAGGTCCCTTCGAATGAGAATCAACCTTTTTATTTCACTCTATATTGGGCCTACTATAGGATTTAGGAGATTTTGGTAATTTGTAAATATGGAAAGTGTCTTTGATGTTGTATGTGCCAAGACCCTTATCTTCAATCATGAAATGAGAATAAATTTGAGAAGGTGAAGTAGTATCAGTGGATATGAGGTTACTTGGGTCAATTTAACTAGACTTGGGAGACTTGGGAGATTTATTATTGCATTTTTTAAGTGTATACTTAGTTCTAAGAAAATATTTATATCGACCATACTCAGCTTCTAAATGTTTATAATATTGGTATGGCTGAAAATCATCAAGAATAGTATCCTCCATTCTAGAATGAGGGATTTTTAGACATTGATTCAATGTGGAAAGGACTACATGTACTTCATGGATCCAAGGATATCCAAGAATAAAATTATATGATATTTTAATATTTATGACATGGCAAAGGGTATCATGGGTGATAGGCCTATCAAGGATAGGAAAACAAATGGTACCATGTTATTCTCTTTATGTGTTGTACACCTTGATAGTAATGGTGTTTCATTGCAGATTCATTAAAGTGTACCCCAAATGTTTTATGAATTGTAGTGAATCTATATTTAAAATCTAACTATTGTTTATGAGAGCTTGTTTAATCTTGTGGTGGGAAATGATTAGTTCGATGTAAAGAGGATTGTTGTGCAATGGACCAAGGGATGACATGTCACTTTGGTCAAATATGAGTTGTTGTTTGGGGGATAAATGATCCTAAAGTGTTTGAAATTTAGTATTCTCAATTTCATTTGAATCTTAGTTTAGTGTATAAGCTTCAACAATATTTCCTTGTGGATTTTAGATGTAGCAAATGATTTAGAATAGATATTTACATTGATGTCTTGTTTAATTATTCCATAAGATCATATTACTTTCTAGTGAAAGAAGATGGATTAGAATTTAAAGGAAAAGGGATATGGACTATATTATTTTTTGGATGTGGTAAAGGAATTTAGACTATAACCAATGGACATCGAGTTGTGATAGTGTAATTTTAAGTCAGGAGAGGATTACTTGAATTGAAAGGAGGAAGTGTGGGACTTGAAATGGTGATCCATGGATGTCGAGTTGTGATATATATATTTTTATTTGGAATAGGATTAATTAAATTGAAAGTAGGAGGTTTGGGACCTATAATGGTGACTCATGGACATTGAGGCATAATAATGTTATTTTAAGTCTAAAAAGGGTCACTAGGATATGAAGGGGGTGGTCCTAGAATGGAAGGATTAACACATTGAGGGGTGTTGAAGGTTGAAAAGGATTGGTTTTAATAGTGGATACATAATTATTGGTAATATATCCTAAAACATGTTGTATTCATATGATACATTATGGTAGCCAATCTAATTGGTTTGGGAATTCTGATCTTGATTATGGTTGTTTTAATTTTGGTGTTAACCATGATTTTGATTACAATTATTCAGTTGGTAATTATTTTGATTTTTATTGTGAAGTTGATGATAGTTATTATAATTATTATTTGTAAATGGGTCCTTATATATAACTAAGTTTTGATTTGAAGTATAATCAATGTTATTTAACTCAATGTTGCCACAATCAAATGGGTCTTGGATAAAGTGCCTAAGTTCCACACACATGTAAATTCCATGGCCTTTAACATGATGATAATCAAAATATTCATTATATTATACCACATGGGATTTGGTTTGTCTTATTAAAATGGATTTGTATTTGGCCAAATGACCATGTTTGTTGCAACCAATTTTTAGAATATTGACTCTGTGGGCTCACCACTTGGTCAGAAAAGAATCTTCTTTGATATTGATTCATTTGTAAGGGTGGTCTATGAAAAGTAATGGATTGAGTAAGGTGGATTATTTTGGATAGGTAATGATTGTACCTTTTTTACATGTCTTAATTTAGTTACTCTATTACTTATGACATTCGTGTTTCTATTGTATATAAGAGCCTTTTCAATTTGCACCCCCTTATCTATAATCTCTTCAAATGTGTCAATACAATGGAGTCTCAGATCATGAGCTACTTTTGAATTAAGATTGGAAGTGAAGATATTTACTAGTATCTTAAGTAGAAGGTTGTGTGGAAACTAACTAGCCAAACTTATCCATCATTATAGGTAAGCAAAAAAAAAAACTTCCCCACCTCATTGTTTGGTATTTCATAAGTCAAGCATGGTCAACTCATGTTTGATGTTGTATGAGAAGTGTTTTAAAAAATTATCAGATAAGTCATCAAAAGTGTTGATATATCCCTTTGGTAAATGAAGAAATCACTCCAAGGCTTGTCCACCCAAGCGGCATGGAAAAAAGAGAAGTAGATAATGTTGCTCTAGGCTAGTTATTGACATGCAACAAATAATTCATTTAGGTATTCTCTAGGATCACCTTTTCCCTTGTATTTTTAAAATTTGGGTGCATCAAATTGAGATAGGAAAGGTACTTAAAGGAAACTCATATCAAATGGATACAGGCATATCTCATCAGATTTGTACTTATTGCCCTTATTGTTGGCTTGGAGTCCTAAAAAATCATCTTTTATATCTTGAAATTCCTAGAGAGTGGGAGTTTTTAAGGATGAAAAAGACATATGTTGTTGAGTTTTTAAATGAGAATTAGCTTGATTTGATTAAATAGGTGGATTAGGATTAAAACACATCAAAATGGGTATCCTTTAAGTTCAGCAATTTGGGTTGTTCACCCTATAACTAAGATTATACTAATGATAGAGTACTTATTGTCTTGCATTGAGAAGTGGATTAGAATCACATTTTTTAATTGGAGGAATTTCTTGTCAATATGGAGCAATTTTTTGCTAATAGATAGGGACCTATCATGAAGGGACCCTTTTTTTGGTTGGTATGAATTTGATTAGAAGGGAGGGATTATGGTTTAATAGGAATTTTTTTATTGTGGGTTGAAAGGGACTTGTTGAGGATTGATTACAACTTGCTATGGTGGAGGATTTGTAACCTATTGTTGCATATTGGTCATGATTTATTGTGGTGGTGGATTATTTCCAACTTGTTATTGTGAATTGGTCATGATTTCTTAGGAACCTAAAGGGACTTATTTTGCACTAGAAAGGACTTGTTGGAAACTAAAAGGGACTTGTTGTGACTATAAGGGACTTATTGTGAACTAGAAGGGACTTATTATAAACTAAAAGTGACTTGTTGGAAAATAGAAGGGAGTTGATGTAGATTAGGGAATACTTGTTGTGGATTATTTATAGCTTGTAACAATAGATCCATTAGAGGTATTTTTTCAAGATTTTTGAGTGGATCAGCATTGATAGAGGATTAATTAATGGATCTTATTGTTTCTCAAGGGATGGATTTTGACACAAAGGTGGGGGATTGTTAAATCAAATAATAGTATGGATGTAGTTAAATAAACCAAAAACTAACTTGTTTATTATAATTGGGAAATAATAATTTATCTATTTTGGAGGGGTCTAAAAGTTTCCCTTTATATTTATTACATAATTCTAGATTTTAACTAGAACTTTTTACAAGAGCTTATTTACGAGTGGAAGTTGACTCTAGGAGTATTTATTATATTCAAACATAGCTACATCCTTCTTTTATTTTGAGTGACACATCCTCATAATCAGATTGATGTACCTCATCCTCTAGGTTTTCATTATTTTGAAAATATCCAAGCGGATCACAAGACCACTCATCATCTAGATCAAGGTTGTAAAGCCCTAATTCATGTATACTTAGGCATGTTTGGATTGATAATCTTCATATCTAATCAATATAAGATATTTAAATTGGTTTTTTCTGAATGTGTATTAAATACCTTGTTTATCAATCCAAAGTTGACTTTCAAATTTGCAAATTGTGTTTAACTCAATTTGTGTTTTTTTGGAATGCCTCTTGGTAAAGTATAATTTTGTATTAGAATTGTTAATTTAAATGTCAAAATGTAATGTTGTTCTATTTCAAGTTACTTTCAAATTTAACAAATTTTTGGAATGTTAAGTGTGTTTTGCAAAAATATGTGCACTTATAAAACGAGTTTCAAAAAATTGAACTCTCGATCTTAGATTTTGAGAACACTCAGGTTTTGACTTGATTTTTTATTTGGAATTCAATGTTTGACTTAGGAACTTGAATTTTGACTTGTTTCAACCTTTAACCTTTGAAATTAGTAAATTTGATTTTGAATTTGGATTTTTATTTGATTTTAGTTTGACTTGGGAGGTTTGAATCGATTGAAATGTTTTGAAGGTTGATTTTGAATTTTATAAGTGTTTGAATTTTACTTTTGAAATTTTTTGATTAGGTTTGAAATTTGATTACAATTGACCTTTGAATTTGAATTAAATTGACTTTGACTTTTTAAATTTTTTAACTTTGGTTGACTTGGAATAGTTGAATTTAGACATTGACTTTTCAAAACATGTATGACGTAAATTGACTTGGATTAGTTGACTCTAGAAATTATTTTTTAGAAAATGTTTGACTTGGGTTGAATTGGAATAGTTGGCTTGAGAATTTGAATTTATTTGACTTCTAATAGTTGACTTGATTTAAAAGTTGACTTTAGAAGAGTTGACTTTTAATTGACTTGATTTGAGACATTTGGTTAATTTAGGAAACTAGAATGATTTGGAATCAAATTAGAATTATCTTTGGTTCAAAATGAACCTAATTTGGATTTGGATTACAATTTAATTCAAATTTGATTTGGAATTGGATTTGATTCAAACAAGCCTTGATTTGGGATTTGATTTTAAGTGGGTAGCATAATGGTACAATATTGATAGGGTACCACTTTAGTTGGATAATATAAGGTTAGGACAAGGGATAAAAACAATTTGAAATTTGGGTAGAGTAATGCCTTATTTCTGAAATGTATAATGATAAAGTTTGGACTTAAGATAATTTTTTTTGTTTGATGCGTAAGGTACAACATGTAACATGGGTATGTCATAACAAACAATTAATATCACACATACAAGACAAGCTCTATGTTCATGCTGAAACAATTGTGTAATGCAATTGTAACCCACGTATCTACCTCATAAGAATCTAGAACATGTTAATCTCTTAACCCTCACTTTAAGCAGTATGTCATGAGATATTGGGGAGGTTGGTTTCCATTGCACCATAAATCATTTACAACTGAAATATCTTAATCTAAAATTTTGACAAGGATTTCTAAATGGTCCTTGATATAACTTGTGGTATGTGGGGCTCAAAAATATATTGAAGAAGAATAAATAATAGGCAATTCATAGGAGGGTTTAACCCCTTCAAGACCAATTCAACCATGAGATCTTAGTGAAGTGCTATAAGATATTTTGACTTTGAGGGGTGATGTAAAATAACATAGTGTCAAGGATAAACCCCTTAATTTCATGAAACCTTTTATGGGGAATTTTTCTATGCTTTAACGACAACTGCCCTCAATTTATATTCCTTATCTAATGTACTAGGTTACTACATATGTTAGAGGATGAAATCCTAGTCACTATGCGCTATAGACTCATAGATGGTGATGAAATCCAACTCATATAGACAAAACAAAAAGGGAAGTTTCACTATTTTTGATCCTTAGGATCTCACAAGTGGGAAAGAGGAGAGTATAATCTAGTTACACTTCAAGAAAAGATGATAATAATGTATGTGTTTTTGGTCACCTAGGGTCCCACAAGTGGGCAAGGAGAGAGCATACACATGATATGTTACCCACAAAAAAATAGAAAACAAAAAATGCACAAGCCATGAAAACATAAATATTTTTAGAACACCAAAATTAAATGTTTATTCTTTTTATGCACCAAAATAAAGTGTGTTTATAAAGTGTTTGAATTGTGGTCTTTGACTAGCAATGGAATTTGAATTGTGGTCTTTGAATGGCAATGGAAGTTGAATTAATGAATGTTTAGCCTCAAGAGTTTGCAACATAATGATCATATCATTTAGTAGGGTGATCTTACCATTTCTTAGAGCAGTCCCATTAATCTATAGACATAAAAAATAAAACATAGAAAGCTAATGATTATGTTGATTAGTAGGGAGATATTGCTATTTATCAAGGTGATACCACTGATTTATATGATGATATAACTATTTTTAGAAGATACATTTAGAAATAAAATAGACATGATGTCTCTATTTATATTATTAAATCCATAATTTTTAAGTATGATATCACTGAAATATAGGAAAAATAGAGAGAAAAAGGTTACTAGAGCATTTTCATTGACTTGAAGGTCAATCCCACTAATTCATAGGTCAATTTTGCTGTTTGTGTTCATGATTATACATTTTCTATAAAATGACAATTTGTGTAAAAGTTGAGAGCAAATATACCATTTTATAGTGTGTTTCTACCAAATTGTAGATTGATACCATTGATTCATATGTCAATATCATCATTTACTTGAAAATCATAGAAAACTAGAAAATATAATAGACACAATATAACCAATTAATACAATGATGTCATTGATTACAAGAGGTGATCCTATCGATTAGTAAATAATTCTTGACACTAATATGGGAATAAATTTTTGATAAATTAGAATAAAATAACGAGATAATTAGATATATTTTGATCTATTTTCTTAATTATAAGAATATTTTAACATTTCAAAGGAGGTTTTGGGGTGCTAATCCCACTAGGTGTGCCACATGTGATCACATGATTATGAGGGAGTTAGTTTCTTATTAGTATGAAATCTAAATGAAATGTATAAAAACCTAAAACCTAAAACTTATCCTCATATTGGGTAAGATCAATAAAAATCACAAACAAGCATTATAGAAGACAAATGACACAATTTTACCTTCTCATTTGGATGTTGCTCTCTTTTTAGAATATAATTTTGACTGGCTTGGATATAAATCTCAAGGTATTCATCAATGGCACATATCTATTTTGATAACATATCCCCTTGCACTACACATGATTTGATTGAACAATTGAATAACTTTGTGAAGTTTTTCTTGGATTTTTTATAGAGTAAGTCTAGCACAAAAATATTGTTGAAGAAGAGGAAGGTTTCCTTATTTTATATTTTTTTTGTAAAATGTAAGCCATTGACCCAAGATAAATATCAAAGGTTTAGGATCAATCCTCATCTTCATAAATTTTGGAGGGAGAAGTTGTAATAAACTCTATCAATGAAAGCATGGAGTATGTAAGAGTTTCAAATTATGAAGACATTATCTATGTAAGAGGTATGTAAGAGCATGTCATACCTTTTTATACCTTTTTCTTGCACTCTTACCTTGATGATGTCATATTTGGTGAGGCAATAATCCAATTTTGTATTTTAGAAAATAGGAAATTCAAAAGGCTATGGAATTTCTCATTAGAGGAGGATTAGGCCTAATTAATAAGGGTTAATTAGCCATGGGAATTAATATGATTTTTTTAATGTTTTTTCAATCAAACATTCCATTTTATTATCTGGTGGTAACATTTATAAATTTTTAACTTGTTTCATGACTATAGACACTCAATTTTCATCATTTATTTATCAAAATTTAAATTAGAACTACTTTCTTGTAATAACACACAAAACACCAAAATTCTCATATAAAACTGACATGCATACTCTAATACATGTTTGGGCATCCATAATTGGGGTAATACATCATAACCAACTATCAACTTCTTCTAATTCACTATGATCCATTTTTTTGTTTATAAGCGACATTTTCAACCAATTAAATGGAGTAATTATTCAACTCTCAATATGACACAAAATATAATCAGGGTTACTTAGATAATCAAATAATATTAAATGGATACGTAAAAAATACATAAAAATTGGATAATTTTATAATTTATAATCTCCAAAATTCAAAAAATATCAAGATTTGTGACATCACTATGAAATCACCCATAAATATCAACATAACTGCAGAATTTGGAAGTCATGCCTCATTAATACAACCTCTTTCCAAAATATTTATGAAATTGATCAATCCAACAATTATAATCAACCTGATCAAGTTATAAATAGAGGGTGACTCCTCTAGGCATAACAAAAAAATTTATGTAGAATTATTATAAAAGCTTCAACCATTCCTCACATTGATCAAGTAATCCCACTTGTAGATAAGGGGAGATGTTGTCGAAATGCATTCCTGACATTGTTAAAAACTCCTAACTCTATAATATGAGTAAAAATAAACTTGAATCATGCTTGGAAGGAACATCCATGAAGAAGGCATAATCATTTTGATTGTGTTTTCCATTTTTTATTTGCTTTCATGTCTTGCCTAATCTGAGGGATTATGCTTGAGGTGTTGTGCTTATTCACTTTGTGGTTTTGAATGAGTTAATAAGGAAACTAACTCATCTTGTAATTATAATGTACATTTGGCATACCTGGTGGGATCGACGCACCCCACAATATCCTTGGAAACATTCTAGCATCTTCAAAATTTTAAAAAATATCATTTTTTAGCTTTTTCCACTTAATTTCCATTAAATTTTCCATATTTTATTTTCTATAAATTATCGATATCACTTTATGTATCGATGATATCTTCCTATTAAATAGTCATATCACACTACATAAAAACAATATCATTTATGTGTTATTCTATGTTTCTCTATGTTTCTAGGAAATGACAAGATTGCCCTGCTAAATAGTGGGATAACCCTACTAAATGGCAGTATCACACTACATAACGCTGAAATCACTTTTGTTTTCTTTTATAATTCTCTATGTTTATAGGAAAATGGTAGTATCACCCTATTAAATAATGGCATATCACTACATAATGATGAAATTGCTTATGTTTTATTCTATGATTCTTTATGTTTTCTAGGAAAATAACAAGATTACCCTACTAAATGGTGGTATCACACTACACAATGATGAAATCAATTTTGTTTTCTTCTCTTATTATTTATGTTTCTAGGAAAAAGGTGGGATAGCCCTACTAAATGATGGTATCACACTACATAATAGTGAAATTGATTATGTTTTCTTCTCTGATTCTCTGTGTTTCTAAGAAAATGATAGGATCACCTTATTAAATAGTGGGATCATAGTTTGTAATGGTGAAATCACTTCTATTTTATTCTCTAATTCTTTGTGTTTTAAGGAAACTGGTAGGATCACCCTAATAAATGGCTAGATCACACTATATAATAGAAAAATTGATTTTGATTTATTCTCTATTCTTTGTGTTTTCAAAAAAATGGTAGGGTCACCCTATTAAATAGTAAAATCACCCTACCAAAATGTGGGATCACTCTTCTAAATGGTAGGATCACACTGTGTAACTTTCCTAAAAGCTTAATAATCAACATATCAATTTCCCATTATTGTCAAGTACCATATCCTAAACCTTTAACTTATTTTTCATAGGATCATGAGTCAAATAAAGTGGATTAAAACTCAAGATAAAACTCTTTATTTTTGGCAAAAATTTTATTTGGTGTCTATAATGAATTCATATTTGGATTTTGGGCTTAAAAACTTGTTTCTTTCAATTCATTTAATTTATTACTTTTTTATTAGTGTTTCTTCTTGTAAGTGTGTGTATTTGTGAGACATTCTACATGCATATGCTCTCCCCTTTGTTGTTAAGATCTTGGGTGACCTATAAATGTGAAGGAAGCCACTTGTGTTTATCCCAAAAAATTCACCAAAGTATGCTCATCTCTTGCCCTTAGTGAGATCCCTAAGAATCAAAAATAATTTTATTTTCCATTTTATTTTAGGCTATGTAATTATAAGGTGCCATTTTTCTTCTTGTAGATATTTAAGGTGGGTGTCTAGGGCTTAATATCCCAACATTCATGTCAAACCCTATTTATCTAATGCAATATACAAATTGAGTGTACTATAGTAAAATCCCAAGTAGTTGTATTTCAAAAAAATCATGAAATGAGGAGCCTAACCCACTCTAATACCTAGGAGTTTTTATGGTTCATAAAATAATCCAAATATGATAGCACTATCACTAATGAGTGATGACTGATGTGGTTTCAAAGGGCCTAGACCCTCCCATTAATAGCCTACTTTTGGATTTATTCATTAACATACTTTAATCCCATGTACTAAAAGTTATAACAAGACCATTTAGTAAGCCCTAATTGTAAAATTCATAGCATAAGACCCATTAGCCATAAAAAAATTGTTGATGCATGGATTACAAAAGCAAAATCTCCCAAAGATTGCCTATCGCATACAAACTATGGGAAAGGGTGGGTCTTTAATCTTTAATTGAATTAAACTTATCATCTCATGGTAAATAGATAGATGGGTTAGTGATTGTGTTACAGACCCATTCTACCACTAATAGGGCTATTTTTTTCTTATTTATTGTTTCTTAGATGTTGTAATATACTTGTCTTGTATTCAAAACTTAGTCCAAAACAAAGTCAAAACCATATCAAGTTTAAAACATTATCCTATCACACTTAAGCAATAAGGCATCACTCTTCCCAATTTTTAGGATGTATTTGATATATTTTAAGGTCATACATTATCTATTTTTTATGATAATTTGTCATTATTATACTATTATATTGCATATTTCCAAACAATTTAGAATCTATATCATTTAAACTAAAATTATTTTCTCATTCAAATTCCAAATCAATTCCGATTTTGACTAATTTCCAATTTCACATCAATTTGAATTTTAATTTCCAACTTTCTAAGGTTAACTAAGGTCAACTTTCTAAATTTAATTGAAGTCAACTTTTCTAAAATTCAACTGAAGTCAAATTTTCAAAGTTAATTAAAGCCAACTTTTCAAAGTCAACTAAAATTAACCTTCTAAGGTCAACTAAATTTATTTGTGGACTCAAGTCAACTCCAAAAGTCAAACATAAATTAAATTTAGAAGGTTAAATCAAAATCAAATATTTTTGAGATTTAGGGCTCAAATTTGGTTAAGAGATGTTTAATAAATAATTCTTAAACATTTTAAGTATCCCATTTTCAACTTGGTGAAGACTATTCAAATCAAACATCAAGTTTCTCATGTATTGAAGAAAATTTAGAAAAGTAAATTAAACTAAGAAATCTTAATCTAAACTAACTCAACCTAAGCTAGAGCTACAAACAAAAGAAATAACAGAAACTTATACCTTAGTTACAAAAAGCTTCTTCCATTGGGATGTGAATTCGATTACTCTCTTTTAATTATGGTTGCTCACTCTTCCAATGCAAGGTAAAATGGGCAGAATTTTGATGCAAACTTGTTCTTTAATGGCTTTGATTCGCTTTGGATTCAATTATGATTTTGATAGCACTTTGTTATCATAATTTAGGATGATGAAAATGATGGATTTCATGCTTATTTATAGATTTTTGGAGCAAATATTGAACATTGGAGGATTATTTGGATATTTTAAACTATCCAAATAATCTACAGTGGATAATGAGTCTTCATCCATGATAATTATGACCATTTTAAATGGTTGAGAGAAACATGGAGATGGCTAACTAAGTCATCAAAAATGAATCAAACTATTTGACAATTCAAGGGATGACTCCAAAGAAGTTGAAGAAGTTGTGGGATTAATTGGGTTGAGTCAACATGTAAGGGAGATAAAGGTGGAATATGATGGGTGAGGTGTATAATTTGGATTTAATAATTAAATTTAGATTAAAAGTGTGAACAATTGATTAAATTTGATTTATTCAATTATTTAAATATGGAGGGAGATGCCATGAATTATAATTTGGATTTAGGAAGAATAATTAGTAGGTTTTGGGTTTATTTCAACACTAAGTGTAATTTAGATGTCTGCATTTTCCCTCTTTGAAATGGTGTTGTGAAGCAGTACATTTTTGAAAAATAGTAAAAATAAGTAGAGCATTGATGATTAATGAGAAAAAAGTTTCCCAAAATGAATGAGAATTAATGTAATGATTTTCCCTCAAGGGTTTGTGTGAGAAAATGGACAAACACTCAAAATTAAAGAAAGAGGATGCGGAGATGGATGTGCTTATGAATTATGAATCATGGTTCATAGGAATGGATGTGGGAATGATATATCCCATTGTAAAGTTATAATCTTATATGGGTTTACTAATTGATTGATTGAGTGGGTGAGTGACGAATGGATAAAGTATGGATATTTTGATGTTGTTAGTCCCAAATGAAAGGTACAGGAGATTGAATACGAAGAGTAATAAATTTTTTTGTGGATGATTGATATGTAAAAATAAATAAGAAAGTCAATTGAATACATGGATTAATGATGATGGATAATATGATTAGATAGCATAAATTGAATTGATGGATGAAATATAGAGGGGATTATGGGATGGATGTGGCAACAAATTTGGTTTTATCTAAGAAAATGTTGAGAAAATGAGAGGAAAATGATTTTTTAATTATACTCATTAATTTCATAGTTGATGATGATGATTTTGCTAATGAACGTGTCAAATTCATAGTTGACCTAAAATTTCATAGTCGATGATGATGATTTTGCTAATGAACATGTCAAATTCATAGTTGACCTAAAACAAAGAGTTACATAAAACCAAAAACATAGACAAAATTAGAAATCAAATAAAAATATGTTGGAAAGAATAAAATTGTGAAAAAGATCATAAAAGTAGGGTAAATAATGATTTCATAGTTCTTTGTTGTAATTCCACTATTAACATCTTCAAATTTGTAATTATGTAGTATCTAAGCATAATCAAACTTAAAAATATAGAATAAGACCTACAAATTCAAACAACACTTCTAAGACCAATATTATATGCATATGTAGAAGAAAAACAACAAGAATCAATTGAAAAATGCTGCTAAATGCACCTATGATGAATATGAGATGAAAAAGATGGGAAATTACCCTATTGGGTGTGCTAAAATGTATTGATGAAAATATAGAAAGTAAATTAAACTATGAAACCTTAGTCTAAATTAACTCAATCTAAGCTAGAGATACAAATAAAAGAAACAACACAAACTTACACGTTAGTTGCAAAAAGATTCTTTCATTGCGATAAGAATTTAATTATCTCTCTTTGAATTGTGGTTGCTCACTCTTCTAATGCAAGGTAAAATATGCAGCATTTTGATGCAAAAATGCTCTTTGATGGCTTTGATTCACTTTGGATTCACTTATGGTTTTTATAGCACTTCATTAGCATAAATTAGGATGATAAAAATGATGGATCTCATGCTTATTTATATATTTTTGGAGGAAATATCGACGATGGAATATTATTTGGATATTTCAAATTATCCAAATAATCTATGGTGGCTAATGATTCCTCATCCATGAGGATGATGACCATTTCAAATGGTTGAGATAAACATATAGATGGTTAACTGAGTCATCAAGAATGAATCAAACTATTTGACAACTCAAGGGATGATGCAAAAGAAGTTGAGAAAGTTGTGGGATTGGTTGGGGTGAGTCATCATGTGAGGAAGATAAAGTTGAAAGATATTTGGTGAGATGTAAAATCTAGATTTAATAATTAAATTTGGATTAAAAGTGTGCATAATTAATTAAATTTTATTTATTCAAATATTTAAATGAGGGAGATGTCATGAATTATAATTTGAATTTAGGAAGAAAAATTAGTAGGTTTTAGGTGCATTCAACACTAAATGTAATTTAGGTGTCTACAACTCAGACCTCCTACTTTGATCATGAACTCTTCCAAAAAGTGTTTCAAGTCACAACTTGGATTTATATTATTTAACAAATTCATAAGTTCACTTGGAGTTGTTAGAACCAAACATTGCATACAATCATTCCACAATGCCTAAATACACAAGGAATGGTGATGTCTATAAAACTAATTCTAAGGGATAATGGTTTTACGAGCCATTTGGATCCTTTTAAGATGACATAATCCAAGATTAATACATGTCTCCACCTATATATGATGAATAACCACTCAAAATTGAATAAGTACAAAGCCATGTCCAAATAAAGGAGATACTTCCTAAGTCAAATTCCACCCATGGACAAACCCTAGTGTGAACTTATAGCCAAATTCAAAAATCATTGAGCAAAGGAAATGGAAAACTTCTAGATCCTCTCTAAAATAGTCAACTTACCATTACACAACTACATCAATCTAGTTAACTTATGGCCTCTTTGGCTACCACTTTAGTTGCTACTTCTTTGAATAATCCTTCCCCTATAGAACAAAACTTGCCCATTAAGCAACAACAAAGAGATATTTTGGATATATTTCCTCAACTACAAGTTCTCTATAATTATTGAACATATTCCTCTTGTGTAACCATTTATATAGGGTATCACTCCACCACAAGTGTTCTCAAATTTGTATTAAGTTCTTCCTATCACCCAATAAGTCCCTTCTTCTAGTTTTCAACAACAAGTTGTAGACAATTCCCAACACCTTACTTCTAGCTCAAAACAAACTCATTTGAACCCTCAAATTGTATCTAGTTCATAATAGGTTCTTTTGAACTCCCAACAAGTTCTTCTCAATTCCATTCCTACATCTTCCAACCCAAAACCACTGGTTGTCAATAATATTCCATTATAAAAAACTAAAACCAACCCATAACAACAGGTTATAAATCCTCCACCTCAACCATGAGTTGTGATTAATCCTCAAAAGGTTACTTTTAATCCACAACTTCTTCCTTCCAACTAATATAAGATTCCTACTATCCAACATCAAGTTCTTTTACGACAAGCTTCTATCTTTTAGTAATAAATTCCACCATACTGATAACAAGTTCCTCTAACCCAATAATGTGTTGTTAATCCACCTCCTAACATGAGTCAATGGTAATAGGTACCTTACCAATAGTATAATCTTACTTATAGGGTGAATAATCCTAGTAACTCAGTTTAGAGGGTACCCATTCCTACTTATTTCAATCCTAATAATTCCATCTATCCCAACCAAACCAATCCTCTATTAAACAATTAGTAACATAATCTTTCTCCATCCTAAAATTTTCACAATTTCTAAGATTTTTGGGAGATAAAATATCTTATTCTATGGATTCAAGCAAGTAATCAAGGTAAGAAGTACAATTTTGACAAAATATGTTCCTATCCGTTCGATATGAGCATCCTCCAAGTCCCATTTCTACCTCATTTTGAAGCTCTTAAATATGATAAATACAAGGGAAAGGGTGATCCTAGAGAACATCTAAAAGATTTATTTATGGCTTTCTAGGTGGTAGCTTATAACAATTTTTTTACTTCACTTGTTTCCATGTAGTTTGGGCAGGTAAGCTTTGGAGTGGCTTTTGCACTTGCCTAAAGGATCTGTCATTACCTTTGATGACTTGATAGAAAAAAATTGAAACATTTATCATACAAAATAGAACATTGATTGATCATATTTGACTTATGTAATACTAAACAATGTGGTGGGAAAGCTTTTTAGCTTACCTAAAATAATGGAAAAGTCTAGCTAGCCACTTTCCACATAATCTCCCTGATAAATAATCAGTTGATATCTTCACATCCAATTTAAAATTAGAGATAACTCATAACTTGAGACTCCATTGTGTAGACACATTTGAGAAAATTAAAGATAAAGGAGGGTAGATTGAAAAATCATGTATAGATATAAGGTTGGTCAAGATCTATTCTTAGAACTAGGCACAAGCTTAAGCTCCTCCAAAAACATAGGACAATACATCAAAGAAACCCAAATCCATTTATAAAAATAAAAATGTTGAAGGAAATGGAGTAACAGAATCTAGACACATACAAATGGTGCAACCATTGCCTCTCCAAAATGCTCCACCTAATCTAATCATCACATTACAAAGACCACCTTCAAGAAGGAATCAATACTAGAATAGGTTCTTCAGTGACTTTGGTAAACATAATGAGGTCGTATTCTAGAAATTATTCATAGCTAACATGGTTATTTAGCCAAATATAAAACATTTTCCTGAAGACCAACCAAATCCTCAATGGTATAGAGAAAATGAGTATTGTGATTTCCATCGTGTCAAAGGACATGGGATTTATAGATTCATGTAATTAAGGCATTACATTCAAGTTTTATTAGAGCAGGATGACATCAAGTTGGATAATGGTGCTTCTACATCCAACCAAAACATAGGTATCTACGAAGACCCATTTCCTAAGAATAACTTTGGAACTCAGTACCAATCTAGTAATCAACATTAGAATTAAGGGCAGAGTCAACATCAATCATAAAACTAGAATTAGGGAAATTGTAATCAAGGTTAAGACACATAGGCCAATCAAATTAGCTACCATGATGTTTCATATAAATACACTAATGTTTTAGGTCACATTACCAATAATCATGTAACTACCATCAATCTTAATTCTTGTCTAGCTTCTAGCACACCCTAAAGTGTTGTTCCTTCTATCTTGGGACCACCTCCTTCATACCCCAGTGGATCTTTTTTTACAATAACTAACATTTTTATGCCTCGATGCCCATAGGTTACCATTCCAAGTCCCATACCATCTCCTTTTAAATGAGGTAACCCTTCTCCAACTCAAAATTATGCAATCACAACTCATCGGCCTAAGGTTACACTTCAAGGTCCTTCACCTTCTTCTGACACTAATCCCATTCTAAATACATTACCTTCAAATACCAAACCTTCATCCAACAATAATCATAGACAAGGCCCCCTGCCTTTAAAATCTAAACCATCTCCCCCTTCTATAGAGAAACAATATGATCATGGTGAACACATCCAACAATAATCACATATAAACTCCCTTGGCTTCAAAATCCGAACCATCTCCCCCTTCTATTGAAAAGCAGTACAATCTTGGTGAACAACTAAATAATAGTCCTATGTATATTTATATCTTAGATCTCTTTCATACATAAAAAATTCACAAGACCATATTATATGATCTTCTTCAACAATCCAAGGTACCCAATGACATTGAACCAACTACCTTTCAATCACTAGTGGAATAGTTATCCCTAGGTCAACAACTTACATTTGACCAAAGTGACATGTCATCCCTTGGTCCCCTAAACAAAAATCTTCTTAATATTTAAGCCATCAGAAACCACCATAGGATCAAGCAGGTTCTTATAGATAATAGTTTAGGCATCAATATAGTTTTACTACAATTAATAAATCTTTTGGGATGTACTTTAGCTAATTTTCAGCTAGATACCATTACAATCAAGGCATATGATAATGCAAAGAGAGATTCATAAGGAATTATTTATTTATCAGTCATCATTGGGCCTATCACCCATGATACCCCTTTCCATGTCATTGACATTGAACTTATGTAAAATTTTCTTCTTGGATGCCCTTGGATCCATGAAGTACATGTAGTTCCCTCCATCCTTCACCAATGCTTGCAAATCCCCCACTCTGGAATGGAGGCCACTATTCCTAGTGACTTATAACCATATCGGTATTGAAAGCATTTAGAGGCTAAATAGAGTGAATATAATTACTATCCTAATATTGAGCATGCTTAAAAAAATGACAAGGACAAAGCCCTGGAGTCTCCCCGATAAAATTATATTGATCCAAATGACCTTGCATCCACTTCCTCTACATCATTTCCCTAAGTTTCCTCCCACTTTATTGTTGAAGATATGGGTATTGGTACATATAACATCAATGATACCTTTTAAATTGTAAATTTACCAAAGTTTCCCAAATCCCATGGTAGACCCAAGGCTACCAAACCTCATGATAGGCCTAACATATATGGTGTAAAAATACAAGAGCTCATCCTAAGGGTCCTATTGTATTTTTTAAGAAAAATTTGCCAAATTAAGATCAACCCAATATTTATAAATATTATTAGTTATATAATGATGACATCACCTCTTATTATCAGAGTGATAAGTATCCCATTCCGAATAGAATCCTAGAGAATCAAGACTATAAATGGAAAGGCTTAGAGCCACATTAACAAGGTATTATTGAACCTGTTTATGTTACTAAGCATAAAGGTAGTCAAGTTATTGGATACAAACTACCTGGGGGTGACCCCTCAGATCTTGAAAGTGTCACTAATTTAGTGTATAATGAAGATGATCCTAACAACAATAAAAAATCTTATTATAATCTCTATGATGAGCTTGCCAACATAAACCTATTTGATACTAATACCATTTTCAGCATCACTTCTTTTGCCTAAAAATCCTCTTATCCTCCATTACCCTAAACTAATCCATTGTGATTAGAAAGATCATGTTGTACCATTGGATAAATTTCAAAATTAATAAGCCATGTTGATGTAGAGGAAAACACTTAACTACTCACACTTATCTCTCGTTTCAATGTATCAACTATTTGATAAAGGTTATCAATGATAAACTTGATCATTTCATGTTTTAGTGTTTCTTGGCTTTATCAAAGTGCTCAAGATCTTCTCCCTATTCTATAAATTCCTCTATAACCCCTCTATCCATCCCACATAACTTCTCTATACAAATATTTCAAACTACACAACTTCTTCTACTTGATAGACAATCTTGTAGCCTTTTTAAGGATTTTATAATGATACGGACTAGTATGGATTAGTTTTGAGAAACTAATGACATTTTATATCACCCTATATCTTTTTCTTCATCTACACAAGTTTTATAGTCCTAACTCTACCCAAAAATATCTTTTTCAAACACTCTAAGGCTCTATCTAGGCTAAATTAGGCCTTTTTTACCCTTGTCCACATAGTTATCTATAACCATATGTATTCCTATTGTACTAATACTAAACCTCAAAAATCACTTAACAAACATTCACCACTATCAAATAACATGTAAATATTTTGTACATACAACATGAAGGGTCACACACAATAAGAAATCAAGTCATAACTTATCATGTATTAATGTAAGAAAGAAACATAAAGCAAATGAAACTAGTGTAGATTGATCATGTGTATCAATGTCATTGTTATCAAATAACATTTTCATGTAACATAATGTAAAGTATGAGTGAGTATTTTGAGATTTTATGATCCAAATAAAGTTTTAAAGCACTATTATGATTATATTGGATCTGTACAATCACTCTCCACATCTGTCAACCATTATTTTCCCATATTGAAGCCTCTATTCAACAAATAACTCATGTTTTTGCTCTAGTTGTGTGTGCAGTCATAGTCTAGTACAGGGTTTAAGCATAATATGCAATGAAATACATTGTTAAATGAATGAAAACTATCTAAATCACTTTAATAACATTGAAACACTATCATACCAATCATAAATTCATTACCACATCCTTCCATATAATCTACCCTACTGTTGATGCATACTTAGACTTTGTCTTCTAAGAGAGAACATGGGAAATAGGGTATGCAAGTTGAACCTTTTATAAAAGACTTTGAAAAAAATTAATAAATTTTTTGAAGTTCCATTAATAAAACATGTTTAAAACTAAACAAATACATAACGAGCCTTAGAAGTGTATCTTTATTGAGTCTTTCTTCATTGATCATTCTTATACAATCATACTCCAATGCAAACATGCAAGAACAGGGTCTATAGTCACTCTTTTGCAAACATGAGGAATTCCATTCTTGTTTTATTAGACCTTAAACCCTTATTTAATTTTAATTAATGATATCACATAAAAAAACAACACCTTTTATATGTCATATAACTATTCTATCTACCTTTGGACCTTCCAACGGTCACTAACAAACAATTTTGACCATTGAAACATATCCCAAGGTTGATATCCCATACATGTATGAATTAATACCCATGTATAGACACATGGTGTCTTCAATAATTCACATAAACCATTTTAAACTTTGAGGATTCCTTTAAATCACTCCTACAACACCTAAACTAGACAAAACCATTCAAAAATTCAAATTATTAAAATTGGCAGGAAAATGCCAATTTTGAATTCTAGCCACTCTAAACTAACTCTGACACTTGGAAAATATTATAAAGTTTGAATTAAAACTACTAAATCCCTTATGAGAATATAATAAACCTATATTACCACTAAACATCTAATCAAACCAAAATTGTTCGAATAAACACAAGACAAGTCATCCTTAGAAGGATGCTCCTGCGTCATACTACTAAGGTGCAAAAGTAACTTTCCATGAAAGTTTACTCATATTATATTGAATTTATCCTCATAATCTCTATATATCTTGTTTATTACAACTTTTCAACTTCATATCCTCATGGATCCCAAGGTCAATGAGTTAAATTTAGACCTTCATGTTCTTTGACTAAGGATGCATTGGCTTTGCCTTAGAGGATACCTTTCTAAATGTTGATATCTAACCTAATCATCTTCAGTATCCTATTGTTATCCTAAAACAAACCTACACATGGAACACATAATTTAAACATAACCAAATCCTTCTTGTCTAATATGAAGCTATACTCTTGCACTTGAATGGTTTTCCTTTTTGTGCTTGGATTTACTGCATGTTGGAATACGGCTAGTTGTTCCATCTTCTTACCTATAATTTTGTTAACCTCTTCAACTTCATTATTTCTCTATTGTTTTTGTTCATTATCTATCTGACTAGTCACTTCACTTCCCATAGAAAACTCTCTCAACACTTTAACCTTCTTAACAAAGTTGTCTAGAAATTCTATGTTCTTTATTAAGGACAAGTGATAAGTCAAGCCTATAAACATATTTTCCAAATGTTCATTTGAAAATAACTGATCATTTTGGGCTGACTATAAGAAATCTTTGTTACTTGAAATTAACTCCTTATAATGCTTCTCAACTAATGCATCCTTTTCTTCCATTTCTTTAGCAACTTGTACTACACCATCTTCCTCTTGGCACTTATTTTTAGTTGACACACTCTTGTCCTCAATATTGTAAATAGTTCCTTGTGGTAAATACTCTTTTTAACCAAAAATCATCAAAAAAATTTATGACTCCTTCCATGCTTGAATATCCTTCAATGGGGTTAGTGTGTGCTTGATGACATCCTTCTCAATGATGTATGTATTATCTCTACCATCATGCATAGATCTTTTATCATACAACCATGGGTTTACTAGGATTAGAAAGAAAAGTTATTCTATCATACTACCATGGTCTATCTTCCCTGATGATCTTTTATTTCTAATCCTAGATTAGATACCATCATGGAAGATACAAGATTATCTATATTACCATTATCAACTATGACCTTACAACATTTACCTTTATTCTTGCACATGGTATTGAACAACATCTTCCTTTGTGGTGGCTCTTTCTTCTCATGAATTGTCTTCAAAAGAAATCTCCTCATCAATAAATTATCTCCTATTTCAGGTTATTCTACATAGTTTGACAAGGAATCCACACTTTCTTCTTCTTGTTGAACTACTAATTTCTACTTTCACTCCAAAAGCTTCCTATTTGAATGTCTATTAGACACTCATATGATCTATGTCCTACAAAATTATTACATTTGAAGCACTTACCAACAAACCCTTTATATCCTCTTCCTCTAATATATGATCTTCCACCTCTGCATCCATAACCACCTCTACTACATTTACTTGAGCTTTCAGAACTACTACCAACTTTTTTACTTTGACTTTGCCACTAATTTATATTACCTAGTTGTCCTCTTCCTCTTGCTGACCTATACCTATAGTTTCTACCACCTCTTACTCTATTTTTTTGACTTTACCTTCTATAAAAATTTTACTCTACCTTCAATTCATCTTTATAAGCTTCCTCTACTATTCTTGGTGACAAAATGTTGATCTCATCTTGAATGATAAACTTAGGCCATTGATGTACCTAACAACCTTTTTGCATCCTCCTTTATGTGTCATATTCTAATAGTTAATTTATAGAATTCTTATGTGAACTCTTTCACTATCATGTCCTTTTGTATTAGATTTTTCATCCTCCTAAACAAGTTATTTTGGGATTCCTTAGGCATGAACTTGTCTTTCATCTTGGCCACCATTTTATCCCATGACCTTATCTTTTCCTTTTCCCTTCTTATTTCTTCCTATATTC
Organism: Torreya grandis; assembly: GCA_037957365.1. Taxonomy (NCBI): domain Eukaryota; kingdom Viridiplantae; phylum Streptophyta; class Pinopsida; order Cupressales; family Taxaceae; genus Torreya; species Torreya grandis. The sequence continues at coordinate 2,949,470 of JARHVA010000784.1, read as the reverse complement.
CATCCCACAATAAGGATTCATGAACCCTAAACCTTTTCACTAAAATATTCACCTTCTTTGCTTCATTAACCTCTTCATATTCAAATTAACTATCCATGGTTGTGATCCAATCAACCAGCTCTTCAATGTTGAGACTGCCCTCATACTTTGGCACCTCCAATTTAGGATTTGATGTCACTCCAAGGACTACTCTAATGAACCTTTACTACACTCTAACTTCTTATCCTTATTATAAAACTTATTATTTAGGAACCCCATCCTCTCATTCACTCACATCTTCCCTTTAATATCTATCCTTTTAGCCAACTCCATGGCTTGCAACCTTGCCTGCAAGTTTTTCACCTCCATAACTAGTGCATCAACTATCCGAAACCTTCATTGGGTTGTTTTTTCTCCACATATTATAGATAACATGTTGATTTAATACCTTCCCAAGATATCCTAATCTATGATTCCAAATGATTCAGAGGAAAACACTTAACTACTCACACTTATCTCTTGTTTCAATGTATCAACTATTTGATAAAGGTTCTCAATGGCAAACTTACTCATTTCATGTGTAAGTGTTTCCTAGATTTATAAAAGTGATCATGAGATTATTCATATTATATAAATTTATCTATGACCTCTCTATCTATCCCACACAATTACTCTATACAACTCTTTCAACCTACAAACTTCTTCCACTTTGACAGACAATCTTGTAGCCTTTTTTTAGGCCTTTTGCAATGGTACAGACCAATATGAATTAGTTTTAAGAAAATAATGACATTTTATATCACCCTCTATCTATTTAGTCATATCCAAAATTTTTATAATCATAACTTTGCTCAAAAGTATCTTTTTCAACCCCTTTTAAGGCTCTATCTAGGCCAAATTAGGCCTCTTTTACCCCTATCCACACACAATTCTCTATAATCATTCACATTCATATTGTACTAGTAATCAACCTCCAAAATACCTTAGAAAAAATTCACCACTATCAAATCACAAATTTTTAGGAATTTCCATCAGGTGAAACCCCTGTAAGATGGATTTTTATCTCAAAATCATAGTTCAGGGTTAACCTAGCCTACATAAAGCCAAGAGGGAAGATTTTGAGTTTTTATGAGACAAATAAAGTTTCAATGCATTGTGATACTTATATTGGTTCTATAAAATCACTATAAACATTTATAAATCATTATTTTCCCATCTTGAATCCTCTATTCAACAAATAACTCATGTTTTTGTTCTAGTTGTGTGTGCAGTCATAGTTTGGTATAAGGTTCAAGCATAGTATGCAATTAAATACATTGTCAAGTGAATGGAAAATATATAAATTAATTTAAGAAAATTGAAACAATATATTAAAAATAATAAATGAATTTCTACATCCTTCCATACAATCCACCCTACTGTTGATGCATACTTAGACTTTGTCTTCTAAGAGAGAACACAAGAAACAAGGTATGCAAGTTGAACCTTTTACAAAAGAATTTGAAAAAAATTAATCAAATTATTGAGGTACCATCATAAAAAATGTTTCAAACTCAACAAATACATAATGAGCCTAATAATTTTATTTGTATTTAGTCTTTCTTCATTGATCATTCTTATATAGTCATACTCCAATGCACACATGCAAGAAACAAGCTTTGTAGTCACTCTTTTGCAAGCATGAGGAATTATGTTATCTTTTTCTTGGAAATTAAACCCATATTTGATTAAAATTAATGATCTCACATGAAAAACCAACACATTTTATACATCTTATAACTATTCTAACTACTTTTGGACCTTCCAATGGTCACTAGCAAACAATTTTAAGCATTGAAACATATACCAAGTTTGATATTTCATATATATATGAATTAAGACCCATGTATAGACACATGGTGTCTTAAAAAATTTACATAAACCATTTTAATCTTTGATTATTCCTTCAAATCACTCTTATAACACCTAAAATAGACAAAACCATTCAAAAATTCAAATTATTAAAATTGACGGGAAAATGCCAATTTTGAATTCTAGTCACTCTAAACTAACTCTAACACATGGAGAAGATTCCAAAGTGTGAATTAATAATCCTAAATTCCTTAGGACAATCTAAGTAACCTATATAACCACTAAACATTTGATCAAATGAAAATTGCTTAAATAAACACAAGACAAGCCATCCTTAGAAGGATGCTCCTGCATCATACTACTTAGGTGGAAAAGAAACTTTCCATGAAAGTTTAGTCAGCTTGTATTGACTATATCCTAAAATATCTCTCTCTTATTTATTAAAACTATTCAACTTCATAGCCTCCTACATCCCAAGGTCTATGAGTGAAATTTCAACCTCCATGTTCTTTGACTAAGGCTACATTGGCTTTGTCTTAGAGATTACCTTTCTAAATATTGATCTCAAACTTGATCATCTTTAGTATCTTATTTTTCTCCAATAAAAAATCTACACATAGAACACACAAGTTAAACATAACCAAATCCTTCTTGTATTCTATGAAATATACTCTTTCACTTGCATGGTTATCCTTTTTGTGCTTGTATCTATTGAATGTTAGACTATTTTTGGTTATTCCATCTTCTTACCTAAAATTTTGTCAACCTCTTAAACTTCATTATTTCTCTCTTGTTGGTGTTCATTCTCTGTTTGACCAGTCACTTCACTTCCCATATCAAACTCTCTCAACACTCCAACCTTCTTAACAAAGTTGTCTAGATACTCCATGCTCTTTATTAAGGACAAGTGATAAGTCAACTCTGCAAACATATTTTACAAATATTCATTTGAAAATAATTGATCATGATGGGATAACTATAATAACTCTTTATTACTTTCAATTAACACCTCATAATGCTTCTCAACTACTACATCCTTTTCTTCCATTGATTTGGTAACTTGTACTACACCATCTTCCTCTTGTCACTTATTCTCAATTGACACACTCTTGTCCTCAATGTTGAAACTAGTTCCTTATGGTAAATACTATTTTAACCAAACATCATCACACTACTTTGTACCTCCTTCCATGCTTGACTATCCTTCAATGGGGTTAGTTGTTCTTGATGCCATCCTTCTTTATGGTATATGTATTGGATCTACCATCATGCATAGCTCTTTTATCATAATACCATGTTATACCAAGGATGATATGGAACACATAAATGGGAATCACATCACATAAAATTTTGTCCTTATAACCATCAATATACAAGTCTACATAGCATTGTTTACTAACTAAGACTTGATGAGTGTTTTGAATCTAAGAGACTTTGTAAGCACTTGGATGTTATTTGATATCTAGTCCTAGCTTAGCTACCATCATAGAAGATACAAGAGTATTTGTACTACCATTATCAATTATGACCTTACAACATTTACCTTTACTCTTGCACATGGTCTTGAACAATGTCTTCCTTTATGGTGGCTCTTTTTCATCATGGCTTGTCTTAAAAATAACTCTTCTCATAAGTAAACTCTCTCTTGTTTCAAGTTAATCTACATAGTTTGTCAAGGAATCCACACTTTATTCTTCTTGTTGAACCACCTGATTTCTACTTTCACTCCAAGAGCTGCCTATTTGAATGTCTTATGGACACTCATATGATCTATGTCATACAAACTTATTGCATTTGAAGCACTTGCTAGAAAACCCATTGTAGCCTATTCCTCTACCATATGATCTTCCATCTCTGTATCCATAACCACCACTATTAGATTGACTTGATCTTTCAAAATTGCTGCCAACTTCTTTAATTTAACTTTACCACTAATTTCTATTACTTGACTTTCCTCTTCCTTCTTGTTGACCCCTACCTCTATAGTTTTTACCACCTCTCCCTCTATTTTGTTGACTTTGCCTTCTAGAAAAATTTTCCTCTACCTTCAATCCAACTTGATAGGCCTCCTCTACTATTCTTGGTGAAAAAATGTTTATTTCATGTTGAATGATAAACTTCAATCCATTGATGTACCTTATAACCTTTTATGCATCCTCCTCTATGTGTCCTCTAATACTTAATTTGTAGAATTCCTTTGTGAACTCTTTCACTACCACATAATTTTGTCTTAGATTTTGAATCTTCTTAAACAATTTAGTTTGTTATTCCTTATGCATTAACTTTCTATTCATCTTGGCCACCATTATATCCCATGACCTTATCTTTTCCTTTCCCCTTCTTCTTTCTTCTTGTATTCCATCCTATCATAAGGATCCATGGACCTTCAACCTTGTCACTTAAAATTTTACCTTATTTGACTCATTCACCTATTCATAATAAAATTACTTATTCATGGTTGTGATCCAATCAACCACCTCTTCAATGTTGAGAATGTCCTCATACATTGACACCTCTAATTTGGGCTTTGATGTCACTCCAAGGACTACTCTAATGAACCTATATTCCACTCTAACTTCCTATCCTTATTTTTTAGATTATTTTTTAGGAACCTCATCCTCTCCTTCAATCACATATCCCCTATTCATCTCTTTTCTCTGAGCCAACTCCATGGCTTGCAACCTTGCCTACAATTTTCTCACCTTAACAACTAGTGCATTAACTACCTGCAACCTTCTTTGCACTGTTATTACTCCACATCCTCTAGCTCCCATGTTGACTTAATATTTTACCAAGATATCCTAATATTTGATACCAAATGATGTATATTAAACACTTAAATACTCACACTTATCTCTTGTTTCAATTTATCAATTATTTGATAAAGGTTCTTAATGGAAAACTTGTTCATTTCATGTTTCAGTGTTTCCTGGCTTTATCAAAGTGCTCATGATCTTCTCCATATAATATCAAATCGTATATGATCCATATATCCAGCCAACACAACTAATATATATATAACTCTTTCAACCTACACAACTTCTTCCACGTTGATAGACAATCTTGTAGCCTTTTTTCAGGCCTTTTGCAATGATACATACCAATATGAATTAGTTTTGAGAAACTAATGACATTTTCTATCACCCTCTATATATTTCTTCATATACACAAGTTTAATAATCCTAAATCTACTCAAAAGTATATTTTTCAACCCCTTTTAAGGCTCTATTTAGGCCAAATTAGGCTTCTTTTACCCCTGTCCACACACAATTCTCTATAATTGTACACATTCATATTGTACTGGTACTCAACCTCCAAAATCCATTAACAAACATTCACCACTATTAAATAACATGTAAATATTTTATTCATCCAATATGAAGGGTCACACACAATAAGAAAGCAAGACATAACTTATCATGTGTTAAGCTAAGAAAAAAACTTAAAGCAAATCAAACTAGTGTAGATTGATCATGTGTATCAATGCCATTGTTATCAAATAACATTTTTATGTAACATAATATAAAGTATGAGAGATTATCAAAACATTTGTATGATATATAGTTCAACTTAATATAAAGTTTATGTATATATACAAATTATTGAATTATTCATGGATAACGAAAACATACTCCTAACTTAACAAAGTTGTTGGGTAATAAGGGAAGCCTAATATTGACACCATGTACTAGTATGTCATATATCACACTTAAATAACTTATGAAAAGTAGTGTGTTTTTTAATATTAATTTATTTTATCTATCTAAAATATCATAAATAACATATGGAAAGAAGTAAGCTAGCAACAATTGAAAATGATTTTTAAGTATTGATTTTGATTTTTTTTAAAGTATTTTTTATTTTTAAAATTTTTAAGATATACAATTTTTTTTTAATTTTTTGAAATAATTGGAACTTCAAATATTTTAAAATGATTGATAATAATTAAGGATTTGAAACTAGAGGAAAATCAAGGGATTCAAACAATATGCAACAAGGTGCTAAAGCATAGTATGGAAAGAAAGAAGGCAAGGAAGATGCCTCCAATGTATATGTAAAATAATTATATCAATGTAGATAAAGATGATCATTCCCCCAATGGGAAACAATATATATGTGCTCATGGATAATTTAATAAGATAAATGTGATCATGTGTGCTAAGGAAGCCACAGCATGATAGGAATGCAATAGTCAACAAGAATGAGCATTGAAAGCATTTTCAAGATAATTGTTTTTTATTGTTTGAATCAGTTTGAAAATCAAGAAGGATAGTTCCCAAAGTCAAAAATAAATCCAAAGGGTAGAAAAATTTCCTATAAGTTGGGATAGAATAAGTATCAAATAATATATTTACAAATAAAGTATGTAGATGACTAATCAAGAGACTCAACCCAATCAATAGATTGGGAGAAAGTAGAAGGTACTATTCAACCAAGGATCTCATCAAGGGGATGCACATATGTATACCCAACTATATTTTAAGGAATGTGTATACACATAATATTTTTAACTTTTTATCAAATAATGACACTTTACATCTTGCAAGAATCCATCGTGACTCAATCTCTCTGAGTACATGCCTAAGGGGTGCATTGAGAAAGGGGTGGGCAGACCTTTGGTGCTTCACAAGATTATTGTCCCTTATTATCACATTATTTATAATCCAAATAGTTCCTAAAACCTTTCCCTAAGATGTTTCTCCTCCCTTTCACATTCCTCTATTCTTTTCCTCTTTCTATCCTTCTTCTCCTTACTTGGTACCCTTTTGATCTTTTCAACAAACTAGGTCGACCTGGTCTACCTAGTGTAGTTTAGGGTCACTTTAGCTCTTTAGGTTTGTTAGCCTTATAACCAACCTAGAATAGACTTTAGGCATTAGCCAAAAAATGTGCTAGGTTGATTAGGTCAACCTAGCACAAATGATGTTCCCAAATGATTTTAGGGTGAGATACTCCTATATATACAAGGTCATTTCGATCATTATTAGAATATACAATCAAGAGTTATTATTCACTCGTGCTTCTTCACAATCTACTCTTCCACCATTTTATTTGAGGAGTCTTAGCTTAGGTTTATTATTTTGGAGAATCTAGTCTTGTGGACAAGTCTTGGATGCTTTAGCCTAACAAAGTAATCCTTACAAACCACAACAAACTCTTACAAAGCCCCATTGGCCAAGGGAGAGTTTGAATCGTGACATGTTCACATTCAAGTAAGTATATTCTAACTTTATTTTCCTCTCTTTTGGTAGATAGAAGTAGCATAAGTGTTGGTCTTCATACTCTATATATTAGGGTTAATTTATTTGAATTTCCCTATACATATTTGATTACTTTTCACCTAACCCCTCACATTATGCCACAAGCTATGGTTCATACTAGATTAGTTTAGTTTTCTTGTTATTAGAATAGTTTACTATCTCTTGTTTGTTAACATATGTGAAATATAAAATCATAGGACTCTTTTAGGGTTGTGTACTTGTGTTAGACTGTAGGATTTGAAACCCTTCCTATCATGATACATTGTGATAAGTGATACAATTGATCCCATAATTGGGTCAGTGGATCTCCATATTGTTCATGCTCCTTCTTAACAAGTGTATACCCCATTCAGAAGTGTAGGTGTGCTCTATCTTATCCAATCTAGGATTAATTCATGTACATCATGCAATTTTGATTGCATACATTCTGGTGAACCAATGTGAAACTAACCCTTGCAAGATTTATTTCACTTATTTCATTCTTTTTGTCATCATTTCTATCACATATTTTGACATACTAGTTTGATTCTATCGATCTGATTATTTTTCACTATGCACAAGAACAAGCAACTAGATCAATTAGCTCGACCCAGTATAGGTTTTCAACACTTTGTAGACTTCTAGTTTAGCCTACTAGGTTGATCAGGTCAACTTAGTACACTTTTTTACCTCCTATAATAGGTTCTTGTATAGCTTGATTGACCAACTCGATCTAGTTCTACAGGATTGGATCAATTTTCTCCAAGGTTCTTAATCAACAATCTCCTTCATTTCCATCTCTAAACCATCAAGGTTTGTCTTTTATTCTCTATCTCTTTTTATTCTATACTTTCCTTTCAAGTTTTTAGTCTTTACAATTACCCTTTCACAACTAACTAGATCAACCTGGTTGACCTAGTTCTATGTTCTATGTGCTATCTGCAACAACTAGGTCAACTTGGTCGATCTAGTAGGTTTTCTAAACCTTGTCTTCGATAATACTAGCTTGACCCTATCAGGCTAGCTATATATGTTATGCATATAGTGTTTTCAATATACCTTGTTTCAAAATTGGAATTCACTTTATATGTTAATCACATCTTTTCTTTTAGTTGTTTGCATGCTTAGAATAGTTCACATAGTCTAATTAGGAGGGTTTTAATTAACTACTTAGTTTCACTTTTTCTATTTTATGCACACATGGAAAAATCACATAACATCAACAAGTATTTTAACATTTGAATACCCAATACAACCTACTTGGATTCCATCACCAAGGGGGAAGCTGACTTGATGCTCTGGTCAAGTATAAAAGCATGGTTAATGGTATATTTTGGCTAAGCACCTGATACTCTTACCACTACGATGTGTGAAGTGAAGGGGTAGGCCCCAATACCAAGCTTATATCATTAACACTATATTCTCTTTCATCCTAAACTCACCTAAAACCATCCATAGATTACTATCTAGTACCTTGATTATAACCAACTCCCTATCATTTATTCTTAATAATAATTAACATTCGAGGTTGACCAATTAACTATCTTTACTTTCCAAGTTGTCTGCTTGCTCTTTAATCAATTGTGTGTGCGATAAATTATATTAGCTAATGTTGGTGCAAGGTTTTTATTTGTATGCATCAATTAGATTAGCTAGCATCAATTCAATTGACTATCTATTTACTTTTAGCATTTACTTTCTTAGATTAGCTACAAAATTATCTTGTTCTATTTCCCATCTTGTCATCAATATTTTATTTTTCCCTATTTGTTGTACTAGGTCAACTTGGTTGACCATGTAATATCATAGACCATATTTTATTCACCTATTCACTATTCTAGGTCAACTTGGTTGACCCATTACAACCTCTAGGTCCTATTTTTACACTAGGTTAACCTGGTCGACCTAGTACAGCCTGCAGGTCCTATTTTTACACTAAGTCAACTTGGTTGACCTAGTTCTATTTCCTGCTTTCCCTATTTATCAACCTAATTTTTCACCTCTTCTAATTTTCATTTTGTTCATTTACCTTTGGTCAAAATTATGTCTCCTATCAAAATATTTTTGGATAGTCTTAACCCATTTAGATCCTATATGGGATGTTCATTTCTCCCTTTCTTTTCCTCCCAGGAACATCATCACTCTTGGGGCACTTATTCTCCTCCATATATAAATTATAAAATGGTTAAAATAACATGTCAAGATGAATTTTATGGATCCAATCCATTATAAACCTACCAAGAAACCTCTTAAAATCTTCAAACTAATGTTGGAGTGATTGACACAAGTTTACTTAAAAATCCCACTAACAACCCTTCTTCTAATAATCCTCCTCCCAACACCAATTTGGGTAGTGCTCCTTGTAATGCCAACCTACCACCTAATACAACCAAATTATTATCCCAAGTGATTTATCAAATGAACATTATGAAAATCTCTAATGCAAATCAAATGATGGAACTTCAACAACACTTGATCAATGTGGCTAATCAACCTCTAATCATGCATCCTCAAGTTAATCCTAACTACATTTTTCCACCTCTTAGAGATACCTCAGGTAATGTTATTGTTGATAGTAGCTACTGAGAGGGGGTTAAATTAGTAGATGACAATGTGCATTTAATTCTAAAACCCATTCATCATTTAATAATCTGATCTAGCAACATGAACATGAAAGTTTAATAATCCAAAGCATGAACAAGAACATGCATCATGTGAACACATCATTTATGTGGGAAACCCTCTAGGGGAGAAAACCCACTCTCAAGCCTACAAAAAATGGACTACAATCCTATAAGGATATAACAAACATGAGACTTTAGACCAGCACCAACTGATCAAGGAGCATCCACCCCTCAATTTAATCTAGCTCCAACTAGACCTTTAACTAGCTCCAACTAGCAAGGAGGATGCAAACCCATAGGTGATTAATCACCTAATAAACCACATTTTATCTAATTTACACCACTAATATGATGTATTATACACTTTATGATGAACTTCTCTTGCTCTAACACTTGTAATATTGCTTCTCTTCATAAGGTAGGCACATCCACCTCATTCGATCAACCAAGTCACCCTTTAGAGTGTTAGGTATAATGAATTATTAGCTCATGAACATGATAAATAAAACATGAATGATCATATTCACCCTCTGATGTCCCTTAATGACCCATCTCTGCTCCTTGATTGAACTCTTTTATTCACTTTTGTCCACACACTCTCACTCCTTCCAAATAGGCTAAATAGACCTAGTATATATACTACTGTTTCATCTAACCCATCTTGGTTAGCCAAGATATTTTGACCACTTTTATAAGCCTTATAAAATATCCTCATACACATTACATTAATTTTACAATCTCTCCATAGGTTTTCCATAACCCAAAGCAAGCTTAATCCTCCTTTAGATCTTAATTAGGCCTAATGCATTAGCCCTTATAGGTCATTCACCACATATGACCATATCCATAAATAATATCCCTCACCCATGCTTAAAACACGTAAAAATTACCTCAAATAGTTAATTTATCATTCCCACATGGGTCTAAAATATATTTAAATCTAATTCATACCTTGAACCAAGCCTTTTAGATTACTTGCTAATAGGTCTAGAAACCTAGAAAACACAGTCATATAGAACTGAAGCATAAAAAAGATTTTTTCAAACACCTAAAAAACCACATGGATAGGTAATAAATGACTTTTAAAACACCTATAAATCCATTTTTCACCTTCACATTGTTCACATAGGTACAAACCAACTCAAACAAATTGAATACTCAAACTGGTTATGCACACTAGAAACTCAATTAAAGATATTTGATTGCTTAAACCAAAATAGAGACAAAATATGAAGACCAAATCCATGTAATAATGATTTCACACTCATATAATGCCATAAATATCTCACTCACCTCAAAATATAATCACAATAGCTCAAACTATCCTCTCCAAATAGGCCACTTCAGATTGCCTACAAGCTTCAAAAACTAGTAATAATGAACATGACATCCAACACTTGTGCAGACACTTTCTTCATCTTAAAATGAATTCATGTGATCCTAAAAAAAACTTATAACATTTAAAATAAAAAACACATACAGGTATAATGTCATATATGAAACATATATATCATTCTATGATACATACTTCTTTATTTTCCTCATTACTCAAACAAGTCATCTTAAAGGCACCTTCTTGCCTATGTATGGTCATCAACATCACATACAAATAAATTTAAAATAAGGAATAGGTATTAAATAAATACCTGAAACCATTGGATTCATCCCTATTTACCTTTACACCATCCCCAAATGGACTCTCACTCATACTCACTTTTTGTCATTATTTTCACTATCTGATAGATTAGTGATAGGGGTACTTTATTGACTTAGATAATTGACACAGAACACATAAATTTCCCAACCAACTCCATATACCTCAAGAACAATTTTTTACCTTCAATCTTCAATTACTCTCATGTGTTGACTTAGTCAACCCTACTTGTAGTACTGAAATCTTTAGAAACAAGCATATTTCTATACCTTCTACTCATTTCTTTGACACACAACAACCACCTAAAGATTCCTATAGGATTCCTTTATACCTTCCAATAGTCAAATTGGTCAACCAATCCATTCTAGGTCCTTTCTAGCAAGATCTCTCCAATCACTCCATTATGAGGGTTTATAAAGGGTTTATGCCCAGTTTACATTCTTAATGAATGTTCATAAAACTCTATCCATCAATCCAATAAAAAATACTTGGAAAGGCTTCTTAGGTCCATGTACAACCTCTCCCAAAAGGCTTAGGTCCCCATGAAAAGTCTACATGAACTAGTGAATGTTAAAACTTTCTTCTCAAGCTCAAAATACACCATTTGAGCCTCCTTTAAAGCTTCTAAACCATCTTTATGACTTTATAGCTCAATATTTGACCTTAGATATGATCAACATGCTTGTAAAAACTTTTTTGACCATCTCTTATGAAAAAACAAGCTTTATCATCCTAAAAACACCCTTTGACACTTCACAAGGCCTCACAAGCCCACCTAGGCCAACTAGGCCAATGGCCAAACTATCTTGCAGATCACTAAACACCACTTTCAAACCATGCACCTAACCTCTCAGCATCATATACATGTACAAAATTCATATGTCATGTATACTAATCTCTACCAAGCTGGATCTTCTTCACTACTGTTCACAAGGACCTCATTAGTCCACCTTGCCTATTAGGCCTAGAACCACTAGGCCAACTTAACTATTAAAGGTACTTTGAAACTTATCCACTAAGCTCATATAACCTTAGATATCTTAAATTCACTTAATACAAGCACTATAATCACCTATTGAGAACATATAAGTCATACAACACTTACCTTTATATGCAACCATACATGATCAAGCCCACAAGGTATAAGATGACTTGCACTCCACCTGAAGACCATATGAGAAGACTTCTCCTACTAGGATCATACTAAGAACATATCAAATTATCTCTCTCTAATATTCATGATATACACTCATGTCTTCATAGAACCAACTACTCTCACAAGCTCTCTCTAGCAACCAAGACTAAGATCATGCATATTAGACCAAGACTTTGTCATCACCAATACCACTTGACATCAGTGAAAACACATCAATACAAAAAATATCTCAAAATATCCTACTTTTTCATTTATGGTAACATTCCTTTTCTCTCTCCCCCTTTGCCAAAATGACAAAGTGGACTCATCTACCAAACAAGCTCTTCTATCTTTAATCAAGCAAATTAATAACACAACCAAGAGCACATACCTTTCTCTCTCATCAATTGAAACTCAAAGCATAAAAAATATCAACAACATATCATAAACTAGCCATAGTTTTCCTGGTTAGACCAATCTCCCTTCAATAACCAACTCAAGTTATAGCTCCAAAAGACCTATAAGATCCTTAGACCTAACCACTAGGAAAGCACACTAGCTCCCCCTAAAACCACTACCACTTGAGAAATAAATAACTCATATCCCCCTTTTATAACCACTAAAATCATACCTATAAGTCTCCAAGATACCTATAAAACATTGAATCACACTCCCTTCCTTTAAAAGATCTAATCAGACAATTGAATCCTTTCAAACAAAAACTAAATAGCTAGAACTCAGTCCTTCTCCCAAACTACCTAGATCCTTAGACCTATCACTAATTGTATAGTAACATAGATACCCTTGGGACCCTAATCCACTTTTAATACTACCCCTTATTCTATATAACCCATGCATATCTACAGGACCTCCAAGAATAGATACCATTACTTTAAATAACAACAAGAGTACCATAACACTATGTAAGCTCACATACCTTGCACTCAAGGCACCCTGAAGACCAAAAAATGTACTTAAAGTATATAAAAATACCTATCCTATTCAATATAAAAACTTTATCATATAAAAAACTTTGTAAATTTGGAACCAACAAAAACTTTAAAATTATATAAAAACTTTTATAATATAAAAACTTTATCATCTGGAACCAACAAAGCCACCCTTCTTTGGAAAGATATCACAAAATTTCTCAATTTTTCCACTAGGCCTACTTAGACCTCTTGTAGCCCTATTTGGCCACTACAAACCTCATAACTCTCTATGTGTAAACTTTAAAATCATAAAAATCTATATCTAAATTCCATTACCATGAGCTCTTATACATGCCAAGAATGAGATCCCAACTCATCCTCCTTAGTAGACTTTCTTCTTTAGCCTACTAGCTAATTAGGCCTCTTAAAAGACCAAAACTTGAATAAATTGAAAAATTATTACCTTAAAACCACTATAAAACTTTTTTTAGCTACCCATTTTCCCTTTAAACTTATTTTAATCTTTCATCCTCTAACTCCAAAGATAAACCGCTTTTCAATCATGCCTAAATGACTAGGCCTTCAAAGTAAACCTTGGTCAAAGGTCAACCTTCGATCAGTTCAGACACCTAAGATGGATACCACACCTGGAGACCATTAAAACTCACTTCCATGACAAATTTCAAGCCTCCACACCTTTGAGAACCATGACTTCCTTTAAGCCACCAAATGCATGATCTTGCACAAAAGGATTCAACAACCTATGAAACCACATATATGATGTATCAAACATATGTGTAGACCTTATTGAGCATAAAATACTTCATGTCACATATCCAAACTTAAAGTGACCCTTGTAATCAAGCAATCTATGCATACAGTCCATAACTTACAACAATCATTTTGACCAAATGGTCAAACACATACATGAGCACCTCATGGATATCATCAAACCTCCTAATATGATTTTAAATGTCAAACACAACTTTAATAAACTTTTTATAACATTATATCCCCAAAAAAACATCAAAAATCACATTGGACACACTTTAGGCAGTCATCACTACCAAAATTGGTCAACTCTAACTTTTGACCACAAAATTCACATCTATGCTCATCAAGAACTCAAACCACCTGGGAATATCTCATGGAAATCTTATTCATGATACCATACAATCCACTTCTTCCTTATCCTTCAAATCAACACCCATACCAAGCATCCAAAAATGATAAAAAAATGTACTTTAGGACTAAGAACCCTGAACATACCTCTTGAACAATCATCCTTATTTCTTTCTATTAACTGACCTGTAGGATCAATTATACATCCTCAAGTAGTCTTGAACATATTCATAACATGGAAAAAATATTTTTATGCATTCTTCAAACAACACAAGCCATTAAGATTCAAATCACAAATCGACTACTTCTAATGGAGCAACTCAACCTCATGATTAAAGAAAACAAGATAACTTTGCATGTCACAGTCTTCAACCTTTGTAGGAATCTTTGGATAATACACAATATATTTAAATGTCATTTTTAAGACCTTTTGAGGTCATTAAAACACCAAAATACTATTATAAATCAAAACACATCCTTCATGAATACATATGTAGACTCTTTTTTAAGAATATAAGAACCTTGTGATGTTACAAGACATACTCATCTTTAGAATGTTGTGAAATCTTTCATGATTCTTAAATAATGAAAAAAATACCTCTTAGACCATATAAATCTTCTTGAAGACTCTTCATATATACTCAAGGAATCAACTTCAGCAAGCACTATGTAGATTTGATAAGAAACTCAAAACTTGTCATCTGTAAAACACTTAAACCTTCTTAAAACTTTATGAACACAAATTATCATTTTTAATAACATTGATATTTAAATTAAATCCTCAAATCACTATCCTTCATCTCTTGAGCTATCTATTTAAATTTTTATATCAAAATATCAATCTCACCTTCACAGTCAAGACCCTATTATGGAAACTCAAAACTATTATCAACCTTAGATTACTCAAACTATCTTCATGATGCCATCATACTCCTATATGACCTTATGAGGTCACCTTGACACCAAATAAATATTATAATCACTATAAAATCTTCGAATCACTTTCATATACTAACAAGGCATCATTAGGCTATGTTTCTCCTTCAATTATAGACCTCTACCTTTCAGGACACATACACATATTTGTACCTATCATGCTTGTTGCCCAAGAGACCATATTCAATAATCCCTACCATACAAATCAAGTTTTATCTTGGATTTGGATTTATTATATTATTTATTCTTTTTCATATGCCTTCTTTGATAAATTCTCATGCTTGAAGAACCATCTGTAGTAGCAAACAACTCACCTTGAAGAATAATCCAACTCTTGAAATTCATCTTCTTATCAAAGCAACAATCAAATCTCATCAACCCTTGAATTCAAAATTAAAAAAACATTAATAACCATGATATCAGTAGGGCTACCATATTTATCATCAACAACTCTATCAACTCTGCCAACAAGTTGACTAGGTAGACACCATCAACCAAACTACTCATAAGATCACCTTCCAAATTGATTAAGCCTCAATAAGGACCTGATCTGATACCAATTATTGAGAGTAGTTATTGATAGGGGGTTGAATCAGTAGACAACAATTTACATTTAATCAATTCCAAAACCCATTCATCATTCATTAATTTGATCTAGCAACATGAACATGAAAGCTTAAACATCCAAAGCATGAACAAGAGCATACATCATGTGAACACATAATTTATGTGAGAAACCCTCTAGGGGGATAAAACCCACTCTCAAGACTAAAAACTAATGGACTAAAATCCTATAATGATATAACAAACATGAGACTTTAGACTAGTACCAATTGATCAAGGAGCATCCACCCCTCAATTTAGTCTAGCTCCAACTAGACCTTTAGCTAGCTCCAACTAGAAAGGAGGATACAACCCCATAGGTGATTAAGAACCCAATAAACCACATATAATTTAATTTATATCACTACTCTGATGTCTTATACACCTGATGATGACCTTCTCTTTCTCTAACACTTGCAATACTGCTTCTCTTCACAAAGTAGGCACACCTACCTCATTCGCTCAACCAAGTCACCCTTTAGACTGATAGTTATAATGAATTTTTAGGTACTGAACATGATAAATCAAAAATTAATTATCCTCTTCACCCTATAATGGTCCTCAATGAACCATCTCTACTCTTTCACTGAGCTCTTTTATTTGCTTTTGACCACACACTCTCACTCCTTCTAAATAGGCCAAATAGACCTAATATATATGATACTCTTACATCTAACCCATATTTTTTATCCAAGATATTTTACACAATTTTATAAACCTTATAAAATATCATCATACATTTTAAATTAATGGGACAATCTCTCCATAGGTCATCCATAACCCAAAGCAGGCTTAATCATCCTTTAGATCTCAATTAGGCCTAATGCATTAGCCCTTCTAGGTCATTCACCACATATGACCATATCCATGAATAATAACCCTCAAAAATTCTTAAAAAACATAAAACATACCTCAAATAAATAATTTATAACTCCCACATGGTTCTAAAACATCTGAAACTCTAATTCATACCTTGAACCAAGCCTTTTAGATTACTCGCTAATAGGTCTAAAAACTTAGAAAACATAGTCATATAGAACTGAAACATACATAACATTTTATCAAATAAACACATGAAAAAACACATGGATATGTCTTTCATGACTTAAAAAACACCTCCAAATCAATTTTTCACATTCACATAACTCACATAGGTCCAAACCAACTCAAATAATCTGATTACTCAAACTAGTTATGCACACTAGAAACTCAATCAGAGATATTTGAATGATTTAACCAAAATATGAAGAAAAAATAAATGTAATTAATCTATGAAAATCATATAATACACCAAGGTCTCACTCACCTCAAAATCTACTCAGAACAGCTCAAACTAGCCTCTCTAAATAGGCCACTCCAAATTGCCTACCAACTCTAAAAACTAGTCATGATGAACATGACATCTAACACTTGTACAAAAAAGTTCTTGATCTTACAATTCATTAATTTGATCCTAAAAAAACATTATAAAATTTCCAATCATAATCATATAGATTTATAATGTCATATATGGAACATATAGATCATTCTATGATACATACTTCTTTATTATCCTCATTACTCAGACAAGTCATCTTGAAGGAAACTTATTGCCTATGTATGGTCATAAAAATCACATAATAATAAATTTAACATAAGTAATATGTATTAAAAAAAGACCCCAAACCATTGGATTCATCCCTACTCACCTACACACCATCCCTAAATGGATTCTCACTCATACTGGCTTTTTATCACTATTTTCACTATCTAGTAGATTAACAATAGGGCAAGTTTTTTGAATTAGATAATTGAAAAAAATTATATAAATTTACCAACTGACTCCATATACCTCAAGAACAAGTATTTAACTTCAATCTTCAATGACTCTTATGCATTGACTTAGTCAACCCTACCTGTAGTACTAAAATCTTCAAAAACAAGAACAATTTTATACCTTCTGCTCACTTCATTGACACACCACTGCCACTTAGAGATTCCTATAGGAGTCATCTATACATTATAATATTAAAAATTTGTGAACCAATCCATTTTGGGTCCTTTCTAGCAATATCTCTCCAATCATTCCATTATGAGGGTTTCTGACTAGTTTACATTCTTAACGAATGTTCATAAAACTCTGTCCCTTAATCCAATACAAAACATTTGGAAAGGATTCTTAGGTCTATGTGCCACCTCTCCCAAAAGTATTAGGTCCCCATGTAAAGTTTACATGAACTAGTGAATGTTAAAACTTTCCTCTCGAGCTTAAAATGCACCATTTGAGCCTCCTTTGAAGCTTCTAAATCATCTTTCTAAATTTTTAGCTCAATATCTAACCTCATATCTAATAAACATGCTTGGAAAAACTTTCTTGACCATCTCTCATGAAATAACAAGATTCATCATCCTATAAACACCCTTTTTAACCTTCATAAGGCCTCACAAGCCCACCTAGGCCAACTAGGCCAATGGTCAAACTATCTTGTAAACCACTAGCCACCTCTTGAAAACCATACACTTGACCTCTCAACATCCTATACATGTCCAACATGCATATGCCAAGAATACTAAGCTCTACCAAGCTAGATCTTCTTCATGACTATTCATAAGGACCTCATTAGTCTACCTTGCCTATTAGGCCTAGAACCACTAAGCCAACTTACCTCTTGAAGGTACTTGAAAACTTATCCACTGAGCTCATAACACCTTATATATCTTCAATGCACTTAATACAATCACTAGAATCACCTACTAATAACTTACAAGTCATACAACACTTACCTCCATATTCAACCATACATGATCAAGCCCATAAGGCATCAGATGACTTGCACTCCATGTAAAGACCATATGAGAAGACTTATCTCACTAGGATCATACCAAGAACATATCAAATACTCTCTCTCTCTCTCCAAGCTTCATGTTATCCACTCATGTCTTCATAGAACCAACTGCTCTCACAAGCTCTCTCTAGCAACCAAGACTAAGATCATGCATATTAGACCAAGAGCACTCTCATACCACATTGTCATCACCAATGCCACTTGACATCAATGACAACACATCACTACCACCAATATCCTAATAGTTATTCCTCAACCAATAATGAATAACAATATGCTTTAAACCATTCAAAATGAGCCTTTAGCTCCCTTCATTATATCTATTGACATCGGTAACATATCACCAACTATCAAATATGATGGGACTAAAGACCCTATCTCATTTCTTAAAGCCTTTGGTAATCTCTACAAAGAGTGGATCCAAACTAATAAATTTTCTACTACTAAACTCTTAGTTAAAAATTTCACTGGTGATGCATTATAATGGTATAATCAATTACCCGAACATTCTATTTGGAAACTTGAAGATTTGGTCAATCCTCTATTTAAAAAGTTTCAACACAATGATCTTCTTGAAAATTGTCTTAGCCATTAAATAAAGGCTAAACAATCTCATAACAAATTGGCTCATGACTTTATTAAAATATGGAAATCCTTAGCTCATAAAGCCAATCATAATATGTCTAATGATAACCTATACAAACTTTTTATCACTGCTTTAACTCCCATTCTTTAATACAAGGTCAAACCTTTGCTCCTCAAACTCTTATTGAAGCTCTTGACCAAGCTAAATGGCAAGACTTTATTATGAAGTAATTCAAACCTAATTCTAAACTTCTTAAAGGATCTTTTTAAACATCCAATGCTATCACTAGTAACACTTCTCAAACCAAACTAGGAATTTCCAAAAATGATATTCCTTTACCATCTCACATACCTCTTTTGGTACATCAAATGAGACAATTTGTACCACCCTCTAAACCTTTCATATATCCTAATGCTCCTCCTAAGTGGTATGATCCCAATCTATTTCATTGGTTTCATGCCAACATTGGGAATTCTCACAAATCTTGTAGAGGGATTTCTAAATGTGTTATTTATTACATGCTTGGTGATTCATTAAACCATGATAAAAAATCATTGTCAAGAGTACACTAATGCTTCTAAAAAACAATAATCCTTTATAGCTTCTACATCTAATAACCAAAAATCTTCTTCCCATAATCAATAAACTTCTAAGGATTTCTATGCAATTGATGTTGATTATGACCAATACTTTAATAACTCTCAACATGTCAATATGGCTAAGGTCAACTATCATTAGAAACTAGCTCTTAAATATCCTATTACCAAGCCTAAGAAACCTTCTTTAGAGGAACAATTGCTTAAAGATACTACCACCATCAATATTGAATTAGAATCACCCAAGGAACAACTTCCTCCTTTTGATACTCTAACCACATCTATTCCTCCAAAGTCTAATTTTTCTTCTAAACCTTTTGGCTCTTCATATAAATCTCATTAGAATTTTCTTGAAGAACTTAACTATATGTCGTGTAATATTCCTTTTATGGAGTTGGTTCGCACTTCACCTTATCATCATAAATTCCTCATGCAACAACTCCAAGAGATCGAAGATCTATCTTCTTTAGATGAAGAACCACCTTCTCTTGATTCTTAACCAACTAACATTAACGCCATGGAATCTATGTGTCCCTCTTCCAAGCCTTCCATTGCATTTGTTTAAAATGACATGATTAATGATGAAATCCTTTTTTGTACAAATGATCCACCTCTCTTCATAAAAATAGCCATTAATACCACCCTTATTTGAAAATTTCTAGTTGATGAGGGTTCAGGTATTAATGTGACCTCTTTATGGCTTATACAGTAACCTAGTTATAACAAAGGTCATCTTAAAGAAACCTGTCTTACTTATCATGGTTTTGACAAGAATAATCAAAATCCACTTGGTTGTATATGGCTTCCCCTAACCATTGGTGCTAAGAATGTTCAGACCAAACTCATGGTTCTTGATCTTATTTTATCTTATAACATACTCCTTGGTCATCGTTGGACTCATCAAATGAGGGCCATTACTTCTTCCAATAATTAATGTATTAAATTTCTACATAACAAAAAATGCTATAAGCATGAATCCAATCCTAACCCATGAAGTATCCAATTACCTAATCCTAAATCACAATATTGTGCTCTTATGATCCCTAAAATTAATGATGCTCATTTACCTGAGTTCATCAATATGAATCCTGATTTACAAGTCACTCTTACATATTTTGATGATGATGAGCCCAATGAATAGCAACATACTTGCAACACCACCAAATTAACTCCATAGATTTTGGAGTGGCTTCCTCCTCTTTTGTCAAGGGATCGTACCATTCCTCTCATGTATGAGATTACTGATTTCTCCTCTCCATGCAATACTCAAGAGTCATATTTACCTATAGATGCTTTTATTTACAATGATTTTGGAGTGGCTAAATTGTTTTAAGATCCTCTCACCGTGTCTCCTTAAACATTCAATAATCTTGGGATTTTTCCTTCTGAAGATCCTCCTGAATCTCAAGCATACATAATTTCTCCCACATACGATGACAACTATATAATGGCCCAAGCTCAATCTAGAGACTTGGATGTCTTTCATTATCAAAAGAGCTTAGCCCAATTTCATGCTTTCAATTAGGATGTGCATACCATTTTTGTAGATAATAACTTAAATCCTAAGGTTTATGTGCTTCTTATTAACCCTCCTCTTATCAATTCTCCTTGGGTGGTAGAGTAAATCACACCTTTTGAACCTCCAAAAGTACTTTCATCTTCTTTACCTCCTTTGGATCCTCTTATTGCATCTAATCCTTTTCCTATAAAAGAACCCATCAAAACTCCATCTACTTCTTCTACTCTTGAAATAACACTTGATACCAAGGAAACTAATGTTTGTCAAATACATTTTGAATCTGATCATCATGGTAACCAAATTTTATATCTAGAAGTAGATGTTGAGTATTGTGGTCCTCTTCCTACTTTGCCTAGTGATGAATCTATTCTTGAGTTATTTTATGCCCAGGACCCTCAACTCCCCTGGAAACATCATAAACTTGGAAATTTTAAAACTAAAACTCTTCATTTTAACAACTTTGTTGCTAGCATTGATCTCAAAACTAATCCAATTTCATCTTTAACCAATGTACCATACCACTTTCAAGATGGTAATACCATCGTTATTGAAGAAACAACTCATATCAAATATGGTACTCCCTCGTGCCTTCAACTGATCATAGTTTCCAAAGGACTTTCACCCTTTGAACATGATAATTTCAGCCTATTTTTTGATAAGTATCAAGAGGCATTCGCTTGGTCTTACAAAGCCATGCCTAACATTAAACCTAGCATAGTGTTCCATAATATCATTACCTATCCTGATGCCAAACTTGTACATCAGAAGAAATGCAAATTTCCTCCTGAAGTTACCAACTTATGCCATAAGGAAATCATCAAACTACTCGATGCTAAATTTATTAAACCTATGGATTATTCTAAATGGGTTTCTAATATTGTTCCTATTTAGAAAAATATCACTATGGTTATTCATATTTGCATTGATTTCCATAATCGTAATCTTGTTTGTCCTAAAGATAATTTTCCTTTGCCTTCAATAGATGCCATTATTGATTATATGTTGGATATGAAATTTTATCTCTTATGGATGGTTTTTTAGGATATAATCAGATTCATATAACTCTTGAGGACCAACATAAGACTACTTTTACCATGGAATGGGGCACCTATTATTATGTTAAAATTCCCTTCAGTCTCAAAAATGTTGGGGCCACTTACCAAAATGCAATGACTCATATCTTTCATGACCTCATCCATAAAATTGTTGAAACATATGTAGATGATCTTATCACCAAATACAAACACCATACAAATCATCTTTTTGATCTTTATCTTTGAGTGTCTCATCAAATATAAAGTCTGACTTAATCCTTTTAAATGTGTCTTCGGAGTTACATCTAGAAATGTTAGGATTTTTAGTCTCTCTCTATGGCATCGATGTTGATCCTACCAAGATTAATGATATTATCAAGATGTTTATTCCTCAATCTATTCCTAATATTCATACCTATTTAGGCAAACTTGGGGCAATTAGACTATTCATTCCTGAGATGGCTTATCGAATTCACCCCAGTAATTCCATTCTCAAGAAAGGTATAGCCTTAGAATGGATGGATCCATATCAAAAATCATTTGACAATATGAAAGAGTCATTACTTCATCCACCTACACTTCATACTCCTTCCAATGATAGACCTTTGATTCTCTATACTTCTTCCACACCCATATCTATAGGGGTAATGCTTTCCCAATAGGATGATACAGACAAGGAGTATGATATCTACTATATTAATTGAGGCCTCATCAATTATGAAACACATTATACTAAAGTTGAGCATGATTACCTTGCTATTTATTTTATAGCTGAAAAGATTCATCACTACATGATTTACCAAACCACTTATCTCATTGTTCATTTTGACCGCCTTCATTATTTCTTCTCTAAAATATTTCTTCTAAGAAATAGAACTGACAAGTGGATGGTCTTATTTATGGAATTTGATCTTCACATCATCATGCAAAAAGCTATCAAATGGAATTCATAGCTAACCAACTTGATGTAACTCCTATTCTAGCCACTTCTTCCCTTCCAAATAACCTTCCAGATGATAATATCCTTTACATTGAAGGTCTTAGTCAAGAAATTTCTCTTAAAGATTATTTTCATAGCTTTACTACCAATCTTGAAGCTAATCAACTTGATAAATCTTCCACTTCCTCTAGTATTACTAAATCAAAGGTAATTATTAAAGAGCTTAAAATTAATGTTGACTTATACAAGGATACTTAGACCCTTCACTTTGATGGTGCTAAATGCCTTCAAGGGGCTGGGGTAGATTGCATTCTCACTAGTTCTCTTGGAAAGATAATTCCTTTAGCTTTCCATTTTACATTTGGTGTTACCAATAATATGGCTGAGTATGAAGCTCTTATCTTAGGTATGAGAGATTCTTTCAATTTAGACATACAATATCTCATGCTTTAGGTGATTCTCAACTCATTTTCCATCAATTTATTGGTGCCTATCAATATAAAAGTGAAAACCTTATCACCTATCATCAAATTACAATCACTCTTACCAAGGATTTTGTCTCTTTTACAATTGAGCCTATTCCTAGAGATCAAAATTCCATTTTTGATTATCTTGCCTCTTCAGCTTGTTTTTTTCATCCACATAAATTCCTTTTTTATCCTTCTTTTATCATACAAATAATCAAATATCCATCATCTACCCACCCTCCTGATTCTCTTATCTACCATATTGAGGTTGTCACCATGTAACAATGCCCATGTTATCAAAATATCATCCAATTATTATAACATCAAACTTATCCTCCTAACTTAGATTCTCGTGAAAAGACATGTCTTCACAAACAAGCTTTCAATTATGTATTTAGACATAACATTCTTTATTATCATAATGATGAAGGTACCTTGCCCTGTTGTGTCTTATAAAATGAGGTTCCTCCTCTACTTGAATAAGCACATGGGGTAATTTGTGATGGTCACTATAGCGTACATGTTATATCTCACAAAAAAATCACATGAAGTTGAAAACAAATGAGATGTAAAATAAGACAACTTAAATGATATTCAAAAAAGAGATTATATCTATTACTCTTTGGGAGCTATTATAATTTTGAAATCCTTAGCTTCTCTCCTACACAAGATACAAATTATAAATAGTTTTTATAAATGCAAATCACCACCACCACAAAAGGAACACAGGATAAAATGGTGCTTCCAATGCATAGTTAAAAATCCACCACAAAACCCCACGCTCCAAAAAGGATAAAGACGTAGTTCTTGGGAAAATGACTCACCTTTATTCAAACCCAAACACCATCCTCCTTGAACTTTAAACTTTCAATGCCTCTCTAAAAATGGAATGCAGGCTATGCAAAAGAGGAACAAAGGGTTGAGGATGTCAAGGGAAGTAGAATCTTTGACAAGGGAAGAATCTAAAAAAATTATAGCAATACATATGGTTTCAACACCTCAAAGCTATTATTCAATGTTAGAAATGGTAAAAAAAATCAAATCATCCAAGATCTAAAGAGTTAGCAACAAAACACATCACATGAAGTTGCAAATAAATGAGATGTAAAATAAGATAACTCTTCTAGGCTACTTCTTTCATTGATTCCCAGTCATCCAAAGCTTTTTGGACTTAACCCTTTCAAACCCAAGTAGCCCTTTTAGGCCTAGATCCATCCCCCCAGGTCTCATCCCATTAGGACAATAGTGCCCAAATAGATTAAGAGCACTGGAACCCAAGATATCTTATTTTTGACACTATTGTCCAAGTTCACTTTTGCCTCCAATAATCAGATTCTTATGGTTCCTTATCTTTTTCCTTGTCAGCCTCATGTGGATTAATTTAAAACATGATCATTAATTTCCCTATAAAAGACCATTAAAATTCCATTTAGAGGGGTTGATACTCATTTTTAAGAGTTCAAGAATACAAGCAAGTACACTCGAGTACTCTTCTCTATTCTTTGCACAAAACCTTCCAACATTATTTCAAGCCTACTCAAGCCATTGCACCAGTCCCTAGCTAGTTGAAGCACATCTAATTTTGCATTCTAATTGCATTGATCATACAAAAATTACATCAAGCACTTCAAAGGGAGAACTAAATTAGCTTGATCCCTCTTTGGAGTATTGGTATGTAGGTAGTGTGCTCACACATGGGTTGTGAAGTACATCCAACATATCCTTTACACACTAACCCTTTTTCTCTCTTTCCCAAATTTGCATTCAATTTGAAGCACAAGATCTCTAAAGGGTTTTTAAGATTAAAATAGGCACACAATAAGCTCCACAAGGTCCTAAACCCTAAAATTTTATTGACAAGGTAACATAAGTGTTCTGAATATAACCCAAAAAGCTTTCAGTTTGAGGACAACAACACCAGAATAGGACTATAGCACTAGATAATAAGGTGTCCTATTTTGGCACTTCTGTCCAATCCAGAAAAAAAACTCCAAAGACCTATTTTTGACTATTTCTTAGTCATACTCCTCTAGTATCAGACCTTGTCACAGTCTAAGTCAGCCAAAATAAGCTAAGTTCTAATCTCTCTCACTTCCTATTATATTTAGAAAAGGCAAAAATACAATCTATTTACACAACTTAGTAGGCTAATAAAAGCATATTTATTTAATGATTTACATTGCTCAACCCCTTTATTATTTAGTAATATAACTCTAATATTCCAAAAATAATAAAATATTTGGTGAACCTGACTTCAAATTTTTGCACAAAAACCCTAGAAACCCTAGGGCTAATTATTTCTAAATTTTTACAATATTTTCCTAATTTTTCCTACATTTAAAAATTAAAAAACTAAAAATTAATTGAAATATTTTCAATAAATTCACCCATACCTTAGTTTGCACATAATAGGTCCTATTTGCATACAAAAACTTTCAAACCACTAGGAAAAATATATTGCTAATTTTAGAAATATTTTCAAATTTTTCCTAAATTTTTCAAGCTAAATAATACACATTCATAACAAAAATTTCAAATTATTATACTAATTTTGAAAAAAAAATCTTTTAAAACCCTAGTTGCATCAACTAGTTCCCAGTTATTTTTCCAAGTTTTTTTCAATCATTTTTTGCATTTTTAGTTGAAAATCTAACTCAAAAAATCAGTTTCAAATTCAAAAGTTCATAGTATTTTGAAAATAATATTTTTGAAAAAACGCTAGTTGCATGTACTGCCTCCTACTTTGTTTCTTGAATTATCACCTTACATCCATGCTCAAATTGCAAAAATGTTGCCCACTTATTTACAAACTTTTCTTACATTTCTTGCAAATAATAAGAAAACCATAATGAGCCCTATCATGCACATGAATGATGAAGTCTATCATATGTTAGTAAAAAGTTCCATCATTTGAATTTCATGTTTATGTTTCATTATATGGGATGATATTATAAAATTCATTGTCAAACATGCGCAAGATTCCAAAATTCTTTTTGCATATTCTCTTTCACTCATATGGAACAATTACCAACTACATTCGGCTAAGTGCATTCAAAATATTTGGTTGCATATCAAAATTTTATGTCTTTATGAAAAAATTCATGTTCTCTATCCTTTGCTTTTTATTCCTCATGTGGAAAAAATTTCAAGCTTATCATGCTAAACACATTAGAAATTTCATATCACATATCAAAGTTCTAAAGGTATTCATGCACAATGTCATGCTCTCTTTTACATGCTTTCTCTCTCTCACGAGAAAAAATTTTCAAGACAATCTTGCGAAACATATTAGAAATGTCATGATTCAAGTCAAATTTTCTATGCATTAATGCACAATTCCATGCTCTCTATCCCTTGTTTGCTATCTATCATGTGGAATGTTCTTTATAAACATATTTTTATACATGGTTTCTACTTAGATGTATCTAACTCTTTCGCTACTTTTAAGTATCTCCCTAGTGCTACTAGAAACAAGAAAACACTAGTGGTTATATCTAACCCTCCTCCCTTTAAACTTAGTTCATCTAGTTTATATCTTGCACCTACTACTAGCTCTATGCCTATAGTAGATTATGCGGTACATGTTATCACCCAAGTTTACAAAGATAGGTAGGTTGATTAAACCCATGGTTAAATCTTTTCCACTCAAGTTAGCACCCATTTTAATCTAGTTTTAGCTCCTCCACCTATTACAGTTCTTCCTCCAATCTAGATTCAAATATAGTCAAGACCTTCATCACCAACAAAAATAGTTCATACACCTGCACAACTTAAAAATTATAAATAGCTTTCAGCTACCATATTCACACCCAGGGAAGTCTCATTGAGATCTCATGCATCTACACATAGATCACATGTTTAGAGAGATTCCCCTACTACCAAATGGGTCCCTAAGATCCCTACAGTTGCATCTACTTCTCAAAGTTATAAGGGGACCCCACAGTTGGTTTTTACTATAGAGATTTTAGAGAATTTACAATATATAAATATTTCAAAATCACAATCTTATCATTTCCATCATACTTCATGATCACGCATGATCTTTCTTATTGATAGAGGACAACATGATAGGGAGTCTCCCATGAGACTCATCGTGACATCCAGCTCTTTGATTTCTTCACTTTACCCATCGAGGGGGGCATTTTTAATTATACATTTGAGACACACATTAATATACGTACCCACTAGGGGCATATTCTACATGACTACACCATCTAGATTATGTCATTAATACACTATACACTTTGAGTTATCATACTGATGCACATTACTTACAAGATTACATAGATTACTACATTGGCATTTCACTAGCACCTAACACTTGTGTATTTCTTATCATATACCTAGTCTTATACTATACATGTTTTGCATACATTCACATTTTTTTAATTAGTTAGATGTGTCGATATCTTCCAGTTCTTACTCTTTCTTTCATTCCTTAGTGTATCTTATGTGATTGTATTTCTAGTTCCAACTTGTCTCCTACTTATGCATTAGGACATTGTCCAACGTCCTTTCCTTCTATTCATGTGTGTGCCTTAGGACATATACCAATGTCCTTTGTTTGTACTCTTTCATATAGTTGTGGACCTCATGCCAACTTTGGTTGTTCACTTATATGTGTATGTGTCATTTAAACATGCCTTGTATGTTTGCTTTTTGATTTGAGGGACATGTGCCCATGTCTCCTTATTTACATGGCCCCTTGGCCACCCTTGTATGCTTCTTGCTTCTTGCTTCTTGCTTTATATGCTCATTTTCTTGTTTGATCCTCACTATGTGTAATTCCATGATTCCAATCATGCATTTATCTTGCTATTTAGATGCCATGATGGACATCATGCTCCATCCCTCCATGCTTACTAACAACTAACAACTAACAACTAATATCTAACATTACCAGTCTAGTTCAGTATCATTTACATGCTTTTAAATTATTATATCTATCTAGGCATACCCCTATTGATCTAAAATTCTATCAATTCAAATATTACTATATCTTTAAATATCTTGTCAAATATCAATGCTATATCTTGCATCTATATAATTTGACACACTTGTAGGACTTTTTTATTCTAAGGGTAGTCATTTTAGGTTCATAATTCCTACCCTTAGAAGAGGGGGAATCACATAGGGGTTTGTCATAGAGATCAAACTCCTAAAAGTCAAAATAGAAACATTCAAAACACTTAATATAGAATCCAGAGGCCAAATCGATCAAACCAAAGTAAAAAAATATTGACAATTTTAGATCAGCAGTTAGTTTCACATCAAACAATAGTGTTATAAATGAAAACACAACTAAACACAAGGGTTTCCATATTTTTGCACTCCTATCTAGGCAAGAAAACACTCAAGGTTTCTAGAAATAGGCAAAAATTTTAGTTTAGGGATAGTTTTTGCATTTCCAAATCAGTCAAATTCAGTGGTTTCAATATAGTGTTCTCAAAGAATCTAGATGCAGGAGGGTTATCATGTGTGACATGATGGTTCTCACTTTCAGTTTAGATTAGGTACTTGTCATAACTTCTAGATTAAAATCCATGTTCTAGACATTAGTGATTGGGGGCAATGTGCATGACACATTGATCTTATTTTCTTTTCAAGTTTAGTTTTATTCCAAGCATTCTTAGCAGTTACGTGGCTTGCTCCATCTGTAAGTGGTTGGAATCACATTTGAGTTAAACTTTCATACAATTTTAGCTTTCTGAGTACTCAAGTTTTTGAGTTGGCTTTCACATAAGCATTTTGCATTAGTTTAAAAGAGGATTTTATACAAGCCTAACCTCCATATTTTGAAATGGCCAAGAGTGGCCTAGTTTTCAACTCACATTTAGGCTATCCATGCCACATTGTTAGATTTTTAACACATCCATAAGCTCCATGAGCCATATCATATGACATCTATTCTATATCTGTATCACTTCATAGCTTAAATTCATGGGGTAATGATGGAGCCAAAGGACTAACTTGCCTTTGTATTCTTGAGCCACTTATTCAAAAAGATTGGACACACAGTTCAGACATTGATTAATTGCATGCATGATTCATTAACTTCACATAGTTGGTGATGATGGAGATAAAGGTCTAACTTTTGCATTCTTGAGCCACTTTCTGGGGAACTGAGCACTCAGCTTCATTCATAATATTACTCTAGTTTTAAAACACACTCATCATAATCCAACATAGTCTAGCATCACTACAAGTTTTGTATTGGTTCATGTATCTGATGAGGTATATTCATTCTTTTCTCTTCCTCTTACTTAGCTCTTATACATTCTTATTTTAGATATAGTGTATCTAGTAAGAACTGATCTACTTTATGTTTTCTTTAAAAATTCACAAGTGTGCTCTCTTTATGCACATCCAACATCACACAAATTTATGAGCTTCATCCTTACAGGTAAGTTCAAGTATGCTTCTTATTTTACTTTATCCTAGTATTTCACTTTAACGCATCACTAGAATAAGGGGGGTTAAATATAGTCATGTCAAATGTGAAATTGTACAACTTTATTTTGGCTAAGACACCTAATCCGTAGGTCCTCTTGTTGGCTCACACAACCCTTCTAGGCTACTTCTTTCATCGATTCCCAGTCATCCAAAGCTTTTTGAACATAGCCCTTTCAGACCCAAGTAGCCCTTTTAGGCTTGGATCCATCTCTTAGGTCTCATGCCCTTAGGAAAATAGTACCGAAATAAGATAAGAGCACTAGAACCCAAGGTGTCCTATTTTTGGTGTTATTGTCCAAGTTCACTTTTGCCTCTAATAGTCAGATTCTTTTAGTTCCTTATCTTTTTCTTTGTCAGCCTCATGTGAATTCATTTAAACCATGATCATTATTTTCCCTATAAAAGTCCATTCAAAGTCTATTTAGAGGGGTTGGCACTCATTTTTAAGAAATATGCAAGAATACAAGCAAGTACACTCGATCACTCTTCCCTATTATTTGCACACAACCTTCTAACATTGTTTCAAGCCTACTCAAGTCTTTGCACCAATCCCTATCTAGTTGAAGCACATATACTTTCATATTGTATTTTCATTGATCATACACAAATTTCACCAAACACTTCAATGGAATAACTACATTAGCTTGATCCCTCTTTGGAGTATTGGTATGTAGGTATCATGCCCATATATGGGGTGTGAAGTACATCCAATGTATCCTTTACACACTAACCTCTTCTCTCTCTTTCCCAATTTTGCATTCAAGTTCAAACACTAGGAGCTCCTAAGGGTTTTGAATATTAAAATAGAAACATAGTGAGCTCTGTAAGGTCCTATACCCTAAAATTTTAGTGATAGGATAATATAGGCATTCTGAATGGAACTTAGACAACTTTCAAACTTAGAACAACAACATTGGAATAGGAATACAGTGCCAGATAACAAGGTGTCTTATTTTTGGTATTACTATCTAATCAAGAAATAAATTCTAGAGAACTACTTCTGACTATTTCTCAATCATGCTCCTCTAATATCAGACCTTATCTTAGTCTAGGTCAACTAGAATAAGCTAAGTTCTAATCTCCCACTTCCTACTATATTTAGAAAAGGTAAAAATACAATCCATTTACACAAATTAGTAGGTTAATAAAAGCATATTTATTTACACTACTTATCCCCTTTATTATTTAAGAATATAACTCCAATATTCCAAAAATAATAAAACACATCAAACAACTTTGCACCAGATTCAAAATCAATCACAAATTTTCCACCCCTTATCATCCACAGTGCAATGGTCAAGCTAAGGCCACTAACAATATTTTCAATAAAATTATTCAAAAAACAATTCATGAAACCCACATGGATTGGCATCTTCATCTTTATCTTGCACTTTGGGCCTATCAAACTAGCATTCATACTACCACTGGAGTTATTCCATTTTCTTTAGTCTATGACTCTAAGTCAATTCTTCCTCTTGAAGTTGAGCTTCCTTCTCTTTTCATATCTCTTAATTTCATCATTCTTGATGAATAATTTCATGAGGCTCACCTTCATTCCCTTGATCTAATTGATGAACATCATCTCTTTGCCTTAAAACATAACTGCTAGTATAAATCTTGCGTTGCCTGACAACATAACAAACATGTTAAAGTCTACATATTTAATTTTGGTGATATTTTCATTAAATTAGACTACACTCATGATAGAGAAGGTAAATACACCCAAAAATGGTGGGGCCCATAATTAGTTAAAGATATCCTTGTTCCAAGTAATTACTGCCTTCAAACCAATGAAGGCCATGTTTTCAAGGAACCCGCCAATGCTCAATTCCTCAAAAAATACTTTGCCTAATCATTTCCTTCTTATCATGATTTCTATCTATATCTATCTAATACTTTTTATTAGTTAATTAAGCATGGGTCTCTCCCTCTATAGCAGTTCCCTCTTGTTGACAAACCTTTAGTCCTCCCTTTTTGGTCTTTTGGTTTCTTGATGTACCATAGTCTTCATTATCTTATTTTTCATTCTCCTTCTATTTACCAATTTTGATTTTGTGCCTCTTGTTCTTTTCTTTTGTGAGTTTATTTATAATACCATATATAGGACCTGACATCCCTCACAAAACCACCACATTTTACTTATTTTCCTTCTTTTTTTTATTACTTTCCAATGTTATTTTGGCATCCTTTGGATTTTTATTTTGTGAGGTGATTTTTAAAAAGGCTCCCTCACTTTGATTTTCTCTTGATTATTAGCACCCTCATGGGTCTCTCTTTTATGAGTTTATTTGTAAGACCATGGATAGGACCCGACCCTCCTCATAAAATTACCATTCTTTTCTTGTTTTGGATCTTTGTTCTTAAACTTTAGATTTTGCTTCTTTTGCTAGATGAAATTCACAAACAATCTATGTCAGCATGTTTTCTTCCATTTCCCTCTTTTTCATGATAAGTAATCACACTTTACTATCATTCTATCCCTTCTTTTTACCTGTTGTCAATTTTCTTTGCAATTTTTAGCAATTCAAATTATTTCATTTGTCATTCCTCTTGATTTCCCCTTTCTTTCACCTCCACATTGGATAAAAGAAAGTTGAAGTCAAGATATCACTTTTATTTCACCTAGATTTTCAAGACTCCTAGATCCTATGTTCTTTGATTTTCTCTCTCTTAGAAACATTGTCCCAAGTTTTCAAATGAAAGCCATCTTTATCACCCATGTTTGTTTTTCCAAATATGTATGGAGGAAGAATAGAAAAATCCATAAAAAAAGTTAAAATATAAATCATTTGAAATAAAATTCAATGATATATAAAAGACAACATACAAATCTCAAAATTCAAATTCACACTAAAAGATGTGACTAGACTCACATCTCCTATCTCTAATCAAAGCTCAAACTCCATAGTCAGCTTCACATAAAGATGAAGTTTTTTGGGGTGTGGTAGGCTAGTAGATTGGAATAGGGGAATCAAAAAAAAATCTATGGTGCTACCTACTTTCTCATACAAGTATCTAATCTTCATAGTAGATTGACAATTTTGTAAGGGGTCGTAAAGAATGAGGAATACATCATGGGGAGGTAGGTCCATTTTAATTTTCATGCATATAGCCTTCATGGGATGATCTGTATACTCCACTTATTGACCAAAGACATGTGTAGCTAAGAGAAGCTCTTCAGAGTCCCTAAGGTTGACAGTCCTCTTATTTTGACAAATCAAATTTGAGTTTCTGGACTTCGATAAAGAGTTTCTCTACCTTGGTTTTTCCTACTTTCTCTCCACCCATTTCATCTCCCCTCTTGACAACCAAATTGTGATTCCAAATCTATTTTTCCTCTTCTTTAAATTACTTCTTCTACATTTATTAAAAACATGATATCACTACTTTGTTTTAGTCTTATCTATCCTTAGAGTGAAACAATATGTTTGAGTAACTTTGGATCATTTTCTTTACATGATGATTTTACATTTACTAGACTTACTTTACTTTCATTTTTCCATTTATCATGATTTTTTGATCTTGCTGTTACAGATACCTAAGTTCATACCTTTTTTCCATTATTGAGTGAGATGTGGATTGTTATTGCTCATTCATCAATGTTGTTTTCCATTTTATGCACATTTTTCCATTATTGAGTGAGATGTGGATTATTACTACTCACTCATCAATGTTGTTTTTATTTTTACCATTGATTTATCTTGCTTATCATTACATTTTAAACATGTAGCCTTGGTTTGAATTGGTGAGTTTGCCTTTTCTTACTTGAGGTTTACTTGTTTGAGTTTTTCGGTCTTTAGTAACCTTGGATTTTTGGTTACCTTATTTACCCTTATTTGACTTGGTCATTTGGTCTAACATAGCACTTGTCACCCAACTTATCAAATTCCCAAGTACATTCCATCCACATAGCACCAGTTATCTTTGTTTTTTTTGCATTTGTTTATTTTTGCTCAATTTTTTATTCTTGGGTTTGTTAAAAGAAGTCTCTACACCTTAAACAATCAAAAATAAAAACACATCTGAAAATCATCCCATGATAAAGGTAAGTCAAGGTATACATCAGTTTTACTTTTTAGTTATTTAATTTTTAGTTAGTTTACTTTTATATCATTTACTTATAGTTATTTTATGATTTTAAAATACTTTAACTTTTTTTTAGCATCAACATTGTGTGTGTCCTTATGTTATTTCTTGAAGCAACATCCCCTGTTACACCTTAGAGACACGTGATGAGCTTTGAGTGAGGCATATGTATACACATAATATTTTTAACTTTTTATCAAATAATGACGCTTTACATCTTGCAATACCCCATCATGACTCAATCTCTCTGAATGTATGCCTTAAGGAGTGCATTGAGAAAGGGGTGGGTATATCTTTGGTACTTTAGAGGACTATTGTTCTTTATTACCACATTATTTCCAATCCAAGTAGTTCTTAAAACATTTCCCTAAGTTGTTTTTCCTCCCTTGCACATTTCTCTATTATTTTCTCTTTATATCCTTCTTCTCCTTGTTTGGTACCCTTTTGACCTGTTCAACAAACTAGGTCAATTTAGTTGATCTAGTGTAGTTTAGGGTCACTTTATCTCTTTAGGTTTGTTAGCCTTTTGACTAACCTAGCACATATTTTAGGCATTAGCCCAAAAATGATCTAGGTCGACCTAGCATAGCCAACATTTTTGAATTATTTTAGGGTGAGATACTCCTATATATACAAGGTCATTTTAGTCATTATTAGAATATGCAATCAAGAGTTATTATTCACTCGTGTTTTTTCACAATCTACTCTTCTACCATTCTACTTGAGGAGTCTTAGCTTAGGTTTCTTATTTTGGATAATCTAGTCTTGTGGATAGGTCTTGGATGTTTTGGCCTAATAAAATCATCCTTATGAACCACAACAACCTCTTTTGAAGCCTCATTGGCCAAGGGAGAGATTGAATCAAGCCGATTTCACATTCAGGTAAGTATATTATAACTTTGTTCTCCTCTCTTTTAGTAGATATAAGTATCATAAGTATTGGCTCAAATAATATTACTCTTCATATTCTATGTATTAGGGTGTTACTCATACTTGTTTTATTTGAAGTTCCCTATACATATTTGATTTCTTTGAATCTAACCCCTCACATTATGCCAAAAGCTTTGGTGCACACTAGATTAGTTTACTATTCTTGTTATTAGAATAGTTTACTCTCTCTTGTTTGTTAACATAAGTGAAATATCAAATCATAGGACTCTTTTAGGTTTATTGTGTGATTGTGTTAGACTATAGGATTTGGAACCCTTCCTAGCATGATATGTTGTGAAAAGTGAAACAAGTGATCCCCTAATCGGGTCTAGTGGATCCTCATATTGGTCATGCTCTCACTTAACAATTGTATACCCAATCATAAGTATAGGTGTGCTCTATATTATCTGATCTAGGATTAATTCATGTACAACATTCAATCCCAATTACATATAAAGTGACTTATTGTGAAGAATAAGTG
The DNA here is from genome assembly GCA_037957365.1 of Torreya grandis. Classification (NCBI taxonomy): domain Eukaryota; kingdom Viridiplantae; phylum Streptophyta; class Pinopsida; order Cupressales; family Taxaceae; genus Torreya; species Torreya grandis. The sequence continues at coordinate 2,913,477 of JARHVA010000784.1, read as the reverse complement.
TCAATTGTAGATTCCCATTAATCTAAATTATGATCATATGTTGTAATATAACCATCTAAACCTCTATTCATATACCAATGTGAACTTGTATCCTTGTGTATAATATGAGAAAATATATCAACATGTACTTGTGTTAAAGCTTTCTAAATAATCTATGTTACCTTAGGAGATGAAGACATATTTTTAGGTGCCATTTTCTACTTAGGTGAATGTACCATTCTATTTTAAAGTAACTAATGATGCTTATGTGTAACTGTATTGTGCTCATAAGTAGATGGAGAAATTGATTATGTTTTGTGCTCATGTGTAACTCTATCTTGCTCTTAAGTTGATGGAGAAATTGATTATGTAATATGGTCTTGAATAGTTATATAAACTATTTCATTACCATGTTATTCAATGTATGTGCTTTCTAACTATTCCATGGGAGAATTAGATCATTGGTTCCAAATGATATTAATATTAGATTCCTATAATTTTGACTACTTGATTATCATGAATATATTTGAGACATTTATGCATTCTAAAATTTATTGCTTTAATGTTTTGTATCCAAAGACGTACTAATAACATATCAAATACCCTTGTGCTTGGTATAATTAAGAAAGAAGTGGGCACTATAAGATGCCCTACTTGTAAAGGTATTACTATATGCCCAAAAGTATCATGTGTATGCCCATAAAATGCTTTGGAAATTCTAGAGGTATCCTATAAATATTGCTCTATATAACCAAGAGAGTATGGGAGTGTTATGGTTCACACATTTTCACTTGATCCATTGTTTATCATAACACTATCTATGGATTCCTTGTCCACATATGCTCAAATAAAGATTGCATTTCTATCTAAATTATCATCAACAATTTCACTATTGTCAAATGTGATCATAAGACACAATTTTTATTTGCTTACAACTGTACCAATGATGTTATCAATTATATGCTTATATGTATAAGGAGAAGGATGAGCATTATATGCCTAGTGTACTTAAAAATTATCTTTGTTATTTGATTCATGACTTCTAAAAGGATCTATGTACATTTTGAGCTTTCCTTTGTCATTTATTTATGGTTTAATCTCTGCAGTAGGTGAATCAATATAAATAGTGTTCTTATAAATGAGATCTTGAATCTTATACTTGAGCTTCAAACATCTATTTATAGAATGCCCAATACATCTATAGTAGTCACAATATGCATTACCATCAAATAAATTATATTGTAGTCTAGACATATCCAATTCTATTGGTGGAGGAAGAGTGATAAGATTACATTCAAGTAACTTTTACAATAATACATGAGGAGGTGAAGGTAATATTTAGAATGTCCTTCTTAGTGGAGGTTGTAATTGAAGATTTTATGTTAGTTATGAGATAACATTAATTGTAGCCTTAAATTCATTATTAATTTCATTTGTGTTGTACCCAACATCCCCTTTCATTCCATAAGAAATGGGGACCCACCATTTTTTGGATTATGGTCTTGACTTTGAGCCCGTCTTTTGTATATTTATCTGGGAGAAGATTGATTATTGGCCTTTTTGTATTTTGTTAAAATGGCGGTGGCATCATGTTTTCATATACTAACTTTGTTAATACTTTTTGGGAGTCTTTATTAGGTTTTATGTTTTTGGACTTATCTTTTTCAGACTTATATTTTTTGGGATTTGGTATTCAAAACTTTTTTTCCACAAGAATTGGTCTTTGAGTTTATTGTGTCAGACATTTTTCCATGACAATTTCTCATGATAATTACCCCATGCCAATTTATCTGAAGCAATTGAGTTCTATTGAACTTATCTTCATCAGATTTATCTTTGTCAAACTTTTTTATTAGACATTTTTTCTGACAGAATTTGATCTTGTCAAAACAAAAGGGTTGGAACATACCATTCTAACTTTTTACTAGAAGAATTTTTTCCCTGATAAACATACCCTTTAGGCTTTTTTCCATGGGAATTTTTTCCTGACAAACATAACCTTAGGACTTTTTACCATGGGCATTTTGGCTTATAAAATAGACTATTCGAGATAATTTCTTTAGACATTTTATCTAAAACAATTTCGCCGATGAAATACATGCCTTAGATAAAAAGGTTGCAATAATTCCCTCACATAAAATGGCTGAAACAATACCCTACTACCAAGTGGCACCCCTGAGTAGAGAGCATTTTATTATTTTTTTAGCTTAATTTAATATTTTAGCCAAGGTCCCAATCGTATTTCTCTATCATAGGTCATTTAAATTAATACAAGGAATATTTTATATATTCTAAGCTTAGGCCCCAATCATATTTTATTAATATAACAAATACTTTGGGTTGAAATCTCTATGCAGGGTCCTTTATATATTTCCCAAATTATTATGCTAAGTCCTTTATTTTTATGCCCATAGGAATGGACTAAACAAAGAGATGCCAAGTGGCATACCCCCATGATCAAAGTACAAATCGAAAATTCCAAACCAAGATCCTATGACATGTGCTTACTCAGGCCCAATTGATCCAATGATGTGAGATCGAGTTGAAATGTCAAAGAACCTAGTAAGATCCATGAAGGTGAAAAGTGTCACCATCATGGGAGCCCAGTGCAGTTGATCGAATGATGCATGTAATAGTTTAAATGTTAAAGAGACTTATGAGGGTGACAAATGCCAACATCATAGGAGCCCCAAATAGCAGATCAATGATCTATAAGCCCTTTCATAGGTTCAATAAGTTAATAGCTCAGAAGCCTTGAGAAGCTGTTAAGTGGCACACATATGAGCACCTTTATAACATTAGATTAAACTTAGGATTTATTCATATTTTTTAATATGTATAAAACCTTAGGATTTAAATTATGTCTAGTTCTTTTTTGAGACCTTGGTCTAAAGTTATATATTTATGCTATGTCATCTTTTCATTTATGATTGCAGAACAGAGAAAACCAAGAGATAACACATGTGAAGCTTGTAGAAATTTAAGTTAATTTGATGGTTACCTTGATGTCTTTGACGTTCACATGAGCATCAAAATTAATCTCATAGATAAAAGGTTTGAGTTTAAATTTTGATGGTTGCATGGCATCATTGATGGTCATGAGGATGTCTTCGATGGTCGTGCAAATGTCAAATTTAGGTTCAAAAACTAAAATACATGGGTTAAAATTATAATGGTCATGAGGACATCTTTTATGGTCATGTGAATGTCAAATTTAAGATCATAAATTAGCCATTTTTTATTCAAATGTTAGTGGTCCCAAGAAGATTAATGGTTAGCATTAACTTGGGTACAAGCAGATCAATGGTGTGAGATCAACATGGAATTTTCAAATGTCTTAGAACTAGTGAAAGACTACCACTTGGAATAAAAACATTCAATTGATGACTATAAAGATCATAGAGGCCCCGTGGAGATGTCAAATGACATGCTTGCATTCCATCATCTAGAAGATTGAATGGTGTAAGTTGACAGTGGAATTTTCCAAAATTTTGACCCAATGAGGTAGGGATGTGTGTCCTAAGGGAAAAAAAACATAAGAAATCTATAATTACATGGCATCTCAAAGGTAAATTAAAGTTAACACTATCAAATATTTCAAGATAAGGACCCTATAAATCCTTCCAAAGGGATATTTTATAAAGGCATGGGTGAGCATGCAATGCACAATTTAGTTAGATTGGTCACAACTAATAATAGTGACACTAGTTCTAAAATGCATTGGTAAAGCAATGCATGTATGGGTTCCATTTGAAGGTGACTAATATGAAAAGAGACAGGTTGTTCTTTCAACTTATAAAAGGATGCATGTATAGTTTTGGGAAAATAATGCATATATTTGTAAAAATCATTTTTATCTTTGTACACATGCACATGTTACATAGCTTTTTCAAATGCTATTTTAAACTGATAACTATAGTTGGACCCTTGCATAGTTTTCAACCATAGTTAGAAATTAAGTTCTAACTATCACATGTAACAAACTTGCATGAACTTGGAGGATGAGGTGACCCCTTCCCCAAGTCTATATAAACAATTGTAATCCAACTTGGATTTTTATCAAAGAATTTTGAATACAAGAGAAAAATTAATTTTGATCATCAAAAAATGTGTTTGTGTATTTTATTTCCAATTTCTTTTTAACTAGTTGTTACTTTATTTGAGTGTATTTTTAAATAATCTTTAGTGTGTAATAGTTGTGAATGGATTCTTGATTATTTTGATTTATGTATTGGTCTATGGATGTGAAACAACTATTAATAGATTAATAAAATATATTGGTTAAGATAGTTAAATTATTTGATTCATAATTCTAAATGTGTATTAGTGCTTTATTTGATGTATTTTTATATGTGTGTGCTAAAGTTGCCTCAGATACTTCACTAACCTGAGCCATATATATCTTGAGTAAGAGTGTGCAAAAACTACCCTAAAAGGAGTATCCTTTGTTTGAGGCCTATGAATTTCCTACATCATTATATCCTTATAATTCTTAACCATGTTTGATTGTGTGTGTGAAACTTCTGCTAGCAACAAGCATTGGTTCTAAGAGCACTTGTCCTTTCAATAACCACCTAGGAAAGTAATTCCTGAAAATCACATAAGCCTTATTTTTTATTTATTGTTCCCTCCTTTTTTTAAGTTTGTTTTGAGACCTACCCAATTTATATTAGAATCCAAAAATCCATCCAACTCACATAGAGATTCACTACCTTTTAAGGACCATACCTCCATCTAAAAAACCTTATCAACAACTTGCATGCCCTACCAAGTGTTTCATTAATAGGTTGTCAAAGACTGCATACCTAGAAATCATGTTGTAGAGTGGAGTTTACCTCAATTGAGATCTTAAAACATTAGAGGATACCTCATTCGATTGTGGTGTGCATAAAACTTACATCAATAGTTTCACTAGTGCTAGAAGGAGGGAAACACCCTCGATAATAGTAGTTATCTTTTACATAGAGTTGCACTAGAGACACCTGGAGAGTGACCAGATCTAAGTTACACATTGGTTTTCTAGTCTCACCCTTAAAAAATCATAAGAGACCTGAAACTATGCCAACAGTCCCAATTCAGAACAATTCACTTCTTCTATTAGGGAATCCCTTATCCGTAAGGAACCCTTTACCTATTAATCAACCAATGGCTTAACCTTGGTTAGTTGGATCTACTATTACCATCACAAGAGACGTGCATGATTTGACTTAAAATATTGAAAAGTACCTACCATCCTTTGCTCCTTCAAGAGTAAGGATAGAAAATGAACACATCAAATCCTTCAAAGCTGCTTTGAGATTAATGAATGTTGTTGATGAAGATGTTACATGAAAATTATTCCCTTTTACATTAACGGATGTTGCTTATGATTAGTATTTAAATCTAACAAATAACTCTATCACTTCTTGGGATGAGTGTCAAGATGATTTTTCTGTAAAACTTGGATACATTACCTATCTTAGCATAATATACTAGCTCTTCACTAGTATGAAGAGAGAGCCTAATGAGCCTATCAATGTTTTCAATGTAATATTTCAAAAGATGTATAACTAGTTGACCTTAAGGTACAATACAAAGGAAGAATTAACATTTGATATGTACAAGAACACATTAAATCTAATTAATGTGGTCTTCCTACGGAGAGCTATTACAACTAAGAATTTGGCATAGGCATTCAAGGAAGCTATTAATATTGATAGACAAATCAATTCTCAGGTGCTCACTATGTCTAATGTCTATAACAACTTTCCCACATTGAATTTAATTCCACATGAAAGGTAGAATATCTTAACATTTAATTATAACTAGTTATATATGTTGCTTCCCATGACATAAATGATGCACCCAAACTACAAATTCTTGAACAATCACATATAAGGCAATAACTACCAACATAATCAATAATCGACTATGTTTCCCACTATTTTTATAAAAGGCACTGAATCTACAAAGGTATAAATGGATTTTATTCAAAAGATGGTTCAAAAGTTGAGCAATGATTTCTTAAAAATGCAAAGGAGGATTGGAAATGCCAATAACCCAATTGGTAATCATAATTTTGAATTTTAGAGATACAAGAGGCCATTCAACAGACCTACAAATAATATGAAGCAGCCTAATAAGATCCCAGAGATCAACATAGTAGAAATGACTCTTCCCAATTGGTACAAAATTCATAATCCTTTTGAGCATGGTGAGCTCAACTATGTTAAATTTTATGCAACATTTAAAATATTTTAAAGAGAGGTGGTTAGACAAGATCATATGCATAATCCACCTAAGCATCATCCAGATCCTGGCTCTTCTAACACTACCATTTCTTTGAAACTCATGAGTTTCCATTTATAGGTGAAGATGATAATGAGCTGAAGGAAAACAAAGATGAAGTTCATACTTTCTAGTAATTCTAGAAAAGGGGCTAAAATTTAAGGAATAAGTAGCCACTCACGATGTCAATTCCTTCAAATACTACTACAATCCCACCTTATCCTAAAACTAACAACAATCCACCTCTTCTAAGAGGAAGTGATTAGCCTTAGACTAAGGAGGAACCTAGTAAGGGAGGATATAACATTGTTGAAGACATAAAAAATATCAAAGTAAATATAACTCTTCATGAGTTAGTTTAGATTACCAAATAAAAGGAGTTGTTCTTTAAGTCTATTATTAAAAAGATGCCTATTCTATAGACAACTAGAAAGAATCTAACACCAATGTTATCTACAAATTCAAGCCAACATTTCCACCCTTTTTACTCATTATTAGGGCATTTGGTAAGAATATTCATAATTATTTAGTTGATTTTGGAGCTTCTAAAACTATCATACCTACTTCTATATATCAAAAGTTTGGTTTGGCACCAAGCCCTTCAAAGAGGATAATTTCATAATTGGATAAGACATGAGTCCCAATAGTTGGTGAACTAAGGTACATGCATATCCAAGTCGCCTCTAAACCACGTGTTCAAATGACCATTAATATATTGGTGGTGGACATACCTGAAGGCTATGGTCTGTTGCTAAGTAGCGATTGCTCCAAAGCACTTAATGGATATCTCTCTACAAACTTCTCTCGTATATGGCTACCATGGAGAGGAGTCACAAATCAAATCAGAATTGACAGAGAGTCAAGAATGAAAAATCCCATCATAGAATACAATGTCAAAAATGAAGAGGTAAAGTATGAGTCTCCTAGCCTTGGTATTTATACTTTTACTACCCAAAATCAATTATAAAAGTCAAAACTTGAAGGTTCCACATAGCTATGGACTTTACACTTTAATGGTGCTAGATCCAAACAAGGATCAGGTATGGGAATTGAGCTATTTTATCCATAAGGTAAAAGGTTCTTTGTAGCATACAGATTGAAATTTCCATGCACTAATAATAGAGTTGAGTATGAAGCTCTAATTTTGGGATTACAATTTGCACTTAAAAACAATGTAAAGAAAATATTAATATTTGATGACTCGAAACTAGTGGTCAATCAAGTTAAAAATAAATACCAATGTAAGTTGTATTATTTAAAGAGATGAAAGCACAAAGTGTGGGACTTAATTGAAAGCTTTGAAGATTTCAACATAGTAGCACTTCCTAGAGAGAAAAATTAAAAGGTGAACTCACTAGTTGCTATTGCTACTAATTTGGATCCATTACAAAAATTTAAGGAAAAAATGTTCTCTATTGAATTGGTACCATGTCCTTTAATTCTAGATAACGTAGAAAATTTATAGGTCTTTGATGATGACTAGTAGATTATTTAGTTTTAACTAATTCATGGGAATTCAAATCCAAAATCATCAATGACAAGGACATCAATCACCTTTATCAAGAGTAATTAGACAAAGAAGGCATTATCTAGCTCAAAGAGAATCAAATTCTAGCCGAGTTGGTCTCTTTGGAAAAACCATTCGACATAAACCCTCAATCTCAATAACTCAAGTAGCCTAAGATCAATGAATCAGATTTTAGAAGGGAAAATTTAGGAGATGAACATAGCCCATGTTATTTTAATATCAGTCTCAATTATACCCCAAAAGAGAGACAACAAGTGAAGGATCTAATCACTCAATATAGGGACATCATTACTTGGAAATATGAAGACTTGAAGGTGTATGACCCATAGGTCATTACTCATACAATTACCTTGAATATAGATCACAAACCATTCAAATAGAGGTAAAGACCATTCAATCCTATTCTAAAGCCTCTCATTTAGAGAGAAGTGGAGAAGCTATTAAGTGTAAAAATTATCTTTTTAGTAAGACATTTTACTTAGGTGGCCAATTTAGTCCCAATAAGAAATAAGAATGGTAAGATCATATTATGTGTGGTTTTTAGGAACTTGATTAAGGCTTATGAAAAGGAAAATTATCCCTTGCCTTCTCTGGATGAGGTGAATAAATAGTAAGTGGTTCTAAAATGATATCTTTTTTGGATGGATTTTTAGGCTATAATCAGGTATGGGTACAATCTGAGGATAGAATGAAGACATCGTTTACCATAAAATGGGGAAATTATGAATATAAAAGGATGCCATTTGGCCTAATAAATGTGAAAGAAACCTTTTAATGCACTATGGATCACACATTCAAAGGACTGATAGGAAAATGCATAATCATCTACATGGATGATCTTATAGTGTTTTCAAAGCATATGAAAGATCACATAAGTCATCTACAGTCCATATTTGAGAGATGCAGAAGGTTTGGTATTTTTATAAACCCAAAGAAAAGTATATTTGAAGTCACTGAAGGTAAGCTCTTAGGGCACATCATCACCAAAGATGGGATCACCACTGATCCAGATAGAATTCAAATAATTTCAAATATTGTACCACCAAATAGTAAGAAGGAGCTATAATCATTCTTAAAAAGATTAACTTCATAAGGAATTTCATCTCAGGATTTGAAGAAATAATTACACCTCTGAATGTGATGCTCAAGCATGATGCCAAAATATAATGGATAGCTGAAGCCTGAAAGTCCTTCTAGGACATTAAAGGTGTAATATCATAAGCTACAATATTTATCAATCTAGATTTTAGTAAAGATTTTTACTTGTACTCATTCACTTTAGAGCATATGATCATGGATATCATCATGCAAAAGAAGGAAGAAACTGAGCATTAAATTGAATTCATGAGCACAAATATAAAAGATGTAGAACTCAGGTATTATATGATTGATAAATAGATTTTTGCCCTTGTCAAGGCAACAAAGAAATTTTATAATTAAATCTTAAGGAATGAAACCATCACCATTATGCCTAATCCTATGGTCAAGGTCACCCTATCATAGAATGAGATAGGAGAATGTCGAGGAAAATGGATGGCCAAGCTTCAAAAATTCTACATAGAAATCAAGCTTGTAAATATCATTTAGGGCCTAGGCATTGTTTAACTCATGACTGAACTAGATCCACACATCATCATTGAAGAGGTATGTAAAGCTCAAGTATCTAAAGGAGAATGGTATACTGATATAATATAGTTTCTACTTATATAAACTTGTTACCTAGAGCTCAATAAAGAGAGGAGAAGAGTTATGAGGCTCAAAGCTACTCATTACATGATCAAGAAGGGAGTCCTTTATAGAAGAAATTATGAAGGTATTTATCTCAGGTGTGTATCTATAGATGAATCTAAAGAAAATTTAGAAAATTTGCATCATAAAATAGGTAAAAGCCATCCTTTTGGGAATACCATATCCCACAATATCTCAAGAATGGGCTACTACTGGCCAATGGTTTTCAAGGATGTTCACACTCATGTGAGAACATGCCATGAATGTCAATCTCTATCCAAGAGAGAAGTATACATAAAAATGCCTCTACAACTGGTTGTTGAAGGAAGGCCATTCACCTAATGGGGTTTAGACTTCATTGGCATCATCAACCCAAACTCCTTGGTAGGCCATAAGTTTCTACTTAATTCTATAGACTACTACACTAGATGGACCAAAGCCATAGCCATGAAGAATTACAGAGCATAAGATGTGATTCATTTCTTAGAGGAACACATAACAACAAGATTTGGAATGCCCATTTCTTTGGTTTGTGATAATGTACCAGCTTTCATATCAGTACAATTTACTAAGTGGGCACATGACAACCAAATTCTTATCAAATCAACTTCTAACTATTACCCCCTAGGAAATAGATTATGGAATCAATGAACAAAAAATTGATCAATGCAATTAAGAAATCAGTAGAAGAAAATCCTAGGGATTGGCATAGTTTATTGAATTAAGCTCTTTGGGCAGATCGAAATAGACACAAACAAGCCCTTATAGCTTCACCTTACCTATTGGTGTATGGACACATGCTAGTGTTCCCAATTATGTTGAAGTTACCCACTTATCAATTCATGTAAGATTATATAGAGATATGTGATGAAATAGAGTCAATATTGTTGGACATAATAGAAATAGAAGATTAAAGGACTGATACCTTACAAACATTTAGTAAACATCAAGATGTGGTCAAGAGGTGGTTTGACAAGAGAGAAAAATTCAAAGCATTCAGGATTTTAGATCTAGTGCTACTTTGGGATAAAGCCCATGAAAAAAATGATAGCATGACAAGTTTTCCCCACTATGGATTGGACCATACCAAATTTTGGAGATCATGGACAATAATACATTTCATTTGAAGGACCTGCAAGGCAACAAGCTTACATATCTAGTCAATGGATAGTTTTTGAAGCACTACTTTAGGGCTATGCCATCTGCTAATGTTACTGATTAATGAAGTAGATGAATGTAGCTATAGAGTTATATTAGATTTCATGCTCTCTAGAGTAGATTTTAGTACCTTCTTAAGATGGTTTATTTTGATTTCTAGATTAATCTTTCTTGCTTTCAGTATATTGCTTTCTTAAATTAGATTCCTGCTTTCTTAGTTTAGGTTTCTTGCTTTCTTAGAATAGTTATTTTTTGATTTTTCTAACAATTGAAATTGTGTTTTATCTGACTATAACCAAGTTAAAATCTAAACCAACTGAGCTTAGTAATTGTATAAAGGGGGAAATGTAAAAATAGAATAGGCAATTTGGGACTAACTTATAGATTGGGCATATTTTTGTGTTTTTGAGTCTTCAAGATAAAGGTATGTAATCATGTTTTATTATAGATTGTGTCATAATTTAATACTTTTACCAGGCATGTGGAAGTTTATTTCAGAGTACTTCATACAAATTTAGAATTTTTTTATTTTATTATATCAAATGCACTTATCATATTAAATACCTATTGGAAGTGATAATTTTGGGTATAGGTGTGGCTAGTAGGGATGTTCTAGTAATTATTTGTTTTATAATTATACCAGCTCACTAGGGTTCCAACTCTTCTCTTTTCTATTTAAGAGAAAAAAAAAATAACAAAAGAAAAAAAACCAATGAGTTCAAAAGAGAAAAAGAAAATCAAAAGGCTCGCATGATGAAATAAGATCAATGTACCACACATCATGATCAAAATAAAATAATAAAAAGAGAAGAGAAGGAGCTTAAGGTATCTCTATTGGGGCTATGGACATCTAGCTAATAGTAGATCAATGCCTGAGTTTCCCTTATTTTAATGAGATTTAAGAGACACAATAATGATACCTATAACTTCATCAATCCTTTGAAAAACTCATCACATTAAGGGTTAAATAAACTACATGTTTGACACACACAAATCTAAGAAATTAGAAGGCAAGTATGTTGTGTGACTTAACTTAGGAATCTCTTTCATATTTCTAATTTAAGTATTCTTTTATGGCACACTTCATGATTGATTTAAGGATTGTTATCCAAAGTTATGGGTTCTTGAATACTCAAGAGTATTCCCCTTATAAGTCACCATTTATTATACCTAACATCCCCCTTCTTTCCATAGAAAATGGGGACCCACCTTTTTTTGGATTATGGTCTTGACTTTGAGCCCCTTTTTGTATATTTATCTAGGAGAAGATTTATTATTGTCCTTTTTGTATTTTTACAAAATGGCATTGGCATCGTGTTTTCATAAACTAACCTTGTTAATACTTTTTGAGAGTCTTTGTCCAGTTCCATGTTTTTAAGCTTATCTTTTTTGGACTTATCTATTTTGGGATTTGGTCTTCGAAACTTTTTTCTCTAATAATTGGTCTTCAGGTTTATTATGTCAGACATTTTTCTCACAATAATTCCCCTATGATAATTATTTTGTGCCAATTTCTCCAAAGTAATTGATATCTATTGAACATTTTGTTTGATGGAATTTGATCTTCCCAAAATAAAAGGCCTAGAACATACCCTTTAGATTTTTTTGGTGGGAAATTTTTCCTAACAAACATACCCTTTAGACTTTTTTCCATGGGCATTTTTGCCCAACAAATATACCCTTCAAACTTTTTGCCACGAGTATTTTACCTGACTAAATTAACTCTTTGGGATAATTTCTTTGGACATTTTGTCTAAATAATTTCCCTAATGAAATACATGCCCTAGACAAAAAATATGCAATAATTCCCTTACATAAAATGGTTGAAAGAATACCCTAATACCAAGTACCACCCTTGAGTAGAGAGCATTTTATTATGTTTTGAGCTTAATTTAAGATTTTAGCCAAGGTCCTAATCACATTTCTCTATGATAAGTTATTTAAATTAATTTAGAGGCTCTTTTATATATTCAAATCCTAAGCCCTAATCATATTTTATTAATACAACAAAGACTTTGGGCTGAAATCTCTATGTAAGGTCTTTTATATATTTCCCAAAGTATTATGCTATGTCTTTTATTTTTATACATGTAGGAATGGACTAAAAAGAGATGCCAAGTGGTGTGCCTATATGATCAAAGTACAAGTAAAAAATTCCAATCCAAGATCCTATGACATGATCTTGCTTGGGCCCAATTGATCGAATGACCTAAGATCGAGTTAAAATGTCAAAGAACCTACTGAGCTCCATGAGGGTGATAAGTGTCACCATCATGGGAGCCTAATATAATTGATCAAATGATGTGTGTAATGGTTAAAATTTCAAAGATCCCCATGAGGGTGATAAGTTTCACCATCATGGGAACCCCAGACAATAAAACAATGGTTTATGGGCCCTTCCACAAGGTCAATAAGTCAAGAGCTTAGAAGCCCTGAGCAATTACCAACTGACACATATATGAGCACCTTTCTAACATTAGCTTAGACCTAGGATTTATTCATATTTGTTAATACGTATAAAACCTTGGGGTTTAAATTATGTCTTAAGTTCTTTTTTGATACCTTGGTCTAAAGCTATACACACACACACACACACACACACACACACACACACACACACACACACACACACACACACACACACACACAGAGTCTTATTTTCATTTATGATTACTGAACAAAGCGAACTAGGAAATAACATGTCAAGATCACAAGGAGTTAAGTCAATTTGATAGTCACATGGATGTCTTTGACATTCACATGAATGTCAAAATTAATCTTAGAGATAAAAGGTTTGGGTTTAAATTCTAACAATCGCATGGACATCATTGACGGTCATGAGAACATCTTTCACGATTGTGCGAACATCAAATTTAGGCTCAACAACTAAAAGACATGGGTTTAAATTTTGACGATCATATGGATGTCATTGACTACCATGAAGACATCTTTGATGATTATGTTAACATCAAATTTAAGCTTGTAAATTATCCATTTTTTATTCAAATTTTAATGGGCCCAAGAAGATTAATGGTTAATGTTAACTTAGGTATAAGTAAATCGATGGTGCAAGATCAACATGGAATTTTCAAAGGTCCCAAAACTAGAGAAAGACTACCAATTGGCATAAAAACATTTGAGTTATGACTATAAATAACATAGAGGCCCTATATAGTTTCTTAATGGCATGCTTGCATTTATCATGCAGAAGATTGAATGGTATGAGTCAATAGTGGACTTTTCAATATCTAGACCCAATGAGGTAGGGGTGTATGTCTTTAGGGAAACATAACATAATAAGGCTGTAGTTACATCACATATCAAAAGTAAATTAAAGTTAACACTATCGAATCTTTCAAAATAAAGACCCTGTAAATCTTTCCAAAGGGATATTTTATAAAGGCACAGGTGAGCATGCAATGCATAGTTTAGTTAGATTGGTCATAGATAATAGTAGTGTCACTAGTTTTAAAAAGCATTGGTAAAGTGATGCATGTCTAGGTTCAATTTTAAAGTGGCTAATCTAAAAGGAGATAGGTTTTTATCACAACCTATGAAGTGAGGCATGTACAGTTTTGGGGAAATGGGGCATATATTTACAAAAATTGCCTTTATCTTTATACACATGCACATGTTGCATATCTTTTTCAAAGTCTATTTTAAACTAATAACTACAATTAGACCCTTATACAATTTTCAACCATATTTAGAACTCAAGTTTTAACTATCACATGTAATAACCTTTCATGAACTTGGAGGATGAGGTGACCCCTTCTCCAAGTCTATATAAACAATTGTAATCTAACTTAGATTTTTGTTAGAAAATTTTGAATATAGGAACAACATCAATTTTGATCATCAACAAATGTGTTTATGTATTTTCTTTCCAATTTTTGTGTAATTAATTGTTACTTTATTTGGGTGTATGTTTCAATAATATTTAGTGTGCAATAGCTGCAAATGGATTATTAATTATTTTGATTGATGCACTGATATGTAGATGTACAATAACTATTGAGATATTAGTAAGATATATTAGTTTAGATAGTCAAGTTATTTGATTCATAATTTTGAATGTGTACTAGTTCTTTCTTTGATTTCATTTTTTGTGTGTGTGCCAAAGTTATCTCAAATACTTCACTAGCCCAAGCCATAATCTCTTGAGTAAGAGTGTGAAACAACTACCCTAAAAGGAGCAACTTTTGTTTGAGGCCTATGAATTTATTGCATCACTATATCCTTAAACTTCTTAACTATGTCTAATTATGTGTGTGTAACTATTGATAGAAATAGGCATAGGTTATGAGAGCACTTATCCTTTTAGAAACCACCCATGGAAGTAATTCCTAAAAACCACATAAGCCTTATTTTCTGCCTTACCCTTCCTTCTTTTTTTTGAGTTTATTTTGAGACCTACCCACTTTAGATTAGAATCTAACCATCCATCCAAATCACGTAGAGATTCACTACCTTTTAGGGACCACACCTCTATCCAAAAAACTTTGTTAATAACCTACATGCCCTACTAATTATTCTATCAATAGGTTTTCAAAGACTGCATACTTGCAACTCATGCCCTAGAGTGGATTTTAACTCCATTGAGATCCTAAAATGTTAGAGGCTACCTCATTCGACTATGTTGTGCATAAAACTTGTATCAATAATTTGGTTTACTCTTGTAATTTACCTTGATTTAAAACTTAACATTTGAAGTAAAAGGAATATCTAAAGTGTACTTGAGCTTGTTCAAAGTAATAAATTTGACCTCACACTCTTTGACTATATGGCATAACTCATCTAAATACTTGAACTTATCAAACATAATAGACTCTTGAAGTGGATAGAGTAAACTTTGAGTGAATATATCTTGGAACTCATTATCAGCCATTTGAGAAGTCCTTTTTTCTAGCATAGTATTTTATCTTAGCAAATATTCATTTATAGTTTCATTAGACCCCTATTTAAGCTTTGAAATTTAAGCATATTATAGATTTTATCCAATGTTGATAAAAATGTGTGTTAATAACTTATTTGATAAAGGATTGAAATCCTTTACTAATTGAAGATAAAGGTCATAGAACCATCAAATAGCATATGCTTTGAGAATTTTTAGAAAGAACTTTGTCAATAATTTGTCATTATCCACATAGTCTAGATAAATTAAATGAAATTCATGCAAATGTTGTTTATAATCATCTTTGTGTTCATATAGAGGAAGCGTAGGAGCCACAAAGCCAACTAGTAAGGGATAAGATGTAATTTTGGGTGCCAAAGGGTTATGTAACAAGGAACCTGAGTCCATGGAAGGGCTAGCATGACAAAAAATTCACTCAATTTGAGATAGCTTATCTTGTAAGAAGAGACATTTGTATATTCTAGATAGCATTTATAGAGGAGATTAGAGGAATATAAGTAGCATGAGTAGGCATAGGCATGGATAACTATTAGAAACTAAGTGATGTTCCTAAATCAATAGATGATGTTATGGAAGTAATTAGAGGTGTACAAATAGCAATGTATGCATTAGTGACAACATTGGAAGAGTTACCTTGGGCACCCTTCTTTTTTTGATCTCTAGTAACATATATGAGTGAATCAATCTTTCCTAGATATTCACAAAGAAATTCAATAAATTTTTCTCAATTATTTGGACTAAATTATTCCTGAGTATTTGGTTCTAAAACAAGATCCATAATGCACCCTTCAAGAGATTGTGGAATAAGTGAAGGAAGATATTTTTAAGTGGAAGGGATTAAACATGCTCTTGAAAATTTGATTTTGGCCTCCCAATAATATGAATTATCAAAAATTTAAGAGTTGATACAATATGTAACATATTTTTACTCTTGCTCCCAAGTTATGTTGGATTTTATAAAAACTATTTTGGATGGCGTTTGTAGTTTAGTTGAATAATGAGGTGATTTAGTAGTGCAACCATGTGAAGGAAAAAGGGTTTTAAATTGTAAATTGCATATTTTAGACTTATGATTAAATTTATATTTGAGACATGTAATAACATAATCAATAACATGTTGAAAAGTAATACAAGATGAAATAATTAATTTCATAATTCTATGTAACATATGAAAGAAAGATGCACTCATTGATCCCATTATGAATATAATACAAGAAAAAATCAAGGTATAATAGTGATGCAGGCAAGGGTTTGAATGATTATGTGGGATCTCAAATATACTTGTATGTTTATTGAATACTATTGGTCTAATATTTCAGAGCATTAACTATAAAGACAAAATTATGCATATATCCCAGTAACCTAGTTTCTGAGTGTACAGTGCGAGTAATTTCCCTGGGTGATACACTCCTCTCAAGTACATCACAAAACAAATAGCTAAAAGAGGCTTCCTAAGATATAAACAAGTTATCTTAAGCATCTTTGATATATTGTGAGGTACGTGGAAACTAAATTTTATGTTTAGTATTTTACAATGGCTATGAGTATTAGGGTGAACCCCTCACACCACTGTGTCTATAAAAGAGATGACCATGTAACCCATAATGATAGTCAATAAGTAGTTTGAAAAATGTCAAAAATAAATTTTTAAAATAATCATAGGTAAATATAAAACAAAGATAAAATAAAAGTGAAATATTTTTATGTAAAAAAATAAGGATTTCTAATTTTTCATAAAATTATAAATTTAACTGAAACACTAGACCACACAAAAATCAAGCAAACAACCAACATTATTCCTAAAATAAAATTATGGGTTCATAATAATGTTTAATCTATGCATAATTGAAATGAATCAAATAAATAGATATAAAATATTAAAATTGATATACAAGAATATTCATATTTGAAAGTAGAATACAAAATTTATAGAATTGGAAATTAGCTAAAAATAATAAATTGATCAATGGATATGCAAACCTCCATCAAACATATCTTATGATAACTATGCAAGTTGACTATGACTAGAAAACTACCTAAAAATTAATTCATGTATGAAAATATAAATTTAAACTACTGTGGGATAAGGCTACACTAAGAGGATAGGATCACACTATGGCCTTATCTATTAACTATGACAACATCTTGGTTGACTATGAGACTATTTTTTTATTCTGGTTTGTGCACCCATCTTTGAGGATTTACTAATTTTATGTGTGTTGATTTCTCATGTAGAGATTTTTAAAACACAAAACCGTATCTCCTGCATAATAAACACAATAGAGATCAAATGCAAAAGGGGGTAAAAGGGTTAAGGTAATAGTCGAGCTACTCTTAAAAAACCTTAAGTAATAAGAGTGCTACCTACATATCCAAAAAGGGCCTTAGGCCAATGTATTTCTCCCTCCTATAATGAGTGTGTGATTTTTTATGTTTCTATATTAATGCAATTAGATAGTTTTTTAGGAAAGGCAAAAATATTCAAATAATCCAAGATCTGAAGAGTTAGCAACAAAAAACATCACAAGAAGTTGAAAACAAATGAGATGTAAAATAAGACAACTCAAATGATATTCAAAAAAGAGATTCTATCTATTGCTCTTTGGGAGCTATTATAATTCTAAAATCCTTAGCTTCTCTCCTACACAAGATACAAATTATAAATAGTTTTTATAGATACAAAGCACCACCACCAAAAAAGGAACACAAGAGAAAATGGTGTTTCCAATGGATAGTTAAAACTCCACCACAAAACCCCACGCTCCAAAAAGGATAAAGACGTAGTTCTTGGGAAAATGACTCTCCTTTATTCAAACCCCAACACCATCCTCCTTGAACTCCAAACTTCCAATGCCTCTCTAAAAATGGAATGCAGGCTATGCAAAAGAGGAACAAAGGGTTGAGGATGTATGGCAAGGGAAGTAGAATCTTTGACAGGGGAAGAATCTAAAAAAATTATAGAAATACGGATGGTTTCAACACCTCAAAGCTATGATTCAATGTTATAAATGGTAAAAAAATTCAAATCGTCCAAGATCTAAAGAGTTAGAAACAAAACACATCACATGAAGTTGCAAATAAATGAGATGTAAAACAAGATAACTCAAATGATATTAAAAAAAGAGATTCTATCTATTATTCTCAAGGAGCTATTACAATGCTAAGATCCTCAGCTTCTCTCACTCTTATGCTACACCTTAACCTTGTATTTATAATAGTTGAGGGTAGGTAAGGGAATTCATTTGGCAATGTGAAACTAGCTAGTTTCCAAATGAATAGTCCTACCATGTGCACAAATCCATACCTACCATGTGCATTATTGTCAATATTCAAACCTAACATGTTGAATACTTAATTAGACATGTGGGTGTGAAATTTTATACCACATATGAGTGTAACTAACCTAAGTTAAGAATCCTTGGTTAATACCTAAGTTACTCTTAACACTAATTATTTACTCTAACATAGATTACTTTGATTACTTGTAAATGAGATCCCTTCACCTATAATAAAAGATATTCAGACTTGGCCTAGACTGCTAAAATGCTTCAAAATTAGAATTGGAAGAAATAGTGATCTTTTGCTTAGTGTGCAATAGAATTTCCAAGTGATTTATATATTTGTTTTGAGAATCCTTGATGTCCTTGCATATGATAATATTTCAAATATTTTTTATAATTAACCTTGCTAACAGTGCAAGAGGTATAAAATGCAATGTCTAAAATTTAAAAATTTACCATTGAGTTATGGGGGACAAGGCCACACTAGTGGATAAGGCCATAATGTGGCCCTATTCAACCTAACATGATCTTGTCCCAAAAGGAAAGAGACTACTAGATCTAGTCTTATTGGAGAGTATAAGCAAAATAAGGATGTTTGAGTGATGTTTTGAGTAGTAGCAAGATAGTTTTCAGAATAATGAATGCTCCCATAGAGACTATAATTTATCAAAATGGTAAATTTTATAATAAGGATAAGTATTTCAAGTTTAAACTTTTTAAAACACTTAATGATTAAATTTATGTGTCTACAAAAGTATGCTCAGTTAAAACATAGATTACCCATTCCAACCTTAAGAACATCCTTCCATATGTTGTAATAATAATAATAATAATAATAATAATAATAATAATAATGTGAACTTCAAACATGTATAAAATAAAAATTGTATGTCATATAAAAAACCAAAATAACCATCATATTCATGTCAAATACCTCTACTTTCATGTAGAGCACGCCAATCATAAATTAGAGATGAATTCATATTAGATGATTTAGTAAATCAGTCTTGAAATGCTATTTTTATGTAGTGAGAGACAAGTTTATTACCTCCAATATAAATTTATATTTATAAAACCTCAAGTTACAAATCCAAAACTTATAACATGCTAGGATATGAAAATTACATATCTTCCCAAGAAAACAACCTCTGAATCCACCTAGATATGTGTTTTTCCAATTGGTATGGCATGTAGAAACATTGATAAAAAAATGTTATCAACATTCAAGCGATTGTTGGATTTCTCCACCTCCAAGACTTCATGGCCCAAAATTTGGATTACCACCATTTTATGGGAGGATATTACACCTAGGAACACATTATTGACATTAGAGTATTCCTAGTTAAGAGATATAATACGCATAAAAATAAAACCATAAGTAATTTACATGAACCAAAAGAAACATAAAGTTCATTTCAAATCCATATAATTTACCCTAGAGTAATTCAATCCAAACTATGAGGCTAATATGTGGAAAATGATTTAATGATCAATACTAAAATGTTATTTTTATGTTGTCAAAAGACAAGTTCATTGCCTCCAATAGACATTTCCACTTCCAATACCTCTAATTAATAATCCATATCATATAAAATTCTAAGATAGTAAAACTACATATGTTCCTAAGATCTTGACCTTTAAATCCACCTAAGTACATATTTTTCCAACTGGTCCAACACGTAGAAACATTGATGATAAATGTTGTAAACATTCAAGCCACAATTTTAGATCTCCACCTCTGGGACTTTGTATATGAAAATTGGCATCACCACCACATTGTGGGTGGTGAATAATTCTTAGTACCACGTTCTTGCCTCAAATTATTCTTAATTATGAGATGGAGTACCTATTCTAGCCTAAAAAATGTCCTTCCCTATAAAAAAAATGTAGTTTTCAAGTGAAATTTAGACATGTTTAAAATGTAAATTGTAATTCATCAACATTATAAAAAAATAGAACTTTTAGATGCATGCCAAACCCCTATAATTATCCACTAGAGCACACTGATCGAAAATAAGAAATAAATTTGTGGCAGATGAGTTAGTAATTAGTCTAAAAATTTTATTTTTATGTAATCAAGAGATAATTTCATTACCTCCAATATACATTTCCACTTCTAATAACTCTATTCTCAAATCTATTTAATACAAAACTTTGAGATAGTAAGATTACATATGTTCCCAATACCACAATCTTCAATTCCACCTAGATGCACATTTTTCCAACTAGTTTGGCATGGAGAAGCATTGACAACAAATGTTCTCAACATTCAAATCGTAGCTATTGATCTCCACATCTAAGACTTGGTGGCTGAAAAATGGCATCATCACCACATTGATAGTGGTGAATAATATCTAGGACCACATTATTTGCCCTAGAATACACCTAGTTATGAAATGGAGTACCCATTCTGACCTCAAGAATGTCCTTCCCTATACAACTGAGTATTCAAGAGTGAATTTTTTCATTGGTGGTCATTTTAAGAGTGATAGAATGATGATACAAATTTCTTAAGTTTTTCTTAAGCCTATCTTAGCTTTGAGAGTATGAAATTCTCTACTAATGATCCCAACCACATGAAGGTGGAAGCTTATTTGGCACGACTAATCTACAAGTAATATGATATCGAGTAATTAAATTGAAATTTATGTGTAATATCTATAAAATCAATAAAATTTGATAAAATTAAACACATTTACATTTAATAACTTAACTTACCTTAGAAATTTAATTTATATAAGCACTAAGATCGACTCTACTCTTAATAGTATCAATAATTTCTTCATGGTCAGACTCACAACCCTTCCATAGATTTATATTTAATGGCTCCTTTGATATTTTAATAATTGAACATTAATTTCAAGAATTAAATTTGAATAGTGGAGTATCTTCCTATGTATTTCATAGTATTAAAAAAAATGTACATCTAAATGATAGGATCTTTCCTAAACCAGATTACAACTAGATTGTAAATATGTGAAATTAAATTAGGAAATAAATAGAACTGGATTAAAAGGAATCAAAATTATATTAAAATTATCATTGGCCTCTTCAAGGGGGTAACCTCATTTGAACAATCTCAATTCAATACAATTTGTGGTGACTTCTCACTCGTCTAGACTCCTATTTATACTAATTTATCACTACCTAACTACTACTCCATGTGAATGTGGGACTATTATAATGGGATCAAGGGACATATTACAAATCATATGCACCCATAGCCTTTTATTAAGGAAATAAATTAAAAATATATGATTAGGACAAAGGGCCCTAACATGGCATTCCCCTTGAAATATTTTCCATCAAAGCTACAAATGAGGAAACTACTATTAGATTTGAAGAAGAGGTTCCCATGTAACATCTTTTAGTTTCATTTAGTGCCATTATACTATAACTTTAGTGATGACCTGATTGCAAAGCTGATAAGAGCACCTTTTGAGAATAGTTATAGGTGTTCAAAGGAAATATCCTTACCCATAAATCTATATAAGCATTGTTTGGTTGGTGTAATTCATGCCAAGGACAGTCTTTAAGTAAGAGACATGAAAAATAGGGTACACACATGATGAAGGTAGAATTTATAACTTGTAGGTAACATTGCCAATCTGTTAGAGAATTTTATAGGGCCCATAGAATTTAAGAGCTAGTTTTTTGTGTCCTTTTAGCTTCAAATAGGATTAGTTATAAGGTTTTATGTGAATGAAAATGATATATCTAGGTTGAAAGGATCATTCAAAGTGATGTTGGTCTACCTATTACTTTATGTGATTTTATGCTAGGAGGAGATTACCCTTTATGAGGTGAAGGATATTGTCTCATGCACTATGGTAGTATCAAAAACCTACACCTAAGATCTTCCTGGTATATATGATATAAGAGATGGTGGATTTTGACCATAGATAGCTTTATATGGGGTCAAATGGTGGTCATGTGGTAGGATATGTTATACCAAAATTTAGTGAGAGGTAACCATTATACTCATTAATGTTGTTGATATATGATAAAACAATGGAGATTGGTCTCCAAAATTTTATTTATAATTTATGTTTGGCCATAAGTTTATGGATGATATCTTGAACTCATTTTCAAATATGTGTCAAGGTTCTTGAAGAGATCTTGCCAAAAATGAATCATGAAGGTTGAACCATGATTTGATACAATGGAGGCAAGGATGCCATGAAGCTAAAAATTTTGATCAAGAAATGTTTGGGCTATGGTGGAAGAAATTTAGGGGTGGGATAGAGAACAAATATGATCATATTT
This sequence comes from Torreya grandis, assembly GCA_037957365.1. NCBI lineage: Eukaryota > Viridiplantae > Streptophyta > Pinopsida > Cupressales > Taxaceae > Torreya > Torreya grandis. Next base: position 2,890,355 of record JARHVA010000784.1, on the reverse strand, counting down.
AGAAACACAATCCACCACCATGAGAATGATATATTTTCCTTCAGATTTAGGGAGGCCTTCTATCAAATCCATTGAAATTTTAGTCAAAAGATATTAAGGAATGGGTAGTGGCTAGAGTAAACTAGGGGATGAAACTTTTTCCCCTTTATGACATTGGAAAGTATCAAATTATAAAACAAATATCTTTAAATTATTCTTGATTTTAGGCTAGAAGAAACTACAATAGACTCACTCATATGTTTTCAAAAAACCTAAATGACCTACCAAAGGGGAGGCATGTAACTCCTAAAAAATATTTTTTTTTGAACTTGGAGCTTGTGATTAATAAAAGGTGTCATTTATATCTAAATGTCTTACTATACTTGGCCATCCCAAGTATAGTAAGGTTTAGCAGTGGAATCAACATATAATTGGAGAATGAGTTGTTAGGTGGGGTTGTCATGATTCCACTCATGTTGAATATCATGTAGCCAAGTTGAAATGAGAATGGATATAACACACAATCATGGATGTTCTTTAAACTAGAGATAAAGGGCATCAGCCACCAAGTTTTCCTTTCTTTTTTTGTATGTGATCTCATATTCATACTTGATGAGTTTATAAACCCATTTTTATTGATCTATTGAAGAGACTGATTACTCTAGAAAATATTTGAGGATTTTATGGTTAGTTTTTGTGCAAAAGTGTTGGCCTACCACATATGTATGCCATCTATTGACTAAATGGAAGATATTCATCATCTCTTTTTCATACATGGAGCGTGCCAAATTTTACCTAGTGAGGACCTTGATATTGAAGGAAATGAGATGCTCATCCTACATAAACATAACATCAAGGCCCATGCCACAAGCATCACATTCAATAACAAATGTCTTAGATAAATTAGGGATGGCCAATATGGGTGTGGTGAAAATTACTTGTTTATGGTGATCAAATATGTGTTCATATGTCGTTAACTAGACAAAGTATTCTTTCTTGACAATAGTCATCAAAAGGGTGGCCATTTTATCATAATATTTGATAAATTTTTGGTAGTACCTTATCAAACCAAGAAATCTACATAGACTTTTAAGTGTCATAGGTTTTATCCAATTTTTCATAGCCATAGTTTTGGTGGGGTCAACAAAAACACCATTGGAGGAGACAATATGCCCTAAGTACTCAACATCTAGTTTCCCAAAAAAACATTTAAAACATTTAGCACATAAGTGGTTCTTTATAAGAAGTTGTAAAAAAGTGTCAAGGTGGTTGAGGTGATCCTCCCAAGTTCTGTAGTAGATGAGGATGTCATGAAAGAAGACCAAGATGTGTATGCAATTAAAAATGTATCATGTGTATAAATCAATCTTGTCTTAGACAATATAGAGCATACCTACACTTCTGTTTGAGAATAAATTTGTTAAATTGGAGCATGACCAATATGGGGATCTTCTAGACCCAATTAAGGGATCACTTATCACAATACACCATGCTAGGAAGGGTTTTAAAGCTTACAGTCTAACATAATCATGCAACAACCCTAAAAGAGTCTTAGGTTTTTATATTCATTATATTCTAATAAATAATAAATTAAATCTAATCTAGTGCACACCAAATCTTATGGCACAAAGTGGGGGTTAGAAACAAAATAAACTAAACTAAACATGCATAGAAGACATATACTCATGTCAATGTATACATAATACTAATGCATGGGAGAGAAGTACAACTACAGTATCTATCTACTCTTACAAAGGATAAATAAATTTATGAATACTCACCTTGAATATGAACCCACTGAGACTCAATCTCTCCCTTGGCCAAGGTGCTTCACAAGATATTGTTGTCGTATGTAAGGATAACAAAGACAAATTAGCTCTAGGCTACATAGCCTATCTATGCATCCAAAAGACTTCTCCATAAGATAAGATCCATATTTCTAAATAAAGTATGGAACCCTAACCTTTATTCCTCAAGTAGAATGGTCAGATTTTCATTCATACTTATTCTTCTTTGCTTATCTATTCTCAAATGGTTGGAAATGATCTGATATATATATAGGCAGATCTTGCCATAAATCCTTTTGAATATGTCAGTTGTATAGGGTCAACCTAGTCGACCCTGTATGTTTTCAAGAGGTAAATCACTAAGTCTTGAGCTAGGTCAGCCAAAGGGATAACAAAACTTCTAATTAAAATTACCCCTAAACAATACAAGTTTGACCCTGTCGACCCTATACATTAATCAGAGGCTAAAAATTATATAGGGTCAACCCAATCAACCTAGTACAGTCAACTAGTGAAAGGGGGTCAAGGCAAGAATAAGGAGGATAAAGCATGATAGATGATTGGAATGGGTAAAACTAAGAAGAATAAGATTAAAGGTAAAATCTTTTAGGATACAAGTGTGTAGATGGCAAAAGGGACAAAAATCTTATGAAGTACCAATAGTTTGCCCACCCCTTTCTTGGTGCACCCCTTAAGGTGTACACTTAGAGAGATTAAGACTCTATGCGTTACTTCAAGATAAAAAGTGTCAGTAATCAATCAAAGTAAAAAATATTGTGTATACATATGCCCCACTTAACTCTCATCACATGTCACGTGAGTGCAACATGAGATGGTGCTTTGAAAAAGAACATAAGGACACATAATGTTGATGCTAAGTAAAGTATAGTAAGTAATAAATAATATAAGTGAAATGACATAATTAAAAAACACATACCTTTACTTAACTTTGAGCTATAAATAAAGAATTAGACTGTAAGAGAAGTGAAGGTGTCCAATGTGAAGAACACTAGGTGAACTTGTAGAAGTTAGTGCAAAAAATAGCCAAAAATTGAAATTTTTGGAATATAGGCATATAGTAGTGTAAAATATTCTCTACGTCATCATGAATCCAATGCATTTTATGGTTTGAAAAATGGATGAATAGAAACAAAGATATAAGCAAAAGAAGGAATCTACAGAAAAAAAAGGTGTTTTGAAATAAGGAGAAAGAGAAGTCATTTGGTTATTTTGACTTGTGAAGGAGAGAAAAAGAGCTCTAGAGACCAAATGAGTTGGGATGGCGAGGAGACAAGAATATAGATGAGGGGGATCTCCATGAGTAGTAGTGGGTGTACTACAGGTATGCAACTATGAATCTTAAGCCAATTTTGGAGTATTTTAATGAATTAAGTGTATTTTTAAATAAATTTATTTTTTAACATTTTTAGATGTTAGAATGAATCCAAATTAGACTTTATAAGTAGGAAAATCCAAGATGGGAAATGGGTTTGAAATAATTAAGGATAAAATTGTAATAAGGCACTTTTTAACGAAATGCAAGGGGTCAGATGGGAAAAACAACTAGCTCGACCCAGTCAACCCAGTAGGCTAAAAATGGGAAAAATCCATACTGCCAACCCTGTACATTTTGTAGACTATTGACCTAGTATAGTTTTCCAACTGATCCAAAAAGTCTAGAATGATAACATGGTACTAGGGAAGGGAAAAGAAGAGGGTTGACTTAGATTTTTAAGTTAATCAGGGCAAAAATAGGGAAATGTTGGTCAAATTAGGTTGACCAAAGAACCATAAGTATATGAAAATGCATGTAAAAGGTTGAAATAAGACTAGAATGGCTCAAAATGACCAAGGGAAAAAATGACCAAGTAGGCTAAAAATAGGTAAAAATTAATAAATTAAATCAATTTAAGCTTATTTATGATTGAAATTGTAAAAAGAATGTATTTTGATTATACATGACATGGAGGATCTTATACATCTTTTGTTATTTTTAGTTTTCAAGGATAACTTAGGTTTTAGATATTGGTAGACATGTATTGGCTACTAGATATACTCGAGCATCTAACCATTAGAGATAGAGCTAAGCTAGTAGTTGTAGGCCTAGGAGGGATAGCTGACATGTGTAGGATTCCCCTGAGCATAGATCTGTTAGTCATGTTTCTTAGATGTTGGGAATGATTGACTAACACCTTTAGATGGGAGGTGGATGAGGATGTGGTAGAGGTAGCTATCACTCTGGAGGGCATGCCATCTTAGGTCTACTAGTAGCAGGAGCACTGATGATTATAAGCATACCAAATATCCTAGAAGAGAGGATAGGAGAGCCTTATCCATTTGGGCTACAAGCTCAGATATGATATTGACAAGTATGAGAGTTAGTATGTTTAATGTATATGCATCATAGATTCTAGATATCTAAAAATTTATGAAAGGACTTATGATATATCAAGTGCTATTTCATAAGTCAGATGACAAGGTACCACTATTCATGGTAGCCTTGAGTAAGGTGATCCTAGAGGAGGGAGTACTATATGATCTCATCTATGTCATCTAGGTCCAACTCATACATGATCTATATGAGGCACTAATTAGAGGGTAGAAGTTGATATGACTGATCATATTATTGATGGCTTAGATATATGATAGGTTTCCCACGTATCGATCAACTAGGTTGCCCATGTGGATGATGATAGGTCACCTTGAGTGTAGATATGAAGAGAGGACTAGGTAACATAGTCTATGCCTCATGTGCCAACATTATAGATCATGAGACATATAAACATAGTGTGGTATCCATATGAGCACATAATGACTACATAGCCAAGTTGGGACATAATTACACCAGCTATAGTGAGGATAGAGGTGGTTGAACACTGTACCTAGTGGAGAGAACCATATATAGTGGCACATGTACTAGAATAAATGGGCTTACCTCATCTAGTGACACTGATATTAATGCTCAAGCAGTGGGAACAACATGTTAGAGAGCTATGAGGAGGGGACTGGGGCCTTATTGATGAGGCCAATGCTTAGACCACATCATGACCAAATATGGACTAGATGAGAATGATAGGGAATAGAGTAGGAGGAGAGGGTGAGGAAGTAGTGGCACCAGAGATACCACCACTAGATTTATAGTGAGATGAGCTATGACCATCGAGGACATAAAATATATGGAGGTAGGAAGAGTAAGAGAGAGTGGAGACTATCACCATCCCTAGTGATCTAATAGGTGAGCCAGAGGAGAGTTATATGATAGAAAGGCCACTCAAGCATAGGTTAAGGTATATGTGAGTCATGACAACCTACTTTGAGATGAGTAGGTGACCTAAAAAGGAGGTGCTAAGAGGCTACATGGATGGAGAGACTATGCTAGGTAGTCATACAGATGGTGAGACTATAATGGATAAGACATAGATAGGTAATAAAGATGATTAAATTATTACTTAAATTTTTATTATAAAATAGAGACTAGAGATAGATAGATATTGTGAGATATAATAGTGATCTAATATCTATCTTAATGTGATTTTATAGGAATAGTTGAGGATGAAGAGGAGAGATGGGGGTTCCTTGTGAGGGGAGCACTCCATGACATCTTGGATGAGACTCTATATCCATATGACCCTACTACATTAGAGGATCCTAGTATACCATCTACCCTAGCTTAGGTGAGTTAATTCAAATTAGCAGGGGAGGTAGCAAGGTGGATACGAACACACACAGAGAGGATGTAGCCACCAATAATGATGGGTTTAGGTGAGATATGGGCATGGTAGGCCCTGGTAAAGGAGAGAGATATGCATTTATCTATAGTGATGTAGATGACACTAGCACATATAGTGACCCTAACCTATATGACATAGGTGTAGGAGTAGGAAAGAGTGACACACATGATGACCTTATCCTAGTTAGAATAGGTACAAGCACAGGTGGTGCATCTAGAGGGATAGGTGGATGGATTGAGATCTCAAATGGCCTTTTTACAGTTTAATATTTAGAGGAGTCAGATTGAGGCCTCAATAAGTAGCATGGCTAGGCCATAAGATAGATAGGATGAAGCCTAGCCATAGAGTTGGATCATTGTATATGGTTTCACTTGTTGTATCAAAACTCATGAGATGTATATATATGATTTATAATTTTGGCATAGTGATATTGATTGTGTTTTTTATTATTACGGTTATAGCTGTGGATGATTTGGATATATTTCTTTCTAGCACATGTATTTAGCTGTTGTTGTATATGCTATAGGAAATATATGAGATGTGGTTTCACTTCTAGAATTATGTATAACACATGCATGGTTAAAAATAAATAGGAAAAAAGAACTTAGAAAAACATAATCAATCAAAAATGTACTACACACTATTTCAAGTTGGGAAATGTGTAATAACAAGAAAATGACTAAGTATAAAGAACCAAGGAAAGGTAAAACAAGATGGTAAAAAAAAGGAATTTGTTTTTCAACCAAAGTGAAATATTTTTGCACCAAATTAAAACAAGTAAAATCACACTAAATTTTATTGGGAAGTATGAAAACAATGTAATAAAATGGAAGGTATGTAAAAGGGCACAAATGGTATTAAAATGAATTAATTAAGTCAATCAGTTATACTAAATCACATTGGGAAGTATAAGATAGAAAATAAAATTGGCAAAAGATTGGTCTTAAATTTATCACACTATTTCAAGCTGGGAAGTATGAAAAATTCAAGAAATGGTTGGATTCTTACATGCACTCAGAAAATAAGAAGATAAAAGTGAAAGAGAAATGAAGTAAGCATCAAACATACTAAATCAAGTTGGGAAGCATGTTAATGATGTGTAACTTCATAATCAATCACATCTTATCTCATATTTGACACATGTCATTTTGTTTTTGAATTGTGTTATTGGAAAATTTTGTGAGGAATGTCGGGTCCTATCTGCAGTCTTACACTACAACTCACAAAGAGAATGCCACTAGGATGGAAAAATTAAGATAATCAAGTAACAAAATATGTGGTTAATAGGAAGGAAAAAAGGTGGTAATTTGTGAGGATGGTCAGATCCTATCCATGGTCTTAAAATGTAACTCACAAATAAGATTCTAAGGGGAGTGATCAGTAAACAAAACAATATTTTTCAAGAGGAAATTTGAGGGATACAGGTAATTAAAAAGGTAATGTAAAAAGTAAGACTTAGGTGTCTTATGAGAAAACATTAAGAGACAAGAGGCATACTAAGGACATGAGAAGACACTAAGTGACTAGTGACCATCAATGTACAAAGGAAACCTGTTTTCTATAGACACAAAGCTTTGTAGGAAAATAAGTATGATACTAAGATCAAATCATGAAGGTAGATTGGTAAAAGAAAAATAAAATGGACCTACCTTCCCATGACATGTTCCTCATTCTTTAGGACCCTTTACAGAGCTGTCAATCTACTACAAAGATTGGTTATTTGCATGAGAAAGTAGGTAGCACTAAAATATATTTTTATTCTCCTTTTCTAATCTACTAGCCTACCACACCCCAAAGGACCTTGGCTCTACCATGAGGCCAACTATGGAGTTTGAGCTTTGACTAGAAGGATATTTACTTTGTATCATATATTTTAGTGTGATTTGACTTTTAAGAATATTTTTTTCATTTTATATCATTGCCTTTTGTAAAATGATTTGGATTTTAACTTTTTATGGACTTTTAAGATTCCTCCTCCATATGGATTTAGAATGACCAATCATGAGAGATGTAGTGATACACACAAATGATATCTAGGTTAAGTCTAAAGGAATCTAAGTAACCAAAGATAAAGACTAACTAGGATACTTAAGCTTAACAATGAACAAACATGGGATCTCAAGTCTCAATTGTGTATATGCTTAGTTTGCAAAAAATGAATAAGGTAAAAAGGAGATCCAAAGGTGGATTGGTGAAATGAGGGTATAATGAGATGCATTCTTTTCTAACTAATCACATGGTAATAGGAGACAAGGACCAAAGGGAATAGGGTTTATATAACCAAGTCACAATGATAATTATCTATGAAAAATAGAGATAAAAAAGAAAACATCATGAAGACTCAAGAAGAGAGTTTTGAGAAAAAATCAATAAAGAAAGAGAAGACAATGATAAAGAAAGACAATCATATGCAAAGATAAATGAAAATATAAGCAAGATATAATACCAAAGGTAAGAATACTATATAATAAAAATATGAATTTGACACAACGTCAAATGATATAATAGATAGATAAAAATAAAATTTGAGCACACGTACAATAAAAATGTAAATGTAAAGGAACCATGTATGTGTTCATAAGTACTGATAAATCTACCCACACACATTATCCAAGACATTAGATAAATATCTATGAAGTTGGATATGAACTATTTCTAATGTCTCATCAATCTTCATTAAAAATTGGTAAAGACTTCTCTTCTAATCTCCTCGATTGAAAAAGTAGGAATACCTGACAGATCATGTTGATGAGGGAAATCAGGAAAGGGATGTTTAGGAGAATACATGGGAGCAAGATCTATGGGAGATGTAGGAATAAATAGTGGAGAAGGATCCATTAGTGAGGGACTCACTAATGGAGAAGGATCCATAGGTGAGGGAAGATCCACTGATGAAGGAGTCACAGGTGGAGACACAAAAGGTGACAAAGGGACCATAGAAGGGGATGGAACCACTGGAGGTTGAGCCATGGGAGAAGAATGAGGATCCTTCTTATGAGAATGACTTATAGGAGGATCAAAAGAAGGTTTGAGAATAGCTACAAGGGGATCCTTAAGGTGTTATTGAAGGATGCAGTAATTATCATTGTGATGGGTGCCACATTGGTGACATAGATAATATACCTCACCATACTTAGGTATATATTCAAGTGGAAACTTTAAGGGAGGTATGGATTTGTCTATGAAAAGAATGGAAGGACACAAAGTATCAATATATTGTCATAACTTGTGAAAATTGGTAGAAGAATGATTATCTATCCCATGGAAGCAATAGGTATGCTTGTGAGTAGTTGTAGGAGAAGTATTCACAGAAAGAGGTATGATAGGAGTGGAAAAAACTAGAGAGGACTTGTCAACCCATTTGGTGGGTAAATAATCCATATTAGGAAAGGGAAGAAAACCATCACCAAGGTAAGGTGGTGATGGAGGAATAATATAACTAGGCTCAACAAAAGGAGCAATGGGATGAGAATTAGGGGTAGTCTCAATAACAACAAGAGCAGGAACATGGTCAACTATAACAGAAGCAAGAATAAGCTCAACTATAATGGAAGTGAGAATGGGATTTGATAAGGGTTATACAAAGGGATAACTGGGATATAAAAAAGGTTTAATAAGGGTTACACTAATCCTAGGAGTAAAATAACTAGGGTGATTAGGTAACCTTGCAAAATGGTAAGGCTTGGAAATAACTTGATCCATGAGCATACTCCTAAGAGGTTCCTTAGAAAGTGCAGGTTTTGGCACCATCACGACCCTATGATAAAGAGGAAAAATACTAAAATTAGGAACTATAAATGAAGGAAGATAGGAAGATATATGAAAAGACTCAAGTAAATAATAATGATAATAGACAATCTCGACATCACAAGCTTGTACAAGACTGCCTAAGAATGGATCATCTAGGGAATAACCATCATCATAATATGAGGTGTGAAGATCAATGACACAAGTAGGGATGACCTTGTCATATAAATAAGTGCGGTGAATATAATATCGAGTATTGGTTAAGACTATGTAAATATCCTTGTAAGGAGGCTTGTGAGAATGAGGCTATAAGGAAGTAGGAAGCTGTGAGATGAGGTGAGGTGAGAGATTAGAAGTTTTAATTTTTAGGTTAATCTCATTAGGCTCATCATCATCAAAATCTAATAGGTTAAGAGGAATGTTCCCAATGAGTTTGATATGCCCATTATAACCTTGAGTTGAATTAACAATAAATTTGAGATGCTAAGACTCACAGAATGGAATGTTGGGTAAAAGTTCAAGAGTAGGAATCTTAAAAACACCATGGTCTTGGAATTGTTTGAAATTCTAAGGGTTAGTATCACCTTGAATCTTATAAATGGATCCATTATGAGGGAATTTAATGCATTGGTAGGTGGAAGAATCAACAAATCTCATATGGTGAGTCCACATCCTACCAAGAAAGATGTTATAAGAAAGGGAAAAGTTAAATATCATCACCTTCACATGAATGATGATAGGTGGGATATTAATGGGAAGCCACACATAACCTAGAGGAGGCATTTGCCTTCTATCATATCCTTGGTAGGTGTTGTATGTAGACTTTAGATTGCATTCTAAATATCTAAGGGTCTTAATGAAGTTGAGAGAGGCAACACAAGTGCTGAAACCCTCATGAATCAATGCACACTTAACTTGGATATCACCTATTTGAACACTAATGAATAAGGAAGGATCATCTGCATGAAGCAAAATCTCATGAAAATCATAAAATCTATGGGAAATTTTAAGGAAAGAGAAGTGTCTATAGTTTTATCAATGTTGATAGACATCTCTTCACATTATTGTAATATACTATCCTCGGATCTAGATAAGGCTACCTCCCATCCTACTAGAAACAATAGTTGCATAAGATGATTTCTATGATGTGGAAAAGTCCTCATAAGTTCAATGAACTAAATTTGAGATGGGATATTAGTGTGTTATGAAATGGGATCCCACTCATCATAACCCATAAGAACATTATTGGATATAGGTGCATAATGATTAAGGAGGTCCTCGAAAGGAGGAGTCGAAGTGTATTATAATTTTTGTTGATAAGAAGAGGAAGGTTTAGAAAAAGGTTGTAAATGTCATGATGATGAAGTAGTTTGTTTAAGTTAAATTTTAGAATTGATAGAAGAAGTATTAGTATAAATTTGAGCATCATTAATGTTAGAAGATGATGAAAGAGTGGTTGAAATAGAATGGGAAGTGTTATCCAAGGGAGAATCATAAATTAAATTATCAAAAGTAATAAGGTCATCTTTCCCTAACTTATTTAATTGAGTTGGAGAATAATCCCAGATAACATGATTTTTTATAGATGGAGGAGTGTAGATAGATTGAGAATTGATAAAAGCAACCACCCTTCACATATTAGTCATGTTAACCACATTCTCTTTGAAAGTTGGTAGGAATGAAAACTTGAAAATTGTGAATGGCATCATAAGAATCTATAACACCATCATTGGTAACATTGTGATTTTTGTTCTTAAGTAAGAGATAAGGACCCACAAAACGTTGGGTTGGCTTGAATTGATGTGTAAGGAAATGTTATCGTTTAGCTTGGTTAATAGCCTCTTACAATTACATGTAGAGAGAGAGTGGACCCAATATTGAAGTTTAGAAAAAAGGGCATTGGTAAAGAGATGGAAAATATTGTCATCAACCATGTTATGTTCACATTTTTTTGACAAAATTTTCCACATTTTAACAAAGGTTTGAGAAGTTTCACTTTCATGTTGTTTGTAATTTTTGAAGTGGGCCAAAGTGTTTTTGGGAAGATCACTAATTTGGAATTCTTGAACTAAAGAATTCACTAAATCTTCCAAACTAGTAATGGAATGAGTTATAAGTTGGTTGTGCCAATCCAAGGCATCACCTGTGAGAGTTTTGGTTAAGAGTTTAGTAGCAGCAAAGGTGTTTAATTTGACCCAATCCTTATAAAGATTTCCAAAATTTTGAAGATGAAGGGTGGGATCAGTTGATCTATTATAATAAATTATAGGTGCGATACCTCATAAATTAATGTTAGAAATTTGAGTAGTGAGAGGTTCATTTTGGAGATGCTTAATGGTTTTTTTACCAAAGGAGGTTGAGGAATGAGATTGCCTTGAGAATCTCAAAGAGGAGGAGGGGAAACATTCTAGTTATGTGTGCTCCAAGCCATTGGTTGAGGATGAGATTAAAGATGAAGAAGGTGGTTTTGCATTCTCATCATTTGATTTGTGTTATTAGCTTGAAAGGTATTCATTTGATTAAGTGTTTGTAACAATAGTTGATGTGTTTGACTAGCATTGTTATAAGCATTAGAAGTGGTATTAGTGGCTTGAGTACTACTATTGGTGTTGATAAGAGCCTGAGAGGAATTATGAGAATGTGAGGCACTAGTGGCAAAATTGTCTTGTGTAGTAAAATATGGACTAGTGAATGGTTGAGAAGAAGTACTAGTAACATGATCACCTTGGGTAGCCAATGATGCACTAGTGGAAGGATTAAGGATAGTGGATCTTATGAGAGGCACATTGCATGTAGAACATACCATGTTAGTGGATATACTAGGGATGGAGGTGGAATAAATAAGAGAAGAAAAGGTCATGGTATGATAAGGGGTCATAATTGAAGGAAGAGGCCGAGAATCAAAGAAAGTGGTACCCCTAAATCTAGTTGAGAATGTAAGAGTAGGTGAATGAGGCTCTTCAACTTGACCACTAATCATAAGATTGTAAATGGTAGAAGGATATTTTCCCTGATGTTGAGGAAGTTCAAAGATAAAAAGAGAAATTTATGGGTATACTCTAATTTGGGTTGGTATTCTAATGAGAAGAGAGGATTATGCTGTAAAGAGGTATTAGGAGGGGTCCCATAGTTCATTGTGTGAGTGGCAATATGAACATTACTAGAATCCAAGAGAGGATCCCTACTCTATCTATGGGAAACCCTATGAGGGTTGATAAAATTCATCATGTCTATTGATTGTAACTCAGTATTATCATCAAGCAGAAAGTTCATGATGAAGGGAAAGAAAGAGAGATGAGAAAACAAGGAAACAAGAAATGACAAAAATAGTATAAGGTTGACTAGGTGGACCTAACACAAAAATAGGGTCTACAAAAAGTATAGGGTTGATTGGGGTGATCTAGTATAGTGAATAAAGGTTGTAAAAAGAGAAAAAAACATCTATAAATAGTACATGGTTGACTAGGTCAATCTAGTATAATGAGCAGAGGCTAGAAAAAGGTACAAGGTTGACTGGATTGACCCAATAAAATAGATATGGAAAATTAAGAAACCAATGAGAGATTGTGAACTAAAAAAAGATAAATTTTCTAAGTAATTTGAAAATTAAGAACTGAAGGGAAAAAAATAATCAATTGGATTAACACTAACCAACCCAATTGAAGCACACAACATAAAATCTTGAACCAATGCTGGCTAATGTAAGTTTTTGTAATAAAAAATACAATCGAGAAAAGAGAAAGTAACCAACTTAGAAAGTAAATAGATAACTAATTAGTAAACCTTAATGTTTATTAGATTATTAAGATATGATTTAAAATGTGATGGGAAGTCGGCTATAAGCAAGGAACTAAAATGACAATCGAAGAATGGTTTTAGGTAGTTTGGGCTAAAAGAGACTATAGTGGGAATGATATAGGCTTGGTATTGGGGCCTAACCCATCACTTCACATAAAAAAATGATAAGGGTATCAGGTGATTAGCTATAATATACCATTAACCATGCTTTATACTTAACCAGAGTATCAAGTTGACTTCCCCCTTGGTGATGAAATCTAGATAGGTTGACCTTGGGTAGACAAATGTTAAAAAATTTGTTTAGATTTTGTAATTTGGTTGTGTGTGCATAAAATATAAAATATTGAAACTAAATAATTAATTTAAAACCACCTAATTAAGCTATGCGATATATTCTAAGCATGTAAGAAAAAAGAAAAAAATTGTGAACTAATTACTAGCATATAAGGTTAATTACAACTTTGAAATAAGGTACAATGTTGATATAGTCAATAGTGTATTCACAAAATATAGAATAGGCTTAATAGGGTTGAACCTGTACTACATAATCAAGGTCTGAAAATGAACAAGATCGACAAAGTCAACCCAGTTATCCAGACAACATATAAAACATAGAATTGGGTCGACAGGGTTGATCTGATTGATTTTGTAGGGGAAATTTTAAAGACTACAAACTATAAAATTAAAGACTATAAATAAAGAGATAGAGAGATAAAAAGGAACCTTGGTGGAACAGAGATGTAGAAAATGAATATTATTGTTTAAGAACCTTGATATATGATTGAAAAATTTGTTAACTGGGTCAACTAGGTCAATCAAGCTTTGTAAAAACCTATTGTTGAGTGATTAAAAATGTATAGGGTCTATTGGGTCAACCTAGTAGTCTATATTGGAAGTATAAAAATCTAAAAACCTATCCTGGGTTGATTGGGTTGATCCATTATCCTAGACTTAAAAACTTACGCATAGAAGTTAGAGATAGGTCGATGCAGTCAACCCAGTATGGAAAATATATGATAAAAATAATGATGAAAAAGAATGAAATAAAGTGAAAAAATCTTGAAAGGGTTATTTCACATCAGGTTCACTAGAATGTATGTAATCATAAATACATCATGTCTATAAATTAATCTTGGCTCAAAGAATATAGAGCATAGCTACACTTTTGATTGGGAATACATTTTTTAAGATAGAGCATGACCAATATTGGGATATAATAGACCTAATAATGGGATCACTTATCACAATACACCATGCTAAGAAGGGTTCCAAATCCTATAGTCTAACACAATCATGCAATAACCCTAAAAGAATCCTAGGTTTTGATATTCACTATATTCTAATAAACAAGAAAGTAAATCTAATCTAGTGCACACCAAAGCTTATGGCACAAAGTGGAGGTTAGAAAAAAAAAATTAAAATAAACATACGTATAAGACATATACTAATGTCAATGTACACAAAATCCTAATGCATGGGAGATAAGCACAACTGCATTATATATCTACTCTTACAAAGGAGAAATAAAGTTAGGAATACTTATCTTGAAGATGAACCCATCAAGCCTCAATCTCTCCCTTGGCCAAGGTGTTTCATAAGAGATTGTTGTGGCATGTAAAGATAAAAAATAAAAATCATATCTAGGTTACACAACATATCTATGCATCCAAAAGACTTTTCCATAAGACAAGATTTGTATCTCCAAAGAAAGTATCGAACCCTAAGCTTTATTCCTTATGTAGAATGGTCAATAAGCAAATGTTCATTTAAACTTATTCTTATTTTCTCCTCTATTCTCAAATGGTTGGAAATGAACTTGTATATAGAGGTAGATATTTCCCTAAATCCTTCCAAATATGTCAGTTGTACAGGGTCAACCTAGTCAACCCTGTATGTTTTTGGGAGGTAAATCACTAGGTCCCAAAGTAGGTCAACTAAAGGGATAACAAAAATACTAATGAAAAATATCCATAAATAGTACATGGTCAACCATATAAACCTTACACAATAATTAAATGTTGAAAATTGTATAGGGTTGACCTAGTCAACTTAGCACAATCAACTAGTGAAAGGGGGTTAAGGTAAGAACAAGGAGGATAAATCATGATAGATGACTGGAATGGGTAAAACTAAGAATAATAAGCTTAATGTAAATGGTTTTAAGAGACAAGTGTGTAGATGGAAAGTGGTAAAAGGGACACTAATCTTATGAATCACCAATTGTCATCCTACCCCTTTCGTGGTGTACCCCTTAAGGCATGCACTCAGAGAGATTGAGACTTGATGGGTTCTTGTAAGATACAATGTGTTAGTAATCATTAAAAGTTAAAAATATTATGTGTATACAAGATTCACCTCCACAAGAAGGGGGAAAATACTTTATTCATTAATCTTGGAATGTGAAATGGGTATTGCTAATCCCAAATGGCATGATAAGGAACAAATAATGACCATCATGTGTGTAAAAGGCCATTTTGGGAATATTTACTTCATGATTGAAAATTTGATGATATCCAAAGCACATATCCAACTTAGAGGAAAACATGACACTATGGATTTCATCTAGGAGATCATCTATTATTGGAATGGTAAATTTGTCCTTAATGATGAGATTTCTTAGTTCCTAAAAATTAATGAAGAGCCACTAAGAGCCATTTATTTTATGAATGAGTAAGACTAGGGAAGAATATGGGCTAGTGTTGGGTTCAATGATACCTAGTTGTATGATAACCTGAACCATAATATCAATCTCAAAGTTAAAAAAAAAGGTTGTCGGTATGGATGAATGTTAGGGGCTGCATTGGCTAGAAAAAAATTATGTAATTGTCTTCAAGGTAATGAGGTGACAATCTTGTTGGTTCCTCAAAAATTATTGCATGCTTGACCAAAATATTTTATAAGTCTGATGATTGGCTAGAATTAGTTGGGAAACTAGTGTAAAGATTAAAAGTTGGTAAACTATTCTATGGCATCCCTTTTTGAGAAATTTCTCCTTTAAATGAGAGATGATGATACTAGTGAATACATGAAGAAGGCCTTTCAATGTATATTTATGCCCATTCTCAGCTAACTTCATCCATATCTTATAAATCCCTAAAGGATAGGTCCAAGAGTTCTTAGTCATTGTGTTCCTAGAACAAAATCACATCCACCTAAGGGTAAAGTAAACATGTCAATCCCAAGGGTATAGTCTCCAATTGAAATGTGGACATTGCAACACTTACCCTTGCAGGGTAATGATCCACCATTGGCAATCATCACCTCAAAACTAGAACAAGGATGCACAAAATAGTATACCTACTTATCCACTTGAAGGTCAATGAATTTATTCATTTTACCTAAATAAATAATAATAGTGAGGGTTTGTTTCTTTAAAATCCCACTTATATACATTGTTTGTGGAGTGGTTACCCCTACCAAGGCATGCATGGAAATTTTTGGATGACTCTAAGTATATTGAATCATCAGTTTCCTACTCTAGATCATCCAAATGAGAATATTTGGCATCCTCCCATTCTTTTGTATTAGGTGGGGAATCAACATCAAGTAGATATAATTTGTGTTTGGTGCATTTTTGGCCCCTAGCCTATTTTTCATTAGAATTGTAGCATAACCCCTTGTCAAAACATGCATGCATTTCTAACTTAGTAAGACAGTTGATGGGCACTGCCTTGAGAGGGTGTTTTTTTTAGGGTTTTAGAAGGAATATGGCTTAGAGGGTGCCTAATTATAATTTTGATGTTGCAATGTGATTTTGTATTCTATGAGCTTAGTTAAGCCCAAGGCTTCCATCATGGTTTGAGGTTTCAATATTTTAACCTCAACTAGAATCACATTCTTAAGTCCATTGATAAATAAAGTTTTGAAGAAATCATCAGATAGTACTTGAATTTGATTGGATAATTTTTCAAACTTTTTTTGATATTCCCAAATTGTGCCAATTTGATGAAGTTTAGTCAAGGCAACCATGAAATCATTATAGGCACTAGGCCCAAAATACACTAGCAAGAGTTTGGAAAAATCAGCGCAATATGGTTATATATTTGACTTTTAGTACCATTGGTACCACTAGATAAATTCATTATCTAAGTGGAATGAATAAATAAGTAACTTTTCTTCGCCCATAGTGGGATGCAAACTAAAATATTATTATGCATGGTAAATATATCTAGTGGGTTCAATACCATTAAATTTAGGAAAATTTAATTTAGGGCCATGTAGTGGTGCTCTGGAGAAATAAATACCATTGTATGGATGATCCCTATTATTTCAAAGTGCTTGATTTTCAACATGGAGCTGAGGATGTGATCATTTATCTCAGACAGTCAGGATTCAAATTCAGTCTAGAGTTCAACAATGCCATGTGCCATGATGTGGGTCCCTACACAAGTAACAACTATTTTTTAGAGGGTCTGGAGGTGACAATAAATTCTGATTGAATTTATATTTTAAATTTATCAACATGAAAATACAATAATAATGGTGTAATTTACACACAAGTGGAAACAAATTAAAAATGCTTTCGGGTTATAGGTGGAAATATTGTTTTGTATGGATTTTTTTTTCAAAAAAAATGAAATACCCCTTAAAATGACCAGCATGGTGAGAAAATCAAAATGGTGTGTTCTACTTATGGGCTATAACAAATTTATATACTTTTCCTTTAATAATCCAATTATAATTATAGTATGATCAGTTGGTAGTGTGGCCAAAACTAGATTAGAATTTGGAGCTTATAATAAATAATTACAATGCAATTGATTGGAATTATAGCTTGAACTAAATCAAAATTTAAAGTTTATTATAAATGGTTACAACATGATCAGTTGGTATTATTGCCAAAATTGGATCAAAATTTGGAGTTTATAATAAATAATACAATGACAATGAAATTAGTTGGTAGAATGGCCAAAATTGGATCAGAATTTGGAGCTTAGACAAAAAACTAAGATCATTATTTTTAATTACAAATGAAATTCATTATTAGAACTTGATGTTGATGATTTAGTACACAACTGATGGCATAGATTCATCTTATAGATGTTATAGTAGGAATAGATGATGCATACATAATTTTTTGGGGAGATTATACAAAAAATCATTAATGTACATGGACAAGTTTTAAAACTCAACTCATAGTGATGATAGACTATTGCAAAAAAACCTTCAAATTTTGGCACAATTACAACTTTTAAAACTTTACTCATTATGATGGTTGATTTTAAAATTTAGCTCCTAACAATGACATTCTAGGGTGAAAGCTTTGTACCACCAATCTAGTGCCACTTTCTGATCACCAAGATCTCATTAGGTCGAGGTGAGAGCACATGGTGAATAGAAGTAAATAACCCTAAATTATTGAAATTGTTGTAAAAATCAGCCTTAAAAAGTGTTCTAATACTAAATGATAGGATCCTTCCTGAACCAAATTAGAACTAAATTGTAAATATACAAAATAAAATTAAGAAATAAATAAAATTGCATCACAATTATCATTGGCCTCTTCAAGAGGGAAACCTCCTATGATCAATCTCAATTCAATACAATGTATGATGACTTCTCACTAATCTAGACTCCTATTTATAATAATTTATCACTAACTAACTACTAATCCTCGTGAATTTAGGATTAATATAATAAGCTTAAGGGACCTATTACAAAGCATGTGCATCCATATCCTTTTATTAAAGAAAGAAATTACCAAAATATGGTTATGAAAAAGGATCTTAACACTAAATTTTTGATAGGATAATGTCAAATCCAAGTTTTAGTAACTACCATAGACCCAGTCAGATAGTCAATATTTTCCCTATCCGTGACTAGGTAAGTCAATTTATTTATTTTCCTTTACACACCAAAATAAGTAGTATTTTGTTTCATATTTTTATCATAATCTGTAATAATTACATAATCATTCCTTTCATCACAAAATAAAACATTTTTTAAATAATAATGTTGATATATATATATATATATATATATATATATATATATAATTCACCCCATAATGTTTGATATCTTTAGACTATAAATATAAATTCTTCTTGTACTTGGTTGCATTAGATCATATACATGGTAAAAGTCTTATGATGATGTCATATATGTAAGTTATAATGCTTGTAAAACCTGATATGTGTTGATTGGAATAGGTCTACATCTCCATTCCTCCACCCATTCTTGTGATTCAAACTTGTTCCAAACAAAGTTCATGTATGTAGGAAAAAACATGTCATGTGCCTCGTATGAACTATCCAATAACTTGTGATTGAGCTATGAAATGAGTGGAACTCACTTGATCCTCTTGATATCATACAACATTCATAGCTTTCCTATTGTTCTTCCTCCATCCAAAAATATCTACAAACAATAGAGATTACTTGAGCACCATGGGCCATTTTCTCATTACACCATTCAAAAATTATTTTTGCATCAATCATATCAGTGTCATCTTAGAAATTCAACTTATCTCTTACAAGGGCTCTTTTCACACTTGCGCATACACTATCATGTTCCCCATTTCCATGGCTAGCCTTAGTTAAACTAAATATGTGTTTTACTCCAATGGTACATACATCCTACTCAACCAGTAGAACATTTTTGTTCTTAAATTACAATGTGTAATTGTCTGACCAAATATAATGTTGATTGAAATTGATGTTTATTTAAATCAACCTATCATAAAACATCTTAAAATAACATTTCACATTAACTATAGAATGTTATTAGTCATCATTGACATATAAATGGTATTCCCTTAATATTTTTATAATCTTTCTCTATATTTTTAGGTGCATGTATGAACACTATATGCATGAAAATGAAAACTTGTACTAAGTTGTAGTATTGTGACTAAACCTCCATTTGTAGTTGCAACGTGTAATTCTCAACAAAGTAGATTGCTAAAACAATAGTAAAAAGTTGGAATGTATCATTACTTAACATAAATTGTTCATCTAACCATGAAATTCCATGTATGTGCTTTCCATACTCATAATTAATTTCCTCCCTCAATTTGACCATAAATTTTTAAATAGGTATTTTTTATGTAATAAACATGCCCTTTTAAATTCCTTGCCATAATTTAATTGATATTTCACAAATTTTTATTTTTTAAAGCCAACTTATTCTTATATAATTACATGTGTACTCTCCTAATGAATACAATTTTTTAATTTTGGAAATATGCTAAAATTGTCACAAGTTCCATCTAAACATTCTTTGTTATTAAAAAATTATCCATTTGCTCTTTCAAAAAAATTAGTTGGAAGAAATTCCTTGGCTGATTTTTGTGTAACTTCCATTCCACACTCCTTTAAAATGTTATCAATATTCAAATTGAAATGTACATGATGAATAAAATTCACAATGCATTGAAAATTCAACATGGTACCTACAACAATAACAAGTGGTGTGTGTGTGATTGATTTTGACATAGAAAGGTCTAGCCATCTCAAAATATCTTTTACTACTATAAATTTGTGGATATTTATATAAAATCTTAGAATATAGTTTTGTTTGGATCATATCCAATAATTATTTTGGATGTGGTTCATGGTCACATGAACCATCTCTTCTTTTCATGATATCTCTATATTGGGTGAAACCCTTGTGTTATCTTTCCACAATTTTGCAAGTAAATATTTTCTAGCCATTATATTCATTCCTTCTATTTTTCTCTCCTCAATTGTAATTTCTATGGTGTTTTTCAATTTAATTTTTTATTCACTTTAGAATGAGATATATTACCCGTGATGTTAGATTACATGATGTTAATAGCTCTTAAGGTAGACAATTAAAAAGAGATAACTCTATGATTATTAAATTATCAATGTATGATGCATATATTGAATTTCATTGTAGAATGATGTAGAGCAGGACAAGGTGAGGATAAAATTCTCAAAATCATGGAATAGTGACATTGGAGCATGTGTTAAATACATATTTGAAGTAACACTTATGCACTATTCTGTGCAAACACTACAATGCATATATGTTATATCACATATGCATACCTTAATGTTTTTTACACATTATGACCCCTTGTGAAAGACTTCCATAAAACTAATGGGTTCACCAAAATTTGTGATGCAGTTGGGGACAATTAAACCAAAAATTAAATCTAATAGTGACAATTAGGTGAGCACAATGCTCCATTTTACCCAAATTACATCAAATTGATTGCACCAATTAACTAATTCACTCAACCTATGATGAAATGAGGGATAATTAAGCCCCAAATATCATCCTATAGTCATTAATACATTCTTTGAGCTCTACTTACCCCAAATTATGTCTTTGATAAAACCAATCTAGTAGTTGATTCAATCAATGATGCAATTGGGTCCAATTGAGCCCTAATTCACATCTTATAGTTACAATAAGGTTAAAGAGGTTCAAATTGGCCTAAGTTTCCTATGTGATTTAACCAAATTGACTATTTAGTTGAATCAATGAAGATATTAAGGCCAATTTAACCCCTTACCACATTATATATAGTTGCAATTAGGTTCAAGGGTCTCCAATTGGCTAAAATTATGCCTCAATTTAAACTAATAAAATAATTGGTTTAATAAGTGACACAATTGGGGCCAATTTAGCCCTATATAACATCCTATAGTCATAATTTTGGAGAGCACAAGTCTCAATGTAGCCCAAATTATATTAATTTGATGACATCAATTGACTAATTTTCTCAATATATGATGAAATTAGGGGAAGTTGAGATCCAAATCACATATTATACTTGCAACTACTTCATTAGGATCCAATTTTCCCTAATTATGACCTTGATTGAACCAATCAACTAATTGGCTCAATAAGTGATGTAATTGGATCCAATTAAGCCTAAAATCACATAGTCATAATAAATTTTAAGGGCTCAAATTGGCATAAGTTACCTTCATGATTGAACCAAATTAACTATTTAGTTCAATCAATGAAGACATTATGACCAATAAAACCCCAAATCATATCTTATATAGTAAAAATTTGGTTTAAAGGTTTATAATTAGCCAAAATTGCACCTCAAATTGAATCAAATTACTAGTTGGTTCAATTAATGATGTAATTGGTACCACCCCAAATAATAATGTATAGTCACAATTAGGTGAGCACAGGGTTTAATTGGGCTAAAATCACATCAAGTTGATTGTACCAATTAATTAATTTGATTAATATGTTGTTAAATTAGGGGAAATTGAACCCTAAATCATATCTCATATTGTAAATTAGGTTTATAAAAATCTAATTAGCCAAAATTATATCTTAGATATTTTAATTAGGTTGAAGGGGCTCAAATTAGCCTAAGTTGCATTTGTGATTGAGCCAAATAGACTATTTAGTTTAATCAATGAATATATTAGGAGAAATTTAACCCAAAATCTTATCCTATATATTCTTAATTAGGTTCAATGGTCTACAATTCATTAAAACTAACCAATGTATGCAATTGGGGCTAATTAAGCCCCAAATTACACCCTATACTCATAATTAGGTGAGCATAGGGCTTACATTGGCCCAAATAGCATAAATTTGATTAGACCAATCAAATAATTAACTCAATCTATGATGAAATTAGGTGAAATTGAGTCCTAAATCACATTATAATTACAATTATATTCATCAGGATCCAACTTGCCCAATTGCATCCCTAATTGAATCAATCTACTAATTGGTTCAATCAATGATGCAATTAGGGCCAACTAAGCCCCAAATCACATTAAATACTCAAAATAATATTGAAGGGGCTAAAATTGGCCTGAGTTTCATTTATGATTGAACCAAATTGACTACTTAGTTTAATCAATTAATACATTAGGGCTAATTGAGCCCCAAGTCATATCCTATACAATTACAATTAAATTTAAGGGTCTCTAATTGGCCCAAATTATGTCTTGGATTGAACTAATTAAGTAATTGGTTCAATCTATGACATAATTGGGTCTAACTAAGGCCCAAATCACATCTTATAATCATAATTAGGAGAACATGAGGATCAATTTGGCCCAAATTATATCATTAATTACACCAATTAACTAATTCACTCAATTTATGATCAAAATTTACCAATTCACTCCAAATAAATGTTCATTTATTTAATTAAGGCCAACTAAGGTATAATTCAATAAAAATAGTTTATATAACATATCTAATCACCATAAAATGATAATTGGATAAATTCAATATATTAATGATCTATCAAAATGAAATAAGGACAAATGAATGTCATGTTATGCATAAAAAATGTCCCACTTTAAAACTTTAGGAAAAACTAGATGAACCATGCCCATATATGTACATAATTCAATAGTAACATCTGGTGTGTACATTATTTTACTGTGTTAAAGTTTATAAACATGCCTCTAGGCTTAGAAATGGCTTATATTTCTAGCCTAAGGCTTGGACCTGCACACACACACAAAATAAAATCCATGTTTTAAATTGAAAATGACAAAATACAACTTCAACCATGATAAGCACTATAAATTTCATCGAGCTATTGGATGAAATTATGAATATGATGTCATACACTATCTCCTCTTTCTACATACATACATATTGATTAATTTAAGTTTTTATCTATATTGATATCTAAGCATGTCTTTATATGCCACTATATGTCATAACTAAACATGAACATCTTTGTTTATGTGTCTTTTGGTTTGTTCATCCAATTTGAGAAAAGTGATAGGGTCACAAACTAGGCCTAATTCTATACATATTTAAAAAACTATTTTTTTATTCTATTTGAGGTAGTCATGGGTTGCATGGTCAAATCTCTATTATTTATCATTTTTTAGGGTCAATTTACTTGTGAAATTATTTCACACACACACACACACACACACAGGTCATAAACTTGGCCTAATTATATAACATTTAAAAAAAGTATTTTTTTCTTAGGTAATTAGTGGGGTACATGGCCAAATATATATTATGTTTTTATAAAAAATAGGAGTAACTCTTTGAATTTAATCTACTTTACCCACTTATAATTCACCATTAAAAAAATAGTAGTTTAGAAACTACACTCGAAATGCCACAATTCATGTTTTTATATCATTTTCAAATTTTGAGTGTAGACATCTCAAATAATCCATATAAGTTTAGGTTTCTTATTTTTTAGGGGGGAAATATCAATTAAGACCCCCTTTTGGTCCCACAATTCCATGCACTTACCCTCTTTTTATTTTCTAGGTTGCATGCAAATTATTTAATGAAATTCTTAATTTAGTTTACTATTAGGCTTAAGAAATAAGTAACACCTACAATTATACCTATCTTGAATCAACCCAAGAATATAAATAAATATGACATACTAAAATGATTATTGGATAACAATATGATTGAACTACCTCATATTCATAAAGATAATATGACATTTAAATTAGTGTCTTACAATCTAAAAGCATTTTACGCTTATCATACTATTCAAGCTCATTCAATAAATTGATTTTTTAATTTAAGGGAAAAAATTCAAGAGCTTATTGATCCAAACAAGATTTACTTGACTATAAAAATTCCTTACAAAATAGTACCATTAAAAAAGAAACCCAACCTCCTAAGGATGTTTCACAATAAAAAATGTTTAAGAATAATGAAAGATACCAATACACTCAAGACTTTGATGGTGATAATGATGATCTAATGCATGATGATACATACATGGGGGATCCTCATAACTACTAATATATTGGTTATTACTACACACATCATAATGTGGGCTTCATCACATAAATATTTTGATATTTTCACTTTTTTGATACCTTTTGTTATTCTATTTACATTTCATGTTCTTTATATTATATTAAGGCCTTTGATTATTTTTATTTCTACACATATTATGACTCTTAATGCCTTATCATTTACTACAAATGTTGTTAATATATATTTATCATTCCACTATATATTATATATCAAAAATACGACCTCACTTCTTTGGAAGCGTTATCAACTTTCTTAGCACTCTCTCCATGGTGACTATCTCATTTGATGATTTAGGTTATCCTCTCCTATTATTTATTATATTCACACTTAGTATCTCACATCATACTATACATGACTATGAAATGATGCTACCTTATATACTAATCATTCTCTCTTGGTTCTACTACTACATAGATACATTGTGATTGTGACATATTGTACATAGTCCCTTGAGTAATTTCACTCTAAAATCAAAAAAATATTAAAAAATTCATAAAATAAAAAATCTAGTAAATATATTTACCTTTATCTTGGTCATATGATGCATATTAAGCTTATCTACCTATGCTATAGGATTATATATTCATGTTTTCCACACGTTCTTCTTATGGTATACTTTAAGAGGATGAGATGTAGGATGTACAAGTTACATATTCGTGAACACATAAGATGCAACACATGCATCTTCACACAAGATGATTTTACATGGTGACATTTATTTAGCTTACCATTTTATATATAGAAAAACTTTACATGGATAATTCATATCTTTTTTTCATTTACATTTAGAATGTTTTCATGGATTCTACATGTAGTTATTATATGAATACATATATCTCATACCTTTTAGTTAGTATTCACATAAATGTGGACTCAAAGATTCTATGTATTGGTGAGGTAAATGTAGTTTTTACTCATCAATCCAAGTTTAATTCTCATTAAGCTCATGAAAATAATTTCAACAAGTGGCTATGTGAACATCTTAAGGTAGGAGTCACACTTCTCCATGTGGACCAAGTGGAACATAGGGGGATACTTCAAATGTGAATCACTCAATGGACATTATAGACCTAGGCCCACCCTCATGTCCCATTTCAATAAGGTGCTCCTTCATACCATTACTTTAGTTCATATATCTAGTATATTAAAATTGTTTAACACCTAACATTTAAAAATTCTAAGGTGGGCCAAAAATCTAATGCTAAGAATTCAAAAGAGGAGATGAAATCTCTTAATGAGGATCAATGGATTCAAGTAATAATTTTTAGGGTTTTGAATAAAAAGGAGGAAGTGGGATAAGGACCCAAATCAAAAGGTAAACCTAGAGGAAATAAAAAAATAAATACATAAATAGCTAAGGAGGTGGAAAGAGGAACTCAAGGCACCTTAAAACAAGGTAAGCCTTTCCCAAATCTTAAAAAATAAAAGTCATTTCTTGGAATGCCAAAAGTATAAATTATCCCAAAGAACAAATACTAGTTATTAATTTAAGAACTACACATAGATTGAGTATTTTAAATTTTAAATAAACTAAGTTGTCTGATGATAATCTGGAAAGGGCCAAGGAAAGGATTTGGAAGAGATCTGGTTGTGCAGGGGTTAGGGCTATAGGAGCATCAAGGGTTTTAGCTATGTTTTGGGATCCTCATGATCTAAAAGGGGAAATTTTGTTGTTAAACAAAAATAATATGGCCATGATGTTTGAAGATAAAGTGAAGAACACTCAATGTATTTTATCTAACATTTATGCCCATAATACATAATTAGAAGGAAAAATTTGTGGTAGGATCTCAATGTGTTCAAGATAAACAATGTTAATTGGAAATGGATGTTAGTTATATATTTCAATACTCTATTGTCTCCATTGGAAAATAAAGGAGGTATTCAAGAATACAATGATAGTATGGTTTATATCAATGAATTCATAGTTTAAAATGGGTTTTTAGATGTGTAAATTTATCGATTTAAATTAAAAGGGACAACCAGGTGGATGGGGGAAATCAATGCTGAAGTCAAGCTTGATAGATTATTTCTACCTCTAGATTGGGATCTAAATAATTATTGTAGGCTTTCCATTCTTCCGAGGATTGGATTGGATCATTACCCCATTGTATTATATGAGGAGAATGTGTCCAAGATCAAGCACTTGCTTTTTTGAATTGATAAAATGTGGTTATGACATCATGATCTTATGTAATCAATGAAAGTATGGTGGTAGGAGATAGTCTAAGGTATTTACATGTTTACTCTAGCTTGTAAACTCAAGTTACTCAAATAAAAATTAAGAATTTGGAATAAAGAGGTGTTTGGAAACATATTTGAGCAAAAGAAAACCATTGTTGAAAACTTATAGAATTTAGAGAAGGAAGTGCATATTTTTGGGTTGAATCAGGAAAAAACTCAAAAAGAGAATGATATCCTAACTTGTTATCACAACCTAGAAGCATAAAAAGAAATATATTAGAGATATAAGTCAAGAAACATTTGGTTAAAGGATGGAGACAGAAATACCATTTTTTCATCTCTTAGCTAGTAGGAATAGAAATACTATCAGGATCAAGGAGCTTATAAAGGATGATGGAAGTGAGTGTAAGCATGGAATAAAGGTAATAAATGGAATTATTTCATCTTTCAATAAGGTACCATTTAGAAATTCCAATCTCCACCATAGTTTAGAGAATGAGTTCTTATATTCTTTATAAAAAGTGATAAACCAAGAGGATAATAACGATATTCTCAAAAAATGAACTCTAGAAGAAGCAAAGTTTGTCATTTTCTCCATGGAAAGAGACAAGTATCTAGGACCAAATGGGTTTCCTAAATTATTATATTAGTATTTTTGGAATATCATTCAGGATGAGGTTGCAATTATTATTACATAAATTTTCAGATCTGGAAGAATCCTTTGAAATAAATAACACCTTCCTTGTTCTTTTACCCAAAAAGAGGGATATAAATAATTGAATGACTTTAGATCAATAATTTTGTATAATACTTTCAACAAGATTTGTGTCAAAAATATAGTTCTCAAAATGCAACCTCTATTGCCTAAAATTATTTTTGAGCAATAAAGGGTGTTTGTGTATGATAGGCAAATAATTGATGGTATCATCCTCATTAATGAATCAATTCACTCAATTGAACAATCCCAAAGAGAATGAATGTTTATTAAGCTTTATTTTCAAAAGGCATATGATAGAGTTTCCTATAAATTCTTGGATAAAATCCTTGAGAAGGTGGGTTTCAATCAAATTTTAGAAGTATTGTTCAATATATTGATACACCCAAATTCTCTCTATTGGTCAATGGTTCTCTGGAAGAGTTTTTTAATACAAGAGGGGTCTTAGGCAAGGTGAACCCCTCTCTCCATATCTTTTCATTATAATGGTGGAATCCATTGGTAGGAAATTGGTGAAATCCAAAAAGACAGGGTTAATAAAAGGACTTCAAATTGCCCCTTGATGGAACCCCTTACCAAAAAAATTGGATGACACTCTAGTCTTAGGTGAAGCATATATGGAATAGAATCATGCTATTAAAATAGTGATTTAGGAATATAATAAGGTCTTTAGTCACTGTGTGAAATTCTCTAAAAGTTCACTATTTTTCATCCATACCCAAGCTAAGTTGCAAAGAAAGATTTCTAGTATCCTTGAATATCAAATTTTGAACCTTCATACAACTTATTTGTGTATGCCTCTCATAGTGGAAGATTGGATTCAGATATTTGGAACCCACTTTTTGACAAATTTCAAAATGAACTTTCTAGCTAGAAAGGTAGTCTATTCTCTCAAGCTAGAAAAATTCAATTAGCTAAGAGCTCACCATAAAGTATGCTTGTTTATTGGATGTCCATTTTTAGTTTGTTATCAAAGATTGTAGAAATAATTGAGCATTTCCAAAGAAGGTTTTTTTGGTCTAGCAATGAATATTCTAACAAGTTTTCCTTAGTGTCTTGGCACAAGGTGTGCATGCCAAAACATTTGGGAGGGTTAGGATTGAGGTGGATTAAAATCATGAATAATGCCCTCATTTAATAAATCAAGATTGGAAGATCATGAAGGAAAATTCCATATGGATAAATACTATAAGGGCCAAATACCTTGTTGGTAGAGTGCAATACAAATTTATTATGTAGGATGTACCTACCCAAGGGTCCTTATTTTGGAGATAAATTGTTAAGACTAGATGTTTACTTTATAAGGGTAGATAATGGTTAGTAGACAAGGGTAGAAAAGTCAATTTCTAGGAAGTCTCATGGATGTATAATTTAACTCTAAATTATATAGAACATTGGAGGGATATTAGTGGGAATTTAAAATCCACTATTGGAGAGAAAGTTTGTGAATATTCAACTTAAGGAGAGGAAGGTTTATATTGGAAAGAGTTTCATTAGGATGATTATCCAAGGATTTTCAGCTAGAGTTTGACTAGTTTAAACTAGAAGCTTAAGGAGGTGCACATGTGTTTATACCCAAAAGAGGACAAGATGATTTGGTATAAGGAGGAATTAGGAAAATACTCAATCAAATTTGACTACTTTCTTGGCATGGAATTTAGAGGGAATGGAACTCAGTGGAGTAAACTCTAGGATAAGAGCCTTGTGCAAAATGTAAGAAGGCTACAAATTCCTTGTAGTTATTGTCTATACAAAATGTAAGAGGAGACAATCAAGCCTTTGTTTTTGGATTGTCCTTTTGCCACCAAAATGTTGAATTTTTTCTTAAGAAAATTAATTTGGCATGGGTCAATCCTAACTTTGTATGAGACCTCATTATGTAGTGGAATCCACCTTAGAAATAGTCATTTTGGAGTTGTTATGGAGGATTACACTAGCCCACATATCCATGGCAATTAGAAAGAGAGAAATGAACACATTTTGAGGGATAAAAGTGGAATCTTAAATATAATAAATATGAGGATCCTAGGGGATATTAAAGAAAATTAAGTGACATTCTTGCCCAAAAACATTGTTGTGGCTAGGGAGGGTGGTCAATATACTTTCTCCTTATGGAATCTGGTTATCCCTAAGGCTTAATAAATCTCAAACTCAAAAATTTAAATAAGTATTATCACGTGGTCCAAGCCCCTACAAGGATGGTTTAAACTCAATTTTAATGGTGCAACAAAGGGGAAGTTGAGGCCTGATAGGGGTGATGGGGTGATTAGAGACTGCAAGGGTTTGCTAGTGGTGGGTTTCATTGGTGGGATGGGGTTCTAAACCAACTATGTAGCTAAAAATAGAGTAGTTTTATGAGTAATATAGGTGGTAGTTGATCATAAGATTAAAAATTTAATTATAGAAGGTGATTCTTTAAATATCATTAGATGCCTTTTAGGGAAGTCTCCTTCATCTTGGACAATCGAGAATAAAGTTAGGGATGTGAATAATCTCATTTTAAATTTACAAGTTGTTCTTATTAAGCATGAATATAGGGAGGGTAATGGGGTGTATATTTTAGACACCTAAAACTAGCTGCCGATAACCTATAATCAAGTTTTTGGCTAGTTTTCACCTAAAACATACAATTTGGCCTAAAAACACTAAAAGACATAAAATGATGTGAAAATGACATATTCAAGTGCCAATTTTGGCTAGGGTATCCCTAAATGGGGCAATAAAATTTATGGGCTATCTAACTTTGATCAGTTCATTTTGAGTCAAAATGCCAAATTTGCACCCACATGCTCTGGACTGCTCTTTCTTATCAAATATTTTGCACAAGACTCATGCCTTTGTTATTTTTTGTTAGCAACATCCTAAATGGGAATATGAATCTAATGTGGACTTCTAATTCAAATCCAATAAAATTTAGGACCAATAACAAGGCATTCTGATCAATTTGAGTAATTTATGCATAATGTGCTTAATCTTGCTTAAGAGCTAATTCACCCAAATCAAGGCATAATCAAAAATTCCATGGAAACTTGTTGAATACTTATTTTTAGAAATGAATATTGAATAGTTTCATCATCAAGTGACCTCATTTCTTGGGAAGACATCCCTAGAACATAAATATTAGGTTTCATGCCCTCCATACCTCATCAATGCTTTCCATGATGCCCTCCATGCCTCTTAATTGCCCCTTCTTCCAATGCCATGATGAGGATAATTAAAAATTTTAATTGTAAAATTGAATTAAGCCTCAACCACACATCTCAATCTTGAGATGGATGGTCGAGTTTGATTCTAATCAAATCCAAAAATCTATAAATAGGAGGCCTCACAACATCATTTCTAAGCTTAATTAGTGCAAAGTTATAATGCAAGATTGGTTCTAAAAGCTTCATGAACTAGTGTTATAATGTCAAATTGATTCCAAGCCAATCCAAGCCACAAGCCAAAGGTGCCAAGAGGAGATGAAGGTAGCCACATTCCATTGAATAAGACCTCTTGAAGTACAAGCTGAGCAAGCCACCATTACAAAGGCATTTGGAGCATCTAAAGAAGGTGAAAGGAATTCTTGTGTTTTTATTCCTAGCTTTTTAGTTGTGCTTGTCATTTGCTTTTATTAACTAAGATATCCCTAGTGTCTAGGCCTAGAGATGTTATGCTATTAGTGTGTTTATTTCAATTTGTTCTCATTTTGGAACTAACACCATACTAACCATCCTCTCTTGAGTCAAATTCCTAGATCATATTATAGCACACCTGGTGGGACTAGACGCATCCTACACCTAAATGAGATCCTTTTGCAAAATTAAAAAACTTATTTGATATTTTAAAACTCTTGCAAATTGGTTTTCTAACTTTTTTTGCCATTTTTGGTTGCCA
The DNA here is from genome assembly GCA_037957365.1 of Torreya grandis. Taxonomy (NCBI): domain Eukaryota; kingdom Viridiplantae; phylum Streptophyta; class Pinopsida; order Cupressales; family Taxaceae; genus Torreya; species Torreya grandis. The sequence continues at coordinate 2,858,832 of JARHVA010000784.1, read as the reverse complement.
TGGTTTTTACACAATAACTGACATCAGAAAAAATAAAGACATCAGTTACTTGGCTTAACCAATGTCAGTCAGTAGAACCAACATCGATCAGATCTCGATTAGCCATAACCAATGTTAGTGGTATTGACCGATGTTAATCACCATGTTTTTCCAAAAACATAAACCTGAGACCTACTTTTCCAAAGTTGCTTGTTTCAAATTCAAAAGGGCTTCAAAGCTAAAGGACATGCTAACAATTTTGATATAGGGCCAAGCGGGATATTTGCTCAAAACATGTTTAAATAACTTTTGCATGCTTAAAGTTGGATTAGGAACTTTATTTTGGTGCTTAAAAAAGAATTTAAGTGTTTTTGGTGAATGTTTTCAAAGTTTACAACTAAGACCAAGGGGTCAAATGAACACCACCAAACATTTCATTTATGTTTAAAATTAAACACACTTGTCAATTTTTGCTTGTCATGGTTGTTTAGATTAATATTATTTGGCAAAAAGAGGGGTGTTGCATGTATGCTCTTCCATTTGTCCTTTATAGGGAACCCTTGAAATCAAAATCATCATTCCTATTACAAATATCCTAATCCAAGGCTTAGAAATAATGTCACCTAAAGCACTCCCCAAAACTCGCTAAAGTTTGGGTGATCTTTAAAATGACCCTAAAGTCTTTTTATTTTCATGCTTTATTTGTTTTTATGCAACTTGGCTTGCGAGGGGGACTTCATCATCTCCCATAAGTTCTTTAGGGAAGATTTAACCTAGGGTTTCATCTCTTGGCATTGACTTCATTTGAATCTTTTAAAGTTGCACATGGGAGGTAGTGGCACTTTGGACATCGTACTACACTGAGTGAATAATAGGATGTAGTGGTTACAAAAAGGACTAGACCTTTTTGAAATAATTCAAGTGATATAGACCCAAAATTTATGCTTTTATTTTTCAATGTTTGGCATGAAAGTCATTATGCAATTGATTCCCCTAGATCATTTGGAAAATTGTTAAAATTTAGACAAATCCCCACTTGCCATGGAAGTGTTGTTGGTGTAAGGTGTGCCCCAAGGTCCATGTCACAATACTGTCATTTGAGAGAAGGGGGGTGTAAAACCCCTACTATATAATGCACATTTACTTTTGGATGAACACTTAAAATCCTCTCAAATGACGTATATTGATAGATTCTAATAGTACCAAACAACCTTGTCAATTTAGGATCTAAGGGTGATTAATTAGTTGATATTGTCCTAGTTTAAAGTCTTATTTAGAGTCAAAACTTGGTGTAAATAAATAAACCAAACCTAACACATAGTCCAAATTTTCCTTTGAATAAAGAAGTGTTATGTTACCTGCATGAGATCATCCATCTGCCTTATTCAAATTTTATCAAAAGCTTGAGAGTCATATCATACACTTTGGCGTAGTTATGCTACCCAATTGAGTTTAGACCTTTACCAAAGTTGTTTAACTCCACTTATAATTTAAATTAAAAATTACACCTTTACAAGTTCATAGGGTTGATGTGTTAAGTGGGTTTGCCATTTGCACTAAACTTGAGGGAACTTAGGTTTAATTTCTAATTTAGGTTGAAGGTAATTTTACACTCATAATCATTATCACCACTTGATAGACTTAAGCCGTTTTGTGCCAAACACTTTCACTTTAAGTCTATGTACCAAAAAAATTTAAGTCAAGAAAAGTAGTGTTATGCTATCAAAATTGTGGAAAAATGTCTTTGCCTTAGAGAGTCTTTAAAAAAAACTTTTTTATCACACCTTTTGGGTAGTATAGTGTCGTTACGCTGCCCAAATTATTTCAAATGTTGTTTCATAGACCTTCTTACATAGAATTCCAAAAAATTTCCTACATATTCAAACTGATCCAAGTGTACTTTTGATCCTTTGTCTAAAGCACAGTTATACTTTTCACCTTTGTCTAATTTGTTTATCAAAAAGAACCAAGTTTTATACCATTATTTATGAGAAAATAAGATATTGCTAAAGTGCCTTTTGTTTCATACCTTATACCTAGTTGATCAAGTTCATGTCTAAGAATCAAATGCCTAGTGTTTGTTAGAAGTGTTTCAAATCTGTTAGATTAAAACTTTCATCTATTTTCAAAATATAGCTTTTGACACCATTTGGCCAAGAGGCCTAGCACATGCCTTGTTTGAGCCTAGATTTTGATGCCATGTATGGCCAAAAGACCTAGTAACTTTTAATGTCCTAGATTAGATTGATTTGAAACACTTCAACCTTAGATTTTGGTATTTCAATTTTTTGGTCCATTTACTTGCTTATCTTTGTGTGAATATTGACAAATTAGATACTTCACTCTAGCTTGTTTCCTCACAAATCTTTGCATAAACTGTTTGATCCTTTTGATAAATCTAGACTAAGTTGAAGGCATCATTTGTTTTAGATTATGTCCTTTTTAGAGTTTGTAGAAATCTTTGACCTTTTATCACCAAACATTGACTATGGATCCCAACATGTATTCCTACACTCATAATGGACTCATGTACAATCCAAGGATTAGTAATGTAGTTGTGTAAGAAGAAATGGTGCAATACCCCTATGTAGATAACATTGCTTATAAGATGGATTCTTATCTTTCTTATAATACTCAATCAAGGGCACAAAGCCAAGATCCATTTGCTAACTATTTAGTTAACACACCACCTTACACATGTTGGAAATAGGACCAACCCGGAAGCACACAATTGATTACCAAACCAAGCAACTTCATATGCAAAAATAACCAGAATCAACAAGTAACTAGAATCCAAAAATAACACAAGATATGAGAGACAATACACAACTTGTATTAATAACTCTTACAAAAAAGAATACAATAAAGAAGATGCCACTTCTTCTCCACCACCTTATAGAGGTTTCCCACACCTCAAGTGAACAGTAATTCTCTCCTCAAAGCTCTCTCTACTAGGTCTCAACACCCAACTCATACACTGAGTTGGTGTTCACCTTACACCTGTGCTCCACACACTCCACAAGTGCTCCACGCACTCCACAAGTACACACCTGTACTCCAAGTAGATCTCTCCTGATACTGCTCCCTGTTGTGTTGTTGTCCTATCGATCTCCAAACTACAGATCAAGATGGTTCTGCACACCTGTGAACCTTGACCTTGCACACACATACACCTGCATATCAATGATCTTACTTACCATGTAGATCTCTTATAGAAGCCATGCACACCTGATGACTAAGATCATACACTCCTGAAGAACCCTGCTGATTCTCCAATCCAGCACCCACCTCGGTACTGTGGCACTAGGAGGAACACACCATTGCTCTACCTCACACACCCAAGGAGCTTATAATTATGCTCTCTTACTCCTAGCTACACTTTTACAATACAACCATGAGTCTATTATATATATCTCATCCAAACAATAATTAGACTCCTAGTACAATAATTAGATCCGCAGCTCTTAGTCTATAATTAGCACTAAGCATGCAAACACTTGGTTCGTTAGCTAACTTCCCGTAATAAGCTCACAGTTGAACCACACAGGCGACCGACACTGGTCCCTATCCACCTGGGGGTCACCGACGCCGGCCGATCTCTGATCGATGTCAGTTTCTTTCCTACTCCATCTTGCTGACGTCGGTTGGCCTGACTGACGCCGGTGTTTATGGCACTCAGCAACCCTTCTGCACCCTCCTCCATGTCTGCATCAGTGAAGCTTTTAGCTCCATAACTTAACAATCTCCCACTTGGAGATAAACAACTACATTGTACCTGTACCTATACTCTGTCTAATCTGTTCCCTGGTTTGTATCCCTCTTCAAGCTCAACCCTGAAGACCACCCACCACACAACCTATGATGTACCTCCTGTCATCCGAGTACCCTGCCGCATCCGTTCCTACATACACATGTAGTGAAGTCCTGACCCCTAAATAGCATGAATCCCTGCTACTGGTCTCTCTCAAATACCTGAGAATCCACTTCTCTGAATTGGCTCCTAACTCTCTGACAACTCCCACTGCTTGGGAAAACTCAGGTCTATACTAGACCTCATGTGATTTCGGACACTAAACTGTCTAGCCCTTGGTATGCTCCGATTCTGTATCCTGCATAATGAACCTCGCCAACACCTGATTCACATCATCTCCCACTGGAAATAAAATCACCCTGTGATCTCCCATGTCTCCCATGCTGAAGAATTTCACTGCTCTAAATTCTTCATAGCAAACCACTGAACTAATCTTACCCTTAGCTCAGCAACAACCTGTATGTACAATCCTGCTAGCAAACATACCATCCACATACAGTAACAGAATGATGTCATGACTCATCATCCACCTGGTAAGGTAAACCACAGTAGTTCCCTGACATCGACTGAAGTCATGCTTCGTCCTCCACCTGTCAAAACTTGTACCACTATCCTACAGCTCCTCAAGACCATATGCCTGGTCTTTCGTCTCACGTATCCGTTCACTCTATTCTTCAACTAAGGAATCCATTTGTCTCTGTGCTTTCGCACCAGCTGGCAACCCTACCAAAACTCTCGTTTGGTTCTGTATCATATCCCTGCCATACTCCCACCTGTTTCCTGGATCCTTCCTACTCTACAATCAACAACAAGTATAAAGAAGAGGAACAACAAATTTGAGGGCCTACTTATGTCTTCAGTCCTCTGTATGGGTGTTTGATACTCCTTGACAACATGCTGTCCACCCAAAATCTGTTACAGTGACCGACCTCAGTCACTCCACAGTCTGCATCCAACCGACGTCGGTTCCCATGCGTCTGTCCCTGACTACCAACCTGCCGATGTCGGTGTCCTCCTGCTGCCGACGTCGGTCCTCCTGACCGACGTCGGTCTTACATACTGCCGACGTCAGTTTTCCTGCCAATGCCGGTACCTGTGTTTCCTGTGAGTGATGACTTTTTACCCGCGAGCTCCTTTGAATCAATCTCCATGTCCAAACTGCCCTGCTCAAAAGTATCCAGCCACATCCACTGATCTCTGTCCGCCATCTCCTCCAAGAACACCAAGGCTTTCCAGTTCTTAAGCTTATCAAATATATTTGTCTTCTGCTTAAGAACATGCATCTCCTTCCTGCTCATGTGACCAAGCCTACGAAGCCACGTCTCTGCAACAGAAGAAGAATCAGTAATATAAACAAGTAGATAAAGAGTACCTATTTTCTTACCACCAGCTAATTCAAGTGTACCCGTTATGAGAGTTCTCGTACACCTCTCATCACCCAACTCTTTTGAAGAAATTAGCCACATCTCCAAACCTGGGACCTGCATGACCTCCTTCAACACCCATGTGTTGGCCATCTACAATTTCAGCTTCACTTCCCCTTTGCCAATTCTTTGGCAAGGCTCACCAGCTCCTCTACCTGGGGCTGCATGGAAAGAGGCAACCGAATCTTTTATCCAAGATTCAACTTTATCCAAGAAACCTCCCGGAGCATCCTGTGCCATATCACCTGCAACATCTGCTTCTTCAGTTTCTTCATGCTGATCTTCCACAAACCAACAATATTCTTTTACCTACTCTTTCTTTCCATGGGACCTTAAGTAACCATCTGTGCTTTTCAACTCCTCCATCCTTAGCTTACTGTGATCTGCCGTTGCTCTGCTCCCACTCAATCAAAAAACCCCTGAGAGTGACCTGTAACCAAAACACAAAACCTGCTTCCTACAACCTTAGCTCTGATACCACTTGTTAGAAATAGGACCAACCCAGAAGCACATAATTGATTACCAAACCAAGCAACTTAATATGCAGAAATAACCAGAATCAACAAGTAACTAGAATCTAGAAATAACACAAGATATGAGAGACAATACACAACTTGTATTAATAACTCTTACAGAAAATAATACAATAAAGAAGATGCCACTTCTTCTCCACCACCTTATAGAGGTTTCCCACACCTCAAGTGAACAGTAATTCTCTCCTCAAAGCTCTCTCTACTAGGTCTCAACACCCAACTCATACACTGAGTTGGTGTTCACCTTACACCTGTGCTCCACGCACTCCACAAGTGCTCCACGCACTCCACAAGTACACACCTATACTCCAAGTAGATCTCTCATGATACTGCTCCCTATTGTGTTGCTATCCTATTGATCTCCAAACTACAGATCAAGCTGGTTCTGCACACCTGTGAACCTTGACCTTGCACACACATACACCTACATATCAATGATCTTACTTACCATGTAGATCTCCTATAGAAGCCATTCACACCTGATGACTAAGATCATACACTCCTGAAGAACCCTGCTAATTCTCCAATCCAGCACCCACCTTGGTACTGTGGCACTAGGAGGAACACACCATTGCTCTACCTCACACACCGAAGGAGCTTATAATTATGCTCTCTTACTCCTAGCTACACTTTTACAATACAACCATGAGTCTATTATATAGATCTCATCCAAACAATAATTAGACTCCTAGTACAATAATTAGATCTGCAGCTCTTAGTCTATAATTAGCACTAAGCATGCAAACACTTGGTTCATTAGCTAACTGCCTGTAATAAGCTCACAGTTGAACCACACAGGTGACTGACGCCGGTCCCTGTCCGCCTGGGGGTTGACGACGCAGGCCGATCTCTGACCGACGTCGGTTGCTTTCCTGCTCCATCCTGCCAACGTCGGTTGGCCTGACCGACGCCGGTGTCTGTGGCACTCAGCAACCCTTCTGCACCCTCCTCCATGTCTGCATTAGTGAAGCTTTTAGCTCCACAACTTAACAACACAAAATAGGACCAAGAACAAACCATGCAATACTTAGCTACAATACCCATGGTGGATGAGCCAGTACTTCAACAGCCATATTTTACTAATTTGGCTTCCACGTATGATCTATTTTTTTTGAGTGACATTTTTTAGAGAACAAAGACAAGATTTTGGTTAGGGCATAGAGGTAGGGGCTAATTTTCTAGTATAATTCCCCCATGAAAATCTACCAAATCTAGTAAGAGTGCCCCACAATATCATTTACGATCAACAGGCTTCTTCTAGCAATCATATGGCTCTAGTCCAAACAAGGAACGAAGACCCCAATATATCTAATCTAGGTAGAAACATCATGGAAGATCACTTTAACCAAATGCAAATAGCATACCAAACCTACCTAAATTTATCATGTGATTTCAATCAGATGAACATGGTAAGTAATCCTCTCATTAACCTAGTTCCTTCAATAGGGATGTTGATGGAATTAACTGGACAAGAGAATCTAAGTTTTAACCCATTTATACAAACTAATTCAATAGATAAATTGATACATATGCTAATTATTGAAGAAGTGTCATCATATTCTACATTGAATAGTGAGCCAAACATAGTAGACAATATGCAAACAATGTCTAATCTTGATCAAAGTGGTACTAACGCACTAACAACTAGCCAACAACGTGTGCCTATAGTTAATCCCATGAGTAGATCATTATACCAAGTAATAAGAGTTTTTTTACCCCAGCCTCAAATAGTTGCTTCCTCAAGTGTACAACCTACAAGATTAGATAATAAAGCAATGGCTATTGTTACACCTCAATGACAGAATGTGATGAATCCTACTCCCCCTCAATAAGTAGCGAGTGGTATTCCATAATAGTAGACATAATCTACTATATCAATGAAATAGAGTATGAATACATTACCACCTCAATTGGGGGTAACTAATGCTCCTCCTCACCAGGTAACCAAAAACATACCTCTTCAACCACAGAATAATATGCTAGTCCAAAACCATGCAATGACTAGTCAACAACATGTGAATATTGGTCAGCGATAGATGCTAAATTTGCAACCTAATTTCACTTCCTCATAAGGATTCATGAAACAAGGATGTCCTCATATTTCTCATGTACCTACTAGATAACCATTAGTTCAAAATGTGCTACAAATCTAGAGATATGGTCTTGGTCTATAAGTTCCTACTCAATAACAAGGTTCAATTAGTCGACAACACATTATAGTTATATCCCTTCATCCCAAACATAAAATACTCCAAGTCAAACCTTTATCACTAATCCAAACCAAAATATTATGGATGTAAATATGCAATTTCAAGTACATCCCAATCCACGTATGCATATTCTTGGTTCATTCCCCAACTAAGCTAATCTACCCCAATACATGTCTCCATCATAACTTGGTCAAAGTGTTCCACTTGTGACCTCCCAACCATCTATCCAAACTAATATTCTCCCTCAAACTAATATTCTGTTTAGTTTCCTATCCCAAGAATTGTAATAGATGAAGGATGTAATTACTGCCATTCAAGTGGGGAAGCAGACTAAGAAGTTTAAATTAGACGATGTGTGTTCTCATCCATTAAACATGGAGTATTTATAGATACCATTTCCTCTAAGATACAAACCACCCAAATTTAATAAGTATAAAGGGAAAGGTGACCCTAAAGCTTATTTGACTAAATTCTTTGTCGCATGTCAACTAGTGGCATATAGTGACATATACCTTTTACTGTTGTTTCTAAGGAGCCTGGCTAGACAAGCCTTGGAGTGGTTTTTAAAGTTGCCCAAGAATTTAGTAAGAGACTTTGATGATCTTTTTGGTAAATTTGTGCAGCACTTTTCCTATAATCTCGAGTATGAGATTTCATTATTGGACCTGACACAAGCAAAGCAAAAAGTTAGGGAGAGTTTTGTAAGTTATTTATAGTGATGGAGATCCCTTGCAAGCCATTTCACCCACAGTTTACTAGATAAACAATTAGAAGCCATATTTACTAAAAATTTGCATAGTGAGATAGCCTATCATCTGGAACTGCAATGTGCACATACATTCAAAGAGATCATTGATAAAGGTTTGTTGATCGAGAGGGAACTCATCAATAAAGGGGTCATCAAGCTCAATTTAACTAATCAAAATCAAGGTACCAATCATGAAAATAACCAATATCCCATCCAAGTGCAAGCATTACAACTAACACAGGCCAATAATTAAGAAAAACTAAAGCAATTCAACTACAATAAGAATATAGTGGGAAATGGAGTAACTAAATCTCATCATGTCTAAACTATGTAAACATCATATGTACCAACTTTTTAGCTTACTCCTACCCATCAACCTCTCCACCTAATGATGTAAGTGCGATAACCAAGACATACACAATAAATATAATAATCTTTACCATTGTAAACCCCTCCTCCTAGAAGAACCATGCTTGCATGTCATGTCTTTAGTGACCTAGGAGAACCTATTAAATCTCTAATTCACAAGCTTTCCACCATTAATATAATTATTTGGTCTATACCAAATCATTATCTGCAAGGCATTCCTTATCCTGATTAGTACCATGAAAATGAATTCTGTGACTATCATCAGGTCAATAAGCATAATATATGAAGATGTGTCCAAATCAAGCATTTATTCGAGAATATGTTAGAGAATGGGGAGATAAAATTGGATAATGGTGCTTCCACTTCCAATCAAACTCTTGGGATTTATCAAAATCCCTTTCCCTAACATAACAATCAATAGCAACAGAATAATCAACAAAAACAACAATGGCCAATGTAGCAACAAAATCAACATTATCAAAATCAAAGGCCGAACTAGTAGAACCAAAAAAATCAGTAGTAAAATCCAAGATGACAAAATAATGGACAAAACCAAGGTCAAAATGGTAACAACCAACAAACCTACCATGTAGTTGCACATGACTACAATAGGGTTGTAGGTCATATTGCAGGGGGTGGAATTAATACCATCTCTATTAATCTAAGACCAAGAACTAATCAGCTTAAACCATTGCTAAAAAACAATATTCAACCAAATCACATGAATAATCCTTTTTTGACCTAGGAGTGCATATAGGCAAACCAACAAACTAGGACTTCCCCTTTTGGATCTTACAATGATAACTCATTCTTGCCACATGACCACATGCAAGTGTTGTCAGGGGATCTAGCTCTACCAATTAAAGCACATATGATTACTTCTTGTATTAGCAATTAAACACAGAATTATACCAGAATGATAAAGTAGCTAGAAACTTGAGACAACAAAGAATTTGAGAGACAATACACACTCTTGTATTAAATATTACTAGAATAAAATACAATAAGGAAGATGCCACTTCTTCCTCCACCTCAAAGGCTTGCCACACCTCAAGACCTTCTTCCCTCTCTCTCTTGCTCAACACAACAACTCTAAAGCCTGAGTTATTATCCCTCCTTGAATGCTTCAGCTGATCTCCTTGACCTTGCTAGCTTCAATGCTTTTACTTGCCTTCTTGCTTAATTACAATACATGCCTTATGGGTCTATAAATAAGATCCCATGCTTACAAAAATAGAACTCTAGTTACAATAATTAGACACGCAGCTCGTGACTATAATTCGTCATTTAACATGCAAACACTCACTTCACTTAACTGACTATTCGTCAATAGCAGTTTTAGAAATACACAGGCGACCGACGCCGGTCCCTGCTAGTCTGGTGCTGCCGACGTCGGCCGACTCCCTATCGTCGCCGGTCTCCTTCTCTACTGCATCTAACCGATGTCAGTCATACTGCTGACGTTGGTGGCTCTAGTTTTTCAGCATCCTTCCTTGTGTCTGCAAATAGTTAAAGCTTTTAGCTCCACACCTTAACAATCTCCCACTTGAAGATAAACAGCTGCAAATTGTACCTATACCTTTACACCATCTATTTTGTTCCTTAGGATCTGTATCCCTCTTCAATGTCACTCTTGAAGACCAACCACCACGCAAACTTGTGATGTAATACCTGTATCTTATGCCACAAGAATTTTGCTGCTCCCAAATTCTTCATGACATACTTCTGAACCAACTCTACCCTTAGCTCAGAAAACTCCCTGTATATGAAACCCTGCAACAAGTAACACAATACAGTAATAGGATAATGTAGCTAATATTATCCAACCTGGTAAAGATAAAATACAATGGTCAAACCTCCATTATTCTGCAGCCTAATCAAGACCATATACTATAGCCTTCTGTCTCATGTGTCCATCCACTCTCTTCTCTAAAATGGGAATCCATCCCTCTATCCAGTGCTTCCTTCTAGCTGACAACACTACCAACAAGTACCTGTTTGGTTCTCCAAGGACTCACACTCCTCATCCATGCCAAGCTCCCACTATTTTTGGATTCTACCTGCATTGCTTCTTCCATCTTCCTAGTTCATGACTATCAGTAAGCAATATAAAGAAGGTGAACAATGAATATGAGGTTCACATACCTTTCCTGACCTCCACATGGGTGTTTGAGACTTATAGATCCACCCAACATCTGTTCCAGTGACTGATCTAGGCCATTTCCCAGTCTGATCCTGACTAATGTCGGTTCCCTACACTGACCCTGATTGCCAATGTCATTTCCCAGGCCGATGCCAGTGTCCCTCCTGCCAACATCAGTCCTTATGACCGACGTCAGACTTCTCCTGCCCGACCTACTGACCCTGCTGGTTTGCACATGACCGATGTCGGTATCTGGATGACTGACGTTGGTGCCAGGTGACTGACATCGGTGTCTGTGTGTTCCTGTAAGTGATGAAATTTTCATCCACGAGCTCTTCTTGGATCAAACCTCTATCCATGCTACCCTGCTCAAATTTATTTAGCCCCTATGACTGATCTTTGTCCTTCATCTCCTTTGTAAACACTAAGGCTTCTTTGTTCCTATCAAAAGCATCAAATTTCCTCTTTCTGCAATGAACTGTATTTATGCTTTCCAAATTTGAACACATACCTTTTGAATCAAGAACTTCCATTCCCTTCCTATTCATGTGACCAAGCCTATTAGGCCGCATCTTTGAATCTACACCAGAAGTAGAATCAGTAATACAAGTAGACAGATAAAGAGTATCTACTTTCTTACCTCTTGCTAGAACAAGTGCTCCCTTGGTAACCTTCCAAGAATCCACTGTGAGGGTTATTGTGCATCCCTCATCTCCCAACCTTCCTACAAAAATCAGACTGCTTCAGAATTGGAACATGCATGACTTCTTTCAACACCCATGTATTTTCAATCTGCAATCTCAGCTGTACTTTCCCTTTGCCAACTATCTGATAAGGCGTACCATCCCCTAAATAGAGCACTCCAAAATCTCCCTGTTCATACTCATAAAACAAATCTTTGTTTGGGGATGCATGAAAAGATGAACTAGAATCTAAAATCTATGATCCTACTTGACTATCCGAAGAAAGTATGAGAGCATCTTGCATCACAATATTTGCATCCTTTGCTTCTTCCATACCTGCATGTTGATTCTCTTTATCTCTCAACCAACACTCCTTCTTTGTATGTCCTTTCTTTCCACAAAACTAGCAAGTAATACCTTTAGATTCGGATCTCCTTCCCGACCTTGATTTCCCTTGCTCAACCTTTTCCCTTTGCCATCCCCTGCTTTCTACACTTAGAGCATTCCCTTATGATTCACCTGTGCTTCTCCTGCGTATTTCCTCATTCAAGATCACACTCACAACATCATCAACTTTTAATATTTTAGAAGCAGATGCAGAATTACTTACTGCCATAACCATACCGTCCCAACTTTCAGGTAAAGAACATAAAATCAAGAGAGCCTTTACCTCATCATCAAAAACAATATTGACTGAAGCTAGTTGGTTTACCAAACCATGAAAATCACTGAGATGAGTATGTACCGATCCACCTTCCTGCATTTGCAAAGTAAATAGCTGCTTCATAAGATATACCTTATTAGAAGTCGAGGGCTTTTCATATAAATTCGCTAAGGACTTTATCAACTCTTCCATTGTCTTGCACTGTGATAAGCTGGAAATCATAGATGATGCAAGGCTCAGCCTTATGGAACCGAGAGCCTTCCGATAAAAAACATTCCATTCTTCATCCTTCATATCTGTGGGCTTGCATGCAACCCCACCCAATGGTAAGTACAAATCCTTCTGATACATATAGTCCTCAATCTGCATCCTCCAATGTTGATAATTCTTGCCGTTAAACTTCTCCATTCATAGTCTACTTTCTTCTGCCATTGCTGAACTCCCACTCAATTAAAAAACCCTGTGAATGACCTGTAATCAAAAAACAATACCCTACTTCTTGCAAACCGTAGCTCTGATACCACTTGTCAGGGGATCTAGCTCTACCAATTAGAGCACATATAATTACTTCTTGTATTATCAATTAAACACGGAATTATACCAGAATGATAAAGTAGCTAGAAACTTGAGACAACAAAGAATTTGAGAGACAATACACACTCTTGTATTAAATATTACTAGAAGAAAATACAATAAGGAAGATGCCACTTCTTCCTCCACCTCAAAGGCTTGCCACACCTCAAGACCTTCTTCCCTCTCTCTCTTGCTCAACACAAAAACTCTAAAGCCTGAGTTATTATCCCTTCTTGAATGCTTCAGCTGATCTCTTTGACCTTGTTAGCTTCAATGCTTTTACTTGCCTTCTTGCTTAATTACAATACATGCCTTATGGGTCTATAAATAAGATTCCATGCTTACAAAAATAGAACTCTAGTTACAATAATTAGACACGCAGATCATGACTATAATTAGTCATTTAACATGCAAACACTCGCTTCACTTAACTGACTGTTTGTTAACAGCAATTCTAAAAATACACAGGCGACCGACGCTGATCCCTGCTAGTCTGGTGCTGCCGACGTCAGTCGACTCCCTGTCGTCACCGGTCTCCTTCTCTACTGCATCTAACCGATGTCGGTCATATTACCAACGCCAGTGGCTCTGGTTCTTCAGCATCCTTCCTTGTGTCTACAAACAGTTGAAGCTTTTAGCTCCACACCTTAACAAGTGTACCAACAACTAAGACTTGCCCTATCTGGTCCCACACCATTTCCAACATTGGTTAACAATAATGGTCTAGTATGTATTTCCAATTATGAAATCACAACTCAGAGATTGAAGATTACTATCCCAAGCCCACAACCATCTACCACTTTGCCTATCATCCAACTAACCATTCACTACTGACCAAGACAAGAAGTTTTATATTATGGAACAATTGCAAAAGACACCAGCACAAATTTCTATTTTAGATTTGTTGTGGATGTCAATAATCCACAAAAAGATCTTGAATGAGTTTTTGACCCAATCCACTATTGTTAGTGACATATGCCCTGATAAATTTCAAGCTTTGGTTAGACACCTATCTCTAGCCCAACAAGTCACATTCAACCAAAGCGATATGTCTTCCCTTAGCCTGCTTCATAATAATCCATTGTATATAGAAGTTTGTATCAGATGGCATAAAGTGAAACATGTCCTTATCGACAATGGATCTAGCTTCAACATAGTATCCCTCAAGCTCATCAAGCTTCTTGGGTACATGATGACATATCTCTAGCCAAAAACAATAACTATCAAAGCTTATGATAATCCGGGAAGAGAATCATAGGGCAAAATAACTATCTAGCCATGTGTTGGAACTTGATTTATCATACAACATGCTTCTAGGTAGGCCTTGGTTACATGATATTTGTATAGTCCTGTCAACACTACACCAAAGTATCAAGTTTTCCCACTTAGGGATGGAAGTGAATATTTTAGGAGATTGACACTTGTTTGAACACTGCAAGCATCTTAAGGCTGAGTTTCAAAGCTATAATTATCAGTATGACATGAATACAAGTTCTAAGTAGGATAAATGAAAAGCTATACTTATTAATCATTCATTAGATAATTGCATAGATCCTAATACCTTGGATTCTTTTTCCCACATACCACCTCCTGAAGCTTCCAATCATTTCACCATTTCAAATAATGGACTAGGAGAATATGTGACCCATGACACATTTCATATTGTCAATCTTCCTTATAATCCAAAAACCTTTGGGCAACCTAAAGTCATTCCACATATGCATTGGCAACAAAAGAATAAAGATAAAGGACCTGTCACCTTTGTACCAACATCTAGCCTAGGACCTAACCCTCTTGAAGGGAATGAATCATGGTTATACAATGATGACCAAGCTGATTTTTATAAAAATGCAAAGTATCATATTCCCAATAGGATCATAGAGCATCACAATTATGAAGGAAGAGTCCTTGAACCAAATTAACAAGGAACCATCGAGCTGATTTCTATGACTAAGTATAAAAGACCTTATGGACTTGGATTTAAACCACCTAGGGGTGATCCCACATATTTTATTCAAAGTCCATCACCAATGACTAGTGATGATGCTGTCGATAGTGAAGTAGAGTCTGATCATAGCCTTTCCTTTGATAACCTAGCTAAAACCAACCTATTTGATAACAATGCCATTTATACCCTTACCCAAATTGTTCATTGCAATCCATTGCCATTATATTATCCCCAATTGAGAGATTGGGACCAACAAGAATCCATTCTAATGATTGATGAGTTCCAGAATGATGAGGCATTCTATGATTTCTTAGGCCTTAGAGATAATGTTCCATTGGGAGATCACAAATCAAGATTCTCAATCACATTGGATCTTGCAGCCTATTTTGGAGAGAGAGTAAACACACTTAGCCAAAAATAAATAAGTAAAACATTGAGGTCCCAAAGTGAAAACCTTTTTGAGGCACTTTTTGACCAAGAAAAAAGTAAAGATAAAGGCCAGTCTAGTGGTGAAAACTTGTTTAAGGTGCCATTAAATGGGGGTGTTCATTCTTCTTTGAATTTAGACTAGGAGAGCACCAACAATGAACTTGCCTATGGATCTGAGTTTAGTTTTGAGCAATAACAAGTATTTGATCAAATTCTCTAAGAATTTTTGACCATTTTTGTTACATGGCCAAATATCCCATTAGGAGAATTAGATTCATCATGCCTAGGAAAAGTTGACGAGCAAGTCCTAATAGAGGACCCTAACATAGTCTAATAGTTCAAGTCACTACCTACTATCCTATAATATGGTTTGAACCTCCTAATCAAAGCTACAATAGAAGTAAAAATTGGGACTCTATCGGACCTGAAATGGATAAAATTGGGTGCATCCCTCATTGAGGAGGAACGTGACATTTTTATAGTTCTATTGAGAGAGTTTATGGATATATTTGCATGGGCCTATTCTGACATGCTAGGATTAGACCCCACCTTGGTTCTACACCACCTTGTGTTTAATATTAAAGCCAAACCAATAAAACAAAAGGTATATAAGATGCATCCTCACATTGTTGTATTAGAAAAGAAAGAGTTGGAAAAACTTTTAGAAGTGGGATGTATCTAATCCATTGACTACTCTGAATGGATCTCTAATATTGTACTTGTTAGCAAAAAGCCTGAAAGAATCAAAATTTGTACTAATTTTTGAGACATCAACAAAGCTTGTCATAAATATGATTTTCCATTACCTAATATCAACATGATCATCGACTCCATGGCAGGTTATGAAATGCTTTCACTCATGGATGGATTTTTAGGATATAATCAGATCTTAATAGCACTAGAAGATCAGCATAAAATAGCATTCACCACTCCATGGGGAACATTTTGTTATCAAGTGATGCCATTTGGCCTTAATAATATGGGAGCTACATATCAAAGATCTATGATTGTCATATTCCATGATATGATGAATGATATTGTTGAAGATGATGTCGATGACATATTAAAAAAATGCAAGACCAGAGCTGACCATTCAACAGTGTTGCATAAGATATTTGAAAGACTACAAGAGTAAAAAGTCAGACTAAATCCAAATAAATGTGTGTTTGGTGTAACTTCAGGCAAATTACTGGGCTTCATCATGTCTTATAGAGGTATTGAAGTTGATCCAATGAAATTCCACCCTATAACTGAGATGCCACCACCAACCAATTTGAAGTAACTTCATAGTTTGTAGGGTAAGATCTAGTCCATCTAATGCTTCATCTCTCAGTTAGCAGATAAGTGCCATCCATTTACACATCTTTTGAAGAAAGGAGTTTTGTTTCACTGGGATGATCATTGCCAAACAAATTTTCAATAACTCAAGGACATCTTGTCAATCCACTTATTTTATTACCTCCTATGTCGAGAAAACCATTCTTGTTATACCTATCAGCTACCGATTATGCTCTAGGGGCACTATTGGCTCAACATAATGACAATGAAAAGGAGCATGTTTTTTACTACGTAAGTTATACCTTGATTACATATGAACATAACTATGCACTTGTTGAAAAAGCTTGTCTAGCCATGGTTTTTGTAGCTTAGAAACTGTGTCATTACATGTTGAATAATAAAACCATGATTATTTCAAAAGTAGATCCACTCAAGTATCTACTATCTAAAACAAATTTGCAAGCTAGAATGGCTAAATGGATCATGCTTCTTAGTGAGTTTGACATAGAGTATGTCAATCAAAAAGTAATCAAAGGACAAGTTCTTGCAAATCAGCTTGTTAAAGCACCTCTCGTGGACACACAACCACCCAAGTTTCCATTTCCTGATGAATCCATCATGACCGTTATCAATACACCCCTTGAGGAGTAGCCCTGGAAACTATATTTTGATGGATCATTCACTATGCATGGATTAAGGGTAGGCCTATTGTTTATTATACCACAAGGGGATCTAATTCCTAAATCATTTAGAATTAGATTTCCTTATACAAACAACATGTCTGAGTATGAATCACTTGTTGTATGACTTTAACAAGTAGTGCATTAGAATATATCTCATCTTCTAGTTTATGGTGATTCTTAGTTAATCATCAATCAGGTCATAGATCATTTTCAGACTAAAGATGACAAGCTGGTTCCATATAAAGCCATGGTTGACACTCTTAAAAAGTAAATTGCCAACATTAAATTTGAGCATATACCAAGGGCTAGTAGCAAAACTATAGATGCCATGGCTACTATTGGTTCTCTAATTTGACAAATAGATAAATCTAGAGAGTATCAATTCCTTGTCAAGAATTTTTTAGCACCAGCTCATGAACCTTCAATCATTGCCATGATTTGTGATATTGTTGGTCCTAATTCTATCTAGTCCTCAAAACTTTACAACTACCTTCATGACCAAATTACACCACTTGACCTATCTTGAAAACAAACCAAAGCCTTCATTCACCATTCCACTCATTATACTTTACTTGGATCTACCCTTTACCACCATATTTTTGATAGAACTCTACTTCATTATTTAACTTCAGCAGATTCTACATTAGCATTGAGAGAAGTTCACAAAGGAGTATGTGGATCCCATTCTATCAGGGTAGTCCTATCTAAAAAGCTCGTGTAATGGTTATTATTGGCCCATAATGGATGTAGATGCCACTGCATATGTAAATAAATGTGATAAATGTCAATGACATGCTAATTTGATTCATGCCCCAGTAAAAACTCTGAAATTGATGTTGACACCATGGCCATTTTATACATAGGGACTTGACCTCATTAGGAAGATTAACCCCACTTCATCTGATAGACATAAATATATCCTTACCACGACTAAATATTTCACTAATTGGGTTGAAGCTACACCCCTCACTTACGTGATGGAAAAGCAAATTCATAAATTCATCTTCAACCACCTTATCTATTGTTATGTATCCCCTCTGACATTATATCTGATAATGGAAGCTCATTTAAGAACAAAGATGTAGACCATTTAAGTACTAAATACAACATCACATAACACTTTTATACAACATATTACCCTTAAGGTAATGGTCAAGCTGAGGCATCCAACAAAATCATTGTCAATATTCTCAAAAATATTGTTAATGATGTCGGTCATAACTGGTACCTCTAGATATTCTCTACCCTTTGGGCATACTGTACCAATCATCATACCCCCATAGGAGCCACACCATACTCACTTGTTTATGGTACTAAATCCATCCTTCCCATTGAAGTCATGTTGCTTTCACTACGTATCTCTTTCAAACATGTCCTAGATGATCATGACTATCGAGTAGCTCATTTGTAAGAGCTAGATCTACTTGATGAAAAATGAATAGCCATGCTCAATAACTTTCAAGCATACTAAAATTGACTCAAAGGCCACTATAATCAATGTGTGAATTATCAAACATTTGAGATTGGTGATCTTATTCTCAAAGAAAACCAAAATAATACCATGGCTGAGAAGAAACATAAAGGGAAATTCGAACCAAATTGGATAGGGCCTTTCATCATCACTATAAATTATGTATTAGGAGCATATACCTTGCCACACCAGATGGTGATGAACTTCCAGAGCCAATGAATATTATTTATCTCAAGTGGTACTATGATTAAATGCTAAGGTGTATTGTCTGTAAGGACCATTTTAGTTATACCATTTTATCACTATTCTTCTTTTTACACATACCATTCTTATCCATCCTCTTTGCCATATCCACTTTCCACTTTTGACCTATTGACCCAGTGTGTTCTAAAGCCTAACCCATTTGACCTTGGTTTTTATCATTCATTTCATAGTTTCGGCATCAAGGTATCTAATCAATTCATCAGTTGGTTTAAAAACTTTAGACAAAGATCATATTTTAGGACAGTGTGACAAAAGGTTTGGTAGTTGTATCCTTTTTTTGCTAGTCCTTTCTGACCACCAATCTTGTTGCTAATTATAACTACCCTTGGGAAAATTAGTATCATTGATCTATGTTGTGTCTTAGTTATAACCACCTATGGGTAGAATAGGGTAAATACTAAGCCTTGACGTACCAATTTGCCACTTCTTATGACATATTATGTATTTTTACCAACTGTGCTTGTTTTGTTTGAATTGGCTACTACACAAGTTGAATTCCTCCACTATAGGGGCAAAACTACAGTGACTTGAGGTCCTACTCTAAGACTATGTAGGCAATGCTTGATAATTATTGAGGACAGCTCAATCACACTTTTCCCAATGCTCTCACCATTTTGTGAGTAATCTATGTTTGAACACTCTCACCATTTTGCAAACAACGTAAGCCAATGCTCTCACCATTTTACAAGTAATCTAAGTTTGAATGCTCTCACTATTTTGTGAGAAACCTAAGTTTAAACACTCTCACCATTTTATGAGATTGAACCATTTAGTGCCTCATCATTCTTGATTGAGTTGAGCCACTCCAAAATACTTCCAAAAACATTTCAAAAATCATTAGAAAAGAACAAAAACATTGACCGCTTCTTTGCCTTATGGATTCTAGGAACCATTACTAAGTTACAGGCAAATTACTTATCACTTAATTTCCCCATCCTTCTTGGCCTTTTTTTTCTCATGCATTTGCCATTTTCTAAGATCATTCCCATTCTTATATCACATCCATTATGTTTATATTCATCAATTATCACATTCTTCCCATTCCTTGGGAGAACTAAATTTAGCCTAAAATTTTTTATTGGATATCACATCCATGGATATATGTAGGTAGCATCCACTTTCCTAGTACATATGGAGACAGCTCGGCCACCCATTTCCTTTTCTTATATTCCCCCATATAGTTCATTTTTAAGTTATCACTTATTTTCTAGGGGAAATGTTCATAGGGTTTTAATTACTTTATTTGTTTATTTATCTCTACTCATTTTATTTGTTTGTCTATCTGTTTGTTTGCTTTCAACACTGTTGCCTTGATTTAGTTTATGTGTATTCATTGGGTGATTCTTTGTCCACACTTACACTTGAATCCATCCCTATTCATATGTTTATATTGTCATCATGGTTTCTATCATTGGTGCATTGTTTTCTATTGAGTATTGGATTATGGGAGTCAGTCCATATACATATTTTAGGCAAGTCTTTATGGTGTTATATCATAAATTCTACCATCACATGTTATAACAAACCTCAACTTCAAGAAGTCTATTTAGCAATTGTGGCATTTCTTCATCACCAATATCTTGATTCACTCTCAATCATATCCCAAATAGAGTAATTAACCATGAAACAATTTTAACCTTTATTAGTTCAAATGAGCATCTCCCTACTAGTAGGTTGTTCCAATTCATCATTACCCTCTATGTTAAGTTATCATCATCCTCAGAAAATTTTATCATGTTTGCCATAATCAGGGTCCAAAGATTATAACTGCCTAGGGGTAAATCATTGCACACCATCCCACCTATATTTATCAATGATTATAACCGCCTTTGGGAAAATTATTGTGTTGTCACCACTTTATTTATTCTACCTATATAGGGGCATATTATTATCTTGTTTATCTATCCTAACTGGGGCAGCTCCATCTTCTCAATGATTATAACTACCTTTGATCAAATCATTGTGTTATTGTACCACATTACCACTATCAAGGTACAATGCTTATAACCGCCTTTGGACAAACCATTGTACACCATCCCACTTGCATTCTCAATGATTTTGAATACTTTTTAAATATCATTGTGTTTTCACCCCATCATCTTTCCTTTCTATGATCCCCTTGTTTTGTTTCTTTCTTTTTGAGGGACCATTTTCCGACCTCCTTGTGCCAACCGTTCCCTCGAGGGGGTATCATACAATTAGTATATCATCATTGTAGTTGTAGGCATATAGGACCTTTTCATTCTTTGAGAAGATGTTACTATGTTTATAGCTTCTAATGCCTTCCCAAATAGGGGCAAACTGTAGACACCTAAAACTAGCCATCGATAATCTCCAATCAAGGTTTTGGCTAGTTTTCACCTAAAATGCATAATTTGGCTTAAAAATATTAAAACATACAAAATGTTGTAAAAATGACATATTCAAGTTCTAATTTTGTCCAATGTATTTCTAAATGGGGCAATGCAATTTATGAGCCAGCTAACTTTGATTAGTTCATTTCAAGTCAAAATGCCAAATTTGCACCCATGTGCTCTGAATTGTTCTTCCATATCAAATATTTTGCACAAGACTCGTGCCTTTGTTATTTGTTGTTGGAAACATCTTAAATGGTAATATGCATCCAATGCATCTAATGTGGACTTCTAGTTCTAATCCATTCAAATTTAGGACCAATAATAAGGCATTTTGAGTAATTTGTGCATCATGTGCTTAATCATGCTTAAGAGCTAATTAAGCCAAATCAAGGCATAATCAAAAATTCTATAGAAACTTGTTGAATACTTATTTTTAGAAATAAATA
Organism: Torreya grandis; assembly: GCA_037957365.1. Lineage (NCBI taxonomy): Eukaryota > Viridiplantae > Streptophyta > Pinopsida > Cupressales > Taxaceae > Torreya > Torreya grandis. Next base: position 2,836,819 of record JARHVA010000784.1, on the reverse strand, counting down.
TCAAATATCTACATCATCAAGTGACTTCATTTATTAGGAAGACATCCCTAGGCCATATGGCACAAATATCAAGATTCATGCCCTTCATGCCTCATCAATGCCTTCCATGATGCCCTCCATGCCTCTTAATTTCCCCTTCTTCCAATACCATGATGAGGATAATTACAAATTTTAATTATAAAATTGAATTAATCCTAAACCACACATCTCAATCTTGAGATGGATGGTTGAGGTTGATTTTGATCAAATCCAAAAATCTATAAATAAGAGGCCTCACAACATCATTTCTAAGCTTAATTAGTGCAAAGTTATAATGCAGGATTGGTTCCAAAAGCTTCATGCAACTAGGGTTATAATGCCAAATCGATTCCAAGCCAAGCCAAGCCATAATCCAAAGGTTCAAAGAGGAGATTAAGGTAGCCACACTCCATTGAATAATAACTCTCGAAGCACAAGTCGAGCAAGCCACCATTACAAAGGCATTTGGAGCATCCAGGGAAGGTGAAAGGAATTCTTGTGTTTTTATTCCTTGATTTTTAGTTGTGCTTGTCATTTGATTTTGTTAACTAAGCTCTCCCTAGTGTCTAGGCCTAGAGATGTTATGTTATTAGTGTGTTTATTTCACTTTGTTTTCATTTTGGAACTAACACCACACTAACCATCCTCTCTTGAGTCAAATTCCTAGACCATATATATTATTTGGAAAAATTTGGCGTGGAGGGAATCTTCAAAAATTAGGCTTCAATGGAATAAATCCCACATCAAATTTGTAATAAGTTGGTAGACAAATCAAACATTAATAATAATTTCCTATGGTTAGCATCAAATTATCTATAATGTTGGAGGCATGGCTCATAATCTTAACCCCATGGGAGAACCTTATTGATTATGAGTGCAATATTTATAACCAAATATGGGTTATATTTTTTATTTGTGTGAATAAGGATGACCTGATCGGGAGGTTAAAGTATTTAATTTCAATCATGTGAAATTTTACATCGACCACATTTCAAATTTGGCTTTTATTAATCAAAGTAAGGAGACTGGCATTGTGTTTTCCAAAATAGAAAACAAAGCTGAGAAGATGGGAAGAGACCTAGATATAATTGAACCCTTTTCATGGAAGGATATCAATAATAATACTTCCATATGGAGAATCATGTTTAGAGGAGGGGTCAACTTATATATTGAGTGTATAAAAGGCCATGATCCCAAACTATCGATTGAGTTTACTACAGCTTGGAAAAATAGAGTAGTAAGGATGTGAGGGGTTTTTATCAATGTGTCAGAGGAAAGCATAAATAAGGTAATAGGTATGTATTCTTGTGGAATTAAGGTGATTAAATACAAAAGGCATAAATTTAAGATGAGAAAAACTTTCTACAACTCTGAGGAAGATGTCATAGAAGTGAAGAAAAAAAAATTCAGGAAAACCTTCCTTACCCATGGCCCAAGATATTCTTGCAATTGATGAGGTATTTAACCTTAGAAGGAAATAAAAGAGTGGTATACTCACACCACTTCCTTATGATTAACACCTTTAAGAAATAATATGAGATTATCCTACCTTTATTTATATTAAGGTCTTTAGATTCTACGATAGAGGTGTTTCAAAATGACTTTTTTAGTGTCATTATTCCCCAGTTGCTTATTATGTTACTTGTAAGGGAGGCCAAGTCATTAATGGATAAATATGTTAAGTTTTAAATTTAGGGGAACATCAAGGAAATATAAAGGTAATGTCTATTGAGGAGGGTGAGGATATAGAGGAGGAGTCTAAGGACTCTAAGCTGACTATAGCCCAAATCATGAAAAGTAAGGAGAACAAGTGCTTTAACAAGGGTAACATGAGGTTGTTTATTTTGGAAGATGAGGAAGAGACTGATTAGGAAAATAAGGAAGCTAAATCCCTCTTACAACTTAGAAAAGAGATATTGGTTTTATCTAATTCCAATTCTTAGGAGGAAAAAGTAGGGGGGAAAGAAGCAAAAATTGAAGGATCCTTGTTTGTTTAAAAGGAGGTTGTCATAAAAGATTTATTGAAGGATAGATTAAAAGTACTTGAGGTGAGCCTAAATATGCAATCATGTGAGTTGGGAATGATTATGAAGGAGATAAATTATATTAAAGAGGTCATTATTATGATAACTAGAGTTGTAAGTAGATGGGGGGACGTTTGGAAATCCCTAGTCAGTATGCTTAACATAGAGCTAAAGGTGTGAGGATCTTGAGAAAACACAACTCTGATACCACTTGTCAGGATTAGGAGCACAATTGATTACCTTGTATAAGCAACTAAACACAAAATTAAACCAGAAGTAAAATGTAACTAGGAATCAAAAACAACACAGAATATGAGAGACAATACAATCTTGTATTAATACTCTTCCAAAAAGAAATACAATGAAGAAATTACACTCTTCCCACGCCTCTAGGGCATACCATTAATTCTCCCTCAAGAGTTCTCTCTCTCACAACCAATTACAACCACAACTCAAACACAGAGTTGTACCCTCCACCAGTCAGTAACAATACTACTAGTACCAAGTACTCAAAGTACTCCAAGTAGATCCCCTGATCTTGCACACCTGCAAGTCACCCGATCTTACTTACCATGTAGATCTCCCCTAATCTTGCAACAACTTGTAGATCAACCTAATCTTACAATTGGAAGGATCTCTTTCTTGTCCTTGATTAAAATACAGCCCCATGGGTCTCTTAAATAGATCCCATACAAACAATAATTAGACTTCCTAATTATAATAATTAGAAATGCAGACTCAAGACTAAAATTAGTCTTTTACATGCAAACTAACTGTCCATCTAAAATTAGACCAGTTTTGGAAGTGCATGCAAATGCATACACACACAAGTTGCCAACGTCAGTTCCTATATGACCGATGATGGCCGACCCATAACCAATGTCAATTACTGCGTACACTGAATATGATTGACGTTGATTGATCAAATCGACGTCAGTTGCTTTACAACTTAGCAACCTCCTCCATTTACATCAGTGAAGATTTTAGCTTCACAACTTAAAAATCTCCCACTTGGAGATAAACAGTTGCACCTATACCTATACATATACATCATCTAATTTTGTTTCTTGGCTTGTATCCCTCTTTAAGTTCAATCTTGAAGACCAACCACCACATACCTGTGGTGTTACTCCTATCATCCAAGTAACCTGCCATATCCGAATTTGCATACCCATGTAGAGAAGTGCTTGACTTTGCATAACATGTTAACCTACTACTGGTCCCTCTCAAATACCTAAGAATCCACTGAACTGCTTTCCATTACTATTTTCTGGAATTGGCCACAAAATTGCTGACAACTCCCACTGCTTGGGCAATGTCAGGTCTAGTACATATGTACTCAACCTCATCATGTGATTTGGGACACTATTCTATGAACTGTCCATCCATAGGTGTGCTAACCAGTTCTGCATCCTGCATATTGAACCTCTCCACTACCTTATTCACATAATCATCTTGAGACAACATCAACTTGTGACTTTCCCTGTCTCTAGAAATACTCATGCCAAAGAATTCTGCTGCTCCCAAATCCTTCATGGCAAACCTCTAAACTAACTTTACCTTTAGCTCAGCAATTCCCTGCATGTGTGACCCTGCAACAAGCATATACACCACATACAGTAACAGGATAATGTAGCTAATATTATCTAACCTGGTAAAGTAAACACAATGGTCACATTGACATTGACTAAAGCCATGCTTTGTCATACACCTGTCAAACCTTAAACACCATTGTCCTGTAGCCTGCTCAAGACCATATAACCTAGCCTTCTATCTCACATGTCCATTCTCTCCTTTATTTAACCTAGGAATTCATTTGTCTTTCAGTGCTTTCATCCCAGCTGGAAACTCTACCAAATCTCCCATTTGGTTCTTTCCCAAGGAATCCATTTCCTCATTCATGCCATGCTCCCACTATTTTTTGGATTCTACCTACTCTGCCTCTTTAAAAATTCCTGGTTCTTGACCATCAGTGAGCAACAAGTAGTGTAAAGAAGGGGAATAATGAATTTGAGGCTTACTTACCCTTTCAGTCCTCCACATGGGCATTTGAGACCCCTTGATAGCTTGCTATCTGTCCAAAATCCATTTTAATAGTGACCGATGTCGGTCACCTCTGGCCGACCTTGGTCTGCACTCGACTAATGTCGTTGCCACCTAATTGTCGATGCCAGTTCCCTGACCGATGTTGGTGTCCACCTGCCTGACACCACTGAATTTGGTATGCACATGACCGACGTCAGTACTTACTTGTTCGACGTCAGTTCCACCTAACCGATGTCGATAACTATGTTTTCCTGTGAGTGATGACTTTTTACCCACGAGCTCACCTTGGATCATAACCTTATCCAAAATACCCTGCTCAAAATTATTCAGCCCTTTGAGCTAATCTCTGTCCATCATCTTCTCCTTGAAAATTGAGGCTTTCCTATTCTTGTTAAAAACATCAGATTTCCTCTTCCTGCAATAAACCTGATCCTTTCTTGTAGCATACCATTGTGATCCTCCAATAGAAGCTCCCTTCTTTGTTGACCCAGTTTCAAGAAACCTCACTTTCTTCTGTTGCTTATAGAAATCTTGATCTATGCTTTCCAAATTTGAACTCTTACCTTTTGAATCAAGAACATGCATCCCCTTCTTACTCATGTGACCAAGCCTACAGAGCCACATCTTCGCATCTACATCTGAAGTAGATAAACCAGAAGGAGAATCAGTAATACAAGTAGATAGATAAAGAGTACCTACTTTCTTACCTCTTGCTAAAACAAGTGCACCCTGTTAGAAACCCCTCCAAGGAAGCACAATTGATTACTTTTCTTATAAGCAATTAAACATAGAATTATACTAGAATGATTAAGTAACTAAAAACTTGAAACAACAAAGAATTTGAGAGACAATACACAATCTTGTATTAAATACTCTTAAAAGAAAATACAATAAAGAAGATGCCACTTCTTCCACCTCAAAGGCTTGCCACACCTCAAGACCTTCTTCCCTCTCTCTCTTGCTCAACCACAACCAACTCAACAACCTAAGTTGTTATCCCCTCCTTGAATGCTTCAGCTAATCTCCTTGACCTTACACCTTGTAGATCTCTTTGACCTTGCTTCCTTGCTTCAATGCTTTTACTTTCCTTCTTGATTACAATACATGCCTCATGGGTCTTTAAATAGGATCCCATGCATACAAAAATAGACCTTTAATTACAATAATTAGACACGTAGCTCGAGACTATAATTAGCCCTTAACATGCAAACACTCAGTTCAACTAACTAACTGTTCATACAATGAATAGTTCTAGAACACACATGGGACCGACGTCGGTCCTTGTCTGACTGGTTCTGATCGACGTCGATCGACTCCCTACCGATGCCAGTTGCCTTTTTCACTATATGTGATCGACATCGGTTACACTGTCGACGCTGGTACTTCTAAAACTCAGCAACCTCTCCATGTTTGCAATAGTTGAAGCTTTTAACTCCATAACCTAACAATCTTCCACTTGGAGATAAATAACTGCAACTATACCTATACCTGTACACCATCTAGTTTGTTTCCTTAGCTTTGTATCCCTCTTCAAAATCACTCTTGAATACCAACCACCACAAAACCTGTGATGCTATACCTATCATCCAAGTCCCCTGCCACATCTGAACTTTCTGACAACTCCCACTGGAGACAAAATCAACCTGTGATCTTCCATGTCTCTTATACTAAAAGAATTTTGTTGCTCCCAAATTCTTCATGACATACCTCTAAACTAACTTTACCCTTAGCTCAACAACTCCCTGTATATGTAACTTGCAATAAGCAACACAATACAGTAACAGGATAATGTAGCTAATATTATCCAACCTGGTAAAGATAAATACAATGGTCAAACCTCCATTGTCTTGCAACCTAATCAAGACCATATACCATAGCCTTCTGTCTCATGTGTCCATCCACTCTCTTCTCTAACTTGGGAATCCATCCCTCATCCAGTGCTTTCTTCCAGCTGACAACTCCAACAACAAATACCTGTTTGATTCTTCTCCAAGGACTCACACTCCTCATCCATGCCATGCTCCCACTGTTTCTGGATTCTACTTGCATTGCCTCTTCACATCTTCCTAGTTCTCGACCATCAGTAAGCAACAAATAAAATAAAGAAGGTGAACAATGAATATGAGGTTCACATACCCTTTTTGACCTCCATATGAGTGTTTGAGAATCCTTGACAGCTTACTGTCAACCCAACATCTGTTCCAGTGACCGATTTTGGCCATCTCCCAATCTACATCTGACCGATGTCAGTTCCTTGCACTGACTCTGACTGCTGATGTCATTTCCTTGGCTGATGTTGATGTCCCCTCTGCCAATGTCGATTACTATCTGACCAACGTCAAACTTTTCTTGCTTGACTCTATTGACCCTGCTAGTTTGCACATGACCGATGTCAGTATTTGGCTGATCGACGTCAGTTCCAAGTGACCAACATCGGTGTCTGTGTATTCTTGTAAGTGATGAATTCTTTATCCATGAGCTCATCTTGGATCAAACCCCTGTCCATATTTCCTTGCTTAGAATTATTTAGCCCCTGTGACTGATCTCTGTTCATCATCTCCTCCATAAACACTAAGGCTTCTCTGTTCTTGTCAAAAGCATCAAATTTCTTTTTCCTGCAATGAACTTGATCTATGCCTTTCGAATCTAAACTCATACCTTTTGAATCAAGAACGTCCATTCCCTTCTTATTCATGTGACCAAGCCTATTAAGCCACATCTTTGAATCTACAACTCAAGTAGATAAACTAGAAGTAAAATCAGTAATACAAGTAGATAGATAAAGAGTACCTACTTTCTTACCTCTTGCTAAAACAAGTGCACCCTTGGTAACCTTCTAAGAATCTACTGTGAGGGTTACTGTGCATCCCTCATCACCCAACCTTCCTACAGAAACCAAACTCTGCTTCAGAATTGGGACATGCATAACCTCCTTCAACACCCATGTGTTGTCCATCTACAATTTTAGCTGCACTTTCCCTTTGCCAACTATTTGACAAGGCATACCATCCCCTAAATAAAGCACTCCAAAGTCTCCCTGGACATACTCATGGAACAAATCTCTGTTTGGGAATGCATGAAAAGAAGAACTAGAATCTAAAACCCATGATTTTATCTGACTATCCAAAGAAAGTATGAGAGCATCTTGTGCCACAATACCTGCATCCTTTGCTTCTTCATTACCTTCATGTTGATTTTCTTTATCCCTTAACCAACACTCTTTCTTTGTGTGTCCTCTCTTTCCACAAATCCAGCAGGTGACACCTCTGGATTCGGATCTCCTTCCCATCTTTGACCTTGATTTCCCTTGCTCGACCTTCTCTCTTTGCCTTCCCCTACTTTCTGCACTTAGAGCATTCCCTGATGATTCACCTGTGCTTTTCCTGCATATTTCTTCATTCAAGATTACACTCACAACATCATCAACTTTTAAGATTTTAGAAGCAAACGCAGAGTTACTTACTGCCATAACCAAACTATCCCAACTTTCAGGTAAAGAGCATAAAATTAAGAGAGCCTTTACTTCATCATCAAAAATAATATTGACTAAAGCTAACTGGTTTACCAAACCATGGAAATTACTGAGATGAGTATGTACCGATCCACCTTCCTGCATTTGCAAAGTAAATAACTGCTTCATAAGAAATACCTTATTTGAAGCCGAGGGCTTTTCATATAAATTTTCCAAAGATTTTATCAACTCTTTCGTTGTCTTACACTGTGATAAGTTAGAAAATACAGACAATGCAAGGCTCAACCTTATGGATCCCAGAGCCTTTCGATCAAGAACATTCCATTCTTCATCCTTCATATCTGTGGGCTTGCATGCAACCCCACCCAATGGTAAGTACAAATCCTTTTGATATAGATAATCTTCTATCTGCATCCTCCAATATTGATAATTCTTGTCGTTAAACTTTTCCATTCATAGCTTACTTTCTTCTGCCATTGTTGAACTCCCATTCAATCAGAAACCCCTGAGAATGACTTGTAATCAAATAATAACCTGCTTCCTGCAACCTAAGCTTTGATACCAACTATTAGGAACCCCTCCAAGGAATCACAATTGATTACTTTTCTTATAAGCAATTAAACACAAAATTATACTAAAATGATTAAGTAACTAGAAACTTGAAACAGTAAAGAATTTGAGAGATAATACACAATCTTGTATTAAATACTCTTAAAAGAAAATACAATAAAGAAGATGCCACTTCTTCTTCCACCTCAAAGGCTTGCCACACCTCAAGACCTTCTTCCCTCTCTCTCTTGCTCAACCACAACCAACTCAACAACCTAAGTTGTTATCCCCTCTTTGAATGCTTCAGCTGATCTTCTTGACCTTACACCTTGTAGATCTCCTTGACCTTGCTTCCTTGCTTCAATGCTTTTACTTGCCTTCTTGATTACAATACATGCCTCATGGGTCTTTAAATAGGATCCCATGCATACAAAAATAGACCTCTAATTACAATAATTAGACACGTAGATTGAGACTATAATTAGCCCTTAACATGCAAACACTCAATTCAACTTACTAACTGTTCATGCAATGAATAGTTCTAGAACACACAAGCGATCGATGTCGGTCCCTGTCTGACTGGTTCTGACCGACGTCGGCTGACTCCCTATCGATACCGGTTTCCTTCTACACTGTATGTGACCGACATCGGTTACACTACCAACACTGGTACTTTTGGAACTCAGCAACCTCTCCATGTCTGCAATAGTTGAAGCTTTTAGCTCCATAACCTAACACACCCTTGGAAACTTTCCAAAATTCCACTGTGAGAGTTACTGTGCATCCCTCATCACCTAACTTTCCAATGGAAATCAAATTTTGCTTCAGGCTTGGGACATGCATGACCTCCTTCAACACCCATGTGTTGCCCGTATGCAATTTTAGCTGCACTTTCCCTTTGCCAGCCATTTGACAAGGCTTATCATCCCCTAAATAAATCTTTCCAAAGTCTCCTTGGACATATTCATGAAAAAATCTCTATTTGGGGTTGCATGGAAAGAGGCACCAAAATCTAAAACCCAAGATTCTACTTTATCTAAAGAACATACAAGAGCATCCTATGCAACAATACCTGCAACATCTGCTTCTTTATTTCCTTCATGTTGATCTTCTACCAACCAATAATTTTTATTTACATGCCCTTTCTTTCCACAATTATAGTAGATTATACTGCCATACCTGGATCTAGATCTCCTACCTATCTTTGACCTTGATTTCCCTTGCTCAACCTTCTCTCTTTGCTTTCTCCTACTTTCAACACTTAAAACATTCCTTGATGATTCCCTTGTGCTTTTCCTGTGAATTTCTTTATTCAAGATTACACTAACAACATCATCAACTTTCAAGATATTTGAAGCAGATGCAGTATTACTAACTGCCATTACCAAACTATCCCAACTTTCAGGTAATGAGCATAAGATTAAGAGAGCCTTAATTTCATCATCAAAAGCTATATTGACTAAAATTAACTGGTTTACCAAACCATGCAAATCACTAAGGTGACTATGTATAGATCCACCTTCCAATATTTGCAAATTAAATAATTGCTTCATAGGAAATACCTTATTCAAAGCTGAGGGTTTTTCATATAAATTTGCCAAAGATTATATTAACTCTACTGTTGTCTTAGCCTGTGATAAGTTGGAAATTACAGATGATGCCAGGCTCAACCTTATAGATCCCAGAGCCTTTCGATCAAGAACATTCCATTCTTCATCTTTCATATCCGTGGGCTTGCTTATTGTTAGGTTGTGGAGCTAAAAGCTTCAACTATGCAGACGAAGAAGAGGTTGCTGAAGTTCCAATAGTACCGGCATCGTCAGTATGACCAACGTCGGTCATGATGAATGTAGAAGGCAACCAGCATCGGTAGGGAGTTGGCCGATGTCAGTCAGCACCAGTTAGACAGGGACTGATGTCGGTCGCTTGTGTGTTTTAGAACTGTTTGTTGCACGAATAGTTAGATTGTTGAACTGAGTGTTTGCATGTAAAGGCTATTTCAAGTCTTAAGCTACGTGGATAATTATAGTAAACTAAGAGTCTAAGTTATTGTTTAAGTCTGGGATCTATTTATAGACCCATTGGCATGTATTGTAATTATGAGCTAAAAAGGAAGGTAAGAAAGATCCTTCCATTGTAAGATCATTGAGTTGCAGGTTGTTACAAGCTCATAGGAGATCTACATGTGTAAGTATGATCTATTGAATTGTAGGTTGCAGGTTCATGGGATATCTACTTGAATTACTTTAGAGTGCTTGGTGTACTGGCAGGGTTATTACTGACTGGTTGGAGAGGTGAACACCAATTCTATGTGAGTTGTGTGTTGGGACCATTTTTGGTAGGAGAGTGTTTTGAAAAAGAATTACTATACACTTGAGGTGTGGCAAGCCTCTGTAAGGTGGGAGAGTGTGGCATCTCTCTATTGTATTTTTTTCTATACAAGTGTTAATACAAGATAGTGTATTGTCTCTCATATTCTGTGTTATTTGTGAATTCTAGTTACTTGTACTTTTGGTATAATTTTTGCATGTTTAATTGCTTGTATTTGGTAATCATATTGTGCTCTTTCTGAGGAGCAAGATCCTAACAAGTGGGATCAGAACAAGGTGTATTGTTCTTGGATTCCCTGACAACTGGTATCAGAGCTTTTGGTTGGGATACTAACAGGTTAGATTAGATCTAGTTAGTGTGTGTTGATTACAAGTTACTCACAAGGGTTTTTGTTTGAGTGGGAGTAGAGCAATGGTAGAAGACAGTAAGCTAAGAATGGAGAAGTTTAATGGCAAGAACTATCAATTATGGAGGATGCAAATTGAAGATTATCTGTATTAGAAAGATTTGTACTTATCATTGGGTGGGGTTGATTGCAATCCCCAGGATATGAAGGATGAAGAGTGGGAGGTTCTTGATCAGAAGGCTCTGAGATCTATAAGGTTGAGTCTTGCATCATCTATGATTTCCAACTTATCACACGCTAAGACAATGGTAGAGTTGATGGAATCTTTGGCAAATTTATATGAAAAACCCTCAGCTTCGAATAAGGTATTTCTTATAAAGCAATTATTTAATTTGCAAATGTTGGAAGGTGGATCTGTACATAGTCATCTTAGTGATTTCCATGGTTTGGTAAACCAGTTAAGTTCAGTCAATATTGATTTTGATGATGAAATTAAGGCTCTCTTAATCTTATGTTTATTACCTAAAAGTTGGGAGAGTTTGGTAATGACAGTTTCTAATACTGCGTCTGCTTCAAAAATCTTAGAAGTGGATGATATTGTGAGTGTAATCTTGAATGAAGAGATACGCAGGAAAAGCACAAGTGAATCATCAGGAAATGCTTTGAGTGTGGAAAGTAGGGGAAGGCAAAGAGAGAAGATCGAGCATGGGAGATCAAGGTTAAAGATAGGTAGGAGATCCAAGTCTAGGTATGGCAGAATAACCTGTTGGAAATGTGGAAAGCAAGGGCACTTAAAGAGAGATTACAGGTCGGGTGAAGATTAGCATGAAGGACATAAAGAAGAAGCAGATGTTGTGGATTATGTTGCACAGGATGCTCTGGTATGTTCCTTAGATAAAGTAGAATCTTGGGTTTTAGATTTTGGTGCCTCTTTTCATGCATCCCCAAATAGGGAATTTTTTCATGAGTATGTCCAAGGAGACTTTGGAGAAATTTGTTTAGGGGATGGTAAGCCTTGTCAAATGGTTGGCAAAGGGAAAGTGAAGCTGAAATTGCAAACAGGTAACACATGGGTATTGAAGGAGGTCATGCATGTCCCAGTTCTGGAGTGGAATTTGATTTTTGTAAGAAGTTTGGGTGATGAGGGTTGCATATTAACTCTCACAGTGGACTCTTGGAAGGTTACCAAGGGTGCACTTGTTGTAGCAAGAGGTAAGAAAGTAGGTACGCTTTATCTATTTACTTGTATTATTGATTCTCTTTCTGGGTTATCTACTTCAGCTGTAGATTCAAAGATGTGGCTTAATAGGCTTGGTCACATGAATAAGAATGAGATGCATGTTCTTGAGTCAAAGGGTATTCTTTTAGATTTGAAAGGCATGGATCAAGATTTTTGTATGCAGAAGAAGAAGGTGATGTTTCTTGAGGAATTTGATGTTCGTGACAAGAGTAGGAAAGCCTTGGTTTTCAAAGAGAAGGTGATGGACAGAGTTTAGCACAAGGGGTAGAAGAATTCTGAATAGAGCAAGGTTGATTTGGACAAGGGTTTGATCCAAAAGGAGCTCACGGGTAGAAGTTAGTTCTCACAAGAAAAACACAGAGACCGATGTCAGCTAGAAAACTGGCATCGACGTCCAGACAGGGACCGATGTCGGCTATGTGCATCCTGATGTTGGTGACTCAGGGACAGATAAACACCAGCGTCAGCCAGGGGGAACTGATGTCAGTGATGAGGTAGTCGCATGGAACTGACGTCGATCGGGTGCAGACTGAGATGTGACTGGCATCAGTCACTGAGATAGATTTTGGGTGGACAGCAAGTTGTCAAGGAGTCTCAAGTGCCCATATGGAGGACTTAAAGGGTATGTAAGCCTCAAATTCATCATTTCCCTTCTTTACAATACTTGTTTCTCACTTATGGTAAAGAACCAGGAAGTTATTAAAGAAGCAGAGCAGGTAGATCCAGGAAATAGTGGGAGCTTGGCATGGATGAAGGATGTGATTCCTTGGAGGAGAACCAAATGGGAGTTTTGGGTGGAGTTGCCAGCTGGAAGGAAGCACTGAGAGACGAATGGATGTTCAGGATAAAGAAAATCGAGAATAGACATGTGAGACAGAAGGCCAAGGTATATGGTCTTAAATAAGCTATAGGACAATGGAGGTTTGATCATTGTGTTTCTCTTTACCAGGTTGGATAATATTAGCTACATTATCCTATTACTATATGATGTGCTTATTACAGGGTTACATATACAGGGAGTTGCTGAACTAAAGGTAAAACTAGTTCAGAAGTATGTCATGAGGAATCTAGGAGCAACAAGATTCTTTGGCATGAGTGTGTTCTAGGGACATGGAAGGTCACATGTTGACTTTGTTTTAGGATGATTGTGTGAGACCGGTTAGCACGCCGATGGTTGGATAGTTCACAGAATAGTGTCTTGATTCACATAATGAGGTTAAGTGCATGGTATGTACTAGACCTGAGTTTTTCCAAGTAGTGGGAGTTGTCACAAGTTTGGAGCCAATCTAGGAAAGAAGCATTGGAGGGTAGTTCAGTGGATTCTTAGAGGGGCCAGCAGCAAGTGCACATGCTATGCAGGGTCAAGTTATTTTCTACATGGGTTTGTAGATGTGGATGTGGTAGGTGATTTGGATGATAGGTGTTACACTATATATTTGTGGTGGTTGGTCTTCAAGGGTGATCTTGAAGAGGGATACAGAGCCAAGGGAACAAACTAGATGATGTACAGGTACAGGTACAATTGTAGCTATTTATCTCCAAGTGGGAGATTGTTAGGTTGTGGAACTAAAAGCTTCAATTATGCAGACGAAGAAGAGGTTGCTGAAGTTCTAGTAGTACCTCATTAGCTAAGAATGAGGAGAACACAATGAAATAGCAGAAGATATGATCAATTGGTTTTTATTCCCAAAAAAACAATGGAAGTTCCCTAAATTTAAATTTTAATAGTGATATCTAAGAATAGTAAGTTTTTAAAAATAGTAATTTCTCAAATTCTGTATTGTTGTAAATCATGGAAGTCGAACCACTTCATCTACCTCAAGATTGGGGACCTTTCACATCCTTCTCCCACATTCAAAGTATGTATAAATGTACTTTCAACCTTCAAGAGGATGATAGATGACATCCTGTGACCCTTCACCAACTCATTCATCGTTGTCAATCTGGATGACATACTCATCTATAGTAAAACATGGGAGGAACATTTACAACATGTCCATAAGGTGCTTTAAACTCTTCAAGAGCACAAGTTATATTAAAATATTAAAAAATTCACATTCAAGATGAAAATAATTTAGTACCTAGGGTACATTATGAATAAAGAAGGGGTCCATGTTGATCTAGAGAATATCTGGGTTATCTAAGAATGGCCTACACCAAGGACCCTCACAGAACTTCATAGCTTCTTGGCTCTTGAAAATTTCTATCATAGGTTTGTTCTTGGATTCTCACATGTTTCTTGGCCACTAATCCAAGTGACTAAAGAAGGAACTAAAGCTACATTTTAGTGGGTCAAAATACAACAAAGAGAATTTGAGAATTGAAGAATAGACTCTGCTTAGCTCCTATTCTTGCCTTGCCAGAATTGCATCAACCTTTCTAGTTGATGATAGATGCATCTAAATATGCCATGGGAGTTTTCATCATGCAACATGGCCATCATGTTGCATATCATAGTGAAACTTTAAATGATACAATTAGGAAATACCTGACATATGACAAGGAGCTCTATGCCATTGTGCAAGCTTACAAACAATGGAAACGCTACATCTTGGGGAAAGAGGTGGTCATCCAAATGTAGAGAAAACTACAAAATGAGAGGCACCAAAAGTAGGCCACATATATATAGCAATTCCATCTTATAATTAAACACAAAAAGGGGAGTTTAAATATAGCTATAGATTATCTGAGCTGTCCACCAATTTTTTCACTCATAATAGTTCTTGATCTATATAGACACGATACAACCACCTAAGGTGATCTGTATGAAGCAGGTATTATCTTTGCTAATACATATCAGGCACTTAAATAAGGTAAACATGTCTTTGATTTCTATGTTCAATATAACTTCCTCTGTCACATGGGGCACCTCTATGTTCCAGCTGTAGAATAAAAAAATGATATGGGAAGCACATTTTAGCAGGATAGCTAGGCACTTTGGTGTAGAAAAGACATTGTTAGTTCTTCAAAATCACTTCTACTGTCCCCATATGTGGAAATATGTGGAAAGGTACCTCAAATATTTCACCCCATGTGTGATATCCAAGCCAACAAATAAGAAGCAATGATTGTGCACACCATTACCAAAACTAACCAGGCCTTGGGAATCTATCTCAATGGATTTTCTCTCAAGTTTTCCCTCTTCAAAACATGGTAAGGACTGTAGTTTTGTTGTATTTGATCATTTTTCAAAAATGGATATCATGATTTCTTGTAAGAAAACTATGTATATGGAAGAAACTGCTCAACTCTATTTTTGTCATGTATGGCTCTATTTTGGTCTCCCTAAGTCTGTTATTTTAGATAGAGATAGCAGGTTCTTACGTATCTTCTGGTCCACTCTATGGAAAATGATGGATACCAAGTTGATGAATTCTATGGTCTTCCATCCATAGACTAATGGTTGGACAAAAGTGGAGAACTACCTGATTGTCCACATACTTTGGATTTATCACTCCAAACATCCACACACATGGGATGAGGGGCTTATTTTCATACAAAATGGATATAATTGGGCCTTATATAGCTCCACCAAGCATAGTCCATTCCAAGTATGCTTTAGGTTCTGACCCATGGCACCAATATATGTAGCCATTCCATTCTCCACCATGGAATATACACCTCATGGGAGATCTGAGGTAGCAAAAGCAAAAAAGTTCATTGAAAAAATCTAACACATTTAGCAATAGGTTCATGACATATTGGAAAAGATGAATCAGAAGTATAAGTAATGCCATGACAAACATAGGGTGGCACACCATTTTGCTATAAGTGACAAGGTTTGGTTTTGGATTCAAAAGGAATAACTCATAAGCCCACATATAAAAATTTGGCCTCTGTGATATGGTCCCTACACCATCATTAGATAGGTTAGAGAAAATGTTTTTGAGTTGAACCTACCAGCCTACCTTGGTCTGCATCTGATATTCAATGTGGAAATCCTAAAACCATATCATACACCTATGTTGGACACATTAGTCATAGAAGAACAACTAGACATTGATGAGCTTGATCTGTAGAGTTTTACTCTAGTAGAGGAAGATCAGATTGTGGACACTTGGATGAAGACAACAAGAGGGTGCTTTATTCCTCTTTACCAGGTGGTTAAAAGGGGCAAGCTTAGCCACCAGGGTGAGTAACTCACAGAGAATCAAATTAAGACAAAAATACCAAACTTGATGATGAATTTTGATGGAATGGGTACCATTGCTTCTCAAGGAGGGACAAACGATCTGAGCAACACTTTAGGTGATAATTCGAGTGATAGTTCTACCCCAATTGGTGGTGGAACTTCTGAGAGCCAAAACTTTTACACCATAGCTCTGATTGACCCCTTGTTTGAAACATTGGAAAGTTAAGAATGAAGAGAAGATGATGAAATGGGATGAGCTATGCTCGATGGGTTTTAACTCCTAAAAAACCAATAGAAGTTCCCTAAATTTCTATTTTAATAATGCTATCTAAAAATAGTAAATTTTTAAAAATAGTAATTTCTCAAATTTTGTATCATTGTAAATAGTGGAAGTTGAACCACTTAATCTCCCTCAATATTTGTGACCTTTCACATCCTCTTCCTACCTTCAAAGTATGTATAAATTCACCTAAAACCTTCATGAGGATGATGGATGACATCCTGCGACCCTTCACCAACTCATTCATGGTTGTCTACCTAGATGACATACTCATCTATAGTAAAACATGGGAGGAACATATGCAACATGTCTATAAGGTGATTCAAACTCTTCGAGAGCACAATTTGTATGTAAATCTTGAAAAATGCACATTTGAGATGAAAACAATTCAGTACTTGGGGTACATTATGAATGAATAAGGGGTCCATGTCAATCTAGAGAAGATTCAAGTTATCCAAAAATGGCCTACACCAAGGATCCTCATAGAACTTTGCATCTTCTTGGATCTTGAAAATTTCTATCACAAGTTTGTTCTTAGATTCTCACATGTTGCTTAGCCACTAAACCAAGTGACTAAAGGAGGAGTTAAAGTTACATTTTAATGGGGCAAAATACAATAAAGAGTATTTGAGAATTTGAAGAATAAACTCTATTCATCTCCTATTCTTGCTTTGACAGACTTGCATCGACCTTTTAATTTGATGACAGATGCATCTAAATATGCCATGGGAGCTGTCATCATGTAACATGGCCATATTATTGCATATTATAGTAAACTTTTAACAATATAGTTATGAAATACCTGACATATGATAAGGAGCTCTATGCCATTTTACAAGCTTACAAATAATGGAAACACATCATCTTGGGGAAAGAGATGGTCATCCACACTAACCACAGACCATTGGAATTCATCTAGATGTAGAGAAAACTATGAAATGAGAGTCATTAAAAGTGGGCCACATATCTACAATAATTCCATTTAATAATCAAACACAAAAAGGGGAGTTCAAGTATAGTTATAGATTGTCTAAGTTGCCCACCAATTTTTTCACTCACAACAGTTCTTGATCTATGTAGACATGAGACTACCACTTGGGGTGCTCTATATGAAGTAGATCCTACCTTTATTGATACATATCAGGAAATTCAAGAAGGTAAAAATGTCTCTAGTTTCTATTTATAAGATAATGTCCATTATCAAATGGGGCACGTCTATGTTCTAGCTATAGAGAAACAAAAAATGATATGGTAAGCACATTTCAATAGGATAGTTGGGCACTTTGGTGTAGAGAAGACATTGGTAGTTCTTCAAAATCACTTTTACTAGCCCCATATGTGGAAGGATGTGGAAAGGTACCTCAAAACTTGCACCCCATATGTGATATCCAAGCTAGTAAATAAGAAGCAAGGATTGTACACACCCTTGCCAGAACCAACCAGGCCTTGGGAATTTGTCTCAATAGATTTTCTCTCAGGTTTTCCCTCTTCAAAACATGGCAAGGACTATATTTTTGTTGTAGTTGATAATTTTTTAAAATGGCTATCATGATTACTTGTAAGTAAAACTATGTCTACTGAGGAAACTCCTCAACTATATTTTAGTCATGTATGGCTCCATTTTAGTCTTCCCAAGTCCATTATTTCAAACATAGATAGTAGGTTCCTGAGTATCTTCTAGTCCACTCTATGGAAAATGATGGATACCAAATAGATGAAGTCCACAGCCTTCCATCCACAAATTGATAGTTAAATAGAAGTAGTGAACTACCTAATTATCCACATGCTATGGATGTATCATTCTAAAAATCCATTCACATGGGATAAGGGTCTTCTTTTCATACAAAATGGATACAATTGGGCCCTACATAGCTCCACCAAGCATAGTCCATTCCAAGTGTGCTTTAGTTTCCAACCCATGGCACCAATAGATGTAGCCATTCCATTCTCCACCATGGAATATAAACCTCATGGGATATTTGAGGTAGCAAAAGCAACAAAGTTCATTGAATAAATCTAACACATCCAGTAGTAGGTTCATGACATCTTGGAAAAGATGAATCAGAATTATAAGCAACACCATGACAAACATAAGGTGGTACATCATTTTGATTTAGGTTACAAAATTTGGTTGTGGATTCAAAAATAATGACTCACATGACCACATAGATAAATTTAGCCTCTGTGATATGGTCCCTACACCATCATCAGACAAGATGGAGAAAATACTTTTGAGTTGAACCTGCTAGCCTACCTTAGTTTGCATCTAATATTCAACATGTAGCTCCTCAAACCATATCATCCACCTTTATTGGAAACTTTAGTCATAGAAAAATAACTAGACATTGATGAGATTAATCTACAAAGTTTTACTCCAGTAGAGGAAGATCAGATTGTGGACACCTGGATGAAGACAACAAGAGGGCACTCTATTCCTCTTTACTAGGTGGTCAAAAGGGGAAAGCTTAGCTACCAAGATGAGTGGCTCATAGAGAATCAAATCAAAAAACAATTACCACACTTGATGATGAATCTTGATGTAATGGGGACCATTACTTCTCAAAGAGGGAGGAATGATCTAGACAACACTTCGAGTGACAATCTGGGTGATGGTCCTACCCTAATTGGTGTTGGAACTTTGAGAGCCATAACTTTTTCACCATAGTTTTGATTGAATCCCCATTGGAAAGATAAGAATGAAGAGAACACAATGAAATGACATGATTTATGCTTAGTGGGTTTTGACCCCAAAAAACCCAATGGAAGTTCCCTAAATTTCAATTTTAATAGTGTTGTATAAAAATAGTAATTTCTCAAATTCTATATTATTTTAAATCATGAAAGTCAAATACTTCATCTCCCTCAATATTGGTGACCTTACACATCCTCCTCCTTCCTTCAAAGTATGTATAAATTCACCTAAAACCTTATGAGGATGATGGATGACATATTGTGACCTTTTACCAACTCCTTCATGGTTTTTTCTACCTGGATGGCATACTCATCTACAATAGAACATGGGAGGAACATCTGTAACATGTCCATAAGGTGCTTCAAACTCTTTAGGAGCACAAGTTGTATGAAAATATTGAAAAATGCACATTTGGCATGAAAATAATTTAGTACTTGAGGTATGTTATGAATGAGGAAGGGGTCCATGTTGTTCCAGAGAAGATTCAGGTTATCTAAGAGTGACCTACACCAAGGCCCTCATAGAACTTAACAACTTCTTGGGTCTTAAAAATTTATATCATAGGTTTGTTCTTAGATTCTCACATGTTTCATGGCCACTAAACCAAGTGACTAAAGGGGGAGCTAAAGCTACATTTTAGTGGGGTAAAATAAAATAAAGATCATTTGAGAAGTTGAAGAATAGATTTTGTTCAACTCCTATTCTTACCTTGCCAAAATTGCATCAACATTTCGATTTGATGATAGATGCATTTGAATATGCCATGGGATCTATAATCATGAAACATGGCCATCCTATTGTATATCACTGTGAAACTTTCAATGATATAGTCAAAAAAATACCTGACATATGACAAGGAGCTCTATGCCATTGTGTAAGCTTGTAAATAATGAAAACACTATATCTTGGGGAAAGAGATGGTCATCCACACTGACCATAGACCATTGGAATTCTTCCAGACACTAAGATAACTATGAAATGAGAGGCACCAAAAGTGGGCCACCTATCTACAACAATTCCATCTAATAATCAAACACAAAAAGGGGAGTTCAAATATAGTTGTAGATTATCTGAGCTACCCACAATTTTCTGCACTCACAATAGTTTTTGATCTATGCAGACACAAGACTACCACCTAGGGTGATTTGTATGAATCATATCCTACCTTTGATGATACTTATTAGGAACTTCAAGAAGGTAAACATGTCTTTGATTTCTATTTGTAAGATAATATCCTCTATCACATGGGGCACATCTATGTTCTAGCTATAGAGTAACAGAAGATGATATGGGAAACACATTTTAGTAGGATAGTTGGGCACTTTGGTGTAGAGAACACATTGGTAGTTCTTCAAAATCACTTCTACTATCTCCATATGTGGAAGGATGTGGAAAGGTACCTAAAATATTTCACCCCATGTATGATATCCAAGCCAAAAAATAAGAAGCAAGGATTATACACACCATTTCTAGAACCAACCAGACCTTAGGAATCTATCTCAATGGATTCTCTCTTAGGTTTTCCCACTTAAAAACATGTCAAGGACTATATTTTTGTTGTAGTTTATCATTTTTCAAAAATGGCTATCATGATTGCTTGTAAAAAAACTATGTTTGTCAAGGAAACTGCTTAACTGTATTTTAGACATGTATGGCTCCATTTTGGTTTCCTCAAGTCCATTATTTTAGACAGAGATAGTAGGTTCATGAGTATCTTCTAGTCCACTCTATGAAAAATTATGGATAACAAACTGATGAAGTCCATTGTTTCAGACAGAGATAGTAGGTTCTTAAGTATCTTCTAGTCCACTCTATGAAAAATGATGGATACCAAACTGATGAAGTCCATGGCCTTCCATCCATAGACTGATGGTTAGACATAAGTGGTGAACCACCTAATTGTCCACATGCTTTGGGTGTATCACTTCAAACATCCATGCACATGAGATGAGGGGCTTCTTTTCATACAACATGGATACAATCGGGCCCTACATAGTTCCACCAAGCATAGTCCATTCAAAGTATGCTTTAGGTTCCAACCCATTGCACCAATAGATGTATCCATTCCATTCTCCACCATGGAATATACACCTTATGGGAGATCTGAGGTAGCAAAAGCAATAAATTTCGTTGAACAAATTCAACACATCTAGTAGCAGGTTCATGACTTCTTGGAAAAGATGAATCAGAATTATAACCAACACCATGACAAATATAGGGTGGCACACCATTTTGTTGTAGGTGACAAGGTTTGGTTTTAGATTCAAAATGAATGACTCACAGGCCCAAACACAAAAAATTTGGCCTCTAAGATATGGTCTCTACACCATCATTAGACAAGTTGGAGAAAATGCTTTTGAGTTGAACCTGCCAGCCTACCTTGGTCTGCATCTAATATTCAATGTGGAGCTCCTCAAACCATATCATCCACCTCTGTTAGACACTTCAGTCATATCATAAACACTAGACATTGATGAGCTTGATCCATAGAGTTTTTCTTGAGTAGAGAAAGATCATATTTTGTACACCTAGATGAAGACAACAAGATGGTGCTCTATTCCTTTTTATCGGGTGGTCAAAAGGGGCAAGCTTAGCCACCAAGGTGAGTGGTTCATAGAGAATCAAATAAAGACACAACTACCACACTTGATGATGAATCTTGAAGCAATGGGGACCATTGCTTTTCAAAGAGGGAGGAATGATCCGAGCAACACTTTAGGTGATAATTTGGGTGACAGTCCTACCCCAATTGGTGGCAAAACTTCTAGGAGCCACAACTTTTGCACCATAACTTTAATTGACTCCCCATATTAACCATTAAAAAGCTAAAAATGAGGATAACATGATAAAATGGTATAATCTTTGTTTGATGGGTTTTTACTTCTAAAAACCCAATGAAAGTGCCCTAAATTTCAATTTTAATAGTGCTATCTAAAAATAGTAAGTTTCTAAAAATAGTAATTTTTCAAATTTTGTATTGTTGTAAATCATGAAAGTCAAACCACTTCATCTCCCTCGAGATTGGTGGCCTTACACATCCTCCTCCTACCTTTAAATTATGTATAAACACACCTACAACCTTTATGAGGATGATGATGACTTCCTATGACCCTTCACCAACTCATTCATGGTTGTCTACCTGGATGACATACTCCTCTATAGTAGAACATGGGAGGAACATCTCTAACATATTTGTAAGGTGCTTCAAATTCCTTGGGAGCACAAGTTATTTGTAGATCTCAATAAATGCACATTTGGGATGAAAAAAATTAGTACCTAGGGTATGTTCTGAATGAGGAAGGGATCCATGTCGATTTAGAGAAGATTTGGGTTATCCAAGAATGGCCTACACCAAGGACCCTCACAGAACTTCATAGCTTCTTGGGTCTTGAAAATTTCTATCACAAGTTTGTTCTTAGATTCTCATATGTTTCTTAGCCACTAAACCAAGTCACTAAAGGAGCTAAAGATACATTTTAGTGGGGAAAAATACAAAAAAAAGTATTTGATAATTTGAAGAATAAACTCTATTCATCTCCTATTCTTTTCTTGTCAGACTTACATCAATTTTTCAATTTGATGACAGATGCATCTGAATATGCCATGGGAGTTGTCATCGTGCAACATGGCCATCCTAAAGCATATCATAGTGAAACTTTCAATGATATAGTTAGAAAATACCTGACATACAACAAGGAGCTCTATGCCATTGTGGAAGCTTGTAAATAATAGAAACACTACATCTTAACGAAAGAGACAGTCATCCACATTGACCACAGACCATGGGAATTCATCTAGACATAGAGAAAACTATGAAATGAGAGGCACCAAAAGTGGGCCACATATTTGTAGAAATTCCATCTAATAATCAAACACAAAAAGAGGAGTTCAAATATAACTGTAGATTATCTGAGCTACCCACCAATTTCTACATTCACAACAGTTCTTAATATGTGTGGACACAAGATAATCACCTAGGGTGCTCTATATGAAGTAGATCATACCTTTGGTAATACATATCAGGAACTTCAAGAAGATAAACATGTCTCTAATTTCTATTTGAAATATAATTTCCTCTATCATATGGGGTACGTCTATGTTCTAGCTATAAAGCAATAGAAGATGATATGGGAAGCACATTTCAACAGGATAGCTACGCACTTTGATGTAGAGAAGACATTGGCAATTCTTCAAAAGCTCTTATACTAGCCCCATATGCAAAAGTATGTGGAAAGGTATGTCAAATTTTTCACCCCATGTGTGATAGCCAAGCTAGAAAATAATAATCAAGGATTGTACACACCAATTCTAGAACTAACCAGGCCTTGGGAATCTATCTCAATGGATTTTGTCTTAGTTTTACCCACTTCAAAAGATGGCAAGGACTATATTTTTGTTGTAGTTGATCATTTTTCAAAAATGGCTATCATGATTGCTTGTAAGAAAACTACGTCTGCTAAGGAAACTACTCAATTGCATTTTATTCATGTATGTCTCCATTTTGGTCTCCCTAAGTCCATTATTTTAGATAGAGATAGCAGGTTCCTAAGTATCTTCTGATCCACTTTATGGAAAATGATGGATACCAAGCTGATGAAGTATATGGTCTTCCATCCATAGACTAATGGTCAAATAGAAGTGGTGAACTACCTAATTTTCTACATGCTTCAAATGTATTACTCCAACCATCCACACACATGGGATGAGGGTCTTCTTTTCATACAACATGGATACAATTGGGCCCTACATAGATCCACCAAGCATAGTCTATTCCAAGTATGCTTTGGGTTCCAAACCATGGCACCAATAGATGTATCCATTCCATTCTCCACCATGGAATATACACCTCATGGGAGATCTAAGGTAGTAAAAACAACAAAGTTTATTGAACAAATCCAACACATCCAATAGCAAGTTTATGACATCTTGGAAAAGATGAATCAAAAGTATAAGCAATGCCATGAAAAATATAGGGTAGCACACCATTTTACTATAGGTGACAAGGTTTGGTTATGGATTCAAAAGGAATGACTCACATGCCCACATAGAAAAATTTAGCCTCTATGATATGGTCCCTACACCATCATCAGACAAGTTGGAAAAAATGTTTTTGAGTTGAACCCACCAGCTTACCTTGGTCTGCATTCAATATTTAACATGGAGCTCCTCAAACCATATCATCTACATATGTTGGACACTTCAATCATAGCAAGACAACTAGACATTAATGAGCTTGATCCATATATTTTTTATCTAATAGAGGAAGATCAGATTGTGGACACCTAGATGAAGACAAAAAGAGGGTGCTTTATTTCATTTTACTAGGTGGTCAAAAGGGGCAAGATTAGACACCAAGGTGAGTGGCTCATAGAGAATCAAATTAAGACACAACTGCCACACTTGATGATGAATCTTGATGCAATTGGGATCATTTCTTCTCAAGGAGGGAGGAATGATCTAAGCAACATTTCAAATGATAATTCAGGTGACGGTCCTACCCCAATTGGTGGCAGAACTTTCAGGAGCCATAACTTTTGCACCATAGCTCTAATTGACTCTTCATTTGAATCATTGGAAAGCTAAAAATTAGGAGAAAATGGTGAAATGGCATGAGCTATTTTTGGTGGGTTTTGATCCCTAAAAACCTAATAGAAGTTCCCTAAATTTCAATTTTAATAGTGCTATCTAAAAATTGTAAGTTTTTAAAAATAGTAATTTCTCATATTTTGTATTGTTGTAAATCATGGAAGTTAAATCACCTCATCTCCCTCAATATTGGTGGCCTTCCACATCCTCCTCCTTCCTTCAAATAATGTATAAACACACTTGCAACCTTCATGAAGGTGATGGATGACATCCTTTGACCCTTCACCAACTCATTTGTGGTTGTACACTTGGATGACATACTCATCTACAATAGAACATGGGAGGAACATCTACAACATGTCCATAAGGTGATTCAAACTCTTTGAGAGCACAAGTTGTATGTAAATCTTGAAAAATGCACATTTAGGATTAAAAAAATTCAGTACCTGGGGTATGATGTGAATGAGGAAGGGGTCCATGTTGATCCAAAGAAGATTTAGGTTATACAAGAATGGCCTACACCAAGGACCCTCACATAACTTTACATCTTCTTAGGTCTTGAAAATTTATATCATAGGTTTGTTCTTGGATTCTCACATGTTTCTTGGCCACTAAACCAAGTGATTAAAGGAGGAGCCAAAGTTTCATTTCAATGGGGTGAAATATAACAAATAACATTTGAGAATTTGAAGAATAGACTCTATTCAACTCATATTCTTGCCTTGCCAAACTTTCATCAACCTTTTGAGTTGATGATAGATGCATCTGAATATGCCATGGGAGTTGTCATCATGCAACATGGCCATCTTGTTCCATATCATAGTGAAAATTTCAATAATATGGTCAGGAAATACCTGACATACGATAAGGAGTTTTATGCCATAGTGCAATCTTACAAACAATGGAAACACTACATGGAAAAACCCAATGCAAGTGCCCTAAATTTCAATATTAATATTGTTGTCTAAAAATAGTAATTTCTCAATTTTTTTATTGTTTTAAATTGTGGAATTCAAACCACTTCATCTCCCTTGAGATTGGTGACCTTCCACATCTTCCTCCTACCTTCAAAATATGTATAAATGCAGATGTAACCTGAGAAGGAAATCAAACATCTCTTCCCATAGATAAGCATATGTTTGTATTTGCAATCTTATGAGTAATAAAACATCTCTTCTCAAAGAAATCATTGTTACTATGTTATTTTCATGTTCTTGAATTATCTTTCAACCAAAACTTATGAGCTTTGGATCACAAATTGAATTTGAAAAATTATAAAATAAAAATAAAGGGTTATCCAAAATATTTTTCAAGAGTTACTTCATAAGTGGGCTCAAATATATGGTTCACACTGAGGTTAAAATGTTCAATCTTAAGGACATGATGGAAGCTCTTGGATTAGCCAAGTTAGCTAAAGATAAGGAAACACCCCAACACAATTATTCAATATTTTTTCCATCTACATTGTCCACATCATAAATCAACATAACAACCCCACCTTTAAAAATAACTTCCATTAAATGCCTTATAGATTCTAAAATGTGAGCTCATCAAGAAAAAGGGTTTTGTTATAACTATGATAAAAAATTCACATGGGGCCACAAAGGTGTTGAAAAAATTCAATTTACTATATTTTTTAAGGAAATTGCTTAGATTATTTACAACACTAGAATTATATATCACAAAATTAAGAGCAGAATAAGTAGATCTATGACCATAATTGGTGAAAGAGAAGAATACTTGAATATTTTAACTAAGCCACTTTGAGGGGAAAACCTCCAAAACAAATCAATAAGAATAGAATTCATAATATTATGATAAAATATTAACCATTAACTCCTATATATACTCTACTTATCCATGGTTATTCTATAGTTTGACCATACTAAGAACATCAAGAAATGTAACAAGCTAATATGATGGTGTGTAAGCCACAAGTCAAACACACATATCCCTAGATACACTATAGTTTAAGAGAATAACATGTCCCTCCCCTTTAGAAAAATATTGTTGTCAACATTGAATCAAACTAGGATGTTGTTTTAGTAATGTTTCATCCTCCCATGTTGCATCTTCATAATGTAGGTTATTTTATTTAATCAAATACTACTTAATGTCTCTAGTCCGTAGTTGCTTAGTATGCATGTGAAGGATCTCTTTAGGCTCCAAAATGACTCAACCTTCTTCACCCAATTTAGGTAACTCAATATGAGTGGAAAATTTATGTCTAATTACTTTCTTCAGGAAAGATATATGAAATATTAGATGTATGCGAGTGGTTGGGAGTAATTCCATATTGTAAGCCACACTACCAATTTTCTATAAGATCTGGTAAGGGATATAATACTTAGGTTATAGCTTGTTATCCATTTTTTGTTGCTTTAAAGACATATAATTATCTATCTATATATGCACAAATACCTAATCACCTATTTCTAAATGCCACTCACTGCAGTGTTGATCTACTTACTACTTCATTTGATTTTATGCCATTATTAAATTATCTCAAAAACTAACTAGTACCTCCTCTTGATGGTGAATGTGTTCCTCAATAGCTCAAACCTTAGGATGAATTTTCAAAGCTAAAGTTAAGGATGTGAGTTGATAACCATACAATGTCATAAAAGGAGACATCTTGAAAGAAGTGTTATACCACCATTCAGCAAGTGGTACCCAGTAAACCCATTTGTCTTGTTTGTCAAAAACAAAAAAATAAAGATACCCTTTGAACATTTGTTGACTACCTTTTATTTTCCATCAAATTGAGGATGATAGGGTGAGATATAAGCCAACTGGGTGCCCAAACATGCAAATAATTTAGTCCAAAAATTACTAGTAAATATGGGATTTCATTCACTTACAATGATATTTGGAGTACCATGCAATTTATGAACTATATTGAGAAAATCAAAAGTTATTGTATTGGAAACAAATAGCTGTGATAAGTGTAAAAAATGATCATACTTGGTGAGTCGATCCACAACTATGATGATAATATTTTTAACCTCAGACTGTGGTAGCCTTGTAATGAATTTCATAGAAACCTCTTCCCAATGTTGGATAGAGATGGATAAAGTCTAAAAATACTTGGGATCTTAATGGTTTCACCTTTATTTTGTTGGCATACCATGCATTCAGCCACATGTTTCTAGACACCCCTTTTATTCCTTACCAAAATAAATCTTGCTTGATTCTACGATACATTTTCAAAAATCTAGAGTGACCTCCCAATGGAGAGGCATGGAGATCCTGAAGAATTTCATGTTTGAGAAGAAAATGCTTACAAAGGTATAATCTATATTTATACCATAATGTGTTCCATTTCCATGTAAAGTTTTCATATTCATTAGAACCCTGCTAAATATTTTGAATCAACTCCTTGGTAGCATTGTCATTCTCCCATTGTGATCTTACTTCCTCTAGCCAATCTACCTTCCACATGGTCATGGTGCATAACAATGCCTCAACTGATTCATCTCATTAAGAGAAGGCATCTACCACCACATTATATTTGCCTTTCATATACACTATTTAAAAATTATAGACTAATATTTTAGTCACCCATTTTTGTTGTTTTTTAGAGGATAATCATCATTCTAAAAAATATTTTAGGCTATCATGATTAGTCTTTACCTAAAAGTGATGAGCTATCAGATAAGGTCTCCATTGCTTCATTGCATGAAGAATAGCCATCATCTATTTCTCATATATTTATTTGATCCTATTTTTTCCTTTTAATTGGAGACTTTCAAATGCTAGTGATCTACCTTATTTCATGATTACAACCCCCATGTTATATCCTAAAGTTTCACACTCCACAACAAAAGTTTTTGAAAAATCAAGAGTACCCAAAATTCGAGTTGTGCACATAGTGATTTTAAACTATTCAAATGCCTTGGTAGTTGAATCATTCCAATTTAAGGAGTATTTATTTGGAAAAGAGGTGAGTGGGGTTGAAATGCTACCATAAATTTTTACAAACTTGTAGTAGTAACTAGTTAGCCCCAAAAATCTTTAGAGGTACTTGAGGGTCTTGAGAACTTGCCAATCTATCATTGCTTGGATTTTCTTAGGATCAATGTTCACTCCATGTGAAACTATATGACCCAAGTAATCCACTTCTTGGATGACAAAATCACATTTGGAAGGTTTGGCATAAATTTGATGTTATATAACTAAAATCACATGTTATATAACTAAATTTGATGTTGTAGATGAGGGTATCATCAACAAAAACTAATCCAAACTTTCTCAAAAATGGTGAGAAAAAAATATACATCAAACTCTAAAATATAGATGGTGCATTTATGAGGCCAAAAGGCATGACCATAATTTCATAATGGCCTTCATGAGTTCTGAAAGCTATTTTAGGTATGTCCTCATCACAAATGTGAATCTGATGATACCTAGAGTGAAGGTATAACTTGGTAAAATAAATAGTACCATCTAATTCATCTAGAAAATCATCAATTACCATAATAAGAAACTTATATTTGATGATGCAATTGTTGAGTTCTTTTTAATCTGGGCACATCTACCAATTGTCATCTTTCTTCCACACCATGACCACTGAGGAAGAATATTCACATTGACTATGTCGGATGATTCTTACCTCCAACATATCATATACCATCTTTTCAATTTCACTCTTTGGGGTATAAGGATACCTATAGGATTTAATGTTGGGTGGTGTACTTCTTAGAATGAGTCTGATGGCATGATCATGTGCACGACTTGGAGGAAGTCATTTTGGCATGTCACCAAAAATAATAGAATGGTCATCCAACACCCTTTGAAAATTAGGATGTGTAGACTCCTTTATTGGTTGAACCTATATGGAAAATAAGCATGCCATAAAATCTTATGCACCTTTTCTAATAATCTTCCTCATATGGTGGGAACTAACTAGTTATGGATATTTATCCCATAATACACGTAGTTTAAAGGTCTTGCCTTTTGAATGGAACCTAATGAATAGTTTTTGGAAATTCATCTCAATATTGCCCAAAGTGGTGAGCCATTACACTCCCAAAATAATTTCATTTTCTCCCGTGGGAATATCAAACATAGGGGTCTAACAAATATTCTCTCATAGCAATCTTAATGTTATGGCATTTTCCATAACAATGGATTGTACCACCATCTACAATCATGAACTAAAATTCTAGAGCTGGGTAAATGAAATGATTCAAATAAGTATCCAACTTAATATTGATGAAGTTATGTGTACTCCCAATGTCAATTAACATAGTCACCTTTTGTTTCTTTAGGAAACCCACCACCTTAAGAGTTTGAGGAGTATTAATGCCTAAAATTGCATGATAGGAAATAGTAGGTTGAGAATCTTCAGATACAACCTCAGGTTCATCTAAACTTGCCCCTAAAGCCTCCTCATCTTCTTCCTCCTCATTAGTGTCATAAATCTAAAATAACTTATTTTTAGCACATATATGTCCTTTGCTCTATTTTTTATTGTATCCATAACACAAACCTTTTGCACACTTTTATTTCACTTTTTGAGGTGTTAATTTAATAGGTTATTGAAATGATGGTGTTGGGAAGGTGTATTCATGGACATTGGTGAAAGGTCTTCGTCTGATCATCTCTTTTTCCTTAGCCATATGTGCCATTGGTATGACGTTGGCCACCTAAAAATAGGTCAGTCATATTTTTCTTAGTGATGTCTACCACATGTAAGGAGAAAATCTAAAATTGATGAATGTAGTCCTTGATAGTCCTGGACTAGTGTAACTTGGCTAGCTAATTGAAGTAGTTTTTAGAGATATTATTGCGATAGTGGAGCTATAAATCCTCAAAAAATAGTGACCATGAAACTAGGACATCCTTCTTTTTATTTTGAACACACAATCAATTATACTAAATAAATGGATTAGGTTCTAGATGTAGAGAGGCCATAACCACTTTTTATGAACATGGAGTTTGATGTAGATCAAATAAATTTTTAATTTGAGTGAGCCATATGAGTGGATCATTACCATGAAACTTACACAGTTCCATTTTTGGAAACATCAGCTCAGGTCCATAATTGGTACTAGTATTGTTTGAAGGAGGAAAACCAAATTGAAGTGGTGGAGGGTTATTTTATGATGGTTGAGCTGAGAAGTTGGCCAATTACCCAAATATTTATTGTAATTAATCCATCATGTTATCTAGGTCCCCTCTCAACCCTATAATGTCCCCTTAAACTGTATCAAAATAATATTTTTCACCATGCACTCTAACTCTAATTTAAGATGTTGAACTACCTCTAAAATACATGGATTAGAAGTTTCAAACTCCATTTCATCATTGTGAGGAGTTTCCAAAGTTTATTTCCCTTACCTGTATTCATGAGTCTTCAGACCAACTATGCATAAAACCTAGGAGGGTTTCAGCCCCAAAAAAGTGTACTGATGGAATACACTATTGTGATCATCTCGCTAAGATGAATCTAACTATAACTATTAAGCAAAAGGGTGAAAATTTCATCCAAAAAAAGTGTACTAGTAGAATATACCATTGTGATTGTCTTGCAAATATGAATCCAATAATTACTAATTTACACAAGGTAAAAAATTACATCATATAAACTTACCTAAATCGAAGCTTTGATACCACTTGTAAGGAAATCACTTAGATGATTTACAACACTAGAATTATATATCACAAAATTAAAATTAAAATAAGTAGATCCACAACAACAATTAATGAAAGAGTAGAATAATTGAATATTATGATTGAGTCACTTTGAGGGGGCAACCTCCACAACAATATAATAAGAATAGAATTCACAATATGATGATAAAAGACTAATCACTACCTCTTATATATACTCTACATATCTATGGTTTTTCCATAGGTTGAGCATACTAATAACATCAATAAATGTAATAATCTAATATGATGATGTTTAAACCACAAGCTGGCCAAACATATCCCTAGACACACTATAGGTTAAGGGCATTACATATTTTGAGTCACCTCCTGATACAAATGAATGGGAGGATGATCAAGGCCATAAATAAGATAAAAAAATAAGTAGAAGAGCCTAGCCTCATAGATTTTAATCTGAAAAATTCAATGCATATTTTGGCATGGGTAACCACTCCTCAAAATATGAGATTAAAATGGTATTCTAAGATCACCCCATCACTATTCTCATGGACTTAGGTGATACTCATAATTTTATTGATCCTTGTCTATCTAAATAAGCTGACTATTTTGTGTACCCATGTTCAAGTTTTGGGTTATGATTAAAATTGGGGGAATATTTACATGTAAAGGAAAACATTATAGTGTTTGTACTTCAATGGGAGATTATAATCTCAAATCAAATATGTTGTTTTTCCTTTGGGGCGATTCGATGGAGTTCTTAGGGATCAATGCTTGCATACCCGCAGATCATTTTTTTGTATTTTTTAATAATTCTCGATGCAATTATCGATGGGAAGCAATACACATTAAAATGAATCTTGTTAGGATCAACCAATTTCATAAGCTCATACCATATGGAGAAGTTCCTAAATAAAATCTCTCGTAGGATCATTTCTCAATTGTGTTCCATTTAGCTCAAAATGCCTCCTGATTCCAGCCATCTTGATCAATTGGAAAATGTTATGGTCAAACGTGTAATAGTATTTGAGGAGCCAAAAGGATTACCACCTCAATGTCTCGAGGACCATTGCATTCACCTACTTTTGGGGAGTATACCCCCAAATATTTGGTCTTACCACAACCCTTTATTCTAGAAAACATAAATTGAAAATTTAGTATAGGAGATACTACAAGTAGGAATAATTTTACTAAACACAAGTCCATAATCTTATTTGGTTTTGATCATCTAAAAAAAGATGAGTCTTGGTAACTCTGCATTCATTTATTTTTTAGAGTTAAAAAAACTTACTATTAAGGATAAATTCCCTATTTTGGTGATTGATGAAATCCTAGATGAGGTTCATTGTGCCCAATTATTCTCCAAACTATATTCTTGGTTTGACTATCACCAAATATGCATCAAGGAAGAAGATATTCCAAAAACTACTTTCTACACTCATGATGACACAATCTATTTTTGGCTATTCTTTTTGAGCTTACCAATACCCTGTTAACATTTCAAGGATTAATGAATAAAATATTTTGGCCTTTTCTATGTAAATTCATCTTGGTCTTCTTTGATGATATCCTAATATATAGCAAAAATGGGTCACCAAAGTAATGGGTTATGATTTTGAAAACATCTATAAGAAAGGAAAGGATAATTTGGTCATAGATGCACTCTCTTGAAAATATGAGGAACAAACAACACTATGCATTATTTATACCCATTCCAGAATAGATGCACAACATATAGTAAGAGTGACACCATGACAATCAAACACTAATATCTCATCCAAAAATTATTTGACCACCCTACCTCCATACCTAAATATAGTTGGGACAAACAATATATATGGTATAATGGCCTTATTATTTTAATACATAGATCAAGACTATGAAACAAGATTCTACTTGAACTACATGCATCACCTTTATCTGGTCATCGAGGTTTTCTAAAAACCTATGAGCATGTTCGTAAAAAATTATTCTAGTAAGGAATTAAGAAAGACATCAATATTTTTTTTAAAGAATGTCATACATGTCAGCATCATAAGGGTGAAATAATGACAACTCTAGGCTTGCTTCAACGACTACCCATTATGCAATGGTTTTGGATAGATATTTTAATGGATCTAATTAAATGCCTTTCTAAGTATGGGATAAAATCAATCATATGAGTGGTGGTGGTTCACTTCTCCAAATACACCCCTTATGTGCCTAGCCCATCCTTACACCTTTTGACCCATTTCTTAAACCTTCCTTGACAATTTTTTTTACCTCCATAGAATTCCTACCTCTATTATCTTTGATCACAAATAGGATCATACCAATCATTTATAGTGGGAATTATTCAAATGATTGGGTAAAAAACTAAATGAGCTTCATATATCACCCATAAACTATTATAATTAGCTACAGGATCTAATGAATCTAATAGAAAGCATACAGAAGAGATAAAATAGTAATAGTAATAAACAATAACTATATATCCAAGATAATAACTAAAATGAATAAATAACTCAAATATGATGAATTACTCTGATAATTTGATGTATAATACACAAATAGTCATTGCTTATATAGACCAAGTCATGCATGATAAAGATCAATAAACTCACACAACACGTGTAGTTTAAGTGATATCTAACTACATGAATAGTAGAGTGGAACTCCACACTAACAAAATAGGTGTCCAACTTGTGTAAATGATCAACATAAGTTGACTAATAGTTAATAAATCTTATCTTATCTTACTCTAAATAGTGGAGTGGAACTCCACTATAACAAGATAAGTGTCTAAGTTAACTACTAGCTAAGCAAGCTTATCATATTTGATACAAATTATTAATAAACATAATAAACTAATTACAATAAGTAATTAATGCACCAAAATAATAAATACAAGTAAATGTAATAAAGAAAATAAATGCACCAACACCCCCCATAAGTGAATCTTAGGTAGGGCTATGCAAATAAGAGTCCTAGCAATGTGTAGCCATATTAGGTACTCTGTATAAATATGAGGAAAAGAGAAAATGCGAAGGAAAAAAAACTCCTCCTTAAAATAAAGATCTAGGAGACCCCCCTAAAGAACTGATGTTCCCTAAATAATTTATGTCATGCACCCCTAAAAGAGATCGTAATTGAAGATACTTATTCTCAATGAAAGGTTTGGTGAAAATATCTACAATATGCTCCTTCATGGGGTAATATTGAAGATCAATGATCTGTGCCTAAATCAACTCCCTAATAAAGTGCATATGGATCTCTATGTGTTTGGTTATTTGATGATGAATTGGATTCTTCAAGATCTAGATAGTGCTCTAGTTGTCACAGTAGATGACTGATGGCTTTTAAAATGGAAAACCAAGCTCAGTGAGAATATTCTGAAGCCAAATAGCCTCAGTAGTGGCATTAATAGTGCCATGATACTCAACCTCTTTAGATGAAAGAGAAATATCATTTTTCTTCTTGCTCTACCAATAAATGGGGCTAGATCCAAAGTGAAATCTATAACTAGAAGTGGACTTAAGATCATCATAATCACTAGCCCAATCAAAATCTATGTATTCCAACAAGTCTGAACCTATACCTATTGTATAGTGAAGCTCATGGTGTTTAAATAAAGCATGAAACCATGCCAAATACATATGAAATGTTGGTTCATGTATGATTTAAATACATGAGGCTACCTATAAGTTGGTGATATAATGTGGCATAAACTAAGGGAGTGGAATAATGAACCTCAAGTCTCACTCCAGATAAGAAAGGAATCAATGCAGGCCTATAATCAACCATGTGAAACTGAGCTAACAAGTCCATGACATACTTGGGTTGTGAAAGTGTAATATCAAAAAAATATTATGATATCTGGATCCCAAGAAAATAGTGTAATAGGCCCATGTCTATCATAGAAAACTCGTCATGAAGTGCAGTCTTAACACTACTAATGATCGATGTTGTGATCCATGTAATAATTAGATCATCAACATAGAGAACTAAGTACAATAGTGAATCCTCCTATCATGGAATGTAGACATCTGGATCTAAGTGACATCTCTAGAACCTAACTGAGAGAAGAAATGTGTCCATCTTGGAATACCAAGTCTTGGGGGCTTATTTTAGACCATAGAGAGACTTCTATAAGTGGCACACCAATGAAAAATCCTTAATGAACCCATGTGGTTGTTCGATACATATCTCCTCATGAATATCCTTATGAATAAATGCACTCTTCACATCCATTTGATGTGCAACCCAACCATGACCTGCACTAATAGCTAATATCAAGTGAAAGGAATTCATCTTAGCAACAGGTGCAAAGGTTTCCGTATAGTCAATGCCTTCCACTTGGAAAAAACCTTTGGCTACTAAGCATGTTTTATACTTATTAATATTTCCATCCATTGCAAACTTAATTTGATATATCCACCTACATCGTACTAATTTTCTTCCCTTAGAAAGAGGAACAAGATCCCAAGTGTTGTTTCTAATCAAAGAGTCATACTCTTCTTCCATTGTTGAATCCCACCCAACTATCCATGTGGCTTCCTGAAAAGACTATGGATCAAAAGTTGTGGCAATGTAGGAATGTGGAAGATCATGTTGTGACCATGTTTTCATTCTATTTGATGGATCCCTAACAAGAGGGTTTGCATCTACCAAAGTCTATCTAGCCCACAAAGGCACCAATGGATGAGGATATGGAGGAGCAAGAGGAGGAACATGACCTACTAAACCCTATTGGAGAGGTATTACCTCATCATCCCTATGAGTAGATGAAGCAAGAGTATCATCATCACTACTATCTTATTCTTCTAAGGAAGAAGAATGAGAAATGTTAGAAGACAAGTCTGAAGGACCTTCTTCAAAGTAAACACTTCTCACTATAATAAGCTCATGTGAATCTGGATCAATGAGTTGATATCCCTTAACACCATCAGGATATCCCATAAATATGCAAGTTTGTCTTTGTTGTTCTAAAGCAATGTGCTTGTCTAAAGGTATGTGAGCCCATGCTGGACTACTGAAGAATCTAAAATGATGCACATCTAGCTTCATAAGACACTAAGATTTAAGATGTGTTGTTCCCTTTAAAGCTTTGTGAGGAATTTTATTTTATATATATATATATGCAACACAATTAATTATGTATACCTAGCACTCAAGCACTAATTATTTTACATGAATCAAATAACTTGCCATCTCTTTTATGAATCTATTCTTCCTTTCTGCTACACCATTCTACTAAGGTGTGTATGCAACTGATGTTTAAGATCAATTCCTTCAAGAGCATAGAATTGTTCAAACTTATTATTCACATATTCCCTCCCATTATCTATGCTGAGGATCTTGACATACTTCCCAAATTATTTTTTTGTTAGAGCTTTGAACTCTAGAAATCTATCAAATACTTCACTCTTGAGTTTCAAAAAATAAACCCAAGTATATCTGGAATAGTCATCAATAAATGTGAGAACATAGAGATTTTTACTAAAAGATAAAGTAGGTGATGGACCTGTTAAATCACTATGAACAAGTTTTAGGACTTGTGTAGCCCTCCAAGCCTTCCCTTTATCAAATTTATCCTCTGGATGTTTTCTTAAGGCACAACCATGACATACACCCTCAAAAAACTAAATCTATGGAAGTCTTGTAACCATCTCTTGTTGACTAAGTTGTTGTAAATAGCGATAGTTTAGATGACCAAATTGCTCATGTCATAGCTTGCTCACTGAATCAATGTGTGAGAGCAAAGTTGTAGAGGAAGACTGAGTCACAAAGTGGGAGAACTAATAAAGTCAAGTATTATTATCAATTTTTTCCACTACAACTAAGGCATTATCCTCCAATTTTTTGACTGATATAGAATCAATTATGAACTCAACTTTCCTACTAGTATCAAAGTGAGTGATTTGGTAGATAGAGAGAAGGTTATCTGATAATTATGGCACATAGAGGACATCCTAATATACACCACTATCAACATTAATTGTAACTTTTCCTATAACATCTACCATAGAATCATCACCTATGAGAATATGAGGCAAAGAACTTGGTTCTAATCCAAAAAATTATTCTTGATCAGAACCCATATGGTGCAAAGCACTTGAGTCAATTACCCATGACTTGGGAGAATTTTCTAGTGCAACTAGTGACGTAGTTTTCCCTTTCCCTAAATCTGAAGGAGTGGAATAATCCTTTTATTGATTGATGTTATTCTTTTTTAGAAGACCCTTAAGTTCATCAATCTCTTTCTTCCAACAATCTTGTTCACTGTGAAACCTCTTTTTACAATAAGGGCAAGGAGTGCCAATCCTTTTTTGTGAATCTCCTTTCTTATTAGTGGATTTATAATCTCCTTGTGAGGAAGATTGTTGCCCTTTATTCTTATCATTTTGTGACTTATTCTGATTATTTTACTTCTTTTTACTTGACCTTGTATTAGATGTTGATGTTGAAACTTGCTTATGTTGAGGTTGACTTGCAATTAGAGCTTGAGATTTGGATGACTTGATTAGACCCATAGCTATTAACTTTTCTTCTTTAGCCATTAGAATCTCATAGAAAACCTCAAAGGTGGGCATTTGATATGATGTGCCCAATGTGACCCTTTGAGTTTGAAAGCTAAAGACAAAGGATAAATATTCAGGACCTAATTTGTGTAAGGCATTGAAAATCAATTGAATATCTTTTTTATCAATTTTACATTTAGAAAGTTGTGCTCTAAGATCTATGACTTTAGTGATGTGGTCTTGTATTGTAGCATAATTTTTAAGATCCAAACTAATGAGTTTGTTATCAATTTGGTAACCATGAACCTCATATATTTTTCCAAACAATGATGCTAATTTATCCCAAGCCTCTTTTATAGTTGTACATTTTTCAAGATGGAAATTCAAATCTAAAGACATGTAAGACTGAATGCATCCAATCACCTTAGTAGTTTCAAATAGAAAGTGTTGTAACTCTTTTGCATCAGTAGGTGGAGTAAGAAGAGTTCTTATATAAGGCGTATATCCTAACATCATTAATGTAATCCAAGCATTCTATTTCCATGTGTTATAATTATATGTTGTTAATAGTGGGAACTTAGGATTCCCCATGATGCCTTTGGAAATAGACCATCATAAAGTAGAAATCAAAGTACAAAACACACCAAAAAAACCCTCTTAAATTACTTAGTTTTATCCCACCCAACAATTATTTTTTTGGCACTTTATAATTGAGTGTAATTACAAGGCTGGATTATATTTTTTCCAATTTATAAAAAGCTCAATCAGGCCCTCTAGTCTAAAAGTATAAAAAAATGTAATTTATTATAAAAATTTATGCATCAATGTGTTGTGCTCAAAAAAATT
The DNA here is from genome assembly GCA_037957365.1 of Torreya grandis. Classification (NCBI taxonomy): domain Eukaryota; kingdom Viridiplantae; phylum Streptophyta; class Pinopsida; order Cupressales; family Taxaceae; genus Torreya; species Torreya grandis. The sequence continues at coordinate 2,798,145 of JARHVA010000784.1, read as the reverse complement.
TAACTTTTAAAAAAAATGTGACCTCAATACGAGGTCATATGTGAAAGTTATGAGCCTCTGAAGTTAAAAAAATGAGGACGAGCAAGAGATACTATATAAAAATCTGAATTTTGGAAAAATTTGAAAAAATATAGAAAAAACTAAAAGTATAGCAATGAAGATCATGAAATTTTAAGCTATTTCAAAAAAAAAAATTGTTCAAAAATACCTCCCGGTGTTCAAATGGCAAGCTCCCGAAGTTGCCCTTTCAAATTTGCTTGTTGATCTATGAGGCCTGCCAAAAAAATATAAAAATAAATTTTGGTCTCCATAGTCTGTACAGTCATACTTTGGAGCAAAAAACTTTTCCTTTTAGGGTGACTATGTCTAAATTAGAGTATTTTTATATGGATCTGTAGATTTTGATGTCTTCTAAACACAACCGTGAGGTCTATTTTGCTCAAAAATGCTTCGATTTTCAAGTACCCACTAGATTTGGGTGTGGTGCTTTTGGATCAAACCCTTGCCAATTTTTCCTCTTGTGCCCAATTTGGATGAAATTGTAGACTATTTTGACTATCTCAGGCACTCTGAACTCAATGGTGAGCTCAAAAATTCTCTAAAAATCTCCAATTTGTGCCTATATACAAAATCAAAAAACTAATCCTATATCTAAACATTTTGCTCTTGAATATTTAGCAATCTATAGATTCAAAATAACTTTGGTACCATGTTAGAATTAGCTACTTGATCTAATGAATTTAATAGAAAGCATAAATAAGAGATAAAATAGTAATAGTAATAAATAATAATTGTATATCCAAGATAATAAATCAAATATGATGAATTACTCTGATAATTCAATATTAATCTGATGTAGAATACACAAATACCCATTGCTTATATAGCGCAAGGCATGCATGATAAAGATTAGGGAACTCACATAACACGTGTAGTTTAACTAATATCTGACTACATGAATAGTGGAGTGCAACTCCACACTAACAAGATAGGTGTCCAAATTGTGTAAATGATCAACACAAGTTGACTACTAGTTAATCAATCTTATCTTATCTTACCCTAAATAGTGGAGTGGAACTCCACTGTAACAAGATAAGTGTCTAAGTTAACTACTAGCTAAGCTAGCTTATCCTATCTAGTGCAAATTATTAATAAACATAATAAATTAATTACAATAAGTAATTAGTGCACCTAAATAATAAATACAAGTAAATGCAATAAATCAAATAAATGCACCAACACAAATATATGGCCAAACTCAATTATCAACAAATGCTTAGAAATATATATCTGATGTTTCACCTCTAATCAATAACATCATTGGGTCAAGTGATTTCCGCTTTCTAAATGGTGGTACAACACCACTTATCAAACAACCACCAAAAGGTCTCATTACAACACAGTCTATGGTCAAAATCCACCCTCTCTCCTTTCTTACCTTTCAAAATGTTATTCTGTATAAGAAGTGGAAACTACCCTCATTATGTAGCAGAGTATTATTCAAGTCCTCATAGAAAATCAAAACCTGGCTTAGAATTGCATGAAACATTGGGTAGATGAGCACCGTTCAAAATGTGTCTTCCAACTAGACGATACGATTTTATTCAAATTTCAACTTTGTAAGCAGTCCTCCTTGAAAATTAATGGTCACCAAAAACTAGATCCAAAGTTATATGGGCCTTATAAGGTTATTCAATATATTTTACCATAGCCTACAAGTTGAAACTTCCACCTTCTCATGTTCATCATTTTTTAATGTCTCTTGTTTGAATAAAGTCCTTAGCCACAATGTCATAGATTGAATAGTACTCAATCTCAATGTTGAAGGATCCATCATTCTCTATCCTAAATCTATAGGGTATAGGTGTTCTCGTTAGCCTGGAAATTGATCCATCACTAAGATTCTAGTCTGGTGACAAGGGATGCAATTAGAAGATGTAACCTAGGAACCCCTCTTTCAAATTTAATAACAATTTCCTAATATTTAGATTTTAAAGTGGATATTTTTAAGGGGGTGGCATTTTAGGACCCATTTTTCCTAACTTTTTCGATTTAATCATTGTTATTAATAAAAGTTACAAATGCAAATGCTTTGCAAGTCATCCCTTAAGTTTTTAAAAATAATCCCACATGCATGGGAAGTAGTAGATGGCTAGGATGGAATTAGTATAAATTAAAAGCATTGACTAGTGCAAAGGCATCCATGAAATATATTATATTGAGTTTTTTCAAAGGAGGTTGCCCTATTGAAGAGGCTTGTAATAATGTAATACTATTATGCTCTCTTTTTAATGCAATATATTTATCTTCCATTTTATTTATAATATAATATATTTATATTTTAGTATTTTTTAATCTATTTTAGGAAGGTTAATTTCATCTAGACCACTATTTCTTCTTTCATGGATAAATATTCTTACTCTATCAATTATCGATAGTGTCTGCCTTCGCTAACAGTGTCTCAAGTTCTTCAAATGGTTTTTTTTTAAATTTAAATCCCTTATGTAGGTCGACCTACATAGTTCACATGTCGATCATGGGGGGAAATTTAATCAAAGAGTCATCTACATATGCACATAAAGCCTATGGATATTCCTATCTATCAAGCATCTATAAGGCATATGGCATTCACTTACACATTGAGAAATCTATTTACACTTGTGACATTATCCAAAAGCATCCAAATTTTAAAAACCCTCAAAGTAACAGTCCAAAATCCAAGTCTAAATACACTAATGCAAGTTCAAAGTTGCATGTTTTCAAGTATCAAAAGCCAAAGAGTTACATTGTATTCTAGGGGAACATTACTGAGCACACATATACATATGTGGGAGAACTATGTGTTGTTTGATCCCTATTTAGAGTATTAGAATGTAAGTAATGCTCAACCACTTAGTGAGGTGTGGTTGGGGTTTTCCAACCCATATTTTTACCCCCTTTTCCTAGGTCAAGATAGTGTCAAAAATAGAGCTAGGGTTGCAAGAAAAAGGAGGAAAAAAATTGAATCTACTCACAGGAACAAATATCAAGAATTATTAAAAATCATCCTAATAAGCAGGCACATCGATCTATGGTAAAACATATCATAAAATCATATAGGGAAAATTATAATAGACAATGGACATGTTTGGTTTTCATAGGTTTTTTAGTGTTTGCTAATAGATTCTTAGTATATTTTGATACTCTGATGTGAGTTGAGTGAACACATACCCATTTTAGACTATTTTAGATGACTATGCATAGGCAATGAGCAAAAGAAAATAGTAAATCAGTTAAGCGACTTATCTTTTATCATTCTATATTTAGTAATTGAAATTAATTCTCTAATATCATTTAGATTTGTATAATGAATGATATACCTTATGTAGTTTGAATTTTAATAGTTTTATACTTGTTTAGACATCCTAAATCCAATATATGTTAAAATATTATGGTGAATGTGACCTTTACTTCAAGCATGGAAAACTTTAGATCTTTAACCCTTAGGGTTTTATATTTATTTTGCATTAGGGTTTTAAATCTAATTTTTGAGTTCCCCTTATTAGGCAGTAATCTATCCATTTTGGCTATAGCCTTTTTGATGTTTTCATGATCATATTATATGTCATCTAATAAAGCTACATCTTGTGTCCCTATCAAGAAAATTTCAAGGTTAAGTGGTGTTGAAATTGAACATAATCATATTCCTTTGGTCCAACCATGTGTGTATCTGCAATCTAAAATTTCTAAAATAAATGAAATTCAAATTCTTTCTTATTATATTGATGCAAATGTTAATAATGACAAATAGAAATAGAGGAAAATGTTGTTAATGATGATAATCCTAGAGTTTAAAATGCATATGAAGATGATAATGAAAAGAAATATCATGGTTAAAGACATCTTGATGAACTTAATGGCATAGATCCTACATAAGTTGCAACACTTTTTTATTATTGGGTAAGATCTTGAAATTAATCCTAGAGGATAAGAATGTAGAGAATGTTAAGGTATCCATAGATGACAAACCACATGATGGACCCTTTAATAATACTAAACTTCTTTTTATAATCAAGAATTTCACAATAGGTGTTTAGATTGGTATTCATATTGTTATTGTTTATATGTCTACACCTATGGCTATGCATGTGATGCCCACCCATGGTGTGGGGGAAACACATAATACTCCTTGGATTTATATGACTCTTCCTACATAAAATAAGTTTGTGCATTTTAGGGTTACTACTCATGTGACATCATCTATAGTTACACACTCTTCTATGTCTATTGATCAAACCTTGGTGTAAACTATTCTCTATATTCAATCTAAACTTTCACAATTGGAACAACCTTCTTCTAGAGTGGGTTATTTGATAGATTTTCAAGCATTATTACACTACTCATTGGCCCTAGATATTTCACCTTATCCCTTATAGGATTTTTTTACCTAATATTACATTATATGATGGTAAAAGTGAATAATAACATCTTAGAGCCTTTCACGTAGGCATGTTGGGACTATGAATATAATGTTAAGTTATTGATCGAATTGCATCTAAGGAGATTTAATTACTATGATTTGATATGGTTCTATGATCTGCCCTTCCAAAAAGTTCATGCCTTTAATTCATTTTTTTTATAAGTTCTTATCACAATTTGCTATCAACATCAATGAAAATTTATCCTATACTCAAATTATAAAACTTAAGCAAGGACCCAATGAACCAATCAATGAGTATGTACTTATTTACAACATTATGCTCTCTAAAATGACAAATCCCATGGTTGATAATTAGTTGAAAGACATATTCAATCAAAGTTTGCTTACTCCATTGCATGAGTTTGTTATGTTTAAATGCTTCCAATGTTTCAATGAATTATATCATATGGTCAAATATTGTGAAGTAAATCTCCTTGATATGAATAAGCTAAAGTATGGTTGGGCCCCATCCTCTAACATATTCGAAATTTTTTAGAATAAATCAACTTTCAAATCTAAAGCAAAGGATATTAATAATGAGTAAAAATCAATAGTTAATGTAGTGTCACAACCTACTAATTGACTTGTCTTATTAGCTCCATAAAGAAGGAAAACTACATGATTATCCAAACCTGATCATAATACATTATAGAAGCTACTTGAGTGTAATCTATATCTCCCTCCACAAAAGGAGGTTGATATAAATAGGTAACAATCTAAGGGGTTCGGTATCAATGCATACTTTAATTATCATAAATGCACAAGACACTTTACAAATAGATGCTTTGGGTTAAGACATATAATGTAGGATCTAATTGATGAAAATATTATTGAGAGCAATAATGTTAATACATTTATGAGTGATTTAGTGGAAAGACTTAATGGGAATGCAAAGCTAAGGATCTTTTTTCATCCCTTTCCAAATCATGTGGAAAAAGAGACCAAGGCTAACTCTGAGGTGCAATGACATAAAAAACATGTGATCCTTCAACTTATTATGCTTATAAGACTAAAGAGGAACATCCTATTGATGGTTTTATATGTACACTTAAAGATGCATAAGTCCATATACCTATTATCAAATTAGATGATCATGAGATTATTGACGATGATTCTATTAATGCACCATTGTTTGTGTGTACTTACATTGACTCACATCTTATAAATAATGTCATGAAAGATAACAGGTTAAATGAAAACATTTACACTATGACATTACTTACTAGTATTGGATACATACATGAGGATTTTATTGGTAGAAAAAGATGATGAAAGGATTCAATAGAAAGAGGGAAAACCCTCTTAGGAGTATTGTGTTATATCTTATGGTAGGGCTTTCAAGATTTGCAACTTGGTTTTTAATTCTATCTAATATAAGAAGATTTGGTACATTACTAGGATGTCTATGGATACATAATATACATGTAGTACCATCTTTGGTACATCGATATGTGAAGTGTATCCATATAAACTAAGTGGTTATAGTCCTAGTTATTCCATATGAACATTTCATTCAACTAAAAACATTTCTTATGAAACCTTCCCCATTACATGATATATAAGTTATATGTTCATTTTATAAAGGTAGTTCAAAGATAGGTGTAGACATCTAAATCTGGCCACCAATACCCTCCAATCAAGATTTTGACCAATTTCCACCAAAATGAACAATTTAGCCTAAAAACTCTAGAACACACATTAAAAGCTTTGAATCTGACATATTCAAGTGCCAATTTTGGCTAGAGTATCATTAAATGGGGCAATACAATTTATGGACCAGCTAACTTTGATCAGATCATTTCGAGTCAAAATGCCAATTTTGCACTCGGGTGCTCTAGATTGCTCTTTTTTGTCAAATATCTTCCACAAGACATGTACCTTTTTTATTTATTGTTTGTAACATCCTAAATGGGAATACGGTTCCAATGCATCTGACATTGACTTCCAATTCCAATCCAGTCAAATTTTAGACCAATAATAAGGCATTCTGATCAATTTGAGTAATATATGCATAAAGTGATTAATCATGCTTAAGATATAATTAAACCAAATTAGATCCTAATTAATAATTCCATGTAAACTTGTTGAATACTTATTTTTGTAAATGAATATTGAATATCTACATCATCAAGTGACCTCATTTCTTGGGAAGTGGCCATAAATGCCATAAATATCAGGATTATGGGTCTCCCATGCCTCATCAATGCCCTCTATACCTCTTAATTGTTCCTCTATCCCAAATATTGATGAGCCTATTTATGGATTTTAATTACATGATTGGATTAATCCTTATTCACACATCTCAATCTTGATATGGATGATTCAGAATGATTTTGATCAATCTCAAAAATCTATAAATAGAGAGGCCATGAACATCATTTCTAAGTCTTGATAATGCAAAGTTATAATGCATAAATGATCCAAAAGCTATTGAAATTAGTGTTACCATGCCAAACTTATTCCAATCTAATCCAAGCCAAAGCCACAAGGTGCCAAGGATAAGATAATATATCCAAGCCTCATTTGATGAAGACTACATGAGCACAAGCCGAGCAAGCCACTACAATAAGCATTTTGGAGCATCCAATGAAGGTAAAAAAGGGTTTATTTTGCATTTTAGTTTTGTGTTTTATTCATTTTTTTTAACTAAGCTCTTCCTAGTGTCTAGGCCTAGAGATGTTATGCTAGTTAGTGTGTTTCTTTCATTTTGTTTTCATTTTGAAACTAATACGATACTAACCATCGTCTCTTGAGTCAAATTCCTAGTTCACATAATGGCACACCCGATGGGATCAAATACATCCCAAACATGAAGAAGATCATTTTGAAACTTTAAAATCTTCATTTGGATCATTAAAACTTTTATAATTTGATTTTCTAACTTTGTTTTGTCAATTTTCTTTGTCACAAGTTTACATAGTAACCATCGTCAGTTAAGTAAACCATCACCGGTCTGTATAACTGTCATCGATTAACTTAGTAAAAATGAAATCAATCTGCATAACCATCTTTGGTTAGTAAGTGTAACCATCATCAGTTAGTATAAATGATGTCAATCACTGTGTTTTTCTTAAAAACACAAACCTAAGAGCTAATAGGCCATTTTAAAATGCTTGGTTTGGGGTCATACGAACTCCATTTTAGATGATTTTTCTTTTAAACCACATGTTTTATCCTAAATTTTTAGAATTTGAAATTATTTTAGCTTCAATTTTCATATATTTTTCAAAAAAAATTAAACTCTATTTAAAATGTTTCTAATCTAATATATTTGCTTTTGGGGTGATGCCATAAGGGTAGATAGGTAACCAGCGGCCTTGAAACTTGCTATTAAGACATCTTTGGCATGATTTTAAAATGAATTAGGAATATTGTTTTTGGTTCTTAATGAAACATTTAGGTGCTTAAGTGAATGTTTTCATAACTTAAGCTTTCAAAGTTCACAATCTTAAGACCAAGGGGTCAAATGAACACCACCCAATCTTTTGAATTTGGTGCTTAAAAATGAACTCATCTTTATAAAAGTTTTTGGTATTCAATAGTTGATTGATCTAATTTTATTTAGAAAAGAGAGGGGTTTTACGTGTATACTCTTCCATTTGTCTCCTTTAGGGAACCCTTGAAATCAAAAGCATCATTCCTATTGCAAAAAGCCTAGTCCAAAGCTTAGAAAGAATGTCGTCTAAAGCACTCCCCAAAAACTTGTTAAAGTTTGGGTGACCTTGAAAAAAACCCTAAAGTATTTATTTTTATGTCTTTCATTTCATTGCATCTTAGCTTATGAGGGAGACTTCATTACCTCTTGTAAGTTTTTTAGGGAAGCTTTGACCCAAGGTTTCATCTCTCGATATTGACTTCATTTGGCTCCATATTAGAGTTGCACATGGGACGTATGTGCATTTGGACATCGCACTACACTGAGTGAACAACAAGATGTAGTGGTTGTAAAAGTGACTAGACCTTTTTACAACTATCCAATGCCATGGTCACCTAATTTTTGTGTTTGTCTTTTACATCATTTGACGTGAAAGTCATTATGCAATTGATTCCCCTAGAAACATTCGAAAGCTTTCTAGTTTAGTCAACCCCACATTGCCATACCTTTGTTAGGATTTGGACGATTATACTTAGTGTATTTTGGCCATTTATAGTACTTGGTGTTTTTGAGACTAAAACTTATTTTTTTGTTTATAAACCATGTCCAAATCAATTTGTTTATATGTCACTTTTTTAAATAAAGAGGTGTTATGCTAGTCATTTTACACCACACTTGTGCCTTGAAATTTTTGTTAAACTTGTTTGTATATGTGTCATTTGAGTTGTAGAGGGTAGTGTTACATTTCCAAAATCATATCAAACCATTTTGCCTTTAAATATTTTGAAGCATAACATATATCACATCATTCGAGCATGCTTACACTATTAGGCTGCTCAATTTGATCAAGACTAGTTTACCTTGTATCAGAAACCATTGTTTCAAACCATGTCATGTATACCATTTAGACCTTTGTCTTGTGTTATCATGTTTTCCAATCTTATCTAGATTGTTTGATCAAATCTAGTTTTCAATTAGCCTTGTCAAGTTTAGATTCAAACATTGATTGATTTCATTTTAGGCCTTAATTCATTTGACTAATACATATATCTTTCTCCTTTGGGTTGTATAATTTTGGTTAATTGATTACCCAAATTTGAAAAATATTGATGGTTTGTTTCTTCAGTACTTATCCTTATCAATATTTGTGCCTTTATTTGGAAAAACATAGTCTTTCTTCAAAGAGCCTTTTGTCTTATGCCTTATGCTAAATGATCATGTTTATGCTTGATTCTGTGTGTCGGGTCTATGTCAAAGTTATTTTCAAACTTGTTAGATTAAATCAAATCACATCAACCTTTGTTTCAAGTTTAGCTTTTGACACCATTTCTCCAAAATTCCTAGCATATGCATGTTTGTTTGAGCCTAGATTTTGACTCCGCATTTGGACAAAAGACCTAGTAACTCAACTTTTCCCTTTCCTAGTTTAGACCTTGTTTGGAACACTTTGACATACCAATTTTTATTCAAATGCTTGACCTTTTATGTGTATGACATTTGAAATTAGACATTTGATGTTATACTATTTTATGCCAAGTCTTAACATAAATCATTTTAGAGATATAGCTCCACCTTCAGACCACATTGGAGATACAGCTCCACCCTTTTGACCAAGTTAGATCAAGTTTGAACCATTTGTACTTTGGACATAGTTTTTTTGGAGTTTGTATAACTTTAATCCTTTTTATTTTTGTATCTTTCATCATTTATGTGGATATGTATAGCTACACCTATGGTGGAGTCATGCATAATCTAACTTATGATAGAATGGTCACATAAAATGGCTTTTATGGCTTTAGTCAAGACCCTAATAATGCTAATATGGTTTTTGAGACAGATTTCTATCTACCTCATAATAATCATTCATGGGAACAAAGTCACAAACTAGCTTATAATCCAACTCGAGACCTTGATTGGTATGAAGAGGCTTGTGAGGATAAATTTGAAGACCCAACCATAGACAATGTTGTTTGAGATATGGATCCATACCCTCTTTACAATAATCATTACATGGAACATAATCAAGAACTAGCTTATGAGGCAACTCACAACTGGGATGATATGGTTTATGAGGAAGACTTGGATGCTTTCACTTATGTGAGTAATTAGGCTCCACCACATCATACCCTTTCTATTCTAAGACCATAACATTACATCATTCCCATACCAAGACCTCATCCTTTGGCTTGTGTGAGAAACCAAGCTCCACAATGCCCAACCATTTCTATACCATGACCTCATCCTTTGGCTTGTGAAAGCAACTAGGATCCACAACACCCTTTCATCCTTTTAGGACCTAGTCCTTTGACTTATGTGAGCAATCAAACTCCACACCACCCTATCATTACCATCTCAAGGCTTTTTCCTTTGGCTCATATAAGCAATCATGCTCCCTAATGCCCTACCATTATCTAATTGCAAGTCATTCCTCATCTAAAACCAATATCATCCAAACCTCAATTGATCTAATCATTTGAAGACCAAGCTATGTTCAAAACTGGTATTTTCCAACTCATTAAAAACCAAAGCCTAGACAACCAACCAATCCAAGATGTTTTTATTGAACCAACCACTTATGATAAGTCAACCTGTGATGAATCACCTATGAATTATATACTAGTTATAGAGGAGTCTCACATTGATGAGCCAATCTTTACTAAACTAAGTCACTTATTAATGATTATAACCACCTTTAGGCAAACTATTACCTTGACCATCTGTCTATTTTTCAAAATCCTCCTATTGACAAGCCAATCTCTGAGGAATTGTCTCTTGACATTTTTCCCATCCTAGAGGAGTCCCACTTTGATAAACCAATTTTTTTGGAGCCTATTATACCATCATAGGACATTACTTATCCAAAACCAAATATTCAACAAGACATCATTCTAATAGAGTACCCATTAGATGAAGAATTAGAGTTAGAGTTAGTTTCTATTCTTGAACTAACATCAGATTTACCATCAAAATTTGAATCAAAATCAGTCTCAATATTAGATTCAGAGTCCCTTGAGTTAGAATTAGATTCAAAAGAAGAATATTTTCATGGTTATTACAACATTTGTTACACATACCTTGTAGATTAATTTGAATACATTTGTGATCCTTCTATGGTTTTTTAGGATGAGTACTTCAGCTTTGACACAAGTTATCCTAGTATCTTCTATGAGGATTATTTACCCTCTCCCCATTCCATTACTATTATATAAGCCATTACCATCAACCAAAATAGCCATATCATTGAAATTCCATCTCCCATAAGTGTTGATTAGGACCAATAGAATCACACTTTATTAAACTACATCTATGGCGATGTAGTAGTTGAAGAAGAATAAGGAGGCTAAGACCACATTCATGCAAAACAAGAACATTCTCCGAATGAAACCTTTTCAAAGGTGCTAGGGGACAATCAAAGTTAGAACTTAGCATCTTCTAGTGAAATTTTTTTAGAATCACTAGAAGACAATCAAAGTCAAAAGTCAACATTCCTTAGTGAAACCTTTTTGAAGGTGAAAACCTCATTGAGGCACCAATAGATGAGCAAAAAAAAATTCACTACTTGATGAAGACAAAATCAAATATTAACTCAAAATAACTTCTAATCTATAGCCTAATAAGATGGTAGCTACTCTCAAGATCAAACAAAAAAAAAACTTGGTGGTCCTATCGAGAGAACAAGTCTTCAACCCCACCACAACCAAAGTTATGTTGAATCTAGTATCATCAACATTATATGTGATTGAACGTCTCGATCTTCATTTATTTCCCAACCATTCCACATTCCATTGTCATCTACCATTCCATTTCAAAATCAAACCTACCATCCAGTATTTATCCTTATTTACCATATGTGGTGGCACTTTCCTTTATATGGGCTACAAAGATACCTTGTCTCAACATTTGAAAGAATCTAAATCAATGACCAACGAAAATCACAAAAGCATTTTTGACAACTTAATCTGCATTGAGTTCTTGATAGAACATATATTCAGATGACGTATAGGCTAGAAATTAACATGATCAAGTATTTTGTTTATATCATTTGTTGATTAGGACATGCATCTCCCCATAAACAAGAAAAAAATAATCAAAAACCACACCTAGGACAAAAACATATACCATACCATTTCACATTACCATGCCATTGTCATTGTTACATATGCCTATTCATCATTATCACAGATCCTACCATTTACCCCATCACTTGGAGGCAACCCTCTCAACATCCTTATCATTCTACCACCCTACCAGTCCATCATTATCCTAGAGCACAACCATACCATCATATCATTCCATTCCTATCTAGACCAAAGCCTATTTTCAGTTATCCTATCCAATCCTATTTTGATCTTGTTCATTTGGCTCTTCCCACACCTTTTGTGAGGGGATTCTAATCAAGTTTTAATAATCAATCAAGTACATGTTTAAATGATAATCTATGAAATTAGTGTGATAATTGATCTGGCAAGATATCTTTCATCCTATCAAGTTTGTTTATGTGAGCTTGATTATAACTGCCTATGGGCAAATCAATGTCTCACTAGTCTTGCTACTAATTATAACTTCCTTTAGGCAAATTAGTATCATTGACCTATGTGTATCCTAGTTATAACTGCCTATGGGAAAACTAGGGGAAACACTTGTTTATAATGCATTATCGCATTACCTTGCCATTGTTGTTTTCATTTGACTAGCCATTTACTAGATTTGATAACTTGTTGGAACCTAGTTGGTTTTTCCCTAGCTTTTATATGGATGGAATTACTATGACTTGAGGTCTCTTTAGGACTATATGGGTCATGCTCAATTCATGTTGAGGTCACCTTAGTCCCCCTTTCCATACTATCTCACCATTTTATGAGCAACCTAAGCCAAATGCTCTCACCATTTTGTAAGCAGGTATCATGTCATTCTCGATCAAATTAAGATACCTCAAAATTCCAAAAACATTCAAATATTTTAAAAATCCAAAAATATTTGTCCTATCTAAGCCTAGTCAGTTATCATCAATCCAATTTAATGGGGCATTCTCATTATTAGGATGCTTTCTTTTGCTTTTGTTTTTAGGCTTTTTATTTGTTTCTTTATTTTAGGTTATTTTTTTGTTTGTTTTTATATTTGTTTGTTTGTTTATTCACTTGCTTTTTTGTTTTCTTTCAGCACTGTTGCCTCAACTCAGTTTGTATGCATTCATGGGTGATTATTTGAACACATTATTCTTGAGTCTATACATATTCATATTTCAATATTATCATCATGGATTTTATCATTGGTGTATTATTTTCAAGTGTTTATTAGATCGAGAGTCAGTCCTTATGCATATTTTGGGATAGTATTCATGGTATTCTATCATGAAGCCTACCATTACATGATACATCAAAAATTAGCTTCAAAAAGGTCTATAATCAATGGAGATATAATTTTCTCCTTGGTACCTTGGCAAATCCTTCCATCCCACCCTTGAACAAATCAACCCATTAACCATTATAGTTGTATCATTGTTAATCAGGATGAGCATTTCCTCATTGATAAGTATAGTTGAATCATTCACACTAATCAATCTTATTCTTCTATCCATCTCTTTCATCACTTTGTATCCACTCATCTTTAATTTGTATTCCAAGTTATATCCTTGAGTTATGCTTGCTAATCATCCCTAACTGGGGCACAATCATCTTTAGGCAATCTAGGTCCTCTTAATGATTATAACCGCCTATGGAAAAATCATTATTTTGACTTTTATTCTTGATTATAATAACCTTTGGGTAAATCAACATCCTTTTTACATCAATGTAAGCATTTTCTTATTTGGATTAATCTCAACCACAAGTTAATTCTACCTTTCTTCTTGTTTCTTTTTGAGGGACTACCCATCAACAAATGTGATGGACACTCCCTCGAGGGGGCATCATCATAGGCTTCCCAAAACCATTTGAATCTTTGTTCTTCAACCATCATCTTATTTTTGTCATATAAGACTTTTATCATTATTTGAGAAGACATTATAATGCTTATAGCTTGCAATGCCCTCCCAAATAAGGGCAAACTATAGACATCTAAATCTAGCCACTAATAACCTCCAATTATGCTTTTGACCAATTCCCACCAAAAGGCATAATTTGGCTTTAAAACACTAAAACATGCATTAAAATCTTTGAATCTAACATATTCAAGTGCCAATTTTGGCTAGAGTATCATTAAATGGGGCAATGCAATTTATGGGCTAGCTAACTTTAATCAAATTATTTTTAGTTAAAATGCCAATTTTGCACTTGGGTGATCTAGATTACTCTTTTCTATCAAATCTCTTGCATGAGACATGTTCCTTTGTTATTTTATTTTGGTAACATCCTAAATGGGAATACGGTTCTAATATATCTGACATTGACTTCCAATTCTAATCTAGTGAAATTTTGAACTAATAACAAGGCATTCTAATCAATTTGAGTAATTTGTGCAGAAAGTCATTAATCATGCTTAAGAGATAATTAAACCAAATTATAGCCTAATTAATAATTCCATATAAACTTGTTGAATGCTTATTTTTGAAAATGAATATTGAATATCTACATCATCAGGTGACCTCATTTCTTGGGAAGACACCCCTAGGCCATAAATGCCACACATATCAGGATTATGGGTCTCCCATGCCTCATCAATGCCATCCATGCCTCTTAATTATTCCTCTATCCCAAATATTGATGATCCTATTTATGGATTTTAATTACATAATTGGATTAATCCTTAGCCACACATCTCAATCTTGAGATGGATGATTCAGGTTGATTCTGATCAATCTCAAAAATCTATAAATAGATAGGCCATGAACATCATTTCTAAGTCTTGATAATGAAAATTTATAATACAAAAATTATTCCAAAATTTATTGCAATTAGTGTTACCATTCCAAAATGATTCCAAGCTAAGCCAAGCCAAAGCCACAAGGTACCAAGGAGAAGAGGAGATAGCCAAGCCTCCTTTGATGAAAACTTCATGAGCACAAGCTGAACAAGCCACTACAACAATCATTTTGGAGCATCTAAGGAAGGTAAAAGAGGGTTTATTTTTAATTTCAAATGTGTATTTTATTCATGTTTGTTAAATAAGCTCTCCCTAGTGCCTAGGCCTAGAGATGTTATGCTAGTTAGTGCATTTCTTTCATTTTGTTTTCATTTTGAAACTAACATGATACTAACCATCCTCTCTTGAGTCAAATTCCTAGTTCACAATAGGTAATTGATCTTTCTCATAGAGTAGTGTTTTATCTTCCATTACATTAGAGGTATATTTAGGTCCCATAATAGACTTTAACTAGTTTACCATGTCCTAACTTGATTTTACAGAATTGTCCACGTGTTCCATAGTGGACACCATCTTATGTTCCTTGTGCACTCCAAAATTCATAGGTTACTATGGTGTTTACATAGTATCATATGGGTTATGATGATAATGTTGTATATGTCATAGTTTGTAATCACTTTTCATATTCCAATACAGATACATATGTTACTACTTGCCCATGGTAGAAGATATTTTATTTAAATAGTGTAAAACTTGTATGTGAGCATCCCATTTCTTGGATCATTATTAGCACAAGCATATTTCATATTCAAAAATACAAAAAATAAAATAAAAAAATCATGACCTTTACATGACATGTTTTACTAGTTACATGATTAATTAATGTTAGGTATCATATATACATGGTAGATTACATATCCATTCTCTACACACATGTTTTTCATAGTATACATGAATGGGTGCAAGACATACAAGTTACATATGATACATGAACATACATATTTGGGGCATTCCTTACACCTAGGGTTTACCTTTTTACATTAGAGGCATGCCTACACTAGGGGCATATGTATACATTTATACATGTTATATCTTTCTATGACCATTTATTGATTGTTTTAAGATACTTAGACTAAGTCTACATGAATGTATATTATATATGCTCATTAAGGTCATATATTCCATGGATATTTTAATTTTATATTCTTTAATGATGACATGACTTGTTTATGTATACTAGCATTACTTGTTCTATGTGTGTTGTTTTTGTTGTGTGTTACATGGTGTGATAACTTTTTATGCATTGTATTATGTGATGATGGTTACATGTTAGATTTTGTTTTCTATGACTAAATATTGATGGATGTTAAATTTTATGACTATTTATGTGTATTACATTGAGTGATATCTTGTTTGTTTCTATGAGTCTATTGTGTGTGGTCAGGTAATGTGCCAATTATGTCAAGGATCCTCTAGTCCATGTAATGGCCATGTTATTTATGCTAGGTTGGAGTTGATTCATGTGTTTATTTATTGTGTGTGTCACAATCATGACATTATGTGAATATATGTGTGATTCTATGATGGTTATTGAGCTTTTGGTGTCAAGATTGATTCACACATTTATTCTTTTGTGTGTAATTCCATGATTGATTTCATGCATCTTATTTATGGATTATTATTGAGTATTTATGATTGTAATTACTATTATTTAATACATAATTTGTATATCTTATTGACATAACACTTGTATACATTGGGTTACATGTTTCATATGTGCATGATTAACCAAATCCTTATATGATGACATATCTAGTCATGTTATCACACATGCTTTACATGCTTAAATATTTTATATATAACATGATATGTATAATTATTTTCTTTTTAGATGAGTGATTTGTAGACTACATCCCTCACCTCAAAATGGGGGTATACTAGTGAACTTGTCCTAGATGTTTATGCTTTGATAGTTTTTTGATTTAGATTTTGAGTCAAATCATGTGATTTAGATGAGAGAGATTGGGAAAAATTGATAGATTTACAAATACGTGAGACATAGGTTAGGAATTTTATATGATCATTAGAGAAAATTATTAAATTCTATAATATTATGAGACAGATTACATGCAATAAATTGAACAAATTTATCATTCTAGACAAACTAACATACATATTATGGCATCTATGTGACATTTAGGTGTAGATGGATTAAATATGGGGGGCATGAATTTTATTCATGCATACTATTTTCTATTTATATGTTGGGGATAAATGGTACTACATAATTAATTTGGATCTAAAAAATTTCTATAGTGCTTAATTTATAATTTCAATTTACATACAAGTTTATTTTAGGGCTCCACCTTTTACATACAAACCTGGTTCAAGGTTTTGAAAAAAGATTTATGATGATATTTTGAGTAGTGCATTTGAGGTTTTACATCACTCAAATTTATATCACTTCTTAGTCTCCATCAGGGTTTTATGCATTTATATTTCTCAACCCATGGTTTTAACAGTGGCTTCTCCTTGGGGAATTATCAACCCATGGCATTCTCTAAAGAGTTCAAAGGGTAGCTTGGTTTACACAGTGTATTCATTCCTTTAATTTTCAATTTCAATTAGGTAAATGATTTGTGATAATTTTATATTTTCTATCATGAGTGGACATTATTTTCTATATGTTTCCCTGCATGTTGACATGGAGTAAGATATATTTTGGGGATACATGTCAACATCAAGTGTGCTTAAACACAGTTACCAATATTTTTTATTTTATCCTTACAAACTAGAAATTTTTATATTGTACTAAAGGATGGAATTTATAGAAACCTAAATTTGGTAATATACACATGGGAACATCAATTTTGACTTATCTTTGGCATGCATAGCTTGTGTGTACACATTTGACTCTTGTTCACATTCTTCCCTATCCACTTATCTATGTATGGATTTGGCCAACCTAATTTTCCACCATTAATATTCAAGATATCCCTAATATGTGATAGAATGATCCATTATTCTAAGTATGTTATCATCATATTCTAGATCACTTATTTTCCTCTTTAGATAGTGTTGGCAATAATTAGACAATGGCAATTACCGATAGTGTGTGCCTTCATCAATAGTGTTTTAGGACTTGTAATGCATATTTTTAAAATTCAGATATGTCTCTTCAATCAACCTATACACATTTCACATGTCATTTATGTGTGAGAATTCCAAATAATCATTTATAAATACAATACAATCCTAAGGTCTTAATAACCTAGTAACTACTTGGCAATTACATTGAAAATCATTTTCATGTTGAGAGATCTATTTGCACATCATTAAGTAATTATCCAAAACATTCAAATATGAAAAAAATTAAAAGGAACAGTCATGAAAACAAAGTTTAAACTCTAATTCAAGGTCAAATTTACATGTTTTCAAGTATATAAATCCAAAGAGTTGCATTACATTCTAGTGGAACACTATTGAGAACACACACACATATGTGGGAAAACTACATGTGGTTTGAGCCCTCTTTAGAGTATTAAAACATATGAAATGATCAATCACTTAGGAGGGAGTGGTTGAGGTTTTGCAATCCATATTTTATCCCATCTTTTCTAAGTGAATCAGGTGTCAAAAGTGGGGCTAGGCTTTGACGCAAAATTAAGATAAAATAAAGATTTGTGCATAGGATTAAGGTCTAAAAAATATATGGAATCATATTAATAAGTAGGCATAGAAATCTGTGATAAAATATCATGGAAATTTACACAAGAAAAATTGTGGAAAAAGTTAATGGATCTAATTGCCATAGGTGTCTGGGCTTCACTAGCAGTGTCCTACAAAATTTTGGTAGTCTATTTTCTAAGCCTAATAGTCGTAGATATATTTCAAATCATTTTAGATGATTATGCACATGAAATGAGTAAAAAAAAACAAAATATTAGGTAAGTGCCTCATCCCTTAGTCATTTTTATATATATTAAGTGTAATCAATCTATATTAAGCAATTCACACTTGTGTGGTTTTTGTTATATCTTATGCAATTTGAATTTCAATAGTTTTATAATTGTTTAGATTAATAAGTATATAAATAAATAAAATATAATGAAGAAAATTATGGGGTGATCATGACCCAAGAAAATGAATCTATAAACCATATATTATAAAAATGTTATGTTATAAGTTAAGTGATGTAATACCTTAACCACATTGCCCCAAGTAATAAGGTACCCCTTTTTGGAACCATGAAATTAGGTTCTATGTAAAATGATCAAGTGATACACATGAATATAAACCCAGAGTACTTACATAGTTACCATCATTCACAATTTTTACATCATTCTTCAATATAGAAAATAAATAAAATTTTATGCATGAATAATTGTATGCCCCATGTGATCCAAAATGTCCCAAAAAATAATTTATAATACTAATATTTGTTCCAAAATATCATATAAAATCACAATTATTCCTCAAAATCATCTAGAATATGTCTTAATCTAACCCATATGAGCATATAATATGTCCTATAATGTGAAATTATCTATCTAGCATGTCTAAATTTCCTAGATAAGCCCATTATATTCCCCCTTTTTGATATGAGGGATGAAGTATGTGAACCACTCATCTCAAAAGAAAGAGTTGTGAGCATCATGTGTAATATATAAAAAATGATCATGTAATGCATATGTGTAAATATGATAATATATGTCCTTATATAAATATTTTAACCATTGTAAACACACATGAAACATGTAACCCAAGGTAAAAGCAATAATTTTTATTCATACACAAGATATACTCATGATAATTCATTTGAAAATATGTGTCAGATGTCGAAAGATATGTCAATGAAGTATTCAGTAATTAGAATCATAGTAGATGCATGATATAAATCATGGAAACATAAAGTAGTACTAGATAACACATGGTATAAATTTGCATGATATAAATCACACACCAAACATATATTAATAGTAGTTTGATTTTAGTTTACAGATCTTTGAGACATGTTATTCCTAGAAGTGGGAAAATAATATGTCACATCTAGGAATAACATGTCTCAAAGATCTGTAAACTAAAATCAAACTACTATAAATTGTGTGCATATGTCATTATAGGATAACTAGTGTGAATGTTTGAATCAGGATAATAAAATGAAAGGAAAGGAATTAAAAACACGATAATCAAGTGAAAAGTAAGGGTTAAAAGATTTATCAAAGTAAACACATATGTATAGTGTAGAATAAATAGATAAATAAATAAGTCAACATAGAATAAGGTGATGAAGTAAGAAAATAATAAGAAGCAATGTACAGTAAACTATGTCAAAATTAACCTAATATCCCATTAATGGGTTGATCAAGTTGAGGTATTATATCCATTGGTGAAAATGTCACGTGCCAAGGTGTAGCATGTATGTCACTACCAAAATTTAAAAAATAGTGACAAGTTGTAGAAGATCTAAAATCGATTGTATAATTGAAATAATCATATATGTATTGTATAGGTCTAGTAGACAAAGTAACATGTGGACTCTTTTGTATGTCAATAGAATGCATCAATGCTCATTGTGAAACACACTCACAAGATTGAAATAATACTACCTTGGGACATGGTTAACTAGATAATATATGATAAACTCAAATAGGCCATTGATGTAAAGTGTGTCAAAGAATTAGTTGTTTAAGAAAATAAATCACTTGTCATTGTAATGGAATCTGCATTGTTTGTGGAGGCATCACATGTGTAGGTTGCACAATATGTGGTCATAAAATCATAGTAGGAAATGAATTGGCCTATATATGGTACTTATATGGAACACCCAAAATCATAATTTATCATTATGGATATGGTTTAAGCATCGATGTAACAAAGATTGTAATACAAATATCTTATGTATCCATGGTCATCCTAATATCATGTCAAATGTGATAGTATTAGGAAAACTAAGAACCAAGTATAAATAGTCATAGGTCTTATAATGAGTAGTAAGACAATTCTCCCAATAGGGTTTTGTCTTTATCCATCAAATCATTTTAATGTTTTTTTGTACCAATCAAATATCAATGCATGTACCTAAAACTAATAAGTAATGGCATCATGCTTATTTTTTCAATTGACTCATTGTTTACCATAACACTTTATCTATGAAGTGAATCAATGAAATCACTTAAGCATAAAGTAACACTAGTAGAATCACCATCAATAATATTATGGTCCTTAAATGTAAGCATATGTCATCATATTTGTGTATGCATAAGTGTGGTGATAAAAGTGTCTCTAAGATGAGCCTCCTTAGTTCTACGAGCATAGGAAGTTGGAGGAGGGTGTGTACTGTAATTCATATGTACATTGTTATTAGCCTTGATTTCTTGTGCCTCATGCTTTGGAAATGGATCAAAAAATATCTTAAGCTTTACATTTAATTGTCAAACTGAATCATTGATAGGTGTGTTATTATTGTTAAGCTTAATAGTATTGTTCTCAATTAGATATTGTATATTATGTCATAAAGTGAAACACATATTAGTCAAATGTCTTGAGAATCTATGCCAGTCATAATATGCATTAATAGTGAAATCATGAAGTTGTGTCCTTTTCATTTCAATCTCCATAGGTGGAGGAAGGGGTATGAGATTGCAATCAAGTAGTTTTTACAACACCATATGAGGAGGTTTTAATAATCATGTAAATTACCTCCATGGAGGAGAAAAAAAGGACAAATGTGTTATGAGGTTGTGAAATCACATTAACTATTATTTTAGCCTTATTATTAGTATCATTAATCTTAGATTTTAATGATTCTTTGATTTGAAATTTAGCATTATAATATGTTGGAGGCTGGTCCCATACTTTAATTTATTCAAGCCAAGAAGTTTAACCTCACCTTTTTTAGTCATATGACACATGTCATCAAAATATTAGAATGTTAGAACATAATATACTCATGGATGGTCATAAGTAGGCCATGTTTGAAGATATCTTTTAATTATTTGTCAACCATAGGATTTTTTATTTTTGTAAGCATAGTCTTGTAACAAAGCATATAGTCACTAATGTGTTCATTAGA
Organism: Torreya grandis; assembly: GCA_037957365.1. NCBI lineage: Eukaryota > Viridiplantae > Streptophyta > Pinopsida > Cupressales > Taxaceae > Torreya > Torreya grandis. The sequence goes on along the minus strand of JARHVA010000784.1, from coordinate 2,776,215 downwards.
TCCTTATTTAACTTGTGCAATTTGATCATTGGAGACCTTCTCACTAATGTTGGTATATAAATGAGCTAATAATTGGTCAGTCAAATGATTAAAATCATGTACTAATTGAAGAGGAAGGTCATAAAACAATTGCAAGGCATGGTCCTTAAGACTCATAGGAAAAAGCTTTGTTAGTAATTTATCATTAGATGCATAATCTAAATAATTTACATGAAGGCTTTAAGATGTTGTTATAGATCACCTTTACCATCAAATGATGTAATATTAGGTGAAACAAATCCTATAGGTAAATAATATGTGGGAATATTTGAGGCCAATGGGTTATGTAATAATTATTGATAATTTGTGGTATGGATAATCTATTAGAACCTTGGATTGAAGGTTGTAAATCTATTATACAAGTTCTTGATTGGTGATCATCTTATATTTATTTGACATAGGTGGTATAACATGCGTTTTAGACTTAGTATCACATCTTGATTTCTCTCTAAGCTTGATAACCTTTTATCCATGTATTATTATGATTGTTAAATTGATTAACTATTGTTTAATTAAGCTTAATGTCATATGTTATTTATGGGATAGTTATATGTTGCTTTGATTACATGGTTAAATTGATATGAGTTAGATGTAATTATTTATTCTTTATATTATGATCATGTCGTTAGTTTATACTACAATATTTTATGATTATATGATGATATTACAACCTAACTACCTTCTCTATCATGAGTTGGACGTAGGATGGATCCATCCCTCAGAGTTTGATGAAGGGAGAGCATCATCGAAGAGGGTGGTATAGATTGAGAATTTGGGGGATGATAGAAGAGAAGTTATATACCTACACACACCACAATAAAATGATATATATATTTTTTCTTTTTTATTTTGTGATATATGTAGCATGTCTTTAATTTATGATATATATGCATGTTGTGTGTAACATCTCCACTGGGATCTACCAAGAAATACGTGATTTTTTTAAGTTTTAAATAAAATATTTTTTCATTATATTTCACCAATGATCCAAATAAAATAATCTAAGTATGATAACTATAAAATAAGCATGTGACATCTATCCATCATTGATCACTATCATCATATGAAACACAACATAGCTAGATTTCCATGACTGGTATAAATATACAACCATCATTGTCATGGTACAATAAGTAAATAATTACATCTCAATAGGTATAATGTTTAATTAATAATAAATACAATACAATATATATGATACAAAGCTCCATGGAGCATGAGTTCCTTGAACTCCAGTATCTATGACAATCTTAAGTGTCGTCTCTAAAGAAGTAATATTGTGGGGAGGGAAAATATCATCTGAGTGATTTTTCACAACAACCAAGAACCATCGATCCCTTGAATAATCCCCCATCTTGGCATGCCCCTCCCTTCATAGATGAGTAAATAGTGATAGTGCAAGAATCCAAAGAGACAAGCTAGTACTCATGTGTTGTATGATTTCTAAGAACATATAGTGTACCATAAAGAAATTCATTCTAACATGATATTGCACAAACATGTAAATCATACACATGAAATGACAATATCTAAATAACATTACTTTGGCCAAAGTTTGATTGGATTACCTTCATCTGATATTGGTGATGCTAGCAAGTTAGTGAAGTCCATCTCACTAATTAATTAGTACTAGCAATAAGAGATTTGGTTAACATAACTATAACCAATAGATTCATACAGATTACTTCTTACTAGAAAGCATAGAATATACTAAATATAGGAATAATCAAAATGCATACATTTAGTCTATCAAACATATGAATGAATATCTATAATTTTAATTATCACATAAATAATAAGCATAACAATTACAATTTATACCAACTAGGTATAACCTATATTTTAGACTGAATACTCAAATTTTCATAAGTAAACACAAATGTAGTATATTCTATGACAAGCACTATACACACTACTCAATTTCATCATCCAATCATAATTCTCATGAATACATAATCTTTCATTTTAATAATTATTATATTTTTAGGAGGTTGTATCATATATAAGTAGGGTTCTATTATTCATAAGTCTATAAATTAGTCTTGAATTTTCTATAGAACTATAAATATATGAAATCATCACATGCACTATTAAATATGTATATGCACTCGTACAAAGTAGTACACACATGATACATACAATACATAAGTTTTCAATGGAATAATATCCAATACACTAACCAATAATTCTCAATAAATATCAGTGGACTATGTTACAGTACACTTATCATTAATAGTACACATAGTCCTTAAATATACTAACCATTAATGGAATAATCATAGTGAATACCAACCATTAACCACTAGATCAATATTTAGTAATACATTGTGAGTTACATTATCTAGTCATACAAGTATATTCATGAATGAAGAGTTTTATATTTGACATATCAAGCTAAGAGGGAATAATTAATATAGTATCTAATATAGTCCTTATACCAAATTAACTCATACCTATATATAGTCGATTTGGAGTATAATTACACACAATACCTAAAAATCCATAACTAAATATATAAACACACTTGATATGGTTTTCAGTTTACTCCCTCAGTCGATACCTTTTCACCCAGTTTACTATTTATAAACACCATTGTTCAATATATATCATTTCACTTATAATTCATCATAAACTCTATTAATTTCCATGTTAGTTCTCATGAGGTTTCATGGTTTCATAATAATTCGCATTCCCAATTATTATCAAATTACTATTGCTATTCATATTAAATGGGAGCAAGGGCATATAAATATAGATGGTTAGATAAAGTAGAAATTATAAACTTAAGGTAGATCTTATGGTCTAGGATACATATGTGGCAAATTACTATTGATATAAATTTTTATATCAATTATATGTTCATTGATAATCAATTATATGATAACCTACATGCTTGCATAAATACTTCAAATTATATATATATATATATATATATATATATATATATATATATATATATATATATAAGTCATTGAATTTCACCTATTTATACTTTGGGTAGTAATATCATTGAATTTCACCTATTTATACTTTGGGTAGTAATATATATATATATATATATATATATATATATATATATATATATATATATATATATATAAAGTATAAATAGGTGAAATTCAATGACTTATATATATATATATATATATATATATATATATATATATATATATATATATTGTGGTTCAATAATGGCACAGTTCTATTATGCACAAGTTAAATGAATTTCAGTGAATTCCATATACTACTAATTATAACATACACAATAGTATAATGCATTAAATATTCAATATTGTAATGCACAGTTCTATGTATTGCTAATTATAATAATCATGGGTAATTCTTTATATGCAATTCTATATTTTGTAATACTCAGATTAGATCTTACAAGTGGTGTGCCTTATGTTCTTCTCTATGCAGAAGTGGGACGATGCTCAAAATATAAAGAGTTTTATGTAAAGATGGAAAATTTGTATTTTCCAAATTCAAGGTATTTTTTGAATGGTTCAGTGGAGGAGGAAAGAGAATATATCCTCTTCTAACATAGTGAGAAGTTGGTGATTTCACTTGTATTGTTAGATGCATCTCCTAGTAGAGGACACTTATTGAAATTTATTGGGCATTTACCAAAATTTAAATGTATAGGAAACATCATCGCCAATAAAATAAATGAACTGTAAAACAAAGTTATATAAGCACTCCATTAGTGTAAGGTCTACTTATATTTTATATATATAAGTCACCTTACATATTAGTGTGTGTGTGTGTGTGTGTGTATAAAATTCACCTTACATATTATTCAAGTTTGTTGTAAAATAATCATGAAACCAACGAATCTAGAGTATCTATCGTAAAATATGTTAACATCAAATTATTGTAGATAAATACACTAATTCAAAGTATACCATTTGTTATAAATCAAACTATGATAGTAACATAGCAAACATGAATAGTGATATAACACAAGCTTTTGAAATCTAAAAAATAGCGATATAATAAAAAATAACAAGCAATATATTATGCACAGTGATTTCTATATGTACAACAAACTTGAATAATATGTAAGGTGACTTATATATATATATATATATATATATATATATATATATAAGTCACCTTACATATTATTCAAGTTTGTTGTACATATAGAAATCACTGTGCATAATATATTGCTTGTTATTTTTTATTATATCGCTATTTTTTAGATTTCAAAAGCTTGTGTTATATCACTATTCATGTTTGCTATGTTACTATCATAGTTTGATTTATAACAAATGGTATACTCTAAATTGGTAGATTTGTCTACAATAATTTGGTGTTAACATGTTTTACAGCAGTATACTCTAGATTCATTGGTTTCATGATTATACAAACTATAGATGTTAACTATTGAAGAGTCATGTGCCTATGTTTTTATATTTATAAATATACAGGGTGTTGGTTTTATATACACAAGTATTTATACATAGCCTATATATCTATAATCACCCAATTTTGAATACATACAATTTACCATAATGATCATGTTTTTAAAAGCACACAATTCCATAACTATATTCATTACCATGATTAACAGATTACATGGAATTTTTCCTAAATTTAAAACACTACTTACCTTTTTATAGTGTTCAAATGACACTAGAAGGCCCCTAACTTCATTTTCTTCTACTCTACTTTGTTTTATTCACTCTGCTCTCCTCCCCTCCAATGTTTTTCTCATTTTTTCTCCTTATCTTCTACACCTTCTCTCAATTCTATGTTGTGTCCCCCTTACCTTTATATTGTAGGAATATATTATTTTTCTTCTAAAGCTCCCTTATTTAATTTTTCTCATGATTTTTATTTTTTGTCCTTATGAGTATTATTCTTACTTTTTAAGTTGCCCCCATTTTTATTTTATTTTATTCAATGATTTTTATCTTTTTGTCTTTTCTACTTTGCTTTCCTAATTCACCTCAAGCCAACTAAAAGTCCTTTTTTTATTCTATTTATAATACCATACCCTCATTTTATTTTATTTTATTTTATAAGTATAATAAAATATTTTGACTTTATTTATTACCGACTTATAAATGTTAATAGCATCAAGATTTTAATAGTAATTAGACTAATATATATAAAATATATTATATTATTTTATTCTAAAATGGTGAATCAGAGCTTTATTAAATTAATCACCAAAATAATCATATTTCATTTTTATACCTTTAACCTTACACATAACATCCACAATGCAATCACACATGATTTATTTTTACATACAAGTATTAAATTGAACTAACACACACATATCCAACTTTCTAAATGTAGATATGATAAAGAACGTACTAATGTTAATAATTCAAACAATGCATATTCATGTACTATCTAGTGTGGTATGTGCAAAGATTCTAGTTATTCCTGTATAAACCCCCAACACCTCCATCTACATCACCCTCTCTGATGATGCTCTCCCTCCATCATGCTTTGAGAGATGAATCTCTCTTTCATCCAACTCATAACAAGAATGTAGTTAGTCCATACATCATGACATGTATATCATAAAATATTGCAGAAATAAAAAATTAGCATGATCACAATGTAAATAATATACAATACAACTAACTCATAGCAATGTAATCATGAAATCAAAGCAACATATATATGTCTCATAATAGCATATGACTTATAGCTAAATCAAACAATAATAAAATCAAATCACTAATTATAAATTTCCATGGATAATCAAGTAAGTTTGTTTAGCAAGGAATTAGGATGTAACATCCTTCCCCCCTAAAGTTAGTCATCGTCCTGATGACACTTATTCAAACATAAGTTCTAAATTCAGAATGTTATTCAGCAAAAAAATAACATAATATGAAGTATCAAATCAAGAAAATAAATGTGAAAATCACCTATAGAACTCATCATAGTCCTCCCAAGTAGCATTATCCTTAGAGTATTGGTCCCATAAGACCTTGCACTATGACATCTCCTTATTACATAAATAAAGTTTGCGAGTGCCAATCACTCTGATTGGTTCTACCATGACCACCCTAGGATCCAGAACCTACAAAGCATTACAATCTAACACATGTGAAAGATCAACCATATCATTTTTAAAATAAGAAACATTGAAGACATTATATAATAAAGCTAGGGCTAGTAGCAATGCAAGCCTATACACTATAAAATTCACTACTTCTAACACTTTGAAGGATCCCACATATCTCAGTGATAATTTTATTAACTTTCTGAATTTAATTGAGCTCTTTTATAGCTTAACCCATAAGAACACTTTATCACCTACTAAAAATTATCTATATATTCTCTTTAAATTATCATAACTCTTCTACCTATCATTGGTATTGAAAAATCTCTATCTAATTGATCTAACTTGATATTTTATTTATGAAAGCATCTCAAGTCCAAAAACTATCCTATCTTCTAACTTGTCCTAATTGTTTGGTGTCTTACACCATATTCCATACAATATCTCAAATGGTTTTATCTTCAAAGTTGATTGGTATGAATCATTGTAATAAAAATTAACCAATGGAAGATAATATTCCCACTTGTACTACTGATCCATGAAATACATACAAAGAATATCCTCTAATACCTAATTAACTCACTCATTCTGACCATCAATCTCTCATTGATATACAGTGCTAAAGTTTAGTTGCATACTCAAAGTTGAATTCAAAGTTACCCAAAATCTAGAATTCATTTTTGGATCATGATCTAAATTATCTTCTTTATAAATCCATGCAATCGATACACTTCCTTTATAAACTTCTTCGCAAGAGTAGGTCCATCATCTATCAAATTTATTGATATAAAATGAGCCACCTTGGTTAGCTTATAAACTACTACCAAGATCATATCATACATGTTTCATGACAACTGTAAACCTTATATAAAGTCCATACTGATGACCTACCACTTCCATTCTAGTATATCATGCAAATATAACAATCTAGTCAGATGCACATGTTCAGCTTTCACTCACTAACATTCCAGATAATGTGACACAAAGTCCACCACATATTTCATAATTCTCTTCTATAAATAAAGTGGTATATGCTCTACCATGAGCTTGGTTACTCTTATATGTCTTCAATATGAGACATTGCACAATTTTTTAGCAATCTACTCTACATATTCTCTTAATCTAGTACATACATCCTTCTAGTGTAATGAAAACTACCATCATTCTCTAATCTAAATCCTTTATACCTAGGAATATGTGCATTATCAAATAATGATTTCCTAACCTAATCATAAAATTCATCTCCTAACAAGAATTTGATCACTCGATCCCTGAAAGTACTCTTGATAGTAGCCACAATTGCTATGTACCTTCTATGACTAAGAACATTAGCTACTCTATATTTCTTGTCTTTAATTTAGTTGATATCAAAATCATAATTAGACAAGAACTCTATCTAGAATCTCTAATGAGCATTCAAATTTGGATGGGTAAAGATGTACTTGAGTCCCAAATTATCCATTTTGAGCTCAAATAATTTTCCCAACAAGTAATACTACCAAACTTATAAATCATGCACAATTATTGTAAGTTCTAGGTCATTAGGGTCATAATTCACCTCATAAGGCTTCAATTTCCTTGATTTATAAGCTACCACTACATCATATTGCATAAACACTCGTCCTAGTCTGTCCCTAAATGCATCTATAATCACTAAAAATTAACCATTTGGGTCAAGAACTCTTAACACTGGTGCTGAAGTAAGCCTTATTTTTTATTCCTAAAAAGTTACTTCACACTTATTTAACTAGATAAAAATTTGATTCTTCCATTGCATAGAGCTAATCAGATTAACTATCTTAGAAATTTTTAGAATGAACTTCCTATAATAACCTGTTAATTCTATGAAACTTCCTACCTCATGCACATTCTTTAGCATCAACAATTCCATAATGGATCTTATCTTTTTCAGATCTACTGAATACTGTCCATAGAAATAATATGTCCTAGATATTGCACTCTCCTATAAAAATTCACACTTAGACAACTTACCATCCAATTTGTGCTTTTTTAATCATTGTAAAACCAGTGTTAGATGTTAAAGATGATCTTATTTATTCTTAAAGTAGATAAAAATGTCATCAAGAAAGACCAAAACAAAATTATCTAGATAATATTTGAACACACTTTTCATGAGATTCATAAATGTTGCCGAAGCATTCATCAACCCAAATGGTAATACTATAAACTCATAGTGGCCATATCGACTTCTAAATGTTGTCTTTAGAATATCCTTATCTTTTATTTATAGTTGATGGTATTCTAATCTAAGATCAATCTTAGAAAAGACTATTGCTCCCCACATTTGATCAAAAAGATCATCTATATGAGGTAACGGATAACTATTTTTAATATTTGCTTTGTTCAACATTTTATAGTCTATGTAAAGTCAAAGAGTACCATCCTTTTCTTGATAAAAACAAATGGTGCACCCTATAGTGACACACTTGGTCTAATCAACCCCTTTGATAATAATTCCTAGAGTTGAGCCTTCAATTCAACCAATTCAATAGTTATCTTCTTATATAGTGCTTTAGACTGTGGTTCCTATCCAGGTATGATATTGATAGAGAAATCAAACTCACATCTAGTAGGTAATCATCATAATTATTCCAAAAATACATCATGAAAAATCCTAAGGAATGGATAATCTTCAAGGGATGGTTCCTTAGGTTCTTCCATTTCATTTATCTTGATGATAAATACTTGGCACCCTTTTCGTTGCACCCTCTCAAGTTGCATTGTAAAAAATGCCTAAGCCTTAACTCTCTTTTCTTGCCTTAAATTTGTGTCTTATTTCTAAAATCATTCAGACACTCAACATTATTTAGATAGTATTCAACCTTGTCTTTATACTTTGAAATCCAATTGACTCCTAAGATCATATCATATGACCTTAGGCCTAACCTCTGCTTCAACTAAACACTTATCAACCATGACTTTTGAATCATTCCCATATTGTATTGACCATGTATTTAACATTTCTCCAACTCTTCTAGATAACTTACTAAGCATTTTAAGAGATATAAAACATTTTTTAGCCCCTATATATATTAAAATGAAAACTATATGTTCAAATAAAATACCTAACAACTCTATGGGTGAAGCTTGAAATTCAGCTTGTTGATTATCAACTGTCGCATGAATAAGCTATTCAAAATTTCCCTATTGAGGACTAGAACCTTTGTTACTTGTATTGTCCTAAGTATACTCATAATAATAATGGTCACCTCCATAAATGAAGCAACCTCCAAGTGGTCCTTTCCTGTTATCCCATTAGCTTCCTATGAAACCACCTTTGAAACCATTGCCTACTTTCTTGTTGCTTGAAACATTATTGAATTTGGCATTTTGATTTTTGAACTACCTCATAGAATCTCCACTCCTCTACTTCCAATTATTCTTTTTGAAACTTGTTTTAGAACTTCCAAACTTCTTCTTAAACTTGTCCCTAGCCTATGCAAGTGATTTCAACTTTTGTTCTTATTTGACTACTTTCTCAAAGACCTAGTCTATGGTAGAAGGTCCATGAACTTCTACCTCTCCACCGATCTGGGGTTTCAATCCCATGATGAACTTATTGATTATAAACCTCTCATATGTCTGTTAATATGGTAAATACCTTAAGAGTTTAGCGAACTGCTCCTAGTTTTCATTCACCAATAAGTCTCCTTGCTTTAAATTCTAAAAATCTATAATCTTTTGGTCAAAGTATAATTGTGGAAGCTGTCATGATCTAAATAATATCACAAACTACTCCCACATATTGATGTTCAAGTTAATATTCATTTCTAACTTCTTGTTGTCCCACCATGTAGTTGCTTCACCAACCAACTAGTAAGTTCCCTAAACTACTTTAGTGATTATTGACCAAATTTGACCCTAAGTCAAATTTAGCCAAACCATCCAAATTCAAACTTGTCATGGTATTATCATGTGTTCTTTTCATACTCTATATGGTCCCTAGAGTCTTCATTTCATCTTGTTAGCATGGTTTAAGGTTAGTTTGGATAAATTAAGGTAATTTCATTTTGTGGTCATATAGTGGTTTAGGCATGTCATGAGGAAATAAGTCATGGTAAAGTTGTGTCATAGGTTATTAAGAGTTTATTTAGGTCATTTTATGTTTTAAACATCTTTTTAAAAAAATTCATGAAGTTTTGGAAAGTTTGAAGACCATTTGCTAGCTCTAAGGTATTAAAAATGAATGATAAGGTGATTTTTGGCTAACTTTATATGTGTCAAAATTCCCCCAAAGATAAAATGAATACACCTTCTAAGGATATTTTATCAGTTACTTAACTATCACACCTATCATAGCAATAAAAAAAGGTCATATTCTTGATTTTCAATGCTAGTTTGAGGAGTTTGAGGAAGTTATACGGACTTTTAAAGTCACTTTCAAGATAAAATAGCTTAAGAATAACCTTTTACTTATATAGGTCAGGAAAAAGCATTGGATTAAGTTTTAAGCTCCATAGTTGTAGAATTTTTTTCTCTCTCTCATCATCCACTTCACAAACTAGTGAAGGCCAATTTCAAGTAGATGGTACAAGCCATACATATAGAGTTGGGGGATTAAATTTTGGTCAAAGTTTGGGACCCCTATTATATTAAAATTTTCATCATTTTTAATTGTATTTGTGCCTTATATTTATGAACAATTGGTAATATCTTAGACTTCTTTTTCAGAGCTCAAAACCCCATAGGCTATATTTGGAGCATATCCAGTACAAATTTTGAGATCATGGATACTTTAAAATATTTAATTTGAGCTGTAAAACATTTTTATATTTCTCCCATACCTTCATCCATAATGGTAACATGTGTGGATGTGCTTTTGGCATAAAAAGTCTTTCTTGTTCATTGTCTACAAATGGCTATCATATTTTTTGTGTTTTTGAGTTACCTAGATATTTTGGTGAATATAAGTGATTATTCATGGTATTATACTCTCCTAATAATTAAATAATGGTCTTTAATCAACTGAAAATATCTTACAAGTCTCAAGGTGGTCACATTTCCATATACCTTGTGGATTGTGTCTGTTTATTGCATAACATAGGTGATTTGATTAGTTTGAATATGTATTCCCAAGAGTTTTATAGTTTATTTTGATTTAGAGATAATTTTTATGTAATATTGGTAATAATTTTGTAGTCTTACCAATCATATGGTTGTACTTTTCAAAGTTTTTAAGCACAAACACAGTCATCACCTTGTGCAGCCTGTAGCTCTGTAAATTTAGAAAAAATCATGGTGACCAATGTTGTAAACATGTATTGAATGTTTTTCAAAAATTAAATATTTTTTATTCAATTTTGAAATGTCATGGATCAATAAGGTATCTCCCAAGCACCTAAATAAAATGGTGGCTAAATGATAAGCTAAGCCTAAAAGATGAACCTACAAGACTATGTGTAGTTGGAAACAATGAAAATAGAAGTCTAATAAGATGATTTAAAAAGTCTAATGTGTTTTAAGGTAGTAATAAAAAACCTCTATCCATGATTTGGACCACTTTAATATAGTCATGATATAGTAGAAAGACCTAGTTCAAGACTACTAACACAGAATGCCTCTTACAGTCACCTATAGTCAGTTGTGAAGAATATGCTTTGAGCAGAATTGAGGATGGAGTTTACACTTGAAGACATTAAAAAAAAATTAATACATAAATAATTATAATATTTTCCCATGAATATGCATAATAACTAGCATAAAAATGAGAGAAACCTATATACACAGTCAGTTCTCATGTTGGCATCTACAATCGACTAGTATTAGAAGTGCACCTTAGACAGTGAATGTGGGTAAGGTTTGGACACTTCAGGACATTGAAATTGTGTTTAATAATTCAAAAATTAAATTAATAAACTATGGAAAGGGTTTAATTAGTTTTTTTAAGGTCTAATAATTCATAGCACAGTCAAACTACCTTAATTGATACCTACAACTAGCCTAGTAAGGACTTGGTCTTAAGACAAGAGACATTGAGGAAAATACAAAGTTTTAAAGGATTGAAAGGAGTTATCAAACACCAAAAATATCATGATAAGTTTTAATATGTTAAATTTTTATTACGAGGCTCCTAAAACATCAAGACTACAAACTAGTTCCAAATACATATGTATAAATAGATACACATGTTTGTAGGTTTGTTTGAGTGATTTAAGGTCTCTCAAGATCTTAAACAATGATGTGTGATTATGTAAGGCTTAGATAGTAATTAATGTTTTCAATTAACTGAACATAAAATTAATTTCAATCAAGGAGTTTGTAGAGGAAGTGACCAACAAGGGTCACAAAGTCCTAAAGAAACACACACACAGGGAGACAGTCTGCCTAAGTTAATCAAATACCATCTCTAGGTCATGAGACAATGGTGTTTAAATATTGGAAGGGTAGAGAAGGATTGAATAAATTTATAAAGTCATTATTCATTGAAATTTCTCAAACCATTTGAGATAAAAAGGGACAAATAAGGGTCATAGGCCATAAAGTTTGATACAAGGTTCAAACACACAATCTTTACTATAGGATTGTATTGTGAAAAGGTAAGTTGGCCTAAAAGGACTGAGATAGAGAGAAAGAGTAATTATGTAAATATGGTTTCATATGATAAATGACTCCATGATATTTTAGTACCAATCTTAAGGTGAACATAAACATTGAAACCCTACATACACAGTCCTTGCACTTACAATTTTGCCTTCTTTCACATGAATAGTTGATTATTTGAAAAATCCAAGAGACTTAAGGAAATATGAGGGAATTTTTGATGTTGTAACATGATTTATATAGTTAGGCCCTTATTCATCTTCAGGCCCTTATTCATCTTCAAGCCCTTATTCATCTTCACACAGTCACAAATTCATTAAAGTGAAACATAGTCAGGCCCTTATTCATCTTCACACAGTCACAAATTCACATATAGACCTATATAGGGCAAACCTTGAGAGACTGTCAACCAAGAGATTTTAGTGAAGTTAAGTGGAGAGAATTTATAACCCTATTGATATGTTTAAAATCATACACATACACTTCATGATTTTTTGGACCATGAAAGTGAAAGCAATACAGTTAAACACAGGCCTAGTCCTATGCTCAGACCTATATAGGGCAATCTTATAGAGTTGAAACTAGTTAGAGGTGAATAAATGGACTTAGAGACTTTAATAGGATGATAAGGGACTTAAAAAAACATTCCATAAAGTCATAGACTCCAACAAAGAAATAAAATGGCACATATAGTCCATTAGGGTATCTTAGGTAGTTTGGCTTAAAAACCCTAGGCTTAGATAAATTTGAGTGTAGAAAGGATTGATCAAAAGAGGTTGAAAAAATATTGGTAAATATCAATGGGGATTTTAAATACCCTGTTTAGGTTATGGGAGTTCAAAACCAACTCATAAAAACTCTCACTAACTCATTTCTCTCTCAGACCTCATAGAATGTTTGTTTCCAACTCGAGAGGTCAGTTTGATTTGCTTGGTATGGATCACACATGATGAATGGGACACCGATATCCTAGGTAAATTTTCCACCTTAGTAAACTTCCATTTTGTGTAATTTTTGATGGTTTTATGCTTTGAGGTTTATGAACCATCCTTAAGAAATAAAGGCACTTTCAGGCTACCTAAGAGGGCTATAAACACCAGGTGAGAGAGAAATGAATATTTATGCCACTATATGAATCAATAAAACTTCCAAAAAACCCAAAACTTCCTTTAGAATCACCCCATGCAATCAATTGATACAACATTATATGGAACAGTACAGAATAGGGCTAAAATTACTATTTTTTGTTATTTTATAGGTCTATACAATGAGTCAAAAAATTAAATTTGGCATGGAGGTAGAGGAGGATGATATCTAACTGAATCAAACACTTTTTTGAGGTTTGGTATGTTTTGGGATCCTATAGAATCATTTTTCACTCTCTTGTTAGGGAGGCCTAATTGAGGCCTAGTTAGAAGAGAGAAAGGGCATAAAAGGACATCTCCACTCACTCTTAGATCATTAAATTAAACTTATAGAAGTAAAACCATAGAGGATACTATAATATACCATTTTATTCTCAGGATAAACTATATTTTTCTCTACATAAGGAGTTTTGTTCTATTTTAGGGCTATAAGGAATGAGGTCTAATTGAGGCTTTTTATAGATAATGACTTGTTGGGGTAGGTTTTACACATAAAAATAAATTATTTAAAGTATAATATGATATTAATAGACCACCCATGAATTTTGGATGAGTTAAAATAACTAAAACCAAGTCTTGACACTTGTGTGCAAAATAGGCCTAAGGAAATGAAGAGCCCCCTATACACCTTGCTTGAGAAAGAGGTAATGTGTTAAAGAGAACCTATTTGGGTCAAATAAAATGTGTCAAGATAAGATCAAAGAGGTATAATAAACTGATATTACCACCAATAAATCCACTAGTTATTCAACATGTCAAGAAGAAGATAAGTTTTAATAAGCTAGTCAAGGTGTCAAATAAGCTTTTCAACTCCCACACCGCTTAGAGGGTCAGAGCATCTTCAAAGGAGCTACGCATGGAATATTGGACCTATTTAGGTATTTCAATAACTCCTCTCTTATTTTTAACTCACATGACACTTGTCTACCTTCTCTCTCCTTCACCATTCTTATATCTCTCTCACATTCTTTATATAATAAGCCAGTTTTGGCGTAGTTTGTATCCTCCACTTGAGTATGGTGAATCCATACTCATTTTTAGCCTTTGAGAAATAAATAATGATCTATTTTACCTTCTCCATGAGTTTTTTTCAATGTGTATGTTAAGTTATTTGATCTCGTTAAGTGGTAGTTTCTCTTCCTTAGCTTGTTGTCCTTACTTGCATCTATTTTTAGCTTTGAAAGTCTATTATAGGTCTCTTAAAGTGTTATAATAAAGTTTTCATAAGTTTAGTGAGTTTTCTCTTCACTAGTGTCAAGATATGACCTTGTGTTTAGTTCTCCTATCTTGAGTTGTTTCATAAACCTCCATGAGAAATACTAATGCAAGGGGAATATTTGGCTTAGTGTATATTTAGGTTAGGCTTATATTTGAAGAATACTTGTAATTGATTAGTAATGTTTAGGTTAAAATTTGTGCATCACCTTATTATGATAAGTTTTATTTATACTCTCTCTCCCTTTTCATCAAAATGAGTTAGTAGTTTAGGTGATGAGCTTCATTAGACAAACCAAGGGAGATATCACTTCAATCTAGAGGTTTATCTCTACTATAGGAAACCCACAAGCCTATAGGTAATTCCATATTCCACTCAATTTGTATAAGGATTGAACTACCTCTCCAAGGGTGAAAAATTGAGTGACAACAGTGACCTCAAATTAGTTTAAAATCTTGATATACTTCTCCATCTCAATCAACCATGCTTCAGCTCTGTCACCCAAAATGGTTCCATCAAACTTAGGTGGATTCACATTCTTCATATCTCTATCTAATTCTATTGCTACCTAATTTCTCACATCTTGAGGATTTTCTTGCTCAATAGGATGCTCTTCAGGTTCATCTTGAAGTTCTTCTTCATGGTCATGAACCTCCTACTCTAGGGTTGAAATTTGGTCATTGGTCTCATTCACAACTATGATAATCTGATCCAACTTTACTATTTTCTCAATGGTAAATCAGTTAGGATCAAATGGAGGGGTGTTGTCATTAAAATTTTAAGGACCCTCTCTTTATACTCTAGCTTTTACCATTCTCCTTTTTATAAATAGAAGGATACAAAAACATTAGTGGAATCATTAAGTCCTAGAATTTGAACCTAGCTCCGATACCACATGTAACATCCCCATTAGGATCTACCTAGAAATATATGAATTTTTTTAAAAAAATTTAAACCATGTATTATTTCATTATATTTCACCATGAGAATATAATTAGTGATCCAAATAAAATACTCTAATTATGATAGCTAGAAAATAAGCATGTGACATCTATCCATCACTAATCAATATCATCATATAAAATATAGCATAGTTGAATATAGAATTATAGCCATGACTGGTACAAACATGTAGCCACTACTATCATGGTACAAAAAGTAAATAATTACATCTCATTGGGTATAATGTTTTAATAATAATAAATATAATACAATCTATAAGATACAAAGCTCCACGGACATTAGTTCCCTGAACTCCAGTATCTATGGCAATCTCAAGTGTTGTCTCTAAAGAAGTACTATTGTGGGGAGGGAGATAATCATCTAAGTGATTTTCCACACCAATCATGGAGCATCGATCCCATACACAATCTCCCATTAGGTAATGTCCATCCCTTCATGGATGAGTAGATCATAACAGTGTGGGAATCTAGAGAGACAAGTAAGTACATGTGTGTTGTATAGTTTTTAAGAACATGCAATGTACCATAAATAAATCCATTCTAACATGATATTACACAAACATGTAAATCATACACTTGAAATGACAATGTCTAACTAAAACTACTTTGCCTAATGTTTTCAATAGTTATTGATCTCTAGGATCATTTAAATTCATACACACCACTTGATCAGATTACCTTCATCTAGTACTGGTGATGCTAGCAAGTTAGTGAAGTCCATCTCAGTGCCAGTAATATGAGATTTGGTTAACATAAATATAACCAACAAATTCATATAGTTTACTTTCTACTAGCAAGCATTAAATATGCTACACATAGGAATAATCAAAATACATACATTTAGTCTATCAAATGTATAAATAAATCTCTACAATATTAATTATCACATAAATAATAAGCATGACAATTATAGTTTATACCAACCATGTATAACATATATTTTATACTGCATACTCAAATTTTCATAACACAATGTAGTATATTTTATGACAATCATTGTACACACTACATAATTTCATCATCCAATCATAATTATCATGAACACATAATCTTTCATATTAACAATTATTATATTTTTAGGAGGTTGTATGCATTTATAAGTAGGGTTCTATTCTTCAAAATTCTATGACTTGGTCTTGAATAACAATGGAACTATAAATATAGGCAATCATCACATTCACTACTAAATATGTATATAAACTCATACATACTAGTACACTCATGGTATGTATCGTACCAAAGTTTTCAATGGAATAATATCCAATACACTAACCAATAATTCTCATTAAATATTAGTGGACTATGTTATAACACACTTATCATTATCAGTATACATATTCCATAAATATACTAACCGTTAATGGAATAATCATAATGTATACCAACCACTAATCACTAGATCAATATTTAGTAATACAGTGTGAGTTACATTATCTAGTCATACAAGTATACTTATGAATGAAGAGTTTTATATTCAGCATATCAAGTTGAGAGGGTACGATCAATATAGTATCTAATACAGTCCTTATACCAAATGAACTCATATATATAGTTTATTTAAAGTATAATTACTAAAAATACATAACTAAAGATATAGATGCACTTGATATGGTTTTCATTTTACTCCCTCAGTCGATACCTTTACACCCAGTTTACTTTTTATAAACATTATTGTTCAATATATATCAATTCACTTATAATTCCTCATAGACTCTTTTAATATCCATGTTAGTTCTCATGTGGTTTCATGGTTTCATAATAAGTTGCATTCTCAGTTATTAGCAAATTACTATTGTTATTCATAGTAAATAGATCAATAGTATATAATTATAGATGGCTAGATAAAGTAAAATCCATAAACTTAAGGTAGATCTTATGGTCCAGGTTACATATGTGGAAAATTACTATTGATATAAGTCCATATATGAATTATATGTTCATTGATAACCAATTATATGATAACCTACATGATTGCATAAATAATCCAATATATATCAATGTATAAGTCTTTAAATTCCACCTATGATTCATTATACTTCGGGTATAAATATATATATAAATCAACATATATACTACTATATAATATATCGTGATTCAATAATGGTGCAATTCTATTATCCATAAGTTAAATGAATTTCAATGAATTCTATATACTACTAATTATAATATATGCAATAATATAACGTATTATATATTCAATATTGGAATGTATAGTTCCATATACCACTAAGTGTAATACTTCTACGTAATTATTTATATGCAATTCTATATTCCACAATACTCAAATTAGATCTTACAAGTGGTGTGTCTTATGTTCTTCTATATGCAAAAGTGGGACAATGCTCAAAAGATAAAGAGTTTTATGTAAAGATGGAGAATTTGTATTTTTTAGATTCAAGGTATTTTTTGAATGGTGTGGTGGAGGAGGAAAGATAATCACTCCTCTGCCAGCATAGTGAGAAGCTGGTGATTGCATTTGTATTGTTAGACGCATCTCCTAGTAGAGGCCACTTGTTAGGATTTACTGGGCATTTACCAAAATTTAAATGTATACGAAACATCATCGTCAGTAAAATAAATGAACTGTAGAAAAAATTTATGTAAGCACTCCATTGGTGTAAGGTCTACTTGTATTATATAGCATATAAATCAAATTGTTAGAGTAACATAACAAACATGAACAATGATATAACACAGGGTTTTGAAATCCAAAAAATATCCATATAATTGAATATAGAAAATAATATATTATGTACAATGGTTTCTATATATACAATGAACTTGAATAATATGTAAGGCGACCCATATATATATATATATATATATATATATATATATATATATATATATATATATATATATATATATATATATATATATATATATATATATATATATATATATATATATATATATATATATATATGGGTCGCCTTACATATTATTCAAGTTCATTGTATATATAGAAACCATTGTACATAATATATTATTTTCTATATTCAATTATATGGATATTTTTTGGATTTCAAAACCCTGTGTTATATCATTGTTCATGTTTGTTATGTTACTCTCGTAATTTGATTTATAACAAATGGTATCCTCTAAATTAGTATATTTATCTGCAATAATTTGATGATAATATATTTTATGGCAATATACTCTAAATTTGTCAGTTTTATGAATATACAAACTATAGATGTTAACTATTGAAGGGTCGTGTGCCTATGTTTTTATTTTTGTAAATATATAGGTCATTGGTTTTATATACACAAGTATATATACACAACCTATATATCTATAATCACCCAATTTTGAATACCTACAATTTTCCATTATGACCATGTTTAAAAAGACACAATTATATACCTATATTCACAATTATATACCTATATTCATTACTAGGATGAACAGATTACATAAAAAATTCATTGAATTTAAAGCACCACTTACGTTTTTATAGTATTCAAATGACACTAGAAGGTCCATGACTTCCTTTGCTTCTACTCTACTTTGTTCTATTTGCTTCTCTCTCCTCCCATCCAATGCTTTGCTCACTTTTTCTCCTTATCTTCTACGCCTTCTCTCCCTTTTATGTTGTGTCCCCCTTACCTTTCCTTTGCAGGAATATATTATTTTAATTCTAAAGCTCCCTCCTTTACTTTTTCTCATGATTTTTTTTCCTTATGAGTATTGCGCTTACTTTAAATCTGCCCCCCCTTTTTTTTTCAATTCAATGATTTTTATATTTTTGTTTTTTCTACTTTGTTTTCCTAATTCACCTTAAGCCAACTAAAAATCCTTATTTTATTCTATTTATAATACCATACCCTTATTTTATTTCATTTTCATTCATTTTATTTTCTAAGTATAACCAAATACACTGACTTTATTTATTATCGACTTAGAAATGCTAATAGCATCAAATTTTTAATAGTAATCAGAGTAATACATATAAAATATATTATATTCTTTTAATCCAAAATGGTGAATCGGATGTCTATTAAACCAATCACCAACATAATCAAATTGCATCATTGTACCTTTAACCCTACACATAACATCCATAATGTAATCACACATGATTTATTTCCATATACAAGTATTAAATTGAACTAACACACACATATGCAATTTTCTAGATGCATATGTCATAAATAATGTACTAATGATAATAATTCAAACAATGCATATTCATGTACTATCTAGTGTGGTGTGTACAGGGATTCTAGCCATTCCTTTATCATCCCCCAACACCTCCATCTATGTCAACCTCTCCAATTATGCTCTTCCTTCATCATACTCTAAGGGATGAACAGGAAGGTAGTTAGTCCATACATCGTGACATATATATCATAAAATACTACTAAAATAACTAATCAACATGATCACAATGTAAATAATATACAATACAGCTAAATCATAGTTATGTAATCATGAAATCAAAGTAACATATATTTGTTTCATAATAGCTTATGACTTATAGCTAAATCAAATAATAATAAAACTAAATCACCAACTATAAATATGCATGGATAATCAAGTAAGTGTATTAGTGAGGAATCAGGATGTAATATTGTGATCTTATGTTCTGTTTGATGATCTTATTGATTTCACTAATATGGTTGTGCTAATGTATTAATGGTTATTGATGTTATTACTTTAATGTATGACTAATTTTGTACATGTCTTTTATGACTTACCACTATTTTAGGATATCTTTGAGCGTGTTATAAACAGTGTTTTATTAGGTTTCTAATATTGTACCTAATTTGGGTTGATAAGTTATTATTGATGGCTTATATAATTACTATTTTTATTTTTTAGAGTTAAATAACCTATATTAAGGCATTAGTAAATTTCAACTGTTCATTAATAGTGATAAAGGACATTAGTTGGCATGATAATTGATACTAGCATTATTAACTAATGATTATTATCAGATATTTTATGTTTAGTTAATAAACATATTATTATGTAAAGTGATTTAGGTAATATCATTATTTAACAATTAATTAAACATCTTTGTGGTTGTCAAATCATTGGTATTATTCTTATTAATAAGTCATATGATATAGCTACCTTGTCATACAATCATTATGCTAAATAGAATTGTTGTTTACATTGACTTAGCATGGAAATCATTGTGATAATGGACTTTTATAAAGTAGATGCATGGGGTCAACGAACATGCATATTTTTGTAGGGATATGGAAATGATTATTTAATTATTATTGGGAGCATATGAGAATGATTAGGGTTTTTGATCTATGTTTAACTCAAGATAACCATATGATTTTGTTAAAAATTCATTATGTGAGTTGGTGGACTGTTATTATGTTGAGTTAATCTTACCATGCATTATTTTGGTCATTGTTCTCTAGTGAAGAATTAGGAGAAATTGGTGGCAAGAAAGGGCATGGAGGAGAAAGTAGTAGTAGGGGTAAGATGAAAATAAATAAAAGGAAAGAGAGATATGAGATTCAGGGAAAAATAGTGGATAACATGAAGGAAAGGGAGGAGCTTGAGTCTATTCTTGAAGGCAAGATTAAATTTTAGAAGTTCAACTAGGTTGGTGATGATTTGAATTCTTGGATGATAAAAATACATGTATTTTATGTGTGATTACATAAAAATGGTTTTAAAAGTTTATTCCTACTATAATATATAAATAGATAAAGATTTTTCCTTGTGGATAGCTCGGCCATCCACAAAACCAAATCTATATCCTATAAAAACCCTAAAACCTAGTGCTTAAGATTATGACATACCTATGCAATTTTGGTTGAGTGAATTAAATGTTTGTGTGTGTAAGCCATGTGGAAAAATAAAATGAAATTAGATTGTTTAAATTTTTGAGTATGTCTAAAATAAAAATATGTATTCATATGTAGGGGTATGTATATACACCCTATAGGTATTTATTGAACTGGAGTATATAAACATACCAAAGTATAGATGTACATATAAATATATTGTATATATGAATGTCAATTTGATTTGAGGTATGGTGACAATTATCATTAGGGATTTGAATCTATATAAAGGTAAAAATCTAAGGTCTTGAATGCTATATACTCTATTTCATAACTTTGTGGAAATGTTAGTTATGTCTTAGTTAGATTGCGCTCTTATTTAAGTATGTTTTTGAGTATGCATGAACCTACCCTCTATTATTTATATGGTTGAGTATTGATTTTATAACATATAAGCAAGCATTCGTATATGGTTGAGTGTTGGTTATATAAACTTAAGAATGGACATTAGGAGTTGGCTAAAAATATATCAGTTCCCTGTGCATACAACAATTCATATAAATGAAATAGTACATCAATTTTATACAGTGTGAGTTGAGTAAAAGACATACAGTTTTTAGTGGTCTTAGTACTCATCTCGAAGTCAACATAGACAGTCAAATTTTTATTGATCTATTATATGATCTAGATTTTCTATTTGCATTTTTAATATGGACAAAGTATATATATATATATATATATATATATATATATATATATATTATGAATGTTCAAGGATGTGAATGGAAATTATTAAGTAGTATAACTTACCAATACATATACATGTAATCTATGCATAATGAAAATCTCATATGCACTTAGTTAAGATGTATATGTTTGTGAGTAATAAAGTATATATTAGGATAGTAAGTTAACTAATTCATAATTGTTAATAAAATGAAACTATATATTATAATGGTTGTGTCAAATTCATTAGGTATGATTCTTGTTTATAAAAATCATGATAATAAAGTACTTGGAGTGCTATAATTGGATTTAATACATACTGGATTGGATATGTTAAAGTTATTCATTTGATTTTAGTTAGAAGGTAGAGCTAATTGAAGTATGTTGTATACTATACATTCATTTACTGGTTATTTACTGATTATATAAATGTATGGAATGGATGATTAAATGAGCCATTGAAAACATAACACATGTATACCATGTATCTACATGCACACTCATTAGATGAACAATACAGAAACTAATAAATACATAGGAGTGTATTTAGTCATCAGGGCTTTGATTTTAGATTTATTTGAATATTTGATGAGATAATTAAAATGTGTACAGATACATATATATATATATATATATATATATATATATATATATCAATTAGATACTCATACATGTTTATGGCTTATACCTGTATGAAGGAAATGCATACTAATACACATATATAGCATATATTTATATGTATGAGAAGTATGCTTGTAAATATGGTATATAGTTATGACTATTAATCAAGTTATATAATCTTTAATGTAGTATACCATGATTACATACATACATCTCATTCAAAGTAAAAATAGTTAACATGAAAGTTGGATTATTGTTTAACATGAGCCTTAAAATTAATTATGACTAGTTTTTTATAATTTGTGAAATGTTTACATGGAAATAAACTATGATAAATGTTGTTTGTCATAGATGGTACTACATAGGAGTTACTTTTGAGATTTACTAACTTGTAGACTAAATATAAATATACTTAGATGGTATGTTTTAATAAGGATTGTATTTGTTTACATTTATTATTTATGTAATAAATAATATGATTTGAGATTCATTGCATATGTTTGATAGACTAATGTATGTACTTTGATTATTTTTTTACTTGCATGTTTTTTACCTAATGATAGGAAGTAATCTAATTGAATCTATTAGTTATGTTTTAATTAACCAAATCTCACATTAATGGCACTAAATAAATAGCGAGATGGACTTAACTAGCTTAGTTAGAGTCAACAATACAAGATGAGGGTAATCCAATTAAGTAGTGTGTATGAATTTGATTGATCCTTGAGATCATTAACTATTTCAAAACTTTATCCAAAGTAATGTATTAGTTAAACATTGTCATTTCATATGTGTTGTTCCCAAAAATATCACTCATTTTTGGCACAACATTTGAACTATTTTGGTTCAACAAACCAAAATCCTCTCTCCCCTTTTCAAAAATTGTTCTGAGCATTCAAGTTCTTCATTTTTCAAAGCTCTTCCAAAAATTTACAGACTCTACAGGCTTGAATCTATAAACTCTATAGGCTTGAATCTACAAACTTTGCAAGCTTGAATCTATGGACTCTGCAGGCTTGAATATATAGAATCTAAAGGCTTGAATCTATGGACTCTGCAGATAGGTTTCTATAGACTCAGTTTCTATAGACTTCATAGGAAGAAATCTATGAACTCTACAGGAAGAAAATCTACGAACTTTGTAGGCCAAGTTCTACGGACTCATTTATATGGACTCAGTTATATGGACTTTGAAGGTTGATTTCTATGGACTCTACAGGAAAGAAGCAAGCTCTCAACACTTAGGTGATTTCAAGGCTAGTTCAACGACAAGGTTCAACCAAAAGAGTTCATCAACAATATTATAAGCAAAGATTGAACCATTGAAACATTAAACCTTGAACCAAAAAGGTTCAAGGGTTCAATGGGTTCAAAGTTCAATGTCGTCGGCAAGATTTAAGTGCTTCGGCAAAGGTTCAATAGTTAAACCGCTTCAAAGTTCAATGGCTTCAAAACACATATCAAAGAGAAGAAGGCTTAAACCATTGAATTGTTGAACCATTGAACCACTTTGGTTCAAAGGTTCAACAGGTTTAATGGTTCAACAGGTTCAACGGCCATATGGTTCAACGCGTTTGGTTCAAGGGATCAAAAAGACTTGGTCAAATAAAGAGTTTGAACCAATTGAACCATTGAACCATTGAACCAAAGTTGGTTCAATCGGCAAGTTCAAGGGGCTGCCCCAAATCCAAAAGAAAAAGTGCCCTTGCGAAGGGTAGTGAACCAAGCCAAGTGCCCTTGCGGAGGGCAGTGAGCAAAAGCAAACAAAGTAAACTCCTTCGAAAAAATGAACAAGGCAAAAGGCAAAGTAGAGTCCTTCAGACAAATTATCTGAAGGAATTCCTTCAGACATTTTGTCTAAAGGAATTCACTCAAGAAGAAACCTTGACCAAAAGGAAGGAAAGGAGCGGCTAAGAAAAGGAAGATTTCCTTCAGACAAAATGTCTGAAGGAATTCCTTTAGACTTTTTGTTCGAAGGAAAATAAGGCCAAAGTCTACCAAAAAAGGAAAAACCCACCGAGGAGAAAGAAGCCCGAAGGCCATCTGAAGACCGCTCGAAGGGTGTGTGCCCTTGTGGGGGGCTCTCACTAAGCAAAAGGGACCTTTCCCAAGACCCCAAAGGGTAGGTCCCCTTTGAAAAGGATCAAACAAGAAAGCTGAAGGAATTGCCAAGGAATATGATGGGCCCGCAAATGTCAAAGTTAAACACCATGAACTAGCCGTTGGGATCCAGATGTCTGGTGACATCCCTGCAGCCATCAAATTTAGGGCAACAAATTAGCCATTAGTTTCCTAACAATGATGAGCCTGAAGATGTCAAATTCATGGAAATGAAATAGTTGTTGATCTTTGAAAGCTCAAATGTTGACTTGAATGTGGAAGGCCAAAATGCCAAAGGGAAGAACCACTAATGGAAGAGCATAAGGAGCCAGTGAGATTGAGGATATAGCCCTGAGAGATTAAATCATAGAAAGAAGAGACAAAGAGGAAAATATCTATGCAGTAGTTATTCCAGTAGCTAGAACAGTCTACAAAGTAGATTTTTGAGTTTATAAACATTAAAGGCATAGCTTGTTAGTCTCCTTTAGAGTAAAGACAAAATGGATAGTTGCGCATATGTCAGAGGGGACAGACTAGATGACCCAGACCCAAGAAGAGACATATTAGATGAATGGACATGCCATAGTTAAGGCAATGCACTATTCCAAGCATGGTCCCTCAGATAGAATTGAAGGTGCATTGAAGGCATTGACTACAACATGGGTCATCCCATGGGAAAGAGCACCAAGCCTTGCTTGGTAGATATACATTGTAAATTCTCTCATTATGCAAAGGACATCTTCTCAATACAGAAGCAAAACTTTACCCAAATTGAAAGGTGAATATTGAGACTTTGATCTTAGACTATTGTGCATATCATTTTATCTGAATGAGAAAGCAAGTTGTTTGTAGACTTTGTGCTATTATAGCTTGTATCATGTTAGGAGATTGTTCTTATGTCTGTCTTCTGAATGTGTTCTTGTTTATTTAATTTGAAAAGCAGAACTAGTGAAAGTTATCAGGAAGGTGTCTTGAAGCCAACTATGGAGAGACTTTGTGCCCCCATAATTGCCTTTAGTGTGTTTTCTTTCTGCTCCTATGTAAAAGATCTTAGGATGACTTTGTGCCCTCACTATCCTTCGTATTCTATTCTTGTGTAAATGATCTTGGGAATAATTTGTGCCCTCATTATCCTTCATATTTCACTCTTGTGTAGTCAAGGTGGAGACTTTGTGCTATGTCTCAGTCTGTTGGTTACTAGTTACTTGTCACTACCTGAAAGAACTCTTGTTGTTCTCTACAATAACACTTCTAAAAGAAGAGAAGTGCCTTCAGTGTTTTCACCAAGATTTTCTCCATTTTTTGTGAACATCATCTCTGAAAGAAGAGAGATGGATGGTGTATCCTACCCCTGAGTGTTATTTTTTTCATATATATATAGTATATAGTGCCTCATACTTATAGGGAGCCTCCCCTTGATGAGAGAAGAGATTTGTCCCCTGTTGACATAGTAAACCTACACATTTGGCTGACCAATCTCCCTATGATCTGGTTGAAGAGACCTATTTTTCTCACCAGTTAGCTGATTGACAAAATATTCACCCAACAGTATTTTTGGTGACTCTGCTGAGAAAGAGCATGCAGTTTGAAGTTTTAAGCTTCAAGCTGAAGTAGATCCTACTCTTTTCCATTTTTATCCTATAATCTAGTAGCTCCACACTATAAAAGAAGCCAAAAATCTCAAGGTGTTGTTGACCATATTTTTGAGTTGGTGCAGCAGAGCAATTTTAAATTTTTCCTCCACAACCTCACCTTCAATGAACTAAGAGTCTTCCTCCTACCCATACTAGGTCACCAATACAAGGCAGAGATTCTTTTTTTGTTGTTAGCAGAGCTTTGCCTATCCATACTCCACTCATATTTGTGATCCCACTTCTACATAATCAAATCATGGCTCAAGGCCCCTGGGGTAACTCTTTTGGTCCACTAAATTTGACCCCACCTCTGCATGAGCTTCCACGCAGTTCAAGGAAGAATTTTCCCAAAAAAATTCATGATGGAAAAGTTCACCTTGATGAAGATATTACTTCCTTCAGCATAGCATGTGGTGTAATAGGTGTGAAGTATGAAGACATAGCAGTCAGGTTATTTGTAGAGACACTACAAGGCATTGCTACAAACTAGTTCTATCATCTACAAGCTCGGTCAATGACTGATTGGGACACTCTTAAAGCTAAATTTGAAGCTAGGTTCAACCCTATAGAAGATGCACATGCGTTATTTGCCTAGCTCACATAGATGAAGAAGTAGCCAAATGAACCTATGAGGGACTTCATTGCCAAGTTCAATAAGCTAAGGAATAGGATTCCCATGATTGCCCAGCCGACACTTGAGAATCTCAAGTGTTTCTTCAGCAACTCACAGCTACATGAAGTGAGTTTTTTATTGAGACAGGCTAGACACATAGACCTTGCTATTGCTTAGGACTTAGCTACTGAGGTAGAAGATGACCTTATCTTGGCAGGAAAGATAAGGAGAGATCCAAACAGAGGTAAATCCTTTTCATCTTTTGAATATCCATCTATAGGCACCATGGATCAAATGGTGCAAAAGCTATCAAATGAACTACTAACTTTGAAAAGACAAATGGCCCAAGGTATGTCTGCTCCTAATCAAGATATGCCAAGGAGGACATTTTAGAACCAATCATATCAAGGCAATGCTGTCAGGAATCAAGGGCAACCAAGTCATCTTCTTCCCCAATAGAGGAACCTTGCCCTTGAAGCACCTCCAACCAACTCAGCAATTGGATATTTAGAAATAGAACATGATTTCTCTTTCCAACCTGAGTTTGATCAAGAAAATGATGATGGTCTCTTCATGGAGGATCAATAAGAATCAACTGGTGACTCCCACATTGGTTTCATGAATTACCAGGATGAACCCAGAAGTAAAGGTGAAGCAGTCGAGGGATCATACGCAGTATTCACCCAGTCCAAGAATTAGTCAGCCTAGCAAGCTAATAAAGAAAGAATAGATGAGTGATCTTAGCCTGTAATTTCAATTTCCAAATGAGGAACTTCTCTACCTTTCTAGCTAAATGACCCAGTGATTGCTAAAAAAGTAAGTACCCCAAACATTTTTGCAACTTCAACTTCACAAGTCATTCCTCCCCCCTAAAAACCAAAAGGATGAACTCCCATCCTCTCTACCTAGTCCATTTCAGTCATTTGACATAATCGACCATGTCAAGAAAACCAAAATTCAAATGACTAAATTTGAATTCCTATAAGCCAACCCTGAGCAATTGGACAGGTTGGTAGAGTGTGTGAAGAATAAAATCATCCCTGTAGGACAAGAGATTAGAAAGATAACTCATGATCCCCCAAGGAGCATTCCCATCCCAAAAAATCTTATCATTACTCCTCCTACTGCCCCTGGGAAAGTAGATCCTTTCTATGTTTCCCTGTTGATAAATGGTCACAAGTTGAGCAACTGCATCATTGATTACAGTGCTTCAAACAATGTCATAACTGCCAAAGTGGCAAAATCTCTTGGTCTCACACTGAACAAAACATTTTGTAGGTGCTTCTCCATGGAGAATAAGCAAGTGTCACTATTAGGATAGATCAAGGATGCCCAATTTGCATTTGTGGCATTTCCAAACAAGAGAATCAAGATGATAGTTCTAGTGGCCGACATCCCAACCTCATATAGCATTCTGCTAGGATGAAATTTCTGCAAGGATGTGGGCAGCGAGTTGAGCATGGACCTATCTAAGGCAAGGATCCCTGTCAAAGGCATCATGAAGAGGTTGCTCCCTAAAAAGGAAGCAAAATATGTTGTCATTCAGAAATCATCACTCGAAGCTCATATTCTCTTTGAGTCTTCAGGCAAGGGTAATTATTTCTTATCCTCAGAGGGTTTTCATGTTTCTGTCGATGAAAGTCTTGTAGGTGGTAATCTAAAAATTGATTCAAATAAGACATCAAAATAATTAGTAGGGCACAGTATAGATGAAAAAAGATCTTCTGTCTCTAATGAAGAAAAATCTAATAGAAGATCAATTTTTGATGATGTTGGGATCTAAGAATTTGATGGCATCAATTCCTCTACCAATGTTGAAGCTGGTATTATGTCGATATCTCCTCAAGGAGATATTTTTCCTTCATGCAAGTTGCAGTTTAGCAACACCAAAAACATAGCTAAATGTGAATCTCTATTACTCAAATTGAAGGCTACTCAAGACCAAGATGTCAAACTCCTTCACACCAAAGGAGATGCTGAGCTAATGGTTTGTCAGGAGTTTGATGTTGATAAACAAAACATGTGCTAGACTGAACTAGCAGAATAATAAGCTATGATACTCCAAAGTCAGCAAAAGGAACTCTTTATAGAGAGAGAAAGGAGTTACATTTTTTAGATTGAAGACCACATCTTGCCATGGGGTAAGAAGAGAGAATGAAAAGGAGTGCACAAAAAGTGTGATTCCTAGTGGAGAGTTCCATTTTCCTGTCACTGATTCTGGGGACAAAATGGCTTCCTACTAGTTTATCAAGACGAAATACCATCTTCATTATCTCATAATGGGCAGCGTTTGAATCACTTCAATTCTTGAAGTATCAGATAAGTTCACCTGTACATTTGTACATTTGTATAGTCTTTAGTTTTGTTTTGTGCTTTTCATTTTCATTTTTTTTTGAGCCTTTCTTTTTGGGTAGCATGACTCCATAGCCCAATGGCATACTTCAAGGCACTAAAGATTCTATTTTCTACTCCCCTTAGCTGTTCCAAGTTTTTCAATTGAAGGAAGTTCCCCAACTAGAGCTAGCTATTGTTCCCAAAAATATCACTCATTTTTGGGACAACATTTGAACTATTTTGGTTCAACGGACCAAAATCCTATCTCCCCTTTTCAAAAATTATTCTAAGCATTCAATTTCTTCATTTTTTAAATCTCTTCAAAAAATCTAAGGACTCTATGGACTTGAATCTATGGACTCTGCAGGCTTGAATCTACGGACTCTGCAGATAGGTTTCTACAGACTCAGTTTCTATAGACTACGTAGGAAGAAATCTATGGACTCTGCAGGAAGAAAATCTATGGACTCAGTTCTACAGACTCATTTCTATGGACTCAATTGTACAGACTTCACAAGTTGATTTCTATGGACTCTATAGGAAAGAAGCAAGCTCTAAACACTTAGGAAATTTCAAAGTTGATTCAACGACAAGGTTCAACCAAAAGAGTTCATCAGCAAGCTTCTAAGCAAAGATTGAACCATTGAACCATTAAACCATTGAACCTTGAACCAAAAAGGTTCAAGGGTTCAATGGGTTTAAGGTTCAACGTCATTAGCAAGAGTCAACCGCTTCAAGGTTCAAAGGATTTAAAACACTTATCAAAGAGAAGAAGGCTTGAACCTTTGAACCACTTTGGTTCAAAGGTTCAATGGGTTCAATGGCCATATGGTTCAATGTGTTTGGTTCAAGGGATCAAAAATACTTAGTCAAATAAAGAGATTGAATGAATTGAACCATTAAATTGTTAAACCAAAGTTGGTTCAATTGGTCGGTTTAATCGGCAGGTTCAAGGGGCTGCCCCAAAGCCAAAGGAAAAAGTGCCCTTACAGAGGGCAGTGAACCAAACCAAGTGCCCTTGCAGAGGGCAGTGAGCAAAAGTGGACAAAGTAAACTCCTTCAGAAAAAAGAACAAGGCGAAAGTCAAAGTAGAGTCCTTCGGACAAATTATCTGAAGGAATTCCTTTAGACATTTTGTCTGAAGGAATTCCTTCAGACATTTTGTCCGAAGGAATTCCTTTAGACATTTTGTTTGAAGGAATTCCTTCAGACATTTTGTCCGAAGGAATTCACCTGAGAAAAAAGCTTGACCAAAAGGAAGGAAAGGAGAGGCTAAGAAAAGGAAGATTTCCTTCAGAAAAAATGTCTAAAGGAATTTCTTCAAACTTTTTGTCTGAAGGAAAACAAGGCCAAAGTCTGCCGAAAAAGGAAAAACCCGTCGAGGAGAAAGAATCCCAAAGGCCATCTAAAGACCACCTGAAGGGTATGTGCCCTTGCAGGGGGCTCTCGTCAAGCAAAAGGGACCTTTCCCAAGACCCCAAAGGGCAATTCCCCTTCAAAAAGGATCAAACAAGAAAGCCAAAGGAATTGCCAAGGAATATGATGGGCCCACAGATGTCAAAGTTAAACACCATGAGCTAGCTGTTGGGATATAGATGTCCGGTGATGTCCCTATAGCCATCAAATTTAGGGCAACAAACTAGCCATTGGTTTCCTAATAATGACGGGCTCAAAGACATCAAATTCATGGAAATGAAATAGCCATTGATCTTTGAAAGCTCAAATGTTGACCTGAATGCAGAAGGCCAAAATGCCAAAGGGAAGAACCACTGATGGAAGAGCATAAGGAGCCAGCAAGACCAAGGATATAGCCTTGAGAGCTTAAATCATAGCAAGAAGAGACAAAGAGGAAAATATCTACGTAGTATTTATTATGGTAGCTAGAAAATTCAGCAAAATAGATTTTTGAGCTTGCAAACATTGAAGGCGTGGCCTATTAGTCTCCTTTGGAGTAAAGACAAAATGGATAGTTGCGCAGATGTTAGAGGGGATAGACCAGATGATCCAGACCTAGGAAGAGACATATTAGATGAATGGACATGCCATAGTTAAGGCAATGCATTGTTCCAAGCATGGTCCCTCTAAACAAAATTGAAGGCACATTAAAGAGCACCACACCTTGTTTGGTGGCTATACATTGTAAATTCTCTCATTATGCAAAGGATATCTTCCCAATATAGAAGCAAAACTCCACCCAAATTGAAAGGTGAATACTGAGACTTTGAGCTCAGATTGTTGTTCATATCATTTTATCTGAATGAGAAAGTAAGTTGTTTGCAGACTTTGTGTTGTTATAGCTTGTATCATTTTAGGAGATTGTTCTTATGTCTATCTTCTGAATGTGTTCTTGTTTATTTAATTTGGCAATTATAACTAGTGAAAGTAATCAGGAAGGTGTCCTAAAGCCAACTATGGAGAGAATTTGTGCCCCCACAATTGCCTTTAGTTTGTTTTCTTTCTGCTCCTGTGTAAAGGATCTTGGGATGACTTTGTGCCCTCATTATCCTTCATATTTTTTTCCTGTGTAAAGGATCTTGGGATGAATTTGTGCCCTCATTATCCTTCGTATTTCACTCTTTGGCAGTTTAGATGGAGATTTGTGCTATGTCTCAGTCTGTTGGTTACTATGCCTTTGGTTACTAGTTACTTGTCACTACTTGAAAGAACTCCTGTTGTTCCCTACAAGAACACTTTTGAAAGAAGAGAAGTGCTTTCATTGTTTTCACCAAGATTTTCTCCTTTGTTTGTGAACATCATCTCCAAAAGACGAGAGATGGATGGTGTATCCTACCCCTGAGTGTTATTTTCAACATATATATATAGTATATAGTGCCTCATACTTATAGGGAACCTCCCCTTGATGAGAGGAGAGATTTGTCCCCTATTGATGTAGTAAACCTGCGCATCTGGGTGACTAATCTCCCTATGCTATGGTTGAAGAGATCTATTTTGCTCACTAGTTAGCTAGTTGACAAAATATTCACCCAACAATACTTATGATTTACATGCTTTTACAATATCATGTTAGAATGTATTTTTTTATGGTACACATCATGTATTAGATATCTTATAGCACTTGGGTACTATCTTATCTCTCTGGATTCTTGCACCATCACTATCTACCCATCCATGAAGGGAGGGTCATTCCCTAGTTAAAATATTGCATGGCAGAATGATGGTTTATGGTTAGTATGAAAAAACATTCAGATGATGCTCTCCTTCTCCACGACAGTACTTCAATGGAGACTACACTTGATATTACTATAGGATGCTTGAGTTCATTGAGACGCATGCTCCATGAATCCTTGTATCTTGTATAATATTTATTATTGTGACATTATATTTGATGAATTTGTAATATTTATTCATTTGTACATTAACAATAATGGCTTTAGTATTGTCTTAGCCATGGCTGAAATTATGTAATTACTTTTTTGGAATATATGCAGTAAAATGAATAAATCAGCATTGTGTTTGCTATGTTTATGTATATCTTAGTGATTAGTAATTGAATAGATTATTACATGTATATATATGGTTAAAATAAATAGTGTGTTAATTGGAATCACTAGTTAGATTTCTCATGGTGAAGTCTAAATTTGAATATGTGAATTTTTTTTTAAAGATACATTATTCTAGTAAATCCTAATGGGAATGTTACATTTTGGTATCATAGTTACAAATCAAACTCTAGGACTTAATGAGTCCACTAACATTTTCTTATCTTTTTGTTTAACCAAAAAAGAGAAAGGTGTGAGCTAAAGCATCTAGTGAGGTTCCTTCAAATGTCAATAACAATAACCCTCCATTTTATCCTAATCAATTTGTCATTGAGAAAATGGTAAAGTTAGATCTTATTCTCACAGCCATGAATGAAACCAGGGACTAAGTTTCAGCCTTAGAACATGAAGTTTATGGACATGAAGAGGAATCCCATTAGGATAGACCTGAAGAACATCCTATTGAGCAAGAAATTCATCAAGAGTAGAGGCATGAGGAAGTACCTTAGGATGTGATAGCTCGTGTATCTATAGAATTGGCTAGAGATATGAAAAAGGTGAATCCACCCAAGTTAAATAGAACCATTTTAAGAGATGGAGTTAAAGCGAATATAAAAGAGATGGAGAAGTATTTTGACATTTGAAACTACATCAAAGTCACTAAAGCAATTTGAGGAGCTTACCAGTTGGATGTTGAAGTAGTTACATGGTGGGCCAACTAGAAGTTGGAAATGAATTTTAAATCCACCACCACCACATGGAAGTAGTTCATGACATTGATTAGATCATGGTGGATTCCATAGTTGTACTTTGACCAAAAGCTTACAAATTTTTAGAATATTAAACAAAGAGACCTATCAATGAATGAATATTAGGAATAGGTCATCAAACTTTTGAAGTATATACCTCAGTATCAGGTAGATGAGAGGTTCAGAATTAGGAAGTTCATCATGGGATTAAAACCCCAAATTGCCAGTGAGGTGGATATGCATAGGCCATATACCATGGATTAGGTATTCAAGAAGGTAGTCAAGCAAGGATAGAAGATAAAATCCCTTACTTTGGGTTAGAGATAGGTTCAAGACATATCTTGTAAGTTTTAAACCAAATTTCAAGAAGAAGAACTAGAATCAAAGGAGTGGAGACTCTAAGAGTCAGAATGTCAAATTCAATATGTTAGGATCTTAGAGTACAATTGATTAATTTTGTATAAGCAACTAAACACAGAATTGAAACCAGAAGTAATAAGTAATTAGAAATCAGAAACAACAAATAATAGGAGATACAAGAAAAAACCAATCTATATTAAACTCTTCTAGAAGGAAATACAATGAAAAAATTTCTCTCTCCTCACACCTCATAGATGTACAGTAATTCTCCCTCAAGAGTTCTCTCTATCTCTCTCTCAATCAATTACAATCAACTTAATTACTGAATTATACATGCTGTGAGGATCTAACCCTACTATATAGAATACTACAACACTAGGGTTCATGAGCCATGCATTCACCACCCTTAGATCAACCTCTTAAATCAAAGGCTCAAATATGTTCTCCTAAAAATAGAATTTTAGAAACGCACAGAAGTCGGTGTCGATCTGAAGATGATCGATGTCGATTGACCCCTAACCAATGTCGGTCTACCCCTAACCGATGTCGATTGGTTCTGACTGATGCCGGTTACTGTGTAAGCCCAGAAACCTCCACATTAGCTCATTAGTGAAGCTTTTAGCTCCACAACTCAACAATCTCCCACTTAGAGATAAATAGTTGCACCTGTACCTGTACAACAACATCTTCTAAACATCTCTGGCTTGTTTCTCCCTCTTCAAGTTCAATCTTGAAGACCAAAAAAATTTGAATGAAGATTCAACTTCTCCTTTGTTATCAACTTTGTTAACATATCAGCAGGGTTCTTATCCATATGGATCTTTTCTAGCTTCAACTGTCCATCCTCCAATACCTGTCTAATGAAGTGGTACCTAAGCTGTATATGTTTGGTTCTTGAATGAAAGGCTGAATTCTTTGCCAAATGAATTGCACTTTGAATATCACTATACAATCTACAACTCTCTTGCTCCTTTCCCAACTCTTCCATGAACCGAGTCATCCAAATCATTTCCTTGCTAGCCTCTGTGACTGCAATGTATTCTGCCTTTGTAGTAGACAAGGTAACAACCTTCTACAACTTTGAAATCCAACTAATCGCCATTCCACCAATAGTGAACACATATCCTGTGGTGCTTCTCCTACCATCCAAGTCACCTGCCATATCCGAATCTACATACCCATGTAGAGAAGTGTTTGACCCTCCATAGCATAAATGCCTACTGTTGGTCCCTATCAGATATCTGAGAATCTAATAAACTACTTTCCAGTGTTCCTTTCCTGGATTGGCCATAAACTTGCTAACAACTCCCACTGCTTGGGCAATATCTAGTCTAGTACATACCATTGCATACATCAAGCTCCCAACTACTGAAGCATATGGAACTCTACTCATGTACTCAACCTCATCATGTGATTTAAGACACTGTTCTTTTCTTAACTTGAAGTGCCCAGCCATAGGTGTGCTTATCAATTTTGCATCTTGCATATTAAACCTCTCCAACACCTTATTGACATAATCCTCTTGAGACAAAATCAAACTATGATTTTTCTTGTCTCTCTTAATACTCATGCTAAGGATTTTCTTTGTTGCTCCTAAATCCTTCATGGCAAATGTGTGAGCTAATTTTACCTTAAGCTCAGTAATTTCTTACATGTGTGAACCTGCAACAAGCATATCATCTACATACAATAACATGATAATATAACTACCATTATCTAATCTATTAAAATAAACGCAATGGTCAGATTGACATTTACTAAAGCCATGCTCTGTCATAAACCTGTCAAACCTCAAATACTATTGTCTTGGAGCTTGCTTAAGACCATATAAGCTTTTCTTCAACCTGCACACAAGTTTCTCCTTACCTTTGACCTCAAAACCTTCTGATTGATCCATATATATCTCTTCATCCAAATCTCCATGAAGAAATGTTGTCTTAACATCAAGCTGCCCAAGATGCAAATCCTCAATAACAACTAAAGACAATACAGTCTGAATAGAAGTCATCTTTACTATAGGAGAAAAAATTTAACCAAAATCAATACCTAGTTTCTATGCAAATCCCTTTACTACCAACTTGACCTTATGTCTCATTTGTCCATTCTCTCCTTCCTTTAACCTATATACCCATTTGTTTTTCAGTGCTTTTTTTTCAGCTGGCAACTTAACCAAATCCCACGTATGGTTCTCTTCCAAGGAATCAATTTCCTCATTCATGCCATGCTCCCACTGTTTCTTAGATTCTACCTGCATTGCCTCATCAAAACTTTCTAGTTCTCCACCATCAGTGAGCAACAAGTAGTATAAAGAAGGGGAATAACAAATTAGAGGTTTACTTACCCTTTTAGACCTCCTTATGGGCATTTGAGACTCATTTACAGCTTGTTGTCTGCCTAAATTTTCTTTTGATAGTGATTGATCCCTGTCATCTCTGATCGATGTTGGTCTGCACCTGACCGATGTCGATTCATCTTGATCGATGCCAATTTCCACTTGACTGACGTCAATTTCTACCTGACCGACATCGATTTCCACCTGATCGACATCAATTTCCACCTGATCGACGTTGGTCTCTGTGTTTTTTTATGAGTGATGATTTTTACCCGTAAGCTCATTTTGGATCATAACCTCTTCCAAATCAAGATTGCCTTGCTCAGAATTATTCAGCCTCTTGAGCTGATCACTGTACATCACCTTCTCATTGAAAACTACATCACGACTTCTAATAATTATGTTAGTTTCTAAATTACACAATCGGAATTTGAAATCTCCAAAACCATAACCAATGAAAGTGCACCGCATAAATTTAGCATCCAGATTCTTTCTATTTTCTTTATCAATGTGCACAAAAGCTTCAGAACCAAAAACTCTGAGAAATGAAAGATCTACCTTTTTACCTGTCCAAGCCTCTTCTATAATTCCACCATCCAGTGCAGTAAAAGGTCCTCTGTTAATCAAGTAGACCATAGAATCTACAACTTCTACCCAAAAATGTAAGGGTAAACCAGCATGCAACCTCATACTCCATGCACGCTCCATTATTGTTCTATTCATCCTTTCAGCAACTCCATTTTGCTGAGGTGTCTTTAGAACCATCCTTTCCTTATGTATTCCACTCATAGAACAGTAACTGTTGAATTTATTGCTACAGTACTCACCACCATTGTCAGATCTAAGGCACTTCAATCTCAAACCTGTTTCATTCTCAACCAAAGATTTCCATTTCTTATATGTGTTAAAAACATCAGATTTACTCTTTATGCAATAAACCCATACCTTTCTTGTAGTATCATCAATGAAAGAAAAATAATATTGTGATCCTCTAATAGAAGCTACATAAGTTGGTCCCCACACGTCTGTGTGAACAAGCTCCAACTTGTGCTTCTTCTTTGTTGACCCAGTTTTGAGAAACCTCACTTTCTTCTATTTCCCAAAAATACAATGCTCACAGAAATCTAGATCTATGCTTTTCAAATCTGAAAGCTTACCTTTTGACTTAATAAAATTCATTCCCTTCTCACTCATGTGACCAAGCCTACAGTGCCACAACTTTGCATCTACATCTGAAGTAGATAAAATAGAAGGAGAATAATCAGTAATACAAGTAGATAGATAATTTGTACCTACTCTCTTACCTTTTGCTTATACAAGTGCACCCTTGGAAATTTTCCAAGATTTAGCTGTGAGAGTTACTGTGCAACCCTCATCACCCAACTTTCTTGTAGAAATTAGATTCCTCTTCAGGATGGGTACATGCATGACATCCTTCAACACCCATGTGTTGCCATTCTGCAATTTCAGCTGCATTTT
Organism: Torreya grandis; assembly: GCA_037957365.1. Classification (NCBI taxonomy): domain Eukaryota; kingdom Viridiplantae; phylum Streptophyta; class Pinopsida; order Cupressales; family Taxaceae; genus Torreya; species Torreya grandis. Next base: position 2,738,060 of record JARHVA010000784.1, on the reverse strand, counting down.
TTTTTTGCCAACAATTTTACAAGGCTCATCATCCCCTAAATAAAATTTTCCAAAATCTCCATGGACATAATCATTGAAAAATTCTCTATTTGGGGTTGCATGGAAAGAGGCACCAGAATCTAAAACCCATGATTCTACTTTATTATTCAAAGAAAATATAAGAGCATCTTGTGCAACAATACCTATAAATTTTGCTTCTTTATTACCTTCATGATGATTTTCTTTGTTATCCTTCAACCAACAATCTTTCTTTGCATGCCCTTTCTTTCCAAAATTCCAACAGGTTATTCTTCCATTTCTGGATTTGGATCTACTTCCCATCTTTGACCTTGATTTCCCTTGCTTGCCCTTCTCTCTTTGCCTTCCCCTACTTTCAACACTTAAAGCATTACCTGATGTTTCTCCTGTGCTTTTTTTGTGAATTTCTTCATTCAAGATTACACTAACAACATCATCAAATTTCAAGATATTTGAAGCAGATGCAGTATTACTAACTGCCATTACCAAACTATGCCAACTTTTAGGTAAAGAGCATAAGATTAATAGAGCCTTAATTTCATCATCAAAAACTATTTTGACTAAATTTAACTGATTTACTATTATATGGAAATCATTAAGATGACTAGATACAGATCCACCTTCCTACATTTGCAAATTAAATAATTGCTTCATAAGATATACCTTATTTGAAGCTGAGGGTTTTTCATATAAATTTGCCAAAGTATCCATTAACTCAACTGTTGTCTTTGCCTGTGATAAGTTGGAAAACACAAAAGCTACCAGGCTCAACCTTATAGATTCAAGAGCCTTTCTATCAAGAACATTCCATTCTTCATCTTCCATATCTGTGGGCTTCTTTGAAACCCGACCCAACGGTAAATACAGATCTTTCTGATACAGATAATCTTTAATTTGCATCCTCCATAATTGATAATTCTTGTCATTGAATTTCTCCATTCTTAGTTTACTTTCTTCTGCCATTGCTTTGCTCCCACTCAATCAGAAACCCTTGTGAGTGAATTCTATAATCAACAAACACTAACACACTTTAATACCAATTGTTAGGATCTTAGAGTATAATTGATTACTTTTGTATAAGCAACTAAACACAAAATTAAAACCAGAAGTAATAAGTAACTAAAAATTAGAAACAACAAATAATAAGAGATACAAGAAATAACCAATATGTATTAAACTCTTCTATAAAAAAATACAATGAAGAAATCTCTCTCCTCACACCTCACAGATGTACAATAATTCTCCCTCAATATTTCTCTCTCTCTCTCTCTCTCAATCAATTACAATCAACTCAATTATTGAATTGTACATGCTATGAGGATCTAACCCTACTATATAGAATATTACAACACTAGGGTTCATGAGCCATGCATTCGCCACCCTTATATCCACCTCTTAAATCAAAGGCTCAAATCTATTCTCTTAAAAATAAAATTCTAGAAATGCATAGAAGTCGGTGTCGGTCTGAAGATGACCAATGCCGGTCGACCCCTAACCGATGTCGGTCTACCCCTAATCGATGTCGGTCTACCCCTAACCGATGTCAGTTGGTTCTGACTAATGTCGGTTACTGTGTAAGCCCAACAACCTCCACATTAGCTCATTATTGAAGCTTTTAGCTCCACAACTCAACACAATAGTGGCATAGGTAACAGGAAACTAGTAATGGTTTCAAGGGAAACCAATAATCTAATAAGAAAAGACTGCTTAGAGGTCACTTCATTTATGAAGGTGACCATTTCTCTCATGAATGTACCCAAGATAAGTCAAAGAAAAAGAGTTATGCTCCATAATAGGGAACTTTTTAGCAGTGGATTCATGTAGCAATTGACAATCAGTAGGCTAAATTCCAAGATTCACCCATAGAATTTTTAGGTATTTTATTTGACCATCTAGTTTCTATTTTGATGGATATGGGGACTACATAATGTTTTATTGTTCCTATAATGCTTAATAGACTATCTAAAAAAGTTAGAGTTATGGAAAATGCATGGTCAGTATAATAGGCAAATGAGTCAAAGGTTAAAGTTGACAAGTGTTTAGTCAAAGTTGAGATTAGGATGCTCAAATTCATAATAATAGTGGATCTTTATGTATCACTACTATGATCATATGATGTGATTCTAGGAATCAATTAGATTTTGTATCATAAATCCAAAGTTGGCTTCTATCTAAATAAGGTTGAGTGTCAAGATGATTTTAGAAATAATATATAAATTCAAGGTGAGAAAAGAGATTTGAAGCTTAGGTAGATTTATGCAATACAACTCAAAAAGGCTTAGAGTAAAGGGTGCTAAGAATTTATTGTTAAGATAAATGAGATGGAAGAATCTAAATAACCATCCATCAAAGATTGTCATTTTCTTAGTGATTTTCATGATGTGTTTCTAGAAGAATTGCCAAAATTGTCTCCTAAACGTGAGTTTGATTTCTCAATAGATGTCATACTTGAATTGCAACCATAGTCTAAAGCACCGTATAAGATGACAACTGCCAAATTGGTAGAGTTAAAGGCTTAATTTCATGAATTTATATCAAAATGGTTGATTCAACCAAGTGTGTCACCATAGGGTGCACAAGTAGTCTTTATCAAGAAAAAACATGGTATTATTCACCTTTGTATTAATTACAAAATGTTGAATAAAGTGACAATCAAGAAAAGAAATTTGCTACCTCGTATTGATGATTTTTTTTCTCATAGTACCCATATCAAGTTCTAAGTGATGTTTTTAGAATATCCTCAGTTGATGATACCTGACTCTACGATCAATCTTAAAAAAGGCCATTTGACAAATGCTCTTGCAGCATTTATGAATCCCATGAACAGTGTGTTCAGAGATTATCTAGATCACTTTGTTCTAGTTTTTCTTGATGACATCCTCATATATTCTAAGTATGAATAAGAACATATTCAACATCTAGAATTGGTTTTGTAACATTTATAGAAACACAAGTTGTATGGCAAGTTGTCTAAGTGTGAATTTTTACAAGATAAAGTGCATTATCTATAGACACCTAAATCTGGCCACCAATAACTTCCAACCAGGGTTTTGACCAATTTCCACCTAAAATAAACAATTTGGCCTAAAAACACTAAAACATGCTAAATAATGTGAAACTGGCATATTCAAGAGCTGATTTTGGCTAGGGTATCCCTAAATGGGATAATGCAATTTATGGGCCAACTAACTTTCATCAGTTTATTTTAAGTCAAAATACTAATTTTGCACCCAAGTGCTCTGGATTGCTCTTTTCTATCAAATATCTTACACAAGATGCATGCCTTTTTTATTTTTTTACTAATATCTTAAATGGGATAATATCTCCAATGAATCTGACATTGAATTCCAATTCTAATCTAGTCAAATGTTGGACCAATAATAAGGCATTTTGATCAATTTGAGTAACTTATGCATAAAGTGCTTAAACATGCTTAGGAGCTAATTAACCCAAATCAGGGCCTAATCAAAAATTCCACATAAACTTTTTGAATACTTATTTTTGGAAATGGATATTGAATATCTACATTATCAAGTGACCTCATTTCTTAAGAAGACATCCCTAGGCCATAAATGCCACAAATATCAGGATTCATGCCCTCCATACCTCTTAAATTGCCCCTTTTGCCAATGTCATGATGAGGATTATTATAAACTTAATTCTAAAAATTGAATTAATACTCAACCACACATCTCAATCTCAAGATGGATAGTTTAGGTTGATTCTAGACATTCTCAAAAATTTATAAATAGAGAGGCCATGAACATCATTTCTAACGCATGATTATGCAAAGTTATAATGCAAAATTGATTACAAATATTCAAAAAACTAGTGTTACCATGCCAAATTGATTCCAAGCCAATCCAAGTCACAAGCCAAAGGTGCCAAAGAGAGACGGAGGTAGCCAAGCTTCCATTGCCAAGGACTTTATGAGCACAAGTTGAGCAAGCCACTACAACAAGCATTTTGGAGCATCCAAGGAAGGTAAAAGAGGGTTTCTTTTGCAGTTTAGTTGTATGTTTTATTCATGTTTGTTAACTAAGCTCTCCCTAGTGTCTAGGCCTAGATATGTTATGCTAGTTAGTGTATTTGTTTCATTTTATTTTCATTTTGGAACTAACACCATACTAACCATCCTCTCTTGAGTCAAATTCCTAGATCACATGTGGTACGCCCAATGGGACTAGATGCATCCCACATATGAAGAAGATCATTTTACAACTTTAAAATATTTATTTGGACCATTAAAATTCTTGAAAATTGATTTTATAACTTTATTTTATCATTTTTTATTTGCCATGGGTTTACATAGTAATCAACATCAACTAGTAAGACCGACATCAGTTGGATAGCTTAACCGACGTCAGTTAATAAAATTGACATTGGTTGGATACCTATTGTTAGTCACATTGGTATAGCTGATGTCAATTAGATAACTATCATTGGTTTAAAAATGTAACTATCATCGGTTATATAATCGACATTGATTACTGTGTTTTTCTTAAAACACAGACTCGAAAGCTCTTTTCTTAAAGTTCATTATTTCAAACCTAAAAGAGCTTCAAGGCTAAAGGACATGCTAACATTTTTTTGTAGGACCAAGCTTGACATTTTCTAAAAACATGTTTAGATCACCTTTTTCATGCTTAAAAATCAATTAGGAACCTTATTTTGGTGTTTATAAAAAAATAGATGTTTATGGTGAATGTTTTCAAAGTTTGCAACTAAGACCAAGGGGTCAAATGAACACCACCTCATTTTCCATTTGGGATTAAAATGAAATCACGTTTTCAAAGCTTTTTGTGTTTACTTAGTTGTTTAGATTAAATTTTTATTTGGTAAAAAGAGGGATGTTGCATGTATGTTCTTCCATTTGTCCCCTTTAAGAAACCCTTGGAATCAAAAGCATCATTCCTATTGTAACTAGCCTAGTCCAAGGATTAGAAATAAATTCATTTAAAGCACTCCCCAAAAACTCATCAAATTTTGAGTCACCTTGAAAATGACCCTAAATTTTTTCTACTTTCATGTTTTCTTTGTTTTTATGTAAACTTGGCTTGCGAGGGGGACTTCATCACTTCCCACAAGTTCTTTAGGGAAGCTTTGACCTGAGGTTTCACCTCCTAGCATTGACTTTATTTGGCTCCTAATTAGAGTTGCACATGGTACATATTGGCACTTTAGACATCGCACTACACTGAGTGAATAGCATGATGTAGTGGTTGCAAAAAAGACTAGACCTTTTTTCAACAAGCCAAGTGATACGGACCTAAAATCCATGCTTTTCTTTTGCATTGTTTGACGTGAAATTCATTATGCAATTGATTTCCCTAAAATGTTTGATAACTTATTAGATCTTAGATAAATCCCCACTTGTTGTGTAAGTATTGTTGGTGCAAGGTATGCCTCAAGGTCCATGTCACTATATTGCCATTTGAGAGAAGGGGGGTGTAAAAACCCTACTATATAATGTGTATTTACTTTTGGATGAACACTTAAAATCCACTAAAATAACGTATATGGATGGATTTCAACAATACCAAGCAACCTTATCAGTTTAGGATATAAGAGTGATTAATTAGTTGGTCTTGTCCTAGAGTCTTGTTTGAAGTCAAAATTTGGTGTAAATAAAAAATTCAAACCAAATACATAGTCCTAATTTTCCTTTTAACAAAGAGGCATTATGATGCCCGCATGAGATCATCAATTTACCTTGTTCAAAGTTCATCAAAAGCTTGAGAGTCATATCATCCACTTTAGCATAGTTATGCTTCCCAATTGAGTCTAACCTTTACCAAAGTTGTTTTAAGTCCTTCACTTATAATCTAAATTCAGAATTGCACCATTATAAGTTCATAGGGTTGATGTGTTAAGTGGGTTCACCATTTGCACTAAACTTGAGGAAACTTAGGTTTAATTTCCAATTTGGGTTGAAGGTTGTTCAAGACTCATAATCATTATCATCAATTGATAAACTTAAGCCATTTTGTGCTACAAAATTTCACTTTGAGTCTATGCACCACATCATTTTGAGTCAAGAAAAGTAGTGTTATGTTGTCAAAATTGTGGGAAACTATCTTTTCCTTAGAGAGTTTTTGGAACAAACTTTTTTGTCGCACCTTTTGGGTAGTGCAGCGCTACCCAAAACATTTCAAACATTGTTTGATTGACCCTCTTACATAGAATTCAAATTTGTTCCTACATTTTCAGGCATATCCAAGTGTACTTTTTTGATCTTTTGTCTAAAGCACAGTTATACTATTCACTTTTGTCTAGCTTGTTTGTCAAAAGAACCAAGTTTTATACCATTATTTATGAAAAAATAAACTATCTCTAAAAAGTGCCTTTTATTTCATACCTTATACCTAGTTGATCAAGTTCATGTCCAAGAATCAAATGCCTAGTGTTTGTTAGAAGTGTTTCAATTCCATTAGATTAAGCTTTTCATCTATTTTCAAAGTCTAGCTTTTAATACCATTTGGCTAAGATTTCTAGCACATGCCTTGTTTGAGCCTAGATTTTGACGCCACATTTGGCCAAAAGACCTAACAAATTTTAAATTCTTAGATTAGACTGATTTGAAACACTTTGACCTTAGAATTTGGCATTTTGATTTTTGGTCCATTTACTTGCTTATCTTTGTGTGAACAGTGAAACATTAGATAATTCACATTAGCTTGTTTCCTCACAAATCTTTGCATAAACCTTTTGATCCTTTTGATGAATCTAGACCAAGTTGGAACATCATCTATTTTAGACATTGTCCCTTTTAGAGTTTGTATAACTCTTTAACCTTTTATCATAAAGCATTGATTATGGATCCCAACATGTATTCCTACACTCGTAGTGGACTCATGTAGAATCCAAGGATTAGTAATGTAGTTGCGAAGGAAGAAATGGTGCAAGACCCCTATATGGATAATATTGTTTATGAGTTGGATTCTTATCCCTCTTATAATACTCAATCAGGGGCATAAAGCCAAGATCCATTTCCTAATTATCTAGTTAATACATCACCTTATTCAGAACAAGACCAAGAGCAAATCGCACAATACTTAGCTACAATACTCATAGTGGATGAGCCAATTCTTCAACAGTCATATTCTACTAATACAACTTCCACGTATGATCCATTTTTGTTTGAACTATATTTGTTAGAGAACAAAGATGATATTTTATTTAGAGCCATAGAGTTAGGGGCCAAGTTTCTAGCAAACTTTCTCCATGAAAATTTACCAAGTCTAGTAAAAGTGCCCCACAATATCATTTACGATCAACAGGTTTCTTCTAGTAATCCTATGGCTCTAGTCCAAACAACATACCAAGATCTTAATATATTTAATCAAGGAAAAAATATCATGGAAGATCACTTTAACCAAATGCAGATAGCATATCAAACCTACCTAAATATAGCACATAATTTCAATCAGATGCACATGGCGAGTAAGCCTCTTATTGACCTAGTTCCTTCAATGTGAGTGTTGATAGAGTTAATTGGATAAGAGAATCTGAGTTCTAACCCATTCATATAAACCACTTTGATAGATAACTTGATGCATATTCATGTTATTAAAGAAGTGTCTTCAGCCTCTACATAGAATAGTGAGCCAAACGTAGTAGATAATGTGCAAACAACATCCAATCCTGATCAAAGAAGTACTAACATGAAAAAAACTAGCCAAAAACATGTGCATGTAGTTAATCCCATGAATAGATCATCATACCATGAAATAGGATTTTCTACATCCCAACTTCAACTAGCTACTTCCTCAAGTGTACAACCTATGGGATTAGGTAATCAAACAATGACTAATGTCACACCTTAATGACAGAATGCAATGAACCCTACTCCTCAACAAGTAACGAGTAGTATTTCACAAAAGCAAACACAATCTAGTGGATCAATGTAATAGAGGACAAATACATTGCCACCTCAATTAGGGGCAATAAATGTTCCACCTCGCTAGGTAACAATAAACATATCTCTTCAGTCATAGACTAATATGCTAATCCAAAACCAAGTAATGACTAGTCAATAATGTGAAAATATTGGTTAATGATAGATGCTAAATTTTCAAGTTTAACAAGGAAGTCCCCATGTTTCTCAAGTACATACTAGACAATCGTTAGTTCAAAATGTGCCACAAATCTAGAAAGAGGGTCTTGCTCCACAAGTTCCCACTCAATAGCAAAGTTTTATTAGTTGACAACATGTCCCTTTTCAACCATAGGAGGTACAATATAGTTATATATCTCCGTCCCAACCACAAAATCCTCCAAGTCAAACATTTATCACCAACCCAAACCAGAATATTGTGCAACCAATTATGCAATTTCAAGTATATCTTAATCCATGTATGCATATTCTTGGTACATTCCCCAACCAAACCAATATACCCCAACACGTATCTCCATCATACCCTAATCAAAGTGTCCCACTTGTGACCTTCCAACCATCTACACAAACCAATATTCTCCCTCAAACCAATATTCCTTCTAGTTTCTTATCCCAAGAATTGCAATAGATGAAGGATACAATTACTACCATTCACGTTGGTAAAAAGATTAAAAATTTTAAATTGGATGATGTGTGTTCCTACCCATTCAACATGGAGTATTTTTAGATACCATTTCCTCCAAGATATGAACCACCAAAATTTGACAAATACAAAAAGAAAGGTGACCCTAAGGCTCATTTGACCAAATTCTTTGTTGCATGTCAACCAGTGATATATAATGACATATACCTTTTGATATTGTTTCCAAGGATCTTGGCTGGACAAACCTTGGAGTAGTTTTTAAAGATTCCCAAATATTTAGTAACGTATTTTGATAATTTTTCTGATAAGTTTGTACATCATTTTTCCTATAATCTTGAGCATGATATTTCATTAGTGGACTTAACGCAAGTAAAGAAAAAAGATGGTGAGATTTTTGCAAGTTATTTACAGTAATGGAGAGCCCTTACAAGCCATTCCACCCATAGTTTACTAGATAAATAATTAGCTACTATGTTTACCAAAAAATTGCACAGTGAGATAGCTTATCATTTGAAACTATAATGTGCACATACTTTCAAATAAATCATTTATAAAGGTTTGTTGATTGAGTGAGTGCTCATCAAAAAAAGATTCATCAAGCTTAGTTTAACTAATCAAAATCAAGTTACCAATTAGGTAAATGACCAACATCAACATCCCATTCAAGCACTAACACCACAACCAGCACAGGCCAATAACCAAGAAAGATTGAAGCAATTCAACCACAATAAGATTTTTTTGGGAAATGGAGTAACCAAAACTCATCATGTAAAAATGATGTAAAGATCATCTATACCACCTTTTTAGTTTACTCCTACCCAATAACCTCTCTAACTAATACTGCAAGTTTAATAACCAAGACCTGTACAACAAATACAACAGCCATTACCATTACAAACCGCTCCTCTTAGGATAATTGTACCTACACATCATGTCTTTAGTGACTTAGGAGAACCTATTGAGTCTATATTTTGAAAGCTTGCTATCACTAATCTAATTAGTTAGTATATACCAAAGAATTATCCACAAGGAATTCCTTATACTAATTGGTATCATAAAAATGAATTATGTGACTATCATCAGGTCAACAGGCATAATCTATGAAGATGTGTCCAAATCAAATATTTAATTAAGAATATGCTGGAGAATGGGGAGATAACATTGGATAATGGTGCTTCCACTTCTAATCAAACTCTTGGAATTTATCAAAACCCGTTTCCCTAACATAATAATTAGTAGTAGAAAAATAATCAATAATAATAACAATAACGGCTAGTGTAATAGCAAAATCAACAATATCAAAATTAAAGGCCGAACCAGCAAAATCAGTAGTAGAACCCAGAACAATAGAACAATGGATAAAACCAAGGTCATAATGGTAACAACCAAAAAACCTACCTTTTTGTTGCACATGAATACAATAGGGTTATAGATCATATTTCAGGGGGTAGCATTAATACCATCTTCATTAATCCTAGATTAAGCACTAATCAACCTAGACTGTTGCTAAATAACAACATTTAGCCAAATTACATGGATAATACTTCTTTGGCCTAGGAGTGCATATAGGCAAACCAACAAACTAGGACTTCCCCTTTTAGACCTTATATTGACAACTCATCCTTGCCATATGACCACATGTGAGTGTATCGGCAATTAAGACTTGTATTATCTGGTCCCACACCATTCCCAACATTGATTAGCAATAATGGTCTAGTATTTAATCCTAATTATACAATCACAACTCGAAGGTTAAAGATTACTATCCCAAGCCCATACCCATCTGCCACTTTTCCTATCATTTAACCAATCGTTTAGCCTTAGAATAAACCATTCACTACTGACCAAGACAAAAAATTTGATATTGTGGAACAATTACAAAAGACACCAGCATAAATTTCTATTTTAAATTTGATGCAAACATAAATAATCCAAAAGAACATCTTGAATGATTTTTTGACCCAATCCACTATTTATAGTGACATATCTCCTGATAAATTTTAAGCTTTGGTTGGACACCTAGCTCCAGTCTAATAAGTCACATTCAACCAAAGCGATCTGTCTTCCCTTGGCCTGCTCCATAATAATGCATTATACATAGAAGTTTATATAAGATGGAATAATGTAAAATGTGTCCTTATAGACAATGGATCCAGCCTCAACATAGTGTCTCTAAAGCTCATCAAGCTTCTTGGGTACACAATGGTAGATCTCTAGCTATAAACAATAACCATTAAAGCCTATGATAATCAAAAAAGAGAATCACAAGGCACCATGAGTTTGCTAGTTATCATTGGGCCTTTGACCCATGATACACTTTTCCATGTGCTTGATCTTGAGTTATTATACAATATGCTTCTAGGTAGGCCTTGGTTACATGAGATTCATGCAGCCCCATCAATGCTATACCAATGTATCAAGTTTTCCCACTCAGGGATGGAAGTAAATATTGCAGGAGATTTACACCCATATGAAAACTGTAAGCATATTGAAGCCAAATTTCAAATCTATAATTATCAATACAACATGAATCCAAGTTTCAAGTAGGATAAAGGAAAGGTTATACTTATTAATCCTTCACAAGATAATTACATAGATCCTAATACCTTGGATTCCCTTTCCCACATGCTACCTCCTTAAGCTTCTAATCATTTCACCATTTTAGATAATGGACCAGGAGAGTATGTGACCCATGATACATTTCATATTATTAATCTTCCTCAAAATCTAGAAACCTTTGGGTGTAAAGTTACCCCACATATGCATTGGCAACAAAAGAATAAAGATAACAGCCCTATCACATTTGTACTAGCATCTGGCCTAAAACCTAGCCCTCTTGAAGGGGATGAATCATGGTTATACAATGACAACCAAGTTGATTGTTACAAAAATACAAAGTATCTTATTCTCAATAGGATCAGGGAGCATCATAATTATGAAGGAAGAGGCCTCAAACCAAATCAGCAAGGAACCATCAAGCCAATTTCCATGACTAAGTATGAAAGACTTTATGGACTTGGATTTAAACTGCCTGGGGGTGACCCCACATATATTATTTAAACTCCATCACCAATGAATAGTGATGATGATGTTGATAGTGAAGTAGAGTCTGATCATTGCCTCACCTTTGATGCCCTAGATGAAACCAACATGTTTGATAACCATGCCATTTATACAATTACACTAGCCATTCATCGCAACCCTTTACCATTATATTATCCCCAACTGATAGATTGGGACCAATAAGAATCCAGTCTATTGATTGATGAGTTCCAAAATGATGACGCATTCTATGATTTTTTAGGCCTTAGAGACAATGTTCCATTCAGAGATCAGAAATCAAGATTCTCAATCACATTAGATCCTGTATCCTATTTTGGAGAGTGAGTGAACACCCTTAGCCAAAAAAAATAAGTAAAACATTGAGATCCCAAAGTGAAAACATATTTGAGGTGCTTTCTAACCAAGGAAAAATAAAGATAAAGGCTATTCTAGTGGCAAAAACCTATTTTAGGCACCATTAGATGAGGGTGTTCATTCTTCTTCGAATTTATACCTAGAGACCACCAATGATGAACTTGTCTATGGATCCAAATTCAGCTTTGAGCAACAAGTATTTGATCAAATTCATCAAGAATTTCTAACTATTTTTATCACATGGCCAGTCTCCCATTAGGGGACTCAGATTCATCATGCTTAGGAGAAGTTGAAGAGCAAGTCCTAATGGAGGATGCTAACATAATTCAATAGTTCAAGTTATTGCCTACTATCCTAGAAGATGGTTCAACCCTTCTAGTTGAAGATACAATAGAGATAAATATTAGGACTCCATCAGACCTGAAATGAATAAAATTAGGAGTGTCCCTCACTAAGAAGGAATGTGATGTCTTTACAGCTCTATTAAGAGAATTTGTAGATATCTTTGCATGGGTCTATTATAACATGTCAGGTTTAGACCCCAAATTGGTTCTACACCACTTTGTGGTTAATCCTGAGGCCAAATCAATAAAACAAAAGCTACGTAAGATGAATCCTTGCATTGTTGTATTGGTAAAGAAAGAGTTGGAAAAACTCTTAGAAGCAGGATGTATCTGATCCATTGACTACTTAGAATGGATCTCTAAATTGGTACCTATTAGTAAAAAGCTTAATAAGATCAAAATTTGTACTAATTTTTGAGACATAAACAAAGCTACATGATCATCAACATGATCATCGACTTCATGAAAGGTTATGAAATGATTTCACTTATGGATGGCTTTTGAAGATACAACCAAATCATAATTGCACTAGAAGATCAACATAAAATAATGTTCACCACTAATGGGGAAAATTTTGTTATCAGGTAATGTAATTTGGCCTTAAGAATGCTAGAGCTACATATCAAAGAGCCATGACTATCATATTCCATGATATGATGCATGATATAGTTGAAGACTATGTCGATGACATATTAGGAAAATCTAAAACCAGGGGCGATCATCTAGTTGTACTGCATAAGATATTTGAAAGATTACAGGAGTACAAAGTTAGACTCAATCCAAATAAATGTGTGTTTAATGCAAATTTAGACAAATTACTTAGCTTCATTGTGTCTTGTAGAGGTATTGAAGTTGATCTAGCTAAAGTCCATGCTATAATCAAGATGTCACCACCAATCAATTTAAAGCAACTCCACAGTTTGCAAGGTAAGATCCATTCAATCTAACACTTCATCTCTCAGTTAGCAAACAAGTGTCATCCATTTACACAAATTTTGAAGAAGGGAATTGCATTTCACTAGGATGACTTCAACCAAATAGCTTTTCAATAACTCAAAGACTATCTTGTTAATCTGCCTATTTTATTACCTCCTATGCTAAGAAAGCCATTCTTATTATACTTATCAGCTATCAACTATTGGGAAATTACCATATACAAGCAACTTACATGCAAAATTAAACCAGAATCACAAGTAACTAGAATTCAGAAATAACAAAGAATATGAGAGACGATACGCAACTTGTATTAATACTCATCCAGAAAAGAATACAATAAAGAAGATGCCACTTCTTCACACCTCTCAGAGGCTTCCCACACCTCAAGTGTACAGTAATTCTTTCCTCAAAGCTCTCTCTCTTATGGTCCCAACACACAACTCAAACACAGAGTTGGTGTTCACCTCCAACCAGTCAGTATCCACTACTGCCAGTACACCAGTGCTCCACGCACTCCAAGTACTCAATGTACTCCAAGTAGATCTCCCCTAAACTTGCAACAACCTTCAACTCAATAGACCTTACTTATGGAAGGAACTACATTGCCTTCCTCTTTGCTTTATGACCGAGTACACACCGTACTCTAAGTAGATCCTGCCTGATCCTGCTCCCTATTGTGTTGTTGTCCTCCCTGATCTTGTACACCTATAAATCAATCTGGTTCTACACACCTGTAAACCTAGATCTCACACCCACACACACTTGCAGATCAATGATCTTACTTACCATGCAGATCTCCTAATGTAGCCATGCACACCTGCTGACCAAGATCATACATACATGAAAAACCCTTTTGATTCTCCAAACCAGCACCCATACTTGGCACTGTGGCACTAGGAGGAACACAACATGCTCTCTTCACTCTGAAGGAGCTTATTTTGTTCTCTTACTCTCTAGCACACATTACAATACAGCCCATGAGTCTAATATATATATATATATCTCATGCAAACAATAATTAGACATCTAATTACAATAATTAGATCCACAGCTCAAGACTAAAATTAGCCTTCTTCATGCAAACACCTGGTTCATTAACGACCTGTCTGTAAAACTCACAATTCGAACCACACAGGCAACCGATGTCAGTCCCTGTCTACCTAAATGTGACCGTCGTTGGTTGCTTCCTGTTTGTACCCTGTCGACATCAGTTGGCCTGACTGACGCCGGTGACTGTGACAACAGCATCCCCCTTCATGTTTGCATCCATGTGAAGCTTTTAGCTCCACAACCTAACATCGACCATGCTTTGGGGGCAATCTTGACTCAACATGATGACAATGGAAAAGAGAATGTCATATACTACATAAGCCGTACCTTGGTTACATATGAACATAACTATGTACCTATTAAATAATTTTGTCTAGCCATGGTATTCATAGCTCAGAAACTATGCCATTACATGTTGAATAATAAGACCATGGTCATTTCAAAAGTAGATCCGCTCAAGTATCTACTATCTAAAATAGTTTTGCAAGTTAGAATGGCTAAATGTATCATGCTTCTCAGTGAGTTTGACATAAATTATGTCAATCAAAAGGCAAGCAAGGGACAAGTTCTTATGGATCAACTTGTTGAATAAAATCTCACATACACATAGCCACTCATGTTTCAATTTCCTAATGAATCCATAATAACCGTCATTGACACACCCCTTGAGGAGTATCCCTAGAAACTATATTTTGATGGTTTATTTATTGCACATGGATCTAGGATAGGCATATTTTTTATTACACCACAAAGGGATCTAATACCTAAATCATTCAGAATCAGTATTTTTCTACAAACAACATGGTCGAGTATGAAACACTTGTTGTAGGACTTTGAAAAGTAGTGTATTGGAATATATCTCATCTCCAAGTTTATGGTGATTCTCAGTTAATCATCAATCAAGTCATAGATCATTTTTAGACCATAGATGACAAGCTAGTCCTATATAAATCCATGGTCGACACTCTCAAGCAATAAGTTGCCAATATTCAGTTTGAGCACATACCAAGGGCTAGTAATAGAACTACATATGTCATGGCTACTATTGTCTCTTTGATTTGACAAATAGATAAATCTAGAGAGTATCAGTTCTTCATCAGGTATTTATCAACATC
This sequence comes from Torreya grandis, assembly GCA_037957365.1. NCBI lineage: Eukaryota > Viridiplantae > Streptophyta > Pinopsida > Cupressales > Taxaceae > Torreya > Torreya grandis. The sequence goes on along the minus strand of JARHVA010000784.1, from coordinate 2,722,640 downwards.
AGCTCATGAACCTTTAACTATTGCAATGATTTATGATATTATTCGTCCTCATTCTATCTGGTGCTTAGAACTTTACAACTACCTTAATGACCAAGTTATCCCATCTAACCTATCTCAAAAACAAACCAAAGTCTTCATTCATCATTTCACTTGTTATACTCTACTTGGATCCACCTTTTACCATCATAGTTTTGATGAAACTCTACTTCGTTATTTAACTTCAATAGAGTCTACACTAGCGTTAAGAGAAGTTCATGAAGGAGTATGTGGAACTCATTCTAGCAAGGTAGTCCTATCCAAAAATATCTTGCATATTGGTTATTATTGGCCCATAATAAATGTAGATATTATTTTATATGTAAAAAAGTGTGACAAATGACAATGGCATGTTAATCTGATTCATGCCCCAGCAAAAACTCTGAAACCAATGTTAACACCATGGCCATTTTCTACATGGGGAATTGACCTCATTGGGAAGATCCACCCCATTTCATCTGATGGCCATAAACATATCCTTACCACCATTGATTATTTCACTAAGTGGGTTGAAACTATACCCCTCACTTACGTAACTGGAAAGCAAATTTCTAAATTCATCTTTAACTATGTCATTTACTATTACGGTATCCCCTCTAGCATTATATCTGGTAATGGAGGATCATTCAAGAACAAGGATGTAGATCATTTATGTACTAAATATATCATCACACAATATTTTTTATAGCATATTACCCTCAAGGTAATGGCCAAGCTAAGGCATCCAACAAAACCATTGTCGATATTCTCAAGAAAATTGTCAATGATGTTGATCATGATTGGCACTTGCAGATATTCCTTACCATTTGGGCATATCATACTAATAATTGTACCCCCATAGGAACCATTCCATACTCACTTATTTATGGTAATGAAGCCATCCTTCTCATTGAGGTCTAATTGCCTTCACTGTGCATCTCCTTCAAGCATGTCCTAGATGATTATGACTATCAAGTAGCTCGCCTGCAAGAGCTAGACCTACTTGATGAGAAATACATAGCCATGCTCAACAATCTTCAAGAATATCAAAACTAGCTTAAAGGCCACTATAATTTATGTGTTAATTATAGAACATTTGAATTTGGTGATCTTGTTCTCAAACAAAACCAAAAGAATACCACAGCTGAGAAGAAGCATAAATAAAAATATAAAACTAGATAGGGCATTTCATCATTATTGCAAATTATGGATCAGGAGCTTATTGGCTTGCCACAACAAATGGAGATGAACTTCCTAATTTGATGAATATTATTCATCTCAAGTGGTACTATGCTTAAATTCTAAGGTGTACTATTTATAAGGACCATTTTAGTTATGCCATTGTATCACTATTCTTTTCTACACAAATACCATCCTTATCTATCCTCTTCATTTATCCAATTTCCACTTTTGACCTATTAGCCCAATGTGTTCTAGAGTCTAGCCCATTTGAACTTGGTTTTTTTCCATTTATTACACATTTTAAGCATCAATGTATCTGATCAATTTCATTAGTTGGTTCAAGTACTTCAGATAAAGATCTTATTTTGGGACAGTATGATAGAAGTTTTGACAGTTGCATCCTTCATTTTTTATTCCTTTCTTACCACCAGTCTTGCTACTAATTATAACCACCTTTGGGTAAATTAGCACCATTGATCTATGTCATTATGTCCTAGTTATAACCACCTATGGGCAAACTAGGGGCAACATTAAGCCTTGATGTACTAACTTACCACTTCCTATGTCATACTATCCCTTTTTACCAAATGTACTTGTTTGAATTGACTGCTACACTCATTGAATTCCTCTATTGTAAGGTTGGAACTATAATAACTTGAGGTCCTATGCTGGGATTATGTAGGCAACATTTGATACTTGTTGAGGTCAGCTTAGTCACCCTTCCCACCATGCTCTCACCATTTTGCAAGCAACCTAAGCCACACTCTCACCATTTTATGAGCAACCTTAGTTTAAACATTCTTGCCATTTTTCAAGTTTAAATCATTTAGTGTCTCATCATTCTTGATTGAGTTGAGACACTTCAAAACAATTCTAAAAACATTTGAAAAATAGTTAGAAAAGAATAAAAACATTGACCACTTCTTTGCCTTAAGGATTCTGGGAACCCTTACTAAGTTACAAGAAAAACACTTGTCATTTAATTTCCCCATCCTTTTTGGCCTTTTCTCTCATGAACTTGCCATTTTACAAGACCATTCCTATTCTTCTATCACATCCATTATATTTTTTTCTTTAGTTATCACATTCTTCCCATTCCCTGGGAGAACTACATTTGGCCTAAAGTTTTTTATTGGATATTACATCCATGGAACTATGTAGGTAGCATCCACTTACCTAGTGCATATGGAGATAGATCAACCACCCCCTTCCTTTTCTTCTATCCCCTCATTTTGTTTGTTTTTTTAATTGTAGCCTATTTTTTAGGGGTAAGGTTCATATAGTTTCTATTACATTCTTTGTTTGTTTGTTTTTGCTTATTTTATTTGTTTGTCTGCCTATTTATTTGCTTTTAGCACTATTACCTTGACTCAGTTTATGTGTGTTCATTAGGTAATCATTGCCCACACTTATACTCAAATCCATCTATATTCATATGTTTACATTGTCATCATGGTTTCTATCATTGGTGCATTGTTTTCTATTGAGTATTGGATTATGGGAGTCAATCCTTATGCATATTTTGGCCAAGTCCTCATGATGTTATATCATGATGCCTACCAACATGTGATACAAAAAACCTTAGCTTCAAGAATTCTATTCAATAATGGTGGTATCTCTTTTGCACCAACATCTTGATTCCATCCTAATCATATCCCAAATAGAGTAATTAAACACGAAAGAATTTCAATCTTTATTAGTTCAGATGAGCATCTCCCTATTAGTAGGTTTTTCCAATTCATCATTACCATCTATGTTAATTTATCATCATCCTCAGCAAAGTTTATCATGTTTTCCATAATTAGGGTCTAATGATTATAACTGCCTATGGGCAAATCATTGCACACCATCCCACCTGTATTTCTCAGTGATTAGAACTGCCTTTGGGAAAATCATTATGTTGTCATCATTTTACTTTTTCCAACCATATAGGGGCATGTTATCATTTATTTTTATGTCCTAATAGGGGCAACTCCATCTTATTAATGATTATAACCACCTTTGGACAAATCATTATGTTATTATACCACATTACCACTATCAGGGTATAATGTTTATAACCGCCTTTGGACAAACCATTGTACACCATCCCACTTTCGTTCTCAATGACTTTGAATATTTTTTTAATGGAATTGTGTTTTCACCCCATCATATTTCCTTTCTTTGGTCACCTCATTTCACTTCTTTCTTTTTGAGGGACCATTTGTCGACCTACTTGTGCCAATCGTTCCCTTAAGGGGGCATTATATAGTTAGTTTATCATCATTGTAGTTTTCAGCATACAAGACCTTTTCATTCTTTGAGAAGATGTTACTATGCTTATTGATTGTAATGCTTTCCCAAACATGGGGAAATTATAGACACTTAAATCTAGCCACCAATAACCTCTAACCAAGATTTTGACCAATTTCCACCCAAAATGCACAATTTGGCTTAAAAACACTAAAACACGCTAAATGATGTGAAACTGACATATTTAAGTGCCGATTTTGGCCAAGGTATCCCTAAATGGGGTAATAAAATTTATGAGATAGCTAACTTTGATCAGTTTATTTTAAGTTAAAATGCCAATTTAGCACCTAGGTGCTTCGGATTGCTCTTTCCTATCAAATCTCTTACACAAGATGCATGCCTTTGTTATTTACTATCAGTAACATCCTAAATGGGATAATAGTTTTGATGCATCTAACATTGACTTTTATTTCCAATCCAATCAAATGTTAGACCAATAACAAGGCATTCTGATCAATTTGAGTAATTTATGCACAAAGTGCTTAAACATGCTTAGGAGCTAATTAACCCAAATCAAGGCCTAATCAAAAAATTTATAGAAACTTGTTGAATACTTATTTTTGGAAATGGATATTGAATATATATATCATCAGGTGACCTCATTTCTTAGGAAGACATCCCTAGGCCATAAATACCAAAAATATCAAGATTCATGCCCTCCATGCCTCTTCAATTACCCCTTCTTCCAATGTCATGATGAGGATAATTATAAAATTAATTCCAAAAATTGAATTAATCCTCAACCACATATCTCAATCTCAAGATGGATGGTTCAGGTTGATTCTAGACATTCTCAAAAATCTATAAATAGAGAGGCCATGAACATCATTTCTAACACATGATTATGTAAAGTTATAATGCAAAATTGATTACAAATCTTCAAAAAACTAGTGTTACGATGCCAAATTGATTCCAATCCAAGCTAAGCCACAAGACAAAGATGCCAAGGAGAGATGGAGGTAGTTAAGCTTCCATTGCTAAGGACATCATTAGCTCAAATTGAGCAAGCCACTATAATAAGCATTTTGGAGCATCTAAGGAAGGTAAAAGAGGGTTTCTTTTGCATTTTAGTTGTGTGTTTTATTCATGTTTGTTAACTAAGCTCTCCCTAGTGTCTAGGCTTAGAGATGTTATGCTAGTTAGTGTGTTTCTTTCATTTTGTTTTCATTTTGGAACTAACACCATACTAACCATTCTCTCTTGAGTCAAATTCTTATATCATAGTATCTAGTACATATTATCTTTGGACACTATTTTTCAATAGATCCAACAAAGATAAGAGCCATTATGTAGTGGCCAGCACCATATAATGTGCATGAGGTATGAAGTTTCATGGATTAGCGGGCTATTATAGAAAATTTGTTTCAAATTTTTTTAAGATAGATAATTTGATTACCTCTCTATAGTGGAAGAATCAAAGTTTTATTTGGTCAGATAAGTGTGAAGTATCTTTTCAAGAACTAAAAAGGAGGCTTACTCTAGCACTAGTGCTAAGAGTCTCGATCCTAATGGTCAACTCTAAGTGGTCATCGATGCATCTGGGGATGGATTTGGAGGAGTTATTATATAATATGGTTTAGTTATTACATAAAATTCTAGGATATTGAAGCCTTATGAGGTGAATTATGCCCCTCATGACTTATAACTTGTAGCAATTGTCCATACTTTATAAGTTTAGAGGCATTATTTATTGGGAAATTTGTTTAAGCTCAAGACTGATAAATTGGGACTCAAGTACATCTTCACCCAACTAAATCTAAATTCTCATTAAAGATGCCAGTTAGAGTTCTTATCTAATTATGATTTTGATATTAACTATATCAAAGGCAAGGAAAATAGAGTAGTTAATACCCTAAGCCATAGGAGGTACATAGCTATCGTAGTTACTATCAAGATTACTTTTAGGATCAAGTGATCAAATTTTCACTAGGTGATGAATTATATGAGTAGGTCAAGAAAGTATTGACTGAGAATGCTTAAAATCTTAAGTATAAAGGATTTAGAATAGAGAATGATGGTATTTTATGGTACAAAGGAAGGATGTATGTAACAAAAAAAGAGAATTGAAGAGCACAGTGTTAAAGGAGTTGTATAATGCCCCATATTTACCACATCCATGAGTAACTAAACTCATGGTTGAGATTACACCATTTTATTTCTAGAAAGGAATCAAGAGAGATGCAGCAAATTTTGTGTCTCATTGTCTGGAATATCAATATGTGAAAGCTAAAAATATACATCTAGATGGATTTTTATATCCACATGACATATAGGAATAGAAATTTTAGTTGATCATTATAGACTTTGTCCAAGGTTTATCATTATCATAGAATAGTCATGACATGATCTTGGTAGTAGTTGACAAACTAACCTACGTAGCTCACTTTATACCAGGCAACTTGACTGATGATGCACCTACTCTTGTGAAGATATTTGTAAAGAAAGTGTATCAGTTACATGGTTTTCTAGAGAAGATAATTTTAGATCATGAACTGAAGATGACTTCTAGATTTTGGTTGACTCTGAATTTAGCTCTAAGTATGCAACTAAACTTTATCATTATATATCACCCATAAAATGATGGTCAGATAGAGAGAGTTATTAGGTTTTATAAGATCTCCTTCATATGTATTACATGGATAAAAAATATAAGTGGGAGGAGTAACTTCCATTGGTTGAGTTCACTTACAATAATTCATACCAATCAGCATTGAAGATCACTCTATTTGAGGTGTTGTATGGAAGAAGTTGTAGAACACCAATCAGTTGAGATAGTTTGGAAGATAGGGTAGTCTTTGGACCTAAAATGCTTTCAAAAATGGAAGAAAAAATTAAGACAATCAAGTAAAGTTTGGTCACAGCCAACGATAGACATAAGAGTTATGTTGATTTGAAGAGAACATCTAAGTAGTTTTTAGTAGGTGATAAAGTGTTTTTATGGGTTAAGCCTTAGAAAAAACTTGATTAAATTTAGAAATTCAATAAAACTTTCACTAAGATATGTGGGAGCCTTTGAGGTTTTTGAAGTGCTCAACCCTGTAGCATATAATATTTCATTACCACCATCCCTATCTCTTTTGCATAATGTCTTATGTGTGTCTTATCTTAAAAAGTATATAGTTGATCCTTCACATGTGTTGGATTGGAATGCTTTATATGTTCTAGATCTTGGAGTGGTTATGGTAGAACCAATCAAAGTAATTGACACTCATAAAATCCATTTGTATAATAAAGAAATATCACATTGCAAAGTCTTGTGGGACCAATACTCTGAGGATAGTGCCACTTGGGAGGACTATGACGAGTTCTACAAGCTATTTCCACATTTGTTTACTTGATGCATTTTTGGATATTATTTTATTTTTTGTTAATTAAAGTTAAATTTTAGAACTAGTGTTTGAATAAATGTCATTGGGATGATGACCAGCTTAAATAATATATCATTAGGATGATGACCAACTTTAGGGGGAAGGATGTCACATCCTAATTTCTCTCTAAGCTTGATAACCTTTTATCTATGGATTGTTATGATTGTTAAATTGATTAACTATTATTTAATTAAGCTTAATGTCATATGTTTTTTATTGGATAGTTATATGTTGCTTTGATTACATGATTAAATTGTTATGAGTTAGTTGTAATTATATATTCTTTACATTATGATCATGTTGTTAGTTAATACAATAGTTTTTAATGGTTAAATGATCATATTACAGGATAACTACCTTCTCTCTCATGAGTTGGATGTAGGATAGGTCCATCCTTCAGAGTGTGATGGAAGGAGTGCATCATCAAAGAGGGTGGTGTAGATTAAGATGTTGGGGGATAATAAAATAAAATCTATATACCTATGCACACACCACAATAGAATGATATGTTTTTTATTATTACTTGTTTTATGATAGTTATAGTATGTCTTTAATTTATGATATATATGCATGTTGTGATCTTATTTTATGTTTGATGATCTTATTGATTTCACTAATATGGTTTTATTAATGTATTAATGGTTATTGATGTTATTGCTTTTAACATATGAGTAATTATGTACATGTCTTTTGTGACTTACTATTGTTTTGGGATATATTTGAGTGTGTTATAAATAGTATTTTGTTTGGTTTTTAATATTGTTCTTGATTTGGGTTGATAAGCTATTATTGATGGCTTAGATGATTATTATTATCATTTTTAATAGTTAAATTACTTGTATTAATTCATTAGTAATTATATCTCTTCGTTAACAATGATGGAGGAAATTAGTTGGCATAATAATTGATATTAACATTATTGATAAATGATTATTATCAAATCTTTTATGCTTAGTCAATAAACATATTTTTATGCAAAGTGATTTAGGTAATATCATTGTTTAACAATTAATTAGACATATTTGTGGTTGTTGAACCATTGTTAATAGTTAGTTAATAAGTCATATGTTATGACTACCTTGTCATATGGTCATTATGCTAAATGGACTTGTTGTTTAAGTTGACCTAGCATGGAAATCATTATGATAATGGAATTTTATAAAGTTAATGCATGGGGTCAACAGACATGCATATTTTTGTAGGGATATGGAAATGATTATTTGATTATTATTGGGAACATTCAAGAAGGATTAGGGTTTCTAATATATGTTTAACTTAAGTTAACCATATCATTTTGATCAAAATGTATTATACGAGTCAGTCCATTGTTGTTATATTGAGTTAATCTCACCATGCATTATTCTGGTCATTGTTATCTACCATGTAATTGGGAGAAATTGGTGGCAAGAAAGGGCATGGAGGAGAAAGTGGCAGTAGGGGTAAGATGGAAAGAAATAAAAGGAAAGAGAGATATGAGATCCAGGGTATAACAGTGGATAGTGTGAAGGAAAGGGAAGAAATTGAGTCTATTCTCATAGGCAAGAATGAATTTTGGAAGCTCAAGTAGGTTAGTGATGTATTTGAATTCTTAGATGATAAAAATACATGTATTATGTGTGTGATTTCATAAAAAGGGTTTTAGTAGTTTATTCCTGCTATAATATATAAATGGATAAATATTTTTCCCTATGGATGGCTCCACCATCCACATAACCAATTCTATATCCTAGAAAAACCCTAAAACCTAATGCCTAGGACTATGAAAATCCTATGTAATTTTGGTCAAGTGAATAAAATTTCTGTGTGTAAGTCATGTGGCAAAATAAAATGAAATTGGATTGTTTAAATTTTTGAGTATGTCTAAAAGAAAATTATGTATTCATACATATGGATATGTATATACACCCTATAGGTCTTTACTGACATGGAGTATATATACATACTGAAGTATATATGTATATATAAATATATTGTATATATGAATGTCAATTCAATTTGAGGTATGGTGATGATTATCATTAGGGATTAAAATCTATATAAAGGAAAAATGCTAAGTTGTATTTATTTGAATGTTATATACTCTATTTTCATAACTTTCTATAACTGTTGGCTAAGTCTTAGTTAGATTGTGAGCTTATTTAATTATGTTTTTAAGTATGTATAAACCTACCCTCTATTATTTATATTATTGAGTATTGATTATATAACATATGGGTGAACATTGGTATATGGCTAAGTGTTGGTTATATAAAAATAAGAATGGACATTGGGAATTGGCTAATAATATAGTATTTGCATATGCATACATCAATTCATATAAATGAAATAGTAAATCAGTTTTATATAAATCGTTATTGGTCTATTATATTATATGGATTTTTTGTTTGTATTTTGAATATATATATATATATATATATATATATATATATATATATATATATGTATTGGTAAGTTATACTGAATTACTAATTTCCAGTCACATCCTCAAATATTTATAATATATATATATATATATATATATATATATATATATATATATATCTAATTCAATATAACTTACCAATACATATATACGTAAACTCTACATAATGAAACTCTCAATACACTTGGTTAAGATGTATATGTTTGTGACTTATAAAGTATATATTAGGACAGTAAGTTGATTGATTCATAATTGTCAATAATGTGAAACTGTATATTATAATGTTTGTGTCAACTTCATTAGCTATATGATTCTTTTTTATCCAAATCATGATAATAAAATAGGTGGATTAATATAATTAGATTTAATACATACTAGATTGGATATGTTAAAGTTATTCATTTGATTTTAGTTAGAAGACAGAGTTAATTAAAGTATGTTGTATACTATACATGTCTTTATTGGTTATTAAATGGGTATATAAATATATGGAATACATGATTAAATGAGCCATTACAAACATAGTACATGTATACTATATATCTATATACACACTCATTAGATGAACAATGCAAAATTTAAAAATACATAGGAGTATATTTAATCATCAGGAGTTTGCTTTTAAATATCTTTGAATATTTGATGAGACAATTAAAATGTGTACAGATACATATAAATGATATATATTTATATAAATCAATTATGTAATCATATATTTATATGGCTTATACCTGTATGAAGGAAATACGTACTAATACACATATATAGCATATATTTGTCTGTATGAGAATTATGCTTATAAATAAGGTATATAATTATGATTGTTAATCAAGTTATATAATCTATGATGTAGTATACCATGATTATATGCATACAGCTCATTCAGAGTACAAACTAGTTAACATGAAAGTTGGATTATTGTTTAATATGAACCTTAAAATCAATTATGACTATTTTTTTATCATTTGTGAAGTGTGTACATGGAAATAAACAATGATAAATGTTGTTTATCATATATGGTACTACATAGGAGTTACTTTTGATATTTAATAACTTGTAGACTAAGTATAAATATACTTGGATGGTATGTTTTATTAATAATTTTATGTGTTTACATTTATTATTAATGTAATAAATAACATGATTTGAGATTCATTACATACGTTTGATAGACTAAATGTATGTACTTTGATTATTTTTATACTTAGCATATTTTATGCATGTTGATAGGAAGTAATCTAATTGAATCTATTGGTTATGTTTTAATTAACCAAATCTCACATTTATAACACTAAACAAGCAATGAGACAAACTTCACTAGCTTAGTTAGAGTCATCAATGCAGGATGAGGGTAATCCGATCAAGTGGTTTGTATGAATTTGACTAATCCTTGAGATCATTAACTATTTGAAAACTTTGACCAAAGTAATGTTTTAGATAAACATTATCACGTCATACGTATGATTTACATTCTTGTGTGATAGCATGTTAGATCATATTTTCTTTATAGTATACATCATGTATTAGATATCTTACAGCACACATATACTAGCTTGTCTCTCTGGATTCCCACACCATCACTATCTACCCATCTGTGAAGGAAGGACCATTCCCTAGTTGGAATATTATGAGAGGGATCGATGGTTTGTGGTTGGTGTGTAAAATCACTCGGATGATTCTCTCCCTCCCCACAATAGTACTTTATTGGAGATTACACTTGAGATTACCATAGGATACTTGAGTTCATTGAGACTCATTCTCTATGGAGATTTGTATATTGTATAATATTTATTATTATGACATTATACTTGATGAATTTGTAATATTTATTCATATTTAAATTAACATCAGTGGCTTTAGTATTGCATCAGTAGTGGATAAAATTATGTAATTACCTTTTTGGATAAATGTTGTAAAATGAGTAAATCAGCATTGTACTTGTTTTGCTTATTTATATCTTAGTGATTAATAACTATATAGATTGTTACATGTCTATTTATGGTTAAAATAAATAGTTCATTAATTGGGATCACTACTTAGATTTTTCATGGTGAAGTCTAAAGTTGAATATGTGAAATTAATTTTTTTTTAAATACATTGTTCAAGTAAATTCTAGTAGGGATGTTATATTGTAGAGTTGTGGATCAAATTTTAGGACTTAATGAGTCCACTAACATTTTTTATCCTTCTATTTAACCAAAAAAGAGAATGGTGTGAGTTAGAGCATCTGGTGAGGATCCTTCAAATGTCAATAAAAATAACCCTCCATTTGATTATAATCAACTTATCATTGAGTAAATAACAAAATTGGATCATATTCTCGCAGCCATGAATGAAACTAGGGACAAAATTGTAGCCCTAGAATAGGAAGTTCATGGACATAAAGAGGAAGCCCTTCAAGATAGACCTGAAGAATATCCTGTTGAGTATAAAATTCATCAAGAGTAGAGGCATGAATGAGGAAGTGCCTCAAGAAGTGAGAGCTTGTGTAGCTACAAAATTGGCTATAGATATGAAAAAGGTAAATCCACATAATTTTGATGGAACCATTTTGGAAGATGGATATGAGGCATGGTTGACATATATGGAGAAGTATTTTAAGATTTGAAACTACTCTGAAGTCCCTAAATTAGTTTGGGGAGCTTACTAGTTGGTTAGTGAAGCAGCTACATGGGGGGCCAACAAGAAGTTAGAAATGAATCTTAACTCTACCACCACCACATGGGAGCATTTAATGACATTGTTTAGATTATGATAGCTTCCATAGTTTTACTTTGACCAAAAGTTTATAGATTATTAGAATCTTAAGCAAGGAGACCTATTGGTGAATGAATATTGGGAATAGTTCACCAAACTTCTAAAGTATGTACCTCAGTATCAGGTAGATGAGAGGTTCAAAATTAATTATTTCATCATGGGATTAAAACCCCAAATTAGTGGTGAGGTGGGCATGCATGGGCCATCTACCATGGATCAGGTCTTTGAGAAGGTAATCAAACAGGAATAGAAGCTGAAATCTCTTTCTCAATTCAAAGATAAGTTCAAGAAAAAATTTGGAAGTTCTAAACCAACTTTCAAGAAAATAACTGGAGGTAGATAAGTGGAGACTCCAAGATTCAGTTCAAGATTTATAATTTTAGATTCAATAGTGGCACAACTAACCAGAAAATTGGTAATGGTTTCAAGGGAAACCAATAGTCTGATAGGAAAGGACCACCTGGAGGTTGCTTCATTTTTGGAGGTGACCATTTTGATCATGACTGAACCAAGGACAAGTTGAAGAATAAGATTTTTTCTATGCATCAAGAAACTTTTTAGCAGTGGATTCATGCAGCAGTTGATAATCGATAGGCTGAATTCCAAGCTTCACCCATAGAACTGTCAATTATTTTGTTTGACCATCTAGATTCTATTTTGATAGATACAAGGATTAAAGAATTTTTTATTTCTCCTATAATGCTTAATGTGTTGTCTATAAAATCTAGAGTTATTGCAAATGCATGGTCGGTAAAATATGGGAATGATTCAAAGGTCAAAGTTGACAAGTGTTTAGTCGAATCTAAGATTAGATTACTCAAATTCACAATAGTAGTGGATATTTATGCAACATCACTAGGATCAAATGATGTGATCCTAGGAGTCAATTGGCTTGTGAATCATAAATTCAAAGTTGACTGCTATCTGAATAAGGTTGAGTTTCAAGATTATTTTGGAAATCAGACACAAATTTGGGGTGAGAAAAAAGAGTTGAAGCTTAGGTAGGTTTCTATAATACAACTTAAGAAGGCTCAGAGGAAAGGGTGATAAGCATGTATTGTTAATATAAATGAGATGGAGGAATATAAGGAACCATCCATTGAATATTATCCTTTTCTTAATAATTTTCATGATGTGTTTCTAGAGGAATTACCAAGATTACCTCCTAAACATGAGTTTGATTTCTCGATAGATATCTTACCTAGATCAAAACTATAGTCTAAGTTACCATATAGGATTATAACCAATGAATTGGTTGAGTTGAAGGATTAAATTTAAGAATTGATATCAAAACGGTTGATTTGACCAAGTGTGTCACCATGGGTTGCACCAGTAGTCTTCATCAAGAAGAAGGATAGTACTCTTCGCCTTTGTATTGAATATAAAATTTTAAACAAGGCAAAAATTGAGAATAAATATTTGCTACCTTGTATTGATGATCTTTTATATCAATGTTGAATAATTTTGGATCCTACTTTATTAATGGTTCATCCTCCCACATTCCATCCTCACTAGTCAGATTCTTCCACTTGATAAAATATTCTTTAAGCTCCTTTGTTTGCAATCTTTTAGTGCATGTCAGAGGGATCTTCTCAGGTTCCCAAATGACTTTGTATTCCTCATACAACTCTAGTAACTCATTTTATATGGATAATTTTCCAATTACTTTATTTAATTAGGAGACATTAAATTTTGGATGTATGCATGTAGACTGAGGTAGTTCCAACTTGTATGTGATACTGCAAATTTTCTAAAATATCTAATAAGGGTTGTAACACTTAGGAGAAAGTTTTTTATACTTTTTTTATGCTTTAATTAAATTTTATTGTATGGTTATAGGCACATAAAGGCCCAATCTCCCACTTCATAATGCCTCTCACTACAATGTTGATTCACTTTTTGGTTCATTCAGTTATGTGACATTGTTAAACTCTCTTAGACTAGCTAATACTTCTATTGGTATTGAAGGTGTTCCTCAACAACTTGAACCCTTAGTTTACCCTCAAATATGAGGTGATGGATGAGGCATGATACCCATATAGTGCCAAAAATTGAGACATTTTAGATGAGCTATGGAAATAAGTGTTTTACCACCATTCTACTAGTGGCATCCAATGAACCCATATTTCATGTTTATCTAATGCAAAAAAATGGGGATAACCCTCTAGGCATTCATTGACCACCTATTTTTTATTATTAAATAGGGGATGAAATGATGAGCCATAATTTAACTAAGTACCTAAACATCAGAAAAAATAAACACTAAAATTACTAGTAAAGATAAGATCATGATCACTTATTATTTTGGGGATATCATGTAGCTTTTGAACTATATCCCAAAAAGCACATGCTAATATAAAGGCTACAAATGGATGGAAAAAAGCACAAAAATGGGCATATTTTGTGAGCCTATCCATGGTTAACATGATAATGTATTTACCATCTGAACTAATTAATCTTGTTATGAAATCCATTGAAACTTCCTCCCACCTTTGGCTAGGAATAGATAAGGGTTACAAAAGACCTAGGTTCTTAATTGTCTCACCCTTGTTTCACTAACACACCATGCATTCCACCAAAAATTTATACATATCCCCCTTTATTCCTTACCAAAATAAATCTTGTTTGATTCTATATACATTTTTAAAAATCATAAATTCCTCCCTATTAGTGATGCCTGTAACTCTATAAGAATCTTGAATTTGAGGACATAATTCTTGCATAGTTACAATTTATATTTATACCATAAGGCATTCCCTTTCCACTCAAATTTGTATGAGATAATATAATATTACTTGAGATACTAAATCATAATTTGAATATAAATTTTATTTTCCCATTTTGATCTTGCCTCATCCACCCAATTTTCCTACCATCTGGATATTGCACATAATAATGCCTCTATGGATTTATCCCTCATGTATAGTGCATTTTCAACTACATTATCCTTTCCTTTCTTATATATGATTTCAAAGTCATACCTCAACATTTTGGTTACCCATTTTTATTGTTTTTTAGATGAAAACCTATGGTCCAAAAAGTCTTTTAGACTATTATGATCAATTTTCACCTTAAAATGTCTACCCATCAGATAATGTCTCCACTATTTGACTGCATGAAGAATAACCATCATTTCCTTCTCATATATAGGCTTGATTAATTTCTAACCTTGACATAATGAATCTCAAATTCAAGGGGTCACCTTTCTTACATGATTACTACCACCATTCCATATCCTAATACATCACATTCAACAACAAAGTTATTTTAAAAATATGGAGTAGCCAAAACTAGAATGGAATACGATGCCTCCTTCAATTTATCAAATGCCTTGGTGTTGTATTATTTACAATATAAGGAGTCGTTATTCAACAAAGTTGTGAGTGGTGTTGCTATGCTTTTATAATTTTTCATAAATAGATGATAGTGACTTGTCTGCCCTAAAAAACTTAGAGGTTCTTGAGTGTTTTTAGAAATTTTCACTCTATAATGACATTAATATTGTAAGGGTCTAATTTGATGCCTTCATGCGATATAATATGATCTAAGTACTCACCTATTGTACTCCAAAATCACATTTTGAAGGCTTAGTGTAAATTTGATGTTATCCCAAAACTATTGATTCATGATTCACATGTTGCAAGTGTTCCTCCCATGTCTTATTATATATTAGTATGTCATCGAAAAATACCAAGATAAATTTTTACAAAAAAGGACAAAATAAAGTGTTCATGAAAATTTAAAATTTAGATGGTGTATTTTCTAGACCAACAGGCACTACTAAAAAATCATTATGGATTTCATGAGTTCTAAAAGTTGTCTTATGTATATCCTCATCTCTAGTCTAAATTTGATGGTAACATGAACAAATATCCAATTTTGTAATCGACACAATGCAATTCATTTAGCAAATCATTAATTACTAAAATATGGAACTTATCTTTGATGGCATACTTGTTGATTTCTATATTATTTGTGCACATCATCTAGGTATCATCCTTATTACACACCATTATAAGAGGCGATGAATATGCACTTTGATTATGCCTGATAATACTAGTATCCAACATTTCCTATACTATTTTTTCATTCTCAATGTTTTGGACATATAGGCCCCTGTATAGTCTGATGTTTGGTAGTTGAAACCTAGTAACAATCGAATGAAATGATTATGTTCCCTTTTTTATAGTTATCCTTTTGGAATTGCTCCAAAATAATTGAGTGTCTAATTGTAATGGCTTCTGGGTTAAAACTATGTAAAAAATTTTCAATCGAGATTTCGGTTCACACTCTGTGAACCATCATCAACAAGAGAAAAATAAAATGATAAGTTTGTAGACTCTATTATTCCTTTATAGATATGAAAATAAATCCCAAAGATGTCAATGAGTAAAGTATGGTTAGAGTTGAAAATTCAAAATATTAAATTTAAGAACTTATAAAAATCTTGTTTCTTATTTTAATTATTTATTTTTATTAAATTTAATGTTGAATTTTTAACTTTAACCATCTTTGACTCACTAACATCTATGGGATTTATTGTCATATCTATAAAGGAATAATAGAGTCTACAAACTTATCATTTTATTTTTCTCTTCCCAGTGATGGTTCATGGAGTGTGAACTGAAACATCAATTGAAAAACTCTTACACAATTTTAACCCAAAAGCCATTACAATGTAACTTATGGACTGTGGAAATACAATAGCTCTAATTGAGTGTTTATCAAAAAATATTTTTTAGAGTGGGTTGTGTAGAGATATTTTTTGGTTTTACTTCTAAGGAAATTAGTTGTGTTGTAAACCCATCTTACCCCTTTTTAAGAATCTTATACATGTGATGAGATCTAACCAGTTGTGGATACTTTGCACACAATCTACATAGTTCAAATGTCTTAACTTAAAAATGAAAATGTATGAAAAATTCTTATAAATTTATCTCTATCATGCCCAAGGTTATGAGCCATTATATTCCCAAAACTATGTCAACCCAACCCATGGGAATAGAAAACATGGGAGAGTCTAGCACGTAATCTCTCATGGAAATTTTTATACTATAACATTTCCTTAAACATATGACTATGCCACCATCTAAAATCCTAACCTTAAATTTTGGAGTTAGATAAAAAAAAATAATTCAATCTTGCCACCAACTTATTGTTGATGAAGTTATGTGTACTCCATGATTCAATCACCACTATCACCTTTTGTTTCTTGGGGAAACCCATTACCTTGAGGGTTTATGGAGTTTTGATACTTTAAAGTGTATCGCATGAGATATTTTGTTGGTAATATTTAAGTTACTCCTCTAGTTCCTCTTCATCCTCACTTGATACTTTAACATCCACTTTAGCTTCATTGGCCCCTTTAATTTAGAACATTTTTCTCAACACATTTATGTCCTTTATTGTATTTTCTATCATAGTTGAAAAATAACCCTTTTACTCATTTTTCTTGAAATTTTTAGGAGTTAATTTAGTAGGATGAGAGAATTAATGTGATAGAATAATGCACTCTCTTTTATTAGTGAAATCATGTCATTTGACCACATATCTTTCCTCTACCCTATGTGTAAATACTATGGACTCTAATATTAAACTTGGATTACACATACAAACATCAAGCTAAAGGTTATCCTTGAGCCCACCCAAGAATAGGTCATTTAGGTTGTCCTCTATGATTTCATCCACATGCATAGATAGATTTTATAATTACTTAATATAATCATTGATATTCCCCATTTTTCTTAGACTTGTGAACAAGCTAAAATAGTTTTCTATGACACTTTAAAGTAGTGCATCTACAACTCATTAATAAACACTGACCCTGTAATGGTAAAGCCCTTATTTTTATTTTGAGCATGAAACCATCTATACCAAATGAATTAATTTAGTTATAAATATGGATATACCTTGACCACATTATATATACATGGGGTTTCATGTAGATTAAATAAATTTTCCATTTGATTAACCCAAGTGACAGGATCTTTACCATCAAACTCATACACTTCCACTTTTGGTAGCATGTTCTTCAAACCTATATTTCAACTTTGATTATTCTTGTTGAAATAACTTAAATGGCCTATTGGAGAATTATTTGATGGTGGTATTGTCAAAATATGAACCAAGAGAGTTTCCAATGTCACATTGATATTGCTGAAATCTAAGTTCATTACATAGATGTCCCCTTGAACCACATCTAGATATTCTTTTTTCACCATGATTTGCATTGATGATCATTCTCTATAGCTCATTATATCTAATAAAAACTATTCATAAGTGTTGCCCTTTGGTTATATATTTCATTGAATTTAATAGTTAAGGTCTTATCTAAGTATAAAATGAATGCAATTATCCTTTGTGTGTATGTGATACATTGTTGATTCTTTATCTTGTTATTGTGTCTAATTTGGATGAAATGAGCATAGTTTTGTGTATAGAAATTCATCACTATGATGGTATCATTTTGAGAAGACATCAAATAATTTTGACAACCATTTTTGGAAATAATTTTGAGGATTCGATAATGAATAAATTGAGCTTCGAAGATGCTCTGAAAATGCTCCAAAAATGTTCTAAAGGTGATCCAAAGACGATTTGAAGATGCTCTAAAGGCACTCTTAAGACCTATATAGAATGCTTCGAAGATACCTAAACACACTTCAAAGATGTACAGTTGGATCCTACTGATTAAGAGAGCAATTCTAAATATATATATTGTATATAAATAGACTTTTACATTTAGATATCTTATTTTAGACATTACTATTCATAGTAATGGTCTAAAATGATCCAAATATATTTGTACTTCTATTTTGTAAAATAGATAAATCTCTTTAGATGTATGTTAGTTATTTTCCATCTATTCTTAGTTGAGTCAAATCCAATGCCTTCTTATAAGCATGGGATTTGATTCCTAGATCATTTATATTTTGAATAAGTATATTAGGCTATTTAGATCACTAGATTTTGTATTCAATGAATAATTGTTGATATGTGATTTAAATTCATGTCTCCTTCTCATTCCATAAGGGAGTTAGAAAAGTAAGTTAATCATTGAGTTAATCAGAAGAAACATTCTAGTATACTTTTGTATATCTGTATATGTTCCTTTAATAATGAAATAAAATTTAGCATTCATTTTCATTACTGAGTAGAGTTGTTCCTGTTCTAAGGAAGGAACAAGGGCCCACTTCTCTTCAAAGATTAGGATTTACACATAATAGTGATTTCCTTTCAAAGCAATGTATGAAATTCATTTTAAACACAAGTGTGATTTCTTTTTCAAAGCAAAGTGGGATTTCCTTTTCAAAAGTGAAGTGTGAATACCCTTTAATGCAAGTGTGTTTCCATTACATGCAAAGTTTGTTTCAATTCAATTTAAATGAGTTTTATTTATGCAAGATTGTGTTTTTTAATTTCATAGAAAGTAAAGTTTGTTAATTCATCTCATATTTAGAATTTTCCAGGAGTAGTTTAAGTGACAATAGACAATATCCTCACATTTTGGAACATCACACTATCCTACCCAGGTAGGCAAGTTGAGTGAGGACACCATAATGTCTTATGTCAGATGTTTGTGCTATGGATTTTGGTGGTGTGAATTCCATAGGATATCTTCAGCTAGCAAACCTTCTAGATTTACTTTTATACAAAATAGAGTTAGTCTTATTTAATTTTCTCAATATTTAGACATCACAATATAAGTAATCCCCCCAAATAGTGAATTGTAAACTCAAATATCCAATGGTCTCATTACATATAGCCTTGGACACTGGCCCTAGTATAAAATGACACTAATCTATTGATTGGTTAAATGAGAGGTATAATGATAAGATATAATTTTTGTCATCATTGTCAAGGACTTCATCAATAAGTGTTAGTGAGATCCCACATTAGAGTTCTACAGGTAAATTTAAAAACATTCATAAAACTCAAAAACACAAAAACAATCAAGGAATATTTATATTTATGAACCACCTAAGAGATTCTCAAAGATGGTTTATCTCTAGAGGATCCCAAATAAATCAAGAAGAAGAGAGGATCCAATCCTTGTTTTAAAGATTAGAAAGTGAAAGAAAGGCAATTGAAATCTATCAAACATTTTATAATTCCTCTCTTAAATAAGGTTCATCCTCATAAACAGATCCTACAAAAAGAATCCTATCTAGGACATCTTCACCTATAGGGAGAATTGATGCTAAAAATCCTCTTTCTGTAATAGTGATGTTTGATCCACAAGCTCTACAAGAAGAAGATATAATCACCAATGAATGTTCTCATCTTGATATAGACCATAGGTTGAGAACCCCAGAAGATAATTTAAATTAGATTGATAACCAAAATTGGGAAGAAAATATGGGAGATGAATATGCACATGTGTAAAAACCTGATCAACAGTCTCAACAAAATAAAACATTTTCCTATCCAATCAACTTAGGTCTTGATGATAGAACTTCCATGAAAAATATTTCACCATCTATTTTAACTACTTTTAGAGGTAAATCCTTAGAGGATCCAGATCATTTCCTCTTTGAATTTTAGGTTCTCTACCAAACATATGACTACATCACAAATAATCAAAAGTTGAAGTTATTCCCATCTACACTCAAGGATGTAGCCATGAGATGGTTCATGGGGCTTGAGGGTCATTCCATAACCACTTGGGATGAAATGAAATCTACATTTCTAGATAAATATTAAGATTATTTTAGATTCAAAGAGTGGAAGGAATATTTTTTTAAGATCAAATAAAATGAAGATGAAACCTTAGAAGATTACCTTGATAGGTTTATATTTACCCATAAAAAGAGTGGTTACCAGTTCACTGAGGAGTTTGTCAAAACAATTTTTATTAAAGGATTGGATGATTATGCATGTGATGCTTTGAACTTAATGGTAAAATGTGACATTGACAAGTTAACCTTTCATCAAATTTTAGCATTTTATACTAATTATTCCAAGACAAGACCTAGCATAAGAAAATCAAGGTTAGGAAAATCACCTAAAGTTGGGAAATTAATGTAGGAATTTTTTAATTTCAAGATAGACATTCTATTAAAACTAAAATCCATATTAGATGGCCTTAAATCAAAAACCAATGCTACCAACATTGAACAGTTGTCAATATATTATCCTAAATGCAGACTCAAACATGCGGTAAAATATTGTCCTTTAGACAAAATAGAGGTATGTGGTATTTGTGACCTATACCATGACACCAAGAATTAGAAACACCTTCCTATTGTAAGAAACCAAGTGAAACAAGAAGCACATATAGTTGAGGAAGTAAACTTTATCTAAAGATAAGGAAATCAGTACTCCTAGCCTCAAAATCAATTTGGTCCAAGATTTCCTCCCAATCTATGGATGGCACCATGAACTAAACAAGTCACACCACCAATGTGGGGGGTACCACAATGAAAAAAATGGGGTACTCAATAATATATGCCATATATGTGGGGAATGCCTCAAAATAAACCTTGGGCACAATAGCAAAACCAACAACCACATTGGGTACAACAGTCACCACCTCAATAGACAAATCAACAATATCAACCACAAATAAGATTTATTCCATAGTAGGCCTTGATGCCTTTATAACCTTAGCCACCACCAATTGAGTATAAGGTTAACCAAAAATATTTACCTACTCAACCAGTGGAAAATCCAAAGAATAGACAAAATACACATGTTTATGGAACTAATTAAGAAATTAATGTTGCAAGTGGTTCAATTGAATGTAATAATGTTCAACTCAGATCAGGGAAGGTAGTAAGATATTCACCCATCACCATAAATAAAATTACCAATGATGAAATCAATTTTGAATCACCTTTAGTCTATTAACCAATTGATAAAAAGGTATAAGCCAAAACCACACCAACCACAATTCAAGATCCCCCTACAATTCCATTTTTTGAGAGACTAATATTCTGAATTGATGCATAGATTAAAAGAAATGAAGATAGAAATTCCACTATTAAGATCCATTAAATATATTCTTGAATTGAATCAAATCATTAAAGTATTATGCATCAAAGCAATAGGAAAGAAGAAGCAATATCCTAAAATAATTTAGGTAACAGGCAAAATTGTTGATTTTCTAATAGGGAGCATACTTGTTCCTAAATATGGATATCCTGGTAGTTTTATGATGACTATGACAATTGGGAACAAGTCTATTCCAAACGTGCTTGTATATCTAGGTGTTATCATAAACAAAATGTCAACACAGTAGAGTCTTTATCTCTCATAGGGATTTAGCCTACCACTACAATCCAATAAGTGGAACTTTTTAGAAGAAAACTTTTGAAATAAAATATAAATTATTGTTAATTGACCTATCTTCTCAAACTTGTTTATCCTTTCAAGACACATGAAAAATCTAGGAGATAGGCATGGATTCGTATGGCAAAGGTACAATTGTATTTATTTTCCCAAAAGGTTAGGCATTTTTTATTTCATGCCATACATGTGTAACCATCAAGTTGTCAGCACTTTTTTCAAATGGATAAGTTTTAGTGATGTCACATGGTTGTGATGAATCCAACATCATCACTGTATTCAAATATTTGATGTGAAGTTATTTTAAAAAGATATGATGTGATGTGAAAATAATTGTGGATATTGCTTCAAGTGATGTCAATTATGACCCTTACACCGTGTCATTGATAATGACCAAAAAAGTGTTTTCCCATTAAATCTTGCATGCTTCAAAGTTCTCACCATAAAAATTATCATAATTTCATGATATATATATTTTTTCTATTCATTGTTGTTGTTATCCATTGTTGCATCATATCCCCAATTTTTGCCTTCCTCTATACCCCATGTAATTTTGAGCTCTATTTTCATAGCATAATCAGGTTTTCAAGAAAAAAGTGATAGCTCTAAAAATGAGAGGTAGGAAAAAGAAAATTTAAACAAAATCATCAGACACATTTCTACAAGATGAATCAGCTCTAGATATTTTTGAATTGGTAGGATGGTTAAATTTTTTGAAAACATTTCAAGGTTTTGAGGAAAATATTGTGCAAGAATTCTTTGAAATTTTTGATGAGAATCATTATGTTGTCAAAGGTGAGCACATTTTGGTGGTTTCCTCTATGATTAGTGTGCTCTTTATAGTTATTGAGGAGGGTGTAGTTGTCACAAATAAATTAAGTTTTATCAACTTTATTAAATGTTCATTAAAGGATATGAGATCCATCCTAGACTGGCTAAATCCCCACAAGGTGTGGCTAGAGGAATTATGAGAGATAGCCTTCCACAGCCATGGCACTGTTGCATTTTGGGTTATGAAATATCTTACTTGTGATGGTAAATTTATAGTGGTTGATGGAGATGCCATGCAACTTCTTATTCATTTTCAAAAAGGACCTACCAAAATAGAGTACCAAGTAAACCTTCCATCTTTTCTTCACCATGCCCTAATTAATATTGCTTGGAAATTAAAAAGAGGGACTGGGTTCATCAGAGACCATGGTTTAGTTAATCTCATTTGTAGGCATCATTTTCTATAAAAACCTAAGGGTGAAAAGGCCTAGTCCTCCTTTCTCTATAAATCCTCCCATGTTTTTGTTAAGAAAACACCACGTCTGATTTCTCCTCCTCCCACAATTGCATAAATTGAAAAAGGCCCATCTCTAGTGCCCTCAGCTCCAAAGATGTTACACCAAAGATATAAAATATGAATTGAGGTTTCATCAGAATGCCCTAATCCTCTAGTTAAACTCTGATGAATTCATCATCTCATTATGTAAGAGGAAGAAGAAGGAGATGCACATGTAACTAAGATTTTGAGAAGCTTAAGCTCTCCCATATAAGTTATAGATGTTGAACAAGTAGTTGAAAAAGAAACCCTTGTAGAAGAAATTATGGAGCAAGAAGTAAAAACACCTTTACCCTCTACAACTAATAAGGTAAAATGCCATTTATAAAATAAGTTTCATCTTCTCCCCATCTTGCTCATGAAGATGAGGAATTATAGCATACCATGGCTCTGTCTTGGCATGAAGAAACCATTCAAAAGCAATAGGCAGAATTAGATTTTATTTGTTCAATCTTGCAAGGTAAGAATCAGACTATTTCTAATTTGGAATTAGTATGTGAAGAATTTATTTCTCAAATTAGGGCACAAGAAGTAATTCTTAAGTAATAAATGTTAGACAGACTAGAATACATAGTCTGATGTTTTCCCAAACTTAGGAATTGAGTACTTTATAGAATTTCATTGCCAATAAGGATACCCAAATTATTAATTTTCAAAATTATATTTTTGATATACTCAGATTAATAATCTACAATAGTCTATTTTTGGTAAAAATACATTAATTACTCAACACACTACTAGAATATAAGAGCTAACCACATAGATTGTTGAGTTACAAGTCATGCAAAGGGACATGAGGGAAATAGTAGTATAGACTGAAGGACCTACAAGGGATATTCCTTCCTTCCCCCTTCTACTCCATGAAATGGTATCATTTTGGGATAAAGCCCAATATAAAATTTATAAATTAGAAGAATAAAATGCTAAGATTAAAGTGGAATCTCAGAAGTAGTTACAAAAATCTCAAACTTCCATTCAAAATATTTGTGCAATTTTTGAAAAATTACTATCATGCAGGTAACATTCCTCTGCCTATGTTATTTTTATTCATGAACAATTCTAAAAATGGTAGATACAATTAATTTTTCTTCAGTTTCCTCATATTATTGAGGATGAACACCTACTTATAGACTTCTTTCTCAAAATTACCATAGAAATACAAGATGATATTTGTGAATTTTATATTTTTAGCATGTTATTGGGTTATCAGTCTGGTTTTCTAGTAAACTTATTTATAGGGAAAACATAATTGTATGCTTTCCTCTCTACCATGTGAAATTAGACAGTATGGTAATAAGCCCACAATAATTTTTTAGAATTATAGAACATCACATGTTTGTGTATGATACCTCAATTTTTAGAGGCTTGTAAGCTTCTTGTTGCTTTTCAGCCTATGTACCATATGTACATGAAAAGTAAATACCATGAATTATTAAGAGCCAATGTAGCAATTTTTAGAGCTTTTATGAGCCATCATTCTACCAATTCCATTAATGTCAGCAAAGCTAGGTGGGAGACTTTACTTATTTCTTTAAAATATAGGGAAATCATGAGTACCACCACCATTTGGTGGAGTCTTCGAAGAGCTCAATAAATTTCATAGATTATCACTCAACTCTTAGATGAAGGAGGATCAGACGTATCAATTGAAATGAGATTTAGACCTCCAATCCTTCTTTGTCTATGTCCCCCTAGTAAAGTTGGCATAATCAAGCCAAAATTAAATTTTAGGCATGGCTTCACATGGTAGTAATATATTATGGATTCTTACCTAGAGGTCATTATGATTGGGGGCATCATTTTTAGATTTATGATCTCAATAAGTGGTTAGAATATGGAGTTTTAAATTGAAGACTAGTTCTTCCACTAGGCTTGTAAGAGGACTTGCAAAAGGTAAAGTGTGGGGGAGAAATGATGAGTATTCCCTATAGGTCATTATATCTAATACAAATTATCCATAAGTGTTGCCTTCTAGTTATATATTGCATTGAGTTTAATAGTTAAGGTCTTATCTAAATAAGAAAATGAATGCAATTATCATTTGTTTGTATGTGATACATTGTTAATTTTTTATCTTGCTATTGTGTCTAACGTGGATGAAATCAACATAGTTTTTTGTATAAAAATACATCCCTATGATGAGATCATTTTGGGAAGACATCAACCAGTTTTGAAAACCCTTTTTGGAAATAATTTTGAGGATTTGGCAATGAGTACATCAAGCTCCAAACATTTGATGCTTTAAAGACGCTCCAAAGATGTTCTAAAGACACTATGAAGATGTTGTGAAGGTGTTCCAAAGACCTTATAGAATATTTCAAAGATGCCCAAGCATGCTCTGAAGATGTCCATCTAAATCTTATAGATTAAGATAGTAGTTCTAAAGATATCTATTGTATATAAATAGACTTTTCATATTTACATATCTTTTTTTAGACATTTCTATTCATAGTAATGGTCTAAAATGATCTAGATATATTTGTACTTCTATTTTAAAAATTAGATAAATATTTTCATATCTATGTTATTTATTTTACATCTATTATTAATTAAGTCAGTTATAATGCCTTCTTCTAAGCATGGGATCTAATTCTTAGGTTGTCTATATTTTGAATAAGTAGATTTGGTTGTTTAGATTGTAAAATTTTATATTCTATGAATAAATGTTGATATGTGATTTAAATGCATATCTCCTCATTCCAAAGGGGAGTTAGAAAATTTAGTTAATCAGAACAAACATTCCAGTATAGTTTTAAATATATGTATATGTTCCTTTGATAATGAAATAAAGTTTAGCATTCTTTTTCATTACTAAGTGAAGATGTTCATGTTCTGAAAAAAGAGCAAGGGCCTACTTCTCTATGAAGATTATGACAAACATGTACTTTTTTTTAATAATTTATAAGTACTTCTTTAATTCAGAGATAATTCATTTACTTTAAGTGTAATTTCCTTTTAAATGCAATAGTGATTTCCTTTCAAAGCAAAGTGTGAATTTATCTTTAAATGCAAGTGTGATTTCTTTTTTAAAGCAAAGTGTGATTTCCTTTTCAACATTGAAGTCTAAATTTCCTTTAATGCAAGTGTGTTTCCATTACATGCAAAGGTTGTTTCAATTCAATTCAATCTAGTTTTCCTTATGCAAGAGTGTGTCTTTTAATTTCATATAAATAAATTTTGTAATTCATCTCATATTTAGAATTTGTCAAGAGTAATTTAAGTGACAATAGACAACATCCTCACATTACATAACATTACACTATCCTACATAGTTGGGCAAGTTGAGTGAGGACACCATAATGTCTATGTCATATGTTTAATTTATGGATGTTGATGGTGTGAATGCCATAGGATATCTTCAATTAGCAAACCTTCTAGATTTGTTTTTTTGGAAAATATAGTTAGAGTCTTATTTACTATTCTTAGAATTTAGACATCACAGCATAAGTAAACCCCCCAAACAGTGAATTATAAACTAAAATATCCAACAGTCTCATTGCATATAGCCTTGGACATTGGCCCTAATATAAAATGACACTAATCTATTGATTGGTTAAATGAGAGGTATAACAATAGCCTATCATTTTTGGCATCATTACCAAGGACTTCATCAATAAATTTTAGTGAGATCCCACATTAGATTTATACGTGGAAATTTAAAAACACTCATAAAACTCAAAAATACAAAAACAATCTAGGAATCTTAAGATTTATGAAACACACAAGAGATTCTCAAGGATGGTTTATCTCTAAGGGATCTCAAATAAACCAAGAAGAAGAGAGGATCCAATCCTTGTTGTAAATATTGGGAAGCAAAAGAAAGGCAAATGAAAGTCATATACAAACCTTTTCTAATTCTTCTCCTAAACAAGGTTCATCCTTACAAACAGATCATATAATAAGAATTCTATTCAAGACATCTTCTCTTATAGGGAGAATTGATTTTAAAAATCTCCTTTCTGGAATAGTCAGATTTGATCCACAAGATTTGCAACAAGAAGATCTGATCACCAATGAATATTATCCTCCTAAGATAGACCATAGGTTTAGAACTCAAGAAGAGAATTTAGATTAGATTGATAACCAAAATTGGGAAGAAAATATTGGATTTGAACATACACATGTGGAACACCCTGATCAATAGCATCAATAGGATAGAACATTTTCCCATTGAATCAGCTTAGGTCTGGATGATAGAATTTCCATGAATAATATCTCACCATCTATTTTACCTATTTTAAGAGGTAAATCCTCATAGGATCTATAAATTCTTATTTTAATTTTAATCTCTTTGCCAAACATATGACTATGTCATAGATAATCAAAAGTTGAAGTTATTCCCATCTACACTCAAGAATGCAGCCATGAGATGACTCATAGGCCTTGAGGGTAATTCTATAATGACTTGGGATGAAATGAAAATTGCATTTACAGACAAATATTAGGATTATTTTAGAATCAGAGAACAGAAGGAATATTTTTTTAAGATCAATCAAAATGAATATGAAACCTTAGAAGATTACCTTGATAGGTTTATATTTACTTATAAAAGGAGTGGTTACCAACTCATTGAGGATGTTTTCAAAATAGTATTTCTTAAAGGATTAGATGATGATGCATGTGATGCTTTGATCCTAATGGGAAAAGGTGACATTGACAAGTTAACCTTTCATCAAATTTTAACATTTTGTACTAACTACTCCATGATAAGACTAGCATAAGAAAATTAAAGTTAGGAAAATCACCTAAAGTTGGCCAATTAATGGAATAATTTGTTAATTTCAAGATAGGCATTATAGTACAACTAATATCCACATTAGATTGCCTCAAATCAAAATCTAATGCTACCAACACTGAATAGTTGTCAATATATTATCCTAGATGTAGACTCAAACATGTGATAAAAGATTGTCCTTTAGATAAAATAGAGGTATGTGGTATTTGTGACCTAGACCATCACATCAAGAATTACAAACACCTTCTTACTATAATAAACCAAGTGAAACAAGAAGCACATATAGTTGAGAAAGTGCACTTTATCTAAAGATAAGGAAACCAGTACTCCCATCCTCAAAATCAATTTGGTCCAATATTTCCTCCCAATCCATGGATGGCACCATGGACTGAATAAGTCACACTACCAATGTGGGGGCCACCACAACCACAATAATGGGGTACTCAAGAATGGATGTCATAGATATGGGGAATGTCTCAAAATAAACCTTGGGCACAACATCAAAACCAACAACCACATTGGGTATAGAAGTCACCACCTCAATGGATAAATCAATATTATTAGCCACAAAGAAGATTTATTCCATATTTGGCCTTGATACCTTCAAAATATCAACCACCACCATTTGAGCAGAATGTTAACCAACCACAATTACTTACTCAACCAGTTACAAATCTAAAGAATAGGCAAAATACATATGTTTATGGAGTTGATTAAGAAAGTAATGTTGTAAGTGGTTTAATTAGATGTAATAATGTTCAACTTAGATTAGGAAAGGAAGTAGGAGATTCACCTATCACCATAAATAAAAATACCAATGATTAAGATACTCTTGAATCACCTGTGGTCAAAGAACTAATTGAAGAAAAGGTACAAGCCACAACCACACCAACCACAATTTAAGATCCCCTTGCTATTCCATTTCTTGAGAGATTTAAGGAAGAGAAACCTGGAGAAAATTTTGAATTGATGCATGGATTAAAATAAATGAAGATATAAATTCCACTATTAAGATCCATTAAATATATTCTTAAGTTGAATCAAATCATTATAGTATTGTGCATCAAATCACCAAGAAGGAAGAAGCAGTATCCTAAAATAATTTAGGTAACAAGAAAAATTGTTGATTTACTAATAGGGAACATATTTGTTCCTAAATATAGAAATTATGGTAGTCATGTGATGAATGTGACGATTGGAAACAAGTCTATTCCAAATGTGCTTGTAGATATAGGTGATGCCATAAACATAATGACTTCTAACATAATAGAGTCTTTATCTCTCATAGGACTTAAGCGTACAAATACAATCCAACAAATGGCACTTTTCAAAAGAAAACTTCTATAATAAAATATGAATTATTGTCAATTAACCTATCTTTTCAAACCTGTTTATCCTTGTAAGACACATAAAAACTCTAAGAGATAGGCATGGATTCATATGACAAAGGTACAATTGTATTTACTTTACCAAAAAGTTAGGCATTTTCTATTTCATGTCATGCATGTGTAATCATTAGGTAGTCAACACTTTTTTCAAAGGGATAAGTTTTGGTGATGTCACATGGATGTGATGAAGCTAGCATCATCATCGCATTCAAAGATTTGATGTGAAGTTGTTTGAAAAAGACCTTTTAAAAAAGATACGATGTGATGTAAAAACCATTGCGGATATTGCTTCAAATGCTTCCAATTATGACCCTTACACCATGTCATTGATAATGATAAAAAAAAAGTGTTTTCCCATTAATTCTTGCATGATTTTAAGTGCTCACCATAATTATTGTCATAATTTCATGATGTATCTTTATTTACTATTCATTATTGTTGTTATCCATTATTGCATCATATCCCTAATTTCCTACCTTCCTTTTTACCCCATCCAATTTTGAGCTCCATTTTCATAGCGTAATCAAGTTTTCAAGAAAATAGTGATAGATCTAAAGATGGGAGGCATGAAGAATAAAAGCAAACTAGAATCATCAAATGCATTACTACATAATGAATTGGCTAGAGATATTTTTGAATTGATAGGATGGTTAAATTTTCTAAAAACATTTCAAGGTTTTGAGGAAAATATTGTGTAATAATTCTTTGAAATTTTGATGAGGATCATTCTGTTATCAGAGGTGGGCACATTCCTATGGATTCCTCTGTGATTAGTGCACTCTATATAATTCTTCAGGAGAGTGTAGTTTTCATATATAAATTCAGATTTGTCAATTTAATTCAAATGTTCATTGAAGGAAATGAGATCCATCCTAGACAGGTTGAATCCCCAAGAGGTGTGACTAGAGGAATTATGAGAGATAACCTTTCACAGCCATGGGATAATGTTGCATTTTGGGTTATAAAATGTATTGCCTATGATGGTCAATTTATGGTGGTTGGTGGAGGTGTCATGTGACTTCTTATTTATTTTTGAAAAGGACTTACCAAAGTAGAGTATCAAGTAAACCATCCATATTTTCTTTACCATGTCTTAATTAATGTTGATCAAAAATTAAAAATAGGAACTGAGTCCATCAGATACCATGGTTTGGTTAATCTCATTTGTAGGCATCATTTTCTATAAAAACCTAAGGGTGAAAAGGCATGGTCCTCATTTCTCCATAAATCCTCCCAAGTTTTTGTTAAGAAAACACCACGTCCTATTTTTCCTCCTTCCTCAATTGCACAAATTGAAGAAGGCCCATCTTTAGCACCCTCAACTTCAAATATGGTGTGTCAAAGATCTAAAATATGAATGGGGGTTTCATTAGAAAGCCCTAATCCTTCATTTAAACTCCAACAAAGTTGTTGGTTCATTTTATAGGAGGAAGAAGAAGGAGATGTATAGGGAGTTGAGATTTTTGGAAGCTTAATCTCTCCCATAGAAGTTATAGATGTTAAACAAGTAGCTGAAGAAGAACCCCATGCATAAGAAATTATAGTTGAAAAAGAAACTCTTGTAAAAGAAATTATGGCTCAAGAAGCAAAAAGACCTTTACCCTCTACAGATAATAAGGATAAAGTGCCATTTATAGAAGAAGGTCCATATTCTCCCTAGCCTACTCATGAAGATGAGGAATTACAACATGTCATGTCTCTATCCCAACATGAAAAAACCATTTGACAGCAATAGGCAAAATTGGATTTTCTCTATTCAACATTGTAAGGTAAGAATCAGACTATTGCTAATTTAGAAAGATGTGAAGAATTTATTGATAAAGTTAGGTCACAAGAAGTAATTCTTATAGTAATGAATGTTGATCAGACTAGAATACATAATTCAATATTTTCCCAAGCTCAAGAATTGAGTACTTTATAAAATTCCATTACCAATAAGGATACCCAAATTGTTAATTTGGAAAATTCTATTATTGATAAAGATACTCAGATTAATAATTTGCAATAGTTTATTTTTGGAAAAAATGCATTTATTTCTCAACATACTACTAGAATGCAAGAGCTAACCATGTAGACTGCTAAGTTAGAAGCCTCTCTACAAGCCATGCAGGGGAGATGAAGAAAATAACAGTCTAGACTAACGGACCTATAAGGGTTATTCCTTCCTTCCCCCTTCCACTCCATGAAATGATTTTAGTTTGGAACAAAGCCCAGCATAAAATTCAAAAATTGGAAGAATAAAATGCTAAGATTAAAGTGGAGTCTCAGCAATAGTTGTAAAAATCTTAGACCTCCATTCAAAATATTTATGTGATTTCTAAAAAACTGTTATCATGTAAGTAACCTTCCTCTGCCTATGTTCTTTTTCTTAATGAACGATTCTAAAATTGGTAGATACAATTGATTTCTCTTGGCTTTCCTAATATTATTGAGTGAACACATGTTTATGGACATATTTCTTAAAAGTACCATTGAAATACAAGATGAAATTTGTAAATTCTATATTTCTAACATGTTGTTGGGTTATCAGTGTGGTTTTCTTGTAAATTTATTTGTAGGGGAAACACAATTACATGCTTTCCTCTCTACCATGAAAAATTAGGCAACATGGCAACAAGCCCACAATAATTTTTTAGAATTATAGAATACTATAAGTTTGTGTATGAGACCTCAATTTCTAGACCCTCGTAAGCTTCTTGCTACTTTTCAGCCCATGTACCATATATACATGAAAATTAAATACCATGAATTATTGAGAGCTAATATAGCAGCTTTTAGAGCTTTTATGAGCCAACATTCGACCAATTCCATCAATGTTAGCATATCCAGGTGGGAGACTTAACCTATTGTTTAAAAATACAAGGAAGTCATGAGTCCCACCATAATTAAGTGAAGTCTTTGGAGAGTTAGATCAATTGCATAGATTATCACTTGGATCTTAGATGAAGGAGGATCAGTTATATGGATTGGAATGAGATTTAAAACTCCCATTATTCTATGTTTATGTCCCCCTAGCAAAGTTGGCATAATCAAGTGGAAGTTGAATTTCAAGTATGACTACACAGTAATAAGAGATTATGGATTCTTTCCAAGAGGTCATCATGATTGGGGGCACCATTTTTAGATTTATGATCTCAATCAGTGATTAGAATCTAGACTTTTAAATTGAAGACTAATTCTTCCACTAGGTTTACAAGAAGACTTGCAAAAGGTAAAGTGCCAAGAAGAAATGATGAGCATTATCTATAGCTCATTATATGTAATACAAAATATCCATAAGTGTTTCCTTTTGGTCATATATTGAATTCTATTTAATAGTTAAGATCTTATCTAAGTAGTAAATGAATGCAATTATCCTTTGTTTGTATGTGATACATTGTTGATTCTTTATCTTGTTATTATGTCTAACTTTGATGAAATGAGCACAGTTTTGTTTACACAAATACATCCCTATGATGGGATAATTTTGAGAAGACATATAACAGCTTTGGCAACCCTTTTTGGAAAAAGTTTTGAGGATTCTATAATGAACACATCGAGCTCAGAAGATATGATGCTTTGAATACGCTTTGAAGATGCTTTAAAGCACTCTAAAGATGCTCTGAAGGTGCTCTAAAGCCCTATATTGAATGATCTGAAGATGCCCAGGCATGCTTTTAATATGTCTAACTAGATCCTACTAATCAAGATAGTAATCCTAAAGATATATATGGTATATAAATAGACTTTTCATATTTAGATATCTTATTTAGGACATTACTATTCATAATAATCATCTAAAATGATCTGGATATATTTGTACTTCTATATTATAAAATTGGATAAATATCTTCAAATCTATATTAGTTATTTTCCATCGATTTTTAGTTGAGTCAGTTCTAATGCCTTCTTATAAGTGTGGGATCTGATTCCTAGATCATCTATATTTTGAATAAGTAGTTTGGCCATTTAGATTGCCAAATTTTGTATTCTATGAATAGATGTTGATATGGGATTTAAATGCATGTCTCCTCATTCCAAAGGGGAGTTAAAAAATTTAGTTAATCATTGAGTTAATTAGAATAAACATTCTAGTGTAGTTTCACATATATGTATATGTCCCTTTGATAATGAAATAAATTTTAGTATTCCTTTTCATTATTAAGTAAAGTTGTTCCTGTTATGAGGAATGAGTAAGTGCCCACTTCTCTCCAAAGATCATAATAAATTAGTACTTTTTAGTTTATAGTTTATAAGTACTTTAATTTAGGTATAATTCATTTAATGCAAGTGTAATTTCTTTTTAAATGCAATAGTGATTTGCTTTCAAATCAAAGTGTGAATTTCCTTTTAAACGCAAGTGTGATTTCCTTTTCAAAGCAAAATGTGATTTCCTTTTTAAAAGTGAAGTGTGAATTTTATTTAATATAAGTGTGTTTCCATTACATGTAAAGGTTGTTTCAATTCAATTCAAGCAGTTAGAATTTGGACAAGACTAGTTCTTCCACTAGATTTACAAGAGGACTTACAAAAGGTAAAGTGTGGGGGAGAAATGATGAACATCCTCTATATCTCATTATATATAATACAAATTGTCCATAAGTGTTTCATTTTGGTTATATATTGCATTCCATTTAATAGTTAAGATCTTATCTAAGTAGGAAATGAATGAAATTATCCTTTATTTGTATGTGATACATTGTTGATTCTTTATTTTGTTATTGTGTATAACTTGGATGAAATGAGCATAGTTTTGTGTATAGAAATACATCCCTATGATGGGATCATTTTGATAAGATATCAAACAATTTTGATAACCCTTTTTGGAAATAATTTTGAAGATTTGATAATGAATACATCAAGCTCTAAAGATGTTCTGAATGCACTCCAAAGATGCTTTGAAGATGTTTTGAAGGCACTCTGAAGACCTATATAGAATGCTTCAAAGATGCCTAGGCATGCTTAGAATATGTCCAACTAGATCCTACTAATTAAGATAGAAATTCTAAATATATCTATTGTATATAAATAGACTTTCCACATTTAGATATCTTATTTTATACATTACTATTCATATTAATGGTCTAAAATGATCTAGATATATTTGTACTTCTATTTTTTAAAACTTGATAAATCTCTTCAGATCTATGTTAGTTAGTTTCCATCTATTATTAGTTGAGTCAGTTTCAATGCCTTCTTATAAGCATGGGATCTGATTCCTAGATCATCTATATTTTGAATAAGTAGATTTGGCCATTTAGATTGCCAAATTTTGTATTCAGTGAATAACTATTGATATGTGCCTTAAATGCATGTCTCCTTCTCATTCCAAAGGAGAGTTAGAAAATTTAGTTAAACATTGAGTTAATTAGAAGAAACTTCCAGTGTAGGTTTTCATATCTATATATGTTCCTTTGATAATGAAATAAAGTT
Source organism: Torreya grandis (assembly GCA_037957365.1). NCBI lineage: Eukaryota > Viridiplantae > Streptophyta > Pinopsida > Cupressales > Taxaceae > Torreya > Torreya grandis. Next base: position 2,687,455 of record JARHVA010000784.1, on the reverse strand, counting down.
CAACATTCATTTTCATTACTGAGTAAAGTTGTTCATGTTCTAAGGAAGCAGCAAGGGCCCACTTCTCTCTGAAGATTAGGATAAATTGGTACTTTTTAGTTTATAATTAAGAAGTACTTCTTTAATTTAGGTATAATTCATTTACTACAAGTGTAATTTCCTTTTAAATTTAATAATGATTTCCTTTCAAATCAAAGTGTGAATTCCCTTTTAAATGAAAGTGTGATTTCCTTTTCAAAGAAAAGTGTGATTTCCTTTTTAAAAGTGAAGTGTGAATTTTCTTTAATACGAATGTGTTTCCATTACATGCAAAAGTTGCTTCAATTCAATTCAAGTGAGTTTTGTTTATGCAAGAGTGTGTTTTTTAATTTCATATAAAGTAAAGTTTATTAATTCATCTCATATTTGGAATTTTCTAGGAGAAATTTAAGTGACAACACACAGCATTCTCACATTCTGTAACATTACACTATCCTACCCAATCGATCAAGTCAAGTGAGGACACCATAATGTCTTATGCCAATTGTTTAAGTCTTGGATGTTGATGGTGTGAATTCCATAAGAGATCTTCAGTTAACAACCCTATAGATCTACTTTTATGAAAAATAGAGTTAGAGTCTTATTTATTGTTCTTAGGCTTTAGACATCACAGCATAAGTAAACCCCCCAAATAGCAAACTGTAAACTCTAATATCCAATAGTCTCATTACATATAGCCTTGCACATTGACCCTGATATAAAATGACACCAATCCATTGATTGATTAAATGAGAGGTATAATGACAACCTATCATACATATTTTCCTAGATTTTGTTAACCAACCCAAAAACACATGAATCAAGAATTTTTGACTCCATGTCCTCCTTGCTAGGTTTTTGTCCTAGAGTGGATTGCACTTTTTTGTGGCCTCAAGTGTCTATACCATCCTTGAACAAACTCTATGGTTTGTGGTTTCAGAATTTAAGGTGTAGGGTTTCCAAGCCAAAAAATGTGTACCAAAGACTTATAACATTATGATTGTTTTGACAAGATGAATCTAATGAATACTAAATTACACAAGGTCCCAAAAAAACATCCAAACTCTTTTTTTAAAAAAACCCTAAGAAAATTTGCATTGACAAAAAAAAAAATCTTTCTGGATTGCAAGTTATGTTTTTTATCCTTCAACTCATAAAACAAACATTAGACTAGATCTAGAAAATAAAAATTGTGTTGAAGAACCTTACCCAAATCAAAGCTTTGATACCACTTGTAATGAAATTACCTAGATACATAAAATTAGTTCACAACAATGAAAATAAATGTAAATATCATGAGTATTATAATAATGAGAATAGAATAAGTAGATATGCATCAATAATTGTCAATAGACCATAATACTTGGTAATTTATACTTAGCCACTACAAGGGGGAACCTCAAAAACCATGCAATAAGAATAACAAGGGCCCAAAAAAGCATCCAAACTCTTTTTTTTAAAAAACCTTAAGAAAAATTGCATTGACAAAAAAAAAATTCTTTCTGGATCGCAAGTTATGTTTTTTATCCTTCAACTCATAAAACAAACATTAGACTAGATCTAGAAAATAAAAATTGTGTTGAAGAGCTTTACCCAAATCAAAGCTTTGATACCACTTGTAATGAAATTACTTAGATACATAAAATTAGTTCACAATAATGAAAATAAATGTAAATATCATGAGTATTATAATAATGAGAATAGAATAAGCAGATATGCATCAATAATTGTCAATAGACCATAATACTTGGTAATTTATACTTAGCCACTACAAGGGGGAACCTCAAAAACCATGCAATAATAATATAATTCATAATTTGATAATCAATTACTAACCACCACCTCCTACATATACCATACTTAGGCTACCATTACTCCATAGGCCAGTGTTACTAATAATATGAGAACATAATTGAGTTGATTTTTCGCCAGAAAGAAAAAAAAGGAGAAGCTTGGAGATATGCAATGGGGAGATGAAGAGTCATCCTCCATTAATGGTTCTTCAAGATTTCTCCTTGTGGCTCACCTTGGTCACCTTTGCCTCCTTGGTTCCTATTGCTTCTATTTTTCTATATGCTAGAGGTGGTCTTTAATTTTTGTTTTTTCATTTTGTTTATGTTGTATGTTTGGTTTGCTTTGTGTTTGTGTTTGTGTTTATGTTATCTTTAGGGGTGTCTCTATTGTTTGAGCTGGAATGCATTATTGCCACCTGTGGATTTTAGGTTTGCATAGGGGCATGTATTAATTGAATTTTTATAAAAACCCTCATATTTGAAGGGTTTGAGAATGTGGAGAAGGGGTAGCATCGTGATTTTAATAAATCAACTGATGTTACATGGGGTGATAAGGGCTATAATAATAAGAGCAATGGTTTTGTCTCAGCTCAAGTGGAAGTTGAAGCAATTGGACCTTCAAAATGACTATTCAAAAAAATATTGTGGCAAGAGGAAATGGCAAGGCACTCAGAAGGAGAAAAATTTGTGGTGATCAAGGAGGATTATAGTGAGCAATAGTATAGGAAAGGTCAAATCAATAAGCTCCCTATCCCTCCTAAAACTCTGACTATCACTTTGAATGTATCCATAGAATCTGACCTGAAGTAAGAGGAAACCAAGAAAAAAAAATGTAGGGATTTTCTTTGTTTGATTAAATAAAAATGCACTCCCGTCTAGTAATTTCTTTGATAATTAACTAAATTCTATTTGGGGTAAAAGACTGGGTTTATATATTAGTTTTTGCAAGATGTTACAGATAGGGGTTTTCATGATTTTGTTTTAAAACTCTAATATAAAATGTAGGGAAATTAGTAAGCCCTTGTGGAATGTCAGCCAATAAATTTTCAAAGTTGTCCTTTGGAACCCAAAAATGGACTACAATGACCTTATTTTCAAAACTTCCCTCATATGGGTTGATATTGAGGAAGTGTTGATTCAGCTATGGAATTTTCTTCTGTAGACACTGAAACCCCTCGGTGAAGTTTTTAAAATCAAGGATACCATAAGATTCATTACACATATGAATTCTAGGGTTTTTATTTCTTTAGAGCCCCTGATTTTCTCTTGGAAGCACTCAACTTTAAAAATAAAGGGAAATCTCACACCTGTGCTCTCATAGGTTTGGGTGGATTGAATGTCTACTTCTTTTGTAAAAAAGATGGTCATCTTAAGAAAACTATCTATTGGTGGTTAATAAAATCAATATTCCTAACAAATAGCAAGAGGACACCATAAAATATGAGATTGTGTTGGATAATTTATAGGTGCATGAGAATCCTTTGTTCATAAGTGTACTATTAAAATATAGTGCCTCCACTATTGAGGTTGTTGACACACATAGACCTAAAACTCAAAGTGAACATGGCTTAGAGCCCCCCCCCTCAACTCTTAGGTACATACTCCACCACATCTTGATGGTGATAATCCCTCACCAGACCTAGTTGACTACCTCCTTGACAACCTAGATGATGCTTTTCTAGAACATAAATCCTCTAAGGACCATTCCTTATTGGAATATGTGGTTATCCTTGTTGAGGCCCCTATTCAACAAAATGTTTCACCCACTAACTATTGGAAATATTTTCATTGATGTCAAAGGTCTAGCATTATTGGTGATAAAAAGCCCCATTGCATTTAATGTTGTTTGTAATAAACATATCTTGGCTAAAGTGAGTTAATATTCATTTAATATTAACGAATATATTTTTGGTTGCATATGAGACAAAAGAAGGGCCCATGGAGAAGTCAAAGAGCCACGAGGTAAAGACAAAAGAAGGATGGGATGCATTTTCCCATGAAGAGTCATCTTGGGGAATTCCAAGAGTCACCAAGTGAAGACAAAAGAGGAAGGGCACAATTGCTCATGAAGGGACACTTTGAGGAATATGAAAAGTCACCAAGATAAGGACAAAAGAGGGAAGGACATTTTTTCTCATGAAGGGTCACCACATGACTTTTCAAAGGCAAGCATATGAAGGGTCATACAAGTTTGGTGCCATTTTCCATGAGGATTGAAGGGTCACAAAGGGGGAAGGCCAAAGGTCATTTGGAAAGCTATAAATAAAGGATTGAGAAGCCATTTGTAATATGAGAGATAGAGGTTGATTTGATATTGTAATATCTAGCTTAGAAGAGAATTTGAGAGAGAAGAATATGATTTATATTTGTTATATCTAACTTAGAAGAGCAAAGATGAGAGAGAGGAAAGAGATGTTGTATTGAACTATCATTTGTTGAGATAGCAACAATGAGAGATAGGTGTGTGGTATACACAAAGGGGTTGGTGCTCCTGTGGGTTGGTGCTCATGAGTTATTACTGGGTTGGTGCTTGGTAAAGGGGTTAGCACTCCTGTGGGTTGGTGCTCATGAATTATTATTCGGTTGGTGCTCAATAAAGGGGTTGGTGCTCCTATGGGTTAGTGCTCGGTAAAGGGGTTAGTGCTCTTATGGGTTTGTGCTCATGAATTGTTGTTGGGTTGGTGCTCAGCAAAGGGGTTGGTGCTCCTACAAGGTGGTGCTTGCAAATATTGTTTGGGTTGGTGCTCATTCATATACTTGAGATTATTCTCCATGGTTTTTCCCCCATTGGGTTTCCATGTTATATCTGGTGTCTCTCTTTATCTTGTGTGGTGTTTATTGTTTGAGTTTTATTGCATATCTTGAATGTTTGATTAAGTGGATTTTGGTTAAGGGAAATGTTTATAAGATATAAGATATACTGATTCACCCCCCTCTCAGTATATCTCGTGCTTAACAATTGGTATCAGAGTAGGTTCCTTTTTGAAAAGTTTTACAGCTTGAAGGTAGATCGGGAAAGCACGATGGCTGGGTCACAAGAAGGATTTTCTACAAATAAGGCACCTTTGTTTGATGGGATGAATTATAATTTTTGGAGCATAAGAATGAAGACTTATTTGATGGCCCTTAGATTCGACATATGGAAAGCAGTGGTGGAGGAATATGAAGAGCCACAGACATCTGCAATTACTCCAGTAGAAAAGAAGGCAAGTGAATGTAATGCTAAAGCTTTAAATGATATTTTATGTGGTTTGTGTGAATCTGAATTTGTTAAATTTATGCAATGTAAATTTGCTCATGAAACTTGGGTAAAACTTGAGAATATTTACAAAGGTGATGGAAAGGTTCAGCAAGCTAAGCTTCAAACTTTTAGAAGACAGTTTGAAAGTTTGAAGATGGACGAAGAAGAAGATATAGCAAGTTATCTTTTATGAGTTGATCAAATCATAAATCAGATTCAAGGTCTTGGAGAAAATTTGGATGAGTCAACGATGGTGCAAAAGGTTTTGAGATCTCTACCAATGAGATATGATGTAAAGGTTTCGACAATCGAGGAGATGAAGAATTTAGCCAAGCTAAAGATGGATGAGCTTCATGGTATTCTCATGGCATATGAGATGCAGATAGAACAAGATAAACCCTCAAAGAGAGAAGTAGCTTTCAAGATACCAAAGAAAGAGAAAGCTAAGATTCAAGAATCAAGTGATAGTTCTAGTGATGATGAAGATGACAATAGAGCACTTTTCATTTGCAAGCCGAAAAGAGGAACAGTTAAATATCAATAAAAATTACCTTTTAAATGTTTTAATTGTGGAAAGATTGGATATTTTTTAGCTAGATGCCCAAATAAGGGTAATGATGATGAAGAAGAAAAGCCTACATACAAGAATAATTTCAAAGGCAAATCTAAGAAGGGATTCGAGAAGAAGAGCTTGTATTCTAAGGTTCCTAGCTCAGTCGAAGATAGTGGAGTTAGTGATTCAGAAGAAGAAGAGATTCTATTCGTGGCCATACATGAAGATGATGAAGAAGAAGAAGAGGAGGAAGTTGAATTGAATATGGAAGGAGAACTCATTTATGCCCTTGAAGAGTTAAAAGCTGTTGAGAAGAAGAATCAAAGATTAAAGTGCCAGATCGAGAAAAATGAACAGGAGTCAAAGGAAATGATTGAAGATCTAAAAACACACTTGGAAGAAGCTAAGAAGAATGAAGAAGATCTCACAACATAGTTGGAAATAGAAAAAAAAGAATGTCAAAGGTAGGTTATTGAAATTGCCTCTTTAAAAGAAGATATTGAGAAAGCAGTCAATGATAAAGTAGTTAGTGATTCAAAATTTGAGGATAGCACTAACATGTTGAATAAGATATTGGAAAGTCAAAAAGAAAATTTAGATAAGACAGGGATTAGTTTTGAAAATAAAAAGAGCTATGTTGAAGCTCTTACAAAAGAGGAAACAAAAAGGGGAGAAGTGAAAAATACAAAGGACATTTCAAATAGAGAAGGTTGGAGAGAACAAAGCTACAAAAGACAATCAGCTCAGAGATATACATACAGGTCTTATTTTTATGGCTATTGTTTTTATTGTAATGGATATGGTCACAAGAAATTAGAATGTAGAAAAAAAGCTAACAATTTCAGAAATAAGGAAAAGGAAAGTCAAGTAGAGTCAAGCAGAAGCCACAACTCTTTTGCTCCTCTATCAAGCTTCGATGAAGAGACCATAGTATGCTACAAGTGCAATAACTTCGGACACATAGCTTAGTATTGTAGAAGCATGTTCAAGTTAGTCAAGAAGGATCAGAGTTTCAAAGCTCCATTTATCAAGAAGAAAGATCAGAGTTTCAAAGCTCCATTCATCAGGAAGAAGGTTCAGACATGTTCATGGTAGAAGAAACAAGCTGAAGATTCTATGATGGTTTAGACAGCCCTGCATGTAAGAGGTAAAGATCAGCCATGGTTAATTGATAGCGGATGTTCGAGGCATATGACAGGAGATAAAAGTAATTTCATAACCTTAAAGAAGATCAATGGTGGCATAGTGAGATTCGGAGATAAAACCATTGACAGGATAGCCGGAAAAGGTACTTTGAGTTTGGATTGTGGTAAAACTAAGACTAAAAATGTTTTGTATGTAAAAGGTCTTAAGCATAATCTATTGAGTGTTAGTCAAATATGTGATCAAGGATACACATTAAAGTTTCATGCTAAAGGTTGTGAGATTAGAAGAAAAGATTCAAATGAGTTGATTGCAGATGCTCAAAGGACAGGGAACAATGTATATGTATTGTCAGATATCTTCTCAAAGGCACAATCAAAAGAAACATTCAAAGATCTGCGAGAGGAGTTGGGAGTAATATCTATTACTTCCTACCATTGATGTTTAGCATCAATTGAGGGGGAGCTAAGTGTTAGCTCTAGGTATGCCCATTGCCATTGATGTCAAAGGGGGAGAATAACAGGTACAGGTACAAGTGTATAAATAGGTACAGGGAATAGGTATAGGTTGCTACAATAAGGGGGAGTTACTGAATGTTTTTAGATGATAGTGTGTGCAAGTGACAGGATGTGGTAGTTTCAAGATTAAGGTTTCCATCAATGACAAAGGGAGAGATTGTTGAAAATATTTTCATTGATGTCAAAGGTCTAGCATTATTGGTGATAAAAGGCCCCATTGCATTTAATGTTGTTTGTAATAAATATATCTTGGCTAATGTGAGTTAATATTTATTTAATATTAATAAATATATTTTTGGTTGCATATGAGACAAAAGAAGGGCCCATGGAGAAGTCAAAGAGCCATGAGGTAAAGACAAAAGAAGGATGGGACGCATTTTCCCATGAAGAGTCATCTTGGGGAATTCCAAGAGTCACTAAGTGAAGACAAAAGAAGAAGGGCGCAATTTCTCATGAAGGGACACTTTGAGGAATACAAAAAGTCACCAAGATAAGGACAAAAGAGGGAAGGACGTTTTTGTTCATGAAGGGTCACCACATGACTTTTCAAAGGCAAGGATATGAAGGGTCATACAAGTTTGGTGCCATTTTACATGAGGATTGAAGGATCACAAAGGGGGAAGTCCAAAGGTCATTTGGAAAGCTATAAATAAAGGCTTGAGAAGCCATTTGTAATATGAGAGATAGAGGTTGATTTGATATTGTAATATCTAGCTTAGAAGAGCATTTGAGAGAGAAGAATATGATTTGTATTTGTTATATCTAGCTTAGAAGAGCAAAGATGAGAGAGAGGAAAGAGATGTTGTATTGAACTATCATTTGTTGAGATAGCAACATTGAGAGATAGGTGTGTGGTATACACAAAGGGGTTGGTGCTCCTGTGGGTTGGTGCTCCTGTGGGTTGGTGTTCGGCAAAGGGGTTGGTGTTCCTATGGGTTGGTGCTCACGAATTTTTGTTGGGTTGGTGCTCAGCAAAAGGGTTAGTGCTCCTGTGAATTGGTGCTCACAAATTTTTGTTGGGTTGGTGCTCGGCAAAGGGGTTGGTGCTCCTGTGGGTTGGTGCTCGCAAATAATTGTTGGGTTAGTGCTCAACAAAGGGGTTGGTGCTCCTGCAAGTTGGTGCATGCAAATATTTTTTGGGTTGGTGCTCATTCACATAATTGAGATTATTCTCCATGGTTTTTTCCACATTGGGTTTCCACGTTATATCTGGTGTCTCTCTCTATCTTGTGTGGTGTTTATTGTTTAAGTTTTATTGCATATCTTGAATGTTTGATTAAGTGGATTTTGGTTAAGGGAAAGTTTTATAAGATATATGATATACTGATTCACCCCCCCCCTCAGTATATCCTATGCTTAACACTAACCTTCCTAGAAACATGCTAGACAAGATTTCTAGTGATGTTATACTAATGGTTATTTCTCTGGAGAAAGAGGATTTTGGTCCTCCCATGAGTGAGATGGTGCATGGATATCCTTTAGTGAATAAGAAATATATAGGGGTGGACAATTGGATGTCCAAAGGGGGAGGTAAAAGATTTAAAATAGACTCAAGCCTAGTTTGGGTTGAATGCACCATGCCCAAGGAGAAAAAAATTGGCTAAAGAGATGCATCACAATGTGCAGGAATCCCCATCTAAAAAGAAGGGCAAGGAAAATAAAGTTTTTGAGTGTTTTACCAAGTTGTACAACTATGGGGCTAAGCCCCATGGTCAATCTAATTGACCCTTGATCACTCCCCCTAGTTATTTATGTGGATTGTCAGTTAGAATGTGAGAGGGTTGGAATCCCCAAATAGAAAACCAGTGGTAAGGCAGTTCAAACTGGACAATCTTTATTTTCTCTTCTTGTAAGAAGTGAAGGCTATTAGTACTTAGTTATCCCTAATCTTGAATTTTATTTGGCCTAATGCTCCTAAATTTTATACTAATCATCATATAGGTAAAGGGGGGCTCCTGTCCTGATTAGCCTTGTATGAAAAGATTGCATTGTTGACCATGGTGTATCTCCCTACAACATAGTGGTCTGCATTTTGATTAAATCTTAGAACTAGACTTTTGGCCTATGTAACATATACACCCCTAATGAATATAGGGAGAGATTTGACTTATCAAATTGGTTATGCATCAATCTTTAAAATGTCCCTTATTTATTTAGATGATATTTCAACATGGTGGAGGATAAAGATGACAAAACTGGAGGTGATCACCTTACATGGAAAGGTAATAAGCTCTTTTTTTGGTCTAGGTCCAAAAGAATTCATAGAATTAAATATCTTCTCTTGAAGGGTAAGAGCCTCAGTAGAGGAATTTGGTATACTTAGTGCAATAATCAGAGTAGTAATAGAATATAGTGTTCAAGGTTGGATAGATTTTATTTGAGCATGAAGTCATTGGTAGTTGATACAATCATGAAAGGTAATGTGGTGACTATGTTACCCTTTACTATGTCTGACCACCATTCTATTTAAATGGCATTCTCACTAGTCAGAGAGGAGAAGAAAAAATCATCAAAGTTTAAAGGGTTATATAAATTCAATGTCTCACATCTGGCTAACAAGGTATGTTTGGAGGCTCTATAAGCTTCTTGGAATATTGGTAAATCTATTTGTAACTCCAACTCCAAATTTGACCATTGAAATTCTAGTATAAAGATTACCAAAAACTTTGCAAGGACTTATGGACAGATCAAAGCTATAAAATGTAGAAAGCTTGCAAGGGATACTCAAGAGAAGCTCATCCAAGTTGAAGGCTTGTTGCAACTGGACCTGACCAATGGGGATCTTTTTGAAGAGCTTAACCTATTGAAGCACCAAGCTTGCTAGATACATCAGTACATTGTTAGAGGGGTGTAGATTCAGTCCAGGATAACTTTGCTTAAGCTCAGAGATAGAGGGTCTAAATTTTTCTTCAATTTTTTGAAAATTAAACATATTAAAAGCAAGATTAAATAGATCAAAGTCAAAGGGTAGAATGTGTAGGATGCTACTAGTATAAAAGGAGCCTTTTTTAGTTCTATCTAACCTTTTTCACTCTAATGGGTCCAATGAATGTATTGAACAAAATAGATCCTTATGTGAGGCATGCATTCTTAATAAGGTTTCATAGACTCAAGCCTCTTTTCTAGAGGTTGTCATCTCACTTGATGAAGTCAAAATACTATTGATTCATTAAAATATGATAAGTCACCTGGATTGGATGGATTCCCTATGGAGTTATAGAAAGTTAATAAGGAATGGATTGTCAAAGACTATTTGGAGATATTCAATGAGGCCATCACTTCCGGCACACTTGGCCTAAACATTAATAGAGGGGTGATCAAGATTATCTCAAAGATGGTAACCTATCATTAGTTAAGAATTAGAGACCAATTACCCTCTTTAATGTCTCTTACAAGATTTTGGAAACAATCCTTGTAAGGAGATTGTCTTCACTTTTGCCCTCTATTATCTTAGAGACTCAGACTGGCTTTGTTAAAGGAAGATAAATTTTGGATAATCTAATCACAAGCTAGGAGGGTATGTACTAGGCTAGATATTTGAACCAAGATTTTGGAATGATATTGCTTGATTTTGATAAAGCCTATGATAGAATTGAGTAGCCCTTCATTGAGAGAATGTTGTGTGCATTTGGGTTATAGGATAGATTATATAGAATGGTAAATGTACTCTTTAAGGATGCTTTGGCTATCATTGAAGTCAATGGTGAACTAACAGACTCCCTCATACTTGAACGTTACATAAGGCAAGGATTTCCCCTTTCCCCATTGCTCTTTGTTTTGGAAGTAGATGCATTGTATTACCTGTTTAGGTTCTTAAACATTGGGCCTTCAGTTAAAGGCATCTCACTCCCAAATAATGAATCTCTAATTTATGTCTTATTTGTTGATGATACATCAATATTTTTTACTTATATCAAAATAATTTGGATCAAGTTGCAAAGAGGATTGATATCTACTACTTTGCATTTGGATCTAAAGTTATCATGCATAAATCACACATTTTAGGGTGAAATGATCACTCATATGATTGGTTGACAATGTTTGGATGGAAATGGAAAGGACCAGATGAGATGGTTAAATACCTAAGGATTCCATTTTCCATAACCCAATCCTTTAAGAGTATGTGGGAATGGATCTTTTGATAAAATAAATAAGAAAATTGGAAAATGATAGGGCAACCTACTATCTTTACTAGGTAGGATCCAAGTATGCCAGAAAGTTCTTTCTTCATATAGTATATATTATGCCTCCTATTGGCTATTTGGTAAAACACAAGTCAATATGATCCATATAATTATAAGAGACTTCCTATGCTCGGATGGGAAAGGGGGAAAGGAAAGGCATGTGGTCTTGTGGTAAATCTACTCGAAACCCAAAAGCATTGGTGGGCTGGGATTAAAGGACCTTAGATTATAGGGAATAAATTTAGTAGTTAAATGGTTTTCTAGAGCCTCCATTGGGAATGAACCTTGGAAAATACTTTTTAGACATAATATTTTGAGAGGCTTTCCCAAAGGGAATCTAAACTAGAAAGGATTAAATATTGTTGATCTGCTCTTAGGGCCTTTCACTATCAAATTTGTTGGCTCTCTTATATCTACATCTATTTGGTCTACCTAAGATTTATCCAAGCCTTTCATTGCTAAAAAATATATGTTCAATTGGTTTCGGACTTCATGTCAAGGTTATAGATCTATATGGTGGAATCTGTGTGTCAACAGGACTCTACTAGCCCTCACTAGGGCATCCTCTACCTTTGACTGGTACACTAAAGGATTGAGGAGATTTAAGGATCTCTACTCCCATGGGGGTTAGGCTTCATGTTTAGAGCTCAAAGATAGATTTAAATTCCCATATTCTCAATGAAGAACATTCACCTTGCTCTAAATATCTCTCAAAGGGAAAAATAATGTGGTGTTTATGGAAGATGAAGATGAGTTCTGGGCCAGTGTGAAGAGGAAAAAAGGCCTGACTCTACTTGAGTATTCAACTCAGATGCTCTACAGTAAACTTTCCTTTTCCAATGTCCCATACCTCACCCTCAATCATATTTTATCTGTGTTTGATCCTTTGCATGCTTAGTCATTCAGGTTTGCTATGATTTGGTCCTCTTGTCTTGAACCCAAGAAGTCTTGTTTTTATTGGTTAGTAATGTTTAAAAAGTTGGTTGTTGGTGTTGTTTTGAATAATTGTAGACTTGTTAATCCTCTTTGCTCTTTTTGTAGTGAATTTGAATATGCTGAGCATGTATTCTATTCATGTTTGTATGCTACTAAACTTTGGCAAAGATGTCTTAAGCCTTGGAATACTATATTCATTCTAAGCTTGGATGGATAAACATTGATTTTGGCTATGCTTGTCCTAAGCTTAAAGTCCATTTTTTTCATAAATTTTGGTTTATTTTCTCTACTAAAATTATTTGGTTTTTATGGAAGTAAAGGAATATAGAGGTGTTTCAAGGTAAGGCTAGAGTGCATACTGACTTCACAATTGATGTCATCCTTTATTTTTTATCTTTGCAGATTTTCCTCAAGTTAAAAATTCCATAGGACCAGCTCAAGAAGTTTCTAAGGATAGGTTTGCTTAATATTACTTCAGAATGCTTGCTGAATTCAAAAGGTTACCCCATATTGAGCCCACATCCAAACTGGGATGTGTCCTACCTAACAACAGTTGAGGTGAAGATTTTTGAGTTTGAATGGGATTACATCAAAGATACCTATTTTGACTAGGTTGATATTCTAGTGAAATAATGAATCACCCCATCTGATTCTAACAATAATGGCATTAATGAATGGGTGGTTTTAAATGAGTGTGCTCTACAATATTTCTATAATGAGGAGCATGATAGTTATATTATCGAGGAGGCCAGGGAAGATTTCACTCCATTTGACCTGAATCTTTTTCCATAAACTAGGGATGAGAATTCATTGGTAGGTCCCTCTTATTGGGGTCCTTTTCCATATGTTTCTACTCAAGAAGCATAGGAAGAAGTTTATAAATAGATTTACGATAACATAAACACCTTTATGGCAAGCTGGAGAAGTTGATTGAAGGTGGTGGCTTAGTAGACATTGAATATATCCTTAATTATGTGAAGTAGAATAATATGAAAGAAATTTTGGATAAATTCAAACACTACCTTTCTAAGCTAAGCTCAAGATATAACTAGTTGGGAAATTTTAGTGATAATAGCTCTTCAAAGGGGCATGCATTGACTAGCTCAGATGGCAGTTGTGATGGAGAAGGTAATACTTCCAATAGGGCCCTAGACCCGTATCTTTGATCCTACCACCTATGGGGTGGCCTTTATTTATCATCTGGTGCTTACTTCCATTAAACTAATGGTATTATTATTGTTTTTCCATCAACTACCTGTTTGGCACCTTTTTTGTTGATATTATTGGTGTTCTTTCATTGGTTTCCTATTTAGCACCATTTCTATTGATACTTCTCTTTTCTTTTTTCTAGGCTACTTGGTTGGAGCCCTTTTTATATTGATCCATTGATTACTATGACTTTTGGTGGGGGATACCCCATAGCTTCTTTTTGTTTTACTAGATACTATGTATATTTTTGGCATCTATGATGCATATATTAGTAATCATTCTTCAATATAAAAATAATAATATGAGAACATGGATAAATATGCTAAGATTTAATAAAAGGTATTTTAGGCCACACATGTCACTAGATTACTACACCCTTAACCTATAGTGGATTTGGAGATATGTGTGTTCGCTTTGTGGCTTACACACTTCATATTATCTTATTGCATTTATCGATGTTCTTAGTATGGTCATCCTAAGGAATAATCATGGCTAAGTAGAGTGTATATAGGAGGTATTGGTTAGTCTTTTATCATCATATTATGAATTATGTTCTTATTACATTATTGTGGAGGTTAAACTCCTTGAAGTGGCTTAGTCATAATATTAGAGTATTCTACTCTTTCACTAATTATTTTTTTGGATCTACTTATTTTGTTCTTAATTCTACAATATATAATTTTATTGCTGTGAATCATCTAAGTAATTTCATTACAAGTGGTATCAAAGCTTTGATTTGGGTAAGTTTTTGTGCCTCAGTATTTTTTTTTTGGATCTGACATATGAGCACTAGAAGGTCAAAAGAACATAACTTATGATTCAAGAATAATTGAATTTTTTCATCACCACAATTTTGTTCACGAGTTTTTTTTACAAAAAAGAAAAAAATACCAGTGGCAAAAATAGTCTAGAAATTTTTTACCTTGTGTAAATTATCAATTATTCAATTCATCTTTGAAAGATGATCACAGTGGTATATTCTATCGGTACACTTTTTTGGACTGAAGTTTTTCACCCTTGTGCATAGTAGTAATTGTTGGATTCATCTTGGTGAGGTGATCACAATGGTATCATCTATTGATACAACTTTTTCAGGGGGGAGGGGTTGCAACCCTCTTAGGTTTTGTACATGGATAGGCCTAACACTCGTAGACATGGGAAAGGGAAAGAAACACCCAAAACTCCCCACCAGGATGATATGGAGTCCAAAATTTTATATTCAAGTATTTCAGTGGTAGTTAAACACCTTCAATCAGAGTTACATGGCATGATGCAAAAATATTATCTCCATATAGTTCAAGGGCAATTCATGGGGATGCAAGGGGAGATAAATGGCTTGTGATATTAAGCACATCAAATAAATGGGCATTAGCCAAACTAGTATCTTAGCCTTTACAAAATAACTCTCCACCACTCCTGTTTGGGTCTCCCAATCCAAACAATTCTAGTACCAATTTGGGCCTCAAGCTGATGTTTCTAAAAGTGGACTTATGCAAGTTTAATGTTAAGGATATGCTCACATGGCTTACTCAAATTGAAACTTTATTTGATCTACATCAGACTCCTTATTCGTAAAAGGTGGTCATGGCCTCTCTATATATAGAACTTGAATATTTCATTTGGTATTATTGGTTATGTGCTCAAAATAAAAATAAAGGTGTCTTAGTTTTATGGTTAGTATTTTTTAAAGAGTTTCAGATCCACTATTACAATAATGTCTCTGAAAACTAATTTAGCCAGCTAGCCAAGCTATACCAAATTGGGATTGTAAAGGATTACATTCATCAATTTTAAAAATCTCTCCTTACATGTGATGGACATCACTAAGGAAAATTTGATTGACCTATTTTTGGGTGGCCTCAAAGATAACATCAAATTGGAGGTTCGCATGTTTCATCCCGGTAATGTCTTTGAAGTCATACCAAGGTTACATGGCTAAGGAAAAAGATTTGATCCAAAAAATACCTTTCGCTAATGTCTATGAATGCACTTTCCTAACACCATCATTTTTATAACCTACCAGATTGACCCCTTAGCAAATTGAAGAAAAACATGCAGAAGGTTTGTGTTTTGGATATGATAGCAAATGGAGAAAAGGACATTGATGTATTGAAAAGAAGTTTTTATACAGTAAAGGCACCAATGAGGAGTAAGAATATGATGAAGATGTATTTAAAATAATTTTTTATACATTTAAGGTGCCAATGAGGAGAAAAAAGATTATGAGGATTTAGGTGCATGTTTGGAAGAACTCAAAGACGAATCTGAAGAGTCTCAACCTATTATTTTTTATCATGCACTTCCAGACATTAGTACTCTTCAAACTCTTAAGGTGGTGGGTTTCCTATAGAAATAAAATGTGACAATGTTAATCGACTCTAGGAGTACACATAACTTCATCAATAGTAAGTTGGCTACTCATTTAAACTATTTCATTTACACAACTCTAATATTTGAGGTCATGATTGTATATGGTGGTACCATCAATTTTTCAAAAAAAATCCATAACATTAAGCTTTTTAAGGGAGATTACTTGCTACATTACCCTATGTTTTTATTCCCATGGGAATATTTGACATTATTTTAGGAGTGCAGTGGCTTACCACTTAGGGCACTATTGAGATGAATGTTCAAGAACTATTAATGAGGTTTCATTCTAAAGGTAGGACCTTTGAACTGCATGGATTATAGGATAAATTTACACAACTGGTTAGTTTCCATCAGATGATTAACATTATCATAAAAGGTGTTGATGGAATTGTGGCATGTTTATTTTCCATAAAGGTTCAACTAACTAAGGACTCTACACATCCTGATTTACAAAGAGTGTTGGATGAATATTATGTTGTTTTTTGTGATGTGCCAAAAGGACTTCTTTCAAGCCATGCATATGATCATGCCATCAAGATAATTCCAGGAAGCACACCACCCAATATTAGACCCTATAGGTATCCATATGCCTAGAAGAGTGAAATTAAAAATATGGTAGAGGAGATGTTGGAAGCATGAATCATCCAACATAGTTAAAGTGAATATTCCTCCCTAGTGATCATGGTGTAGAAGAAGGATGACACTTAGAGGATGTGCCCAAAATATAAAGAAATCAATAAGTATACCATCAAAGATAAGTTTCCTATTCTAGTAATTAATTATTTGTTAGATGAATTGCATAGTGTTGTTTATTTTACCAAGTTATATCTTCATTTGGTCTATCATCAAATTCTAATCCATAATAAGGAAATACCTAAAACAAATTTTAGAATTCATGAAGGCCATTATGAATTTATGGTCATAACTTTTGGACTCACAAATGCACCATATACATTTTAGAGTTTCATGAATACTATTTTTATGCCCTTTTTTATAAAATGTGTATTGGTGTTTTTTGATGATATCCTCGTCTATGGAAAAAATTGGGAAGACCATTTGAAGCATGAAATAGGCACTTGCAGTTCTGGAACAACATCAAATTTATGCCAAACTTTCCTAATGCGCTTTTGGTGTCTAAGATGTGGATTACTTGGGTCATATTATTTCACATGAAGGAGTGAAAGTTGAGTTCTTAAAAAAAATCAAGTGATGATGGAGTGGCAGGGTCCCAAGACACTCAAAAACCTCTAAGGATTTAAGGGGATAACTGTGATACTATCGTAGGTTTGTCAAAAATTATGGTAGCATTACAACCCCACCCACCTATTTATTGAATAAAGACTCCTTTTAGTGGATAGATTTAGCTACCAAGGCATTTTAACAGTTGAAAATGGCTATGTGCACAACTCCAATTTCATCTACTCCTAATTTTTTAGAAACTTTTGTTTTGGAGTGTGATGCATCAGGATATGGTATGGGGGTTATAATCATGCAAGAAGGAAAACCACAAGCATTTGAAATTTATTGATTGAAGGGAAAAAATAATCTCAAACCAATCTATTAAAAAGACTTGTTTATTCTATATGCAGTCAAGCAATGAAGACCTTATCTAATGGGTTATCACTTTCAGGGAAATATTGATCATGATAGCCTCAAACATTTTTTAGAATAATAATTGTCATACAAATAACAACAAAAATAGGTGACTAAAATATTAGGCTATGATATTAAAATAGTCTATAATAGAGGAAAAGAGAATGTGGTGAAATATGCACTATCCCAAAAGGGATGAATCAATTGAGGCTTTATTATATGTAATGATTATTTGGCAGACACATTGACTAGAGGAAGCAAGATCAGAATGGGAGAATAATAGTGCTACCCATGATTTGATTCAAAATATTTAGCAAGGATTTAGGGAAGTTGAAAATTTTACATGGAAGGGGAATTCAATATGGTATAAGGATATTCTATACCTCTATAAGTAGTCTCTCTTCAAACATAAAATCATTCAAAAACTGCATGCATCTCCTTTGGGAGTCACTCAGGATTTTTGAAAACATATCATAGAATCAAGCAAGTTTTTTTTTTTAGAAGGACTCAAGGGGGATGTCTATAAATATGTGGGTGAATGCATGGTATGTCAATAGAACAAAGGTGAAACCATTAATATCCCAAGTCTTTTGCAACCTTTATCCATCCCTAGCCAACATTAGGAGGAGGCTTCTTTGGATTTCATTACTTGATTACCACGGTCTAGGGATAAAATTATTATCATGGTAGTTGTGGACTGACTCACTAAGTATGCTCATTTTTATTCCTTATCACCTCTATTTCTTTCTAGTACATTAGATTATGATTTTCTCAATACAATTTAAAAATTGTATGGTACTCGAAAGATTATTGTAAGTGACTAAGATCCCATATTTATTAGTAAGTTTTGGAATGAATTATTTACATGTTTGGGCACCCATTTGGCTCATATATCATCCCATCATCCTCAATATGATGGACAAATAGAGGTAGTCAAAAAATGTCTAGAAACATATCTTTGTTGTTTTTTTTCTAAAAAATAAGACAAATGGGTTAATTGGTTGCCACTTGTTGAATGGTGGTATAACACTTCTTTTCACACTTCTTCTAAGATGTCTCACTTCATGTCATTATATGTGTATCACCCCCCATCCATCATTTTAGCTTTGATGGTGAATTTTAAGGTTTGAATTATTTAGGAACACATTCACCATCAAAAGGAGGTACTAGTCAGTTTGTAAGAAAATTTTACAATGGCACAAAATAAAATGAAGCAACAAGCAGATCAACATTATAGTGAGTGGCATTTTGACATAGGTGATTGAGTATTTTACATTTGTATCCATATAATTATATGAATCTAAAGTAATAGAAAAATAATAACAATATATCACCTAAGTATTATGGCCCTTAAAATATCTTGCAAAAAATTTATAGTGTGGCTTGTAAGATAGAATCACCCTCGTCCACTCGCATACATCCAGTATTCCATGTATCTTACCTAAAGAAGATAATTATGCATAGAGTTTCCACTTAGACTGATTGACCTAAATTAGATAAATAATCTGAGTCATTCTAGATCTTGAAGAGATCCTTCACGTGTGCACTAAGAAACTACATATCATGTCCATTAAGAAGTATTTGATCAAAAGGAAGAACCTGCATTTTGAAGATACAACTTGGGAGGATGAAGTTTTCCTATAGAAACATCTTGGTTTGAGTCAACATTGAGGATAATGTTTTTCTAAAGGGGAGGTTCATGTTATGACCTTACCTTATAGTGCATCTAGGGATATGTGTGGCTAATTTTTGGCTTAAACACCTTCATATTATCTTGTTACATTTGTCAAAAAAATTAGTATGGTTGGCATATAGAATATCCATGGATAATTAGATTATATATTTGAGGTAGTGGTTACTGTTTTATCATCATATTATGAATTTTTTCTTATTAATTTATTATGGAGGTTTCCCTCTAAAAGTGAGTCAATCATAATATTCAAGTATTATGCTCTTTCACCAATTATTGTTGTGAATCTGGGTTATATTGTTCTTAATTATGTGATATATAATTCTATTATTACAAATCATCTAAGTAACTTCATTACATAGACACATTATAGGTTATGGGTGTAGCATTTCATGATTGAAACAATGATTGGGTTCACCAAGATATTTTATTTATTTTTAGCTAAAATATATAAATATTAAGGAAACTCTGCACTAATCCAGATTATGTAAAATACATGTAATGCAAAAATCTAAATTTAAATAGATTATTAAATATTATTCCCAATTAATTTATAAATTTTCAAGTAAAAGAGGGATGATTTATGTATCTATTTTTTCTTATAGGATGTGTAACATCATGAAATAAAAATTAGTATCGGTTAGTATAAATCAAAATGGAAGTGAAAAATCTAACCAATCTAAGCATGTATCCTCAGATTGAGCAAGGCAAAAGGAATCCAACTACAATCGTAAAATAATACTAATTATACCTTTGTTATCCTCTTGGTGAATTTATGTGTGCTCGTAATTGATGGTTGTAGTTTCAATTATTGGTGTATGCACGTGATAAAACAGACAACATAACCCCTTTCAAATTGATGATTATATGTGATGAACAAGGATGTAGATTGAAGATTTATTGGATAATTAGGTAGCATTTTGTTGCATGAATAATCTTGTTGATAATGGAGAGGAAGCCCTCTATTTATATATTTGGATGATTGATAAGAGTTGTGGAAGATTGGTCCTCTTCCTCATAAATGAGGAGAGTTGAGTATGTAAGAATAAGGTTGGAATGTGTAAAAGGATGTGATGATCAAGGCTTGGAGTGTGTAATGGCATGTCATAGATCTTACTTGCACACTTGCCTCTTTGCATAGGATTTTATGTAGATTGCTTTGGAAAATGGGAATGATGTCATGAAGTGAGGATTTATTGGATTTATGAATTTAGATAAATAATAATTTCCAGAAGCCATGGAAATTCTCATTAGGGAAGGATTGGTTAATTAATTTAAGTTAATTTTTTAATGGAATAGGATTTTATTTTTGTGGGGTTGAAGATGTTTGAGGAATAAATAATTAATTGATCAAGGGGGACAAATAATGAATTGTCTAGATATGTTAGTTTGGATATAAGACTGATTAGAAAGTAATGTGATAATGTTATTGCAGAATTAGAGGATAGTTAAAATCAACATGAACTGTCCAATTTTAAGTTTCTATATTTTTCCCTCTTTGAAGGGTGTTACGAGACACAATAGGTGGAGTAATGAATTTTCAAAGAAAAAAGAAGCTAAAAAAAGGTGGATGAAAGTTAGATGATTATGGATGAAATAATGTAATGGATGAAATCCATATGTAACACCATGGAGCAAATATTATTATCGATTAGCATAAATCAAAATGAAATTGAAATATCTAACTAATCTATCATGTGTCCTCAGATTGATAAAGATAAAAGTAATGTAATTACAATTGGAAAATAACACTTTTTATACATTTTTTATCCTCTTAATGAATTTTTATGAACTCTGATGTGATGTAGTTGCAAAGGCGGGTTAAGACACATAGACAATTCAGTAGAACCTCCCCTTACAAATGGATGATTTAGATGTGATGAATAAAGATGTAGATTGAAGATTTATTGGACAATTAGGAATCACTTCATTGCATGAATAAGCTTGTTGATAATGGAGAGGAAGCTCTATATTTATAGATTTAGTTGATTGATGAGAGCCATTGATCTTGGTTGGAGATCAACACTGGAGGATTGGTCCTCCTCATAAATCAGGAGGATTGAATGTGTAAGAATAAGAATGTTAGAGTGTGTAAGAGGATGTAATGATGAAGGCTTGGAGTGTGTAAGATCATGTCATATCTCTTGCTTGCACACTTGCCTCTTTGCACAAGATTTTGTCTAGATTTCCTTGGAAAAGAATAATGATGTATTGATGTGAGGATTTATTGGATTTATGAATTTAGATAAATATGAAATTCTAAAAGCTATGAAAATTCTCACTAGGGAAGGACTAGTTAATTAATTTAGATTAATCAAATAATAAAATACGATATGATTTTTATCAGGTTAAATATGTTTGAGGAAGAAATTATTGATTGATTAGGAGGTATAAATAGTGAATTGTTAAATATGTTAGTGCAGATAGAAGACTAATTAAAAAGTGATGTAGTGATGTCAATACAGAATTAGCAGATAGTTAAAATTGACATGAAGTGTCTAATTTTAAGTGTATATATTTTGTCCCTCTCTAAAATGGTGTTGAGATACATGATGGTTGGAGTAATGAGTTTTTAAAGGAATTGAGAAGCCAAAAAAAGGTGGATTTAAGTTAGATGATGATGGATGAAATAATGTGATGGATGAAAACTATATGTAACACCATGAAACAAATATTAGTATATGTTATCATAAATCAAAGTGAAAATTAAATATCTAACTAATATAAGCATGTGTCCAAATTTAGCAAGACAAAAGGAATGAAATTATAATTAGAAAACAACATTTGTAATACCTTTTTTTATCCTCTTGACGAATTTATATGAGTTAAGATGTGATATAGTTACAAAGGTGGGTTGAGGCACATAGACAATTCAACAGCACCTCCCTTTAAATGGATGATCTAGATGTAATGACCAATGATTTATATTTAAGATTTTTTGGGTAATTAATCATTTCTTCATTGCATGAATAATCTTGTTGAGAATGGAGAGCAAGCCCTTTATTTATTGATGAGAGCCTTTGATCTTGGCTAGTTATTAATGGTGGAGGATTGGTCCTCCTCCTCATAAATGAGAAGGATTGATTATGTAAAAAGAAGTTTGGAGTGTGTAATAAGATATAATGATGAAGGCTTGGAGTGTGTAAGAGCATGTCATTGATCTTACTTGCACACTTGCCTCTTTGCATAGGACTTTGTGTAGATTTCCTTAGAAAATGGGAATGATGTCATGATGCAAAGATTTATTGGATTTATAAATTTAGATAAATCTGAATTTATAAAAGCTATGGAATTTATCATTAGTGAAGGATTAGTTGATTATGTTGAGTATTATCATTGATGTCAAACGTGCATCTTATGAAGGTTGATGTTAAAGGTAATTAAGGATAGTTGGTAGTGTGTGATGTGACAAGGTGCATGTAATAATGTTGTAATGAGAGAGTGTTTTCGTTATATAAATATAAAGAGAGAATTTAAAGGCAACTAATGTCTTATGTCTATATTATTGATATCATTGTTACATGGAAGGTACATGTCATTGATGTCAAATATATAGGAAGCATAGTCATGACATGAAGAGGTATGTGCATGGTGAAATGAATGAAAACATGCATGTGAATATTATATGGAATTTTTTTAGCATGTTAGTAAGGTACATAATCATTCATGAGAGTTTGAAGGTGAGCCTATAGGGGTAGGACCTTCAGTCTAAGTTTGCACTCAGACCACTCCTAGACCCTACCTCCCCTAGTAAGGTATGAAGATTAAATTTCAAGAAAAGTATTCATATGAGAGTTTGGATAGAGGTGATATAAGTTTTTTTAAGTATTATCATGAAATTTGAAGTTACGTTTTCAATTAAAATGCATAAGTCATTATTTTAGGCCTTTTCGAGCTCACAGAATGAGGTATTCAAACTTGATAAGCACTTTCAATTGTTCATAAGCATGTGAAACACATGTATGGGAGTTTGAATTATTAAGGAGAGATAGTTAAAGGTATTAGAAAATATCTCCATTCATTAATTTTGTATTTGAGTGACAATCCTTTATGAACAATTGTTAACACCAAAACCTGTGTTAAATCTCCCTAAAACCCTAATAAGGATCCGATGTGAAAGATTTTGCTCAAATAAGCTCAATATGGATTCAAATACCTAGATAATATATTGTAAGATGTATTAAACTCTCCCAACTACCTCCAAGTGGTGGTGGTTAGTCATATGAGAGAGAAAATTTATGGATATAGGCTTATTTGTCAAGAAATTATTATAGCTCTCAAAAGTTGTATTTGTCAAGAAGAGAAAATGGAAGGGAAAAGAAGATAGATAATCATTTTACATGTCCATGATGTTTTTTGGATAGTTTATAACTTTTAAATTCTCTAAATTGGTCATCCAAGTAAGCCAACCATAGATAAACCTAATGGTACAGATAATGTAAAACCTAGGCAAAGTTGAAGAGAAAGATTTGAGGGTTTATGCATGATAAATTGATGCAATAAAGTGAATGAATAAGTTATTTAGGACTTTTACGTCATGATCATGCTTTTAATAAGTTTTTAAGGTCAATTTTTTTGGTGAAAATGTTTCTCACAAAATGGCATGTCTGGTTCAGATAGGACTATGAAACATAAGGTCAAGAAATTGGTTTACAAGACCAATACTTGCCATTAGACCATATGACTTTTATATCTGAGAATGTATTATAGATATAATATAACCATTTGTATATATCATGATACATGACAAGTTTCTACATAGACATTGGCATTCTAATTCTTTATGGTTCATTTTTGAGGTGTTTTGGATGTTTTGAGTAAGTGAGTTGCAAAGATGTTATTGATCCCTTATTTCCTAAGTGAAGGAGTTCCAAGCATTTGGTGATGACCCTAAGGTCATGGAAAATATATCTTCATGTTTCATTTTTCATGTTTGATTATATTAAGGGTGTTTAAGCTTCATTATTATAAGATAAACTTTTGAGGTACACAAGCCTAATAGGGCAGTTTGTCCTAAAGGAAATTTCATGGTATGAACGAAGGATGTAGGTATAATAAATCATGGAGGAGGTTAGAAGAGTTATTTGGATAAGTGGTTGAGTGGTTTTTTATTATTGGATAAGTCCATCTTATCCCAAGAAGATCAAGTTTTTAACGTTAAGAGGACAAACCTAATGCAATTAGGTCTCTATGATACCTAAAAGAGTAAGGCCTAAATGAGTTATGACATATCAAAAGGGGTTCAGATTATGATTGAACCATGTTCAAAATATGTCATAATACTTATTGTGTGTCTTACCTAAGAGTTTGAAGGTGTTTGGATGACCAAGTGGTGTATGACTATGAGATGTGTGGAATAAGTGAATAAATGATGCATGGTTGAGTAGAAGGAGGTCTTAAAATGAGTTTTAGACCATAATAAAAGATCATAGGTGTGGTAAAAAAAAATTATATGAGGTGTTTTGGTTGATGTTGATTCACTTAGGGAGTTGGTGCTTCCTTGCAAGTAGGTATTTGTTAAAGCCTAGTCAAGTGGGTGCTTGACTTTATTTGGGTTGTTACTCCAAGTTGAGTTGGTGATCAACTACATTTGATATTTTGTTTTATAGTATAATAGTCCATTTTTAGATATCATAGTGGGTTTTATTCCCATTGAGTATTTCCCACTCATATATGTGTTACCTTATTTCATGCGCGTCTGAATGGTTCTTTATGCATTACTAGATCACTATGTTGCTTTCATTGTTCATGAATGATTATGTATAGTTAAAATATAGTTTTTGAAAACTATTTCACTCCTTCCCCCCTTCTCATTAATTTTATTCCAACAAATTAATTTGGATTAACTAGTTAGTGGAATAGGATGTGATTTTTTTGGGGTTGGAGATGTTTGAGGAAGAAATGATTAATTGATCAAGAGAGATGAATAGTGAATTATATATAGATGTTAGTATGGATATAATATTGATTATAAAGTGATGTAATGATTTTAATGAAGAATTAATGGATAGTTAAAATTGACCTAAAGTGTCCAATTTTAAGTGTCTACATATTACCTTTCTTTGAAAGGTTATTGAGAGACATGATGGGTGGAGTAGTGATTTTTCAAAGAAATAAGAAGCTAAAAAGGTGGATTAAATTTAGATGATAATGGATGAAAAATGTGATGGATGATGCCCCCTTGAGAGGGCATGTGGGAATGAAGGACGCAGGTGGGATCTTTAAAAAAAAAAAGAGGTTGGGCTAAATGTGATGATTTAATGGGTGGGCGATGAAAAAATAAGGGTTGGCATGTAGGATGTGATGATGATTAGATATAAGGATGATGAAGTATGGATGAGATTAATTCACTTGAGCTAATGCTTACACACTTTTATTTCTGATAATGATGGATATATTTGCCACAAGCAAGGTAAATCTAGGAAGGATACATCCCTAAAAAAGCTACACACTTTGAATTGCCCCATGTAGGGTGGATTTGGGAATGAAATATCCTAAAAATCTGTAGGCTTGGATTTGGGAATGATCTATCTTGATGATGAGTTACATGCTTTATTTTCCCCAAGCAAAGTAGAATATGCGAGTCTAGATTGGATGGATGACTGATTGATATATTTATTTTCAAGCATAGATTAAGAATTTAGCCTATTGCATGGATTGAGGATGATATGATCACATTGATGGGTGATAGGAAGTTGATAGGTTGGTGTATAAGTATGTGATGATGGAATAATGACTCTTCAAAGAATGGAGAAACCACAAAAAACTTGGCACACAAGGATGTCACAAGTGATATAATAATGATTGAAGAATGATGTGATTAAACCTGAATAATTAGTTAGAATAAATGATGGAAAAAGGAATAAGAATGGGAGTGGAAATAAGAATGACTGAGTTAACCTCAAAAATACCAATTGATTGACCATTGCTTACATAGTCCATAAGGACCTCAGGTTGATGTAGTTATCCCAAGAAGGGAGGAATGTTATGATGAATGATGTATAAGAATAGATCATTTGACCTTGACTTGGTTAAAGGTGGATAAGATAATTGGATTTATATTTTTCAAGAGGATATACTGTCATTTTAGTGTGGTTTCCCCATAATTTTCAAATTGATTTTTTATTTTGCACATGATAATATGCACCATGATATAAAACACCATGATGACCTAGTCATAAGTGTGTAATGATTGACCCTCGATCCACCAAACAAATAAAAAAACACACCATGAAATGAAAAAATCATGATGCATTATTTTCATAAGTTAATGGATGGACTCAAATACAAGCACATGAAAAGAGGCACCATGATATCTAAAAACCATGATGACCTTATTGTCACATGCATATGGACTGAGTCAAGGTAAAATAAGAAAATCAAATGGGAAAACAAGAAATCACACACACAAACTTGAAAACAAAATCAAAATAAATCATATTATCATTAATCAAGTCAAAATCTATGTGTGAGGGCTCAATGATACTAATAGTTAGATGGTGCCTGAATCAAGGATACATGTGAGGGAGCAGATTGGGAATGATGTACCCCAAAAAAATTATAATGATTGGATTTAGGACAAGAATTTTTTTGGATTTTGTGACTTTATATCTTTTTAGGGATTTTAGCCTTTTGATTTTACTATTTTCTATTGTTTTGATGTTTATGATGTTTTTGGATTTTTAAGGATTTTTGGGGATTTTTTGATGTTTTTGGATTTTTGGGATTTTTTGATATTTTTATATTTTTTTGGAATAAGTATATATAAGGGGTCACTATCAAGGGAAAACTTCTTCTAGCACCAAGGATGAGAGCAATAGCAGATGGATGGGATTTAAGATGATGTTGGATGATCAGGGATGATGATGGGGGATGACAAGGAATGGATTAGGGATCTCCAAGGACCATGTCATGTGGGAACCAAGTGTCTAGCCATCAAAGTTCCATCTAGAGGATATTCCAAAATGTTTACCAAAATAGGGATCAAAACATCTTTTAGTTTATTATCAAGGTTAAGACAGAAAGAAAGGGTGGGCATGATGGGATGGATAAGGATGGTTACAGGATGTTATAATGGATAAGGATGGTTGAATATGATTTGGATGAGATATGGATGATGAAGGATTTCGATGGGGATGGGGTTGCCCCCAAGTGTTGAGGTATGTGCACACAAAAAATTATTTACACATGATGCCAAAAACCTAGTTTTCATCACGGTACTTGCCCAAGGCACCATAAGCATTGTTTTCACCATTAGATGGATTATTTCTCTTTCTATTTTGATTTTTGATTTTTGATTTATATTTATTTTTTGATGTGTAACTTTATTTCTATTTTATGGGATCCTTCAGGTGTGTGCTCTAATGATTTCATCATGAATTTCATTGATTTCTAAATAGGCTTCTTCTATATTGATCAAGATGTCATCATAGCCCCTATAATAGAGGGTGTTGCTAAGGATGTTGAAGTGAAAGGCATATTGGATGGAGGATGTTTGTTGATCACTTGATGGATTAGGAGGTGGGATGTAATCATTATGTGAAGGGGGATTAAGACAAACAATCTCATATTTTGAGAGATTGAGAGTAGCCACAAATTATATGTTTGGGGGAATTCCTTTTGCTTGGATAGTTTCTACAACTTGCGATTTGGCATTGTCCTACAATTATGTTGACACAGGTGGGAGATTGATTTATTCATCCATTCATGCCTTTTAAATGTTTTTTCCAACAAATATTTCTTTATTTTTTGGACTTTGATTTTGATTTGGGTCTGATAACACCTCAAAGAGGTTTTCACTAAAGGATCTTGATTTTTGACTTTGATTTTGATCTAAAATGTCCCATTGTGCCTCAAGGAGGTTTTCACCAAAGGACGTTAATTTCATATTTTAATTTTCTAGATTATGATAGTCATTGTTATAGAGGAATGATTTTTATTCCCAGGGATATGGTGATGTTGCTTTATGCTCTTTTGGTTGGATGTTAATCATGAATTCTGCCATTGTTTGATTATTATGGAAAAAGGTTGACGGTAAGTGATTTTATCATCTCAATCAATGGGTGTCAGAGATTTAATTTCAATATGGTGGAAATGAGGGATGGTATTGATAATAAGATAGATGGTAGCACAACACTCATAGGGACTATGAATGGAGCATATTTCAATGTTAGACAAGGCTTTCTTAGAAATTGTGAAAGTGTTGGGAATATCTTTACATGGATTGATTGAGGGTTTGTAGTTGATGCTATGAGATCCTTTGTGTGCCTATACATGGATGGGTTAGATAAGGCATTACTTATGGAGGTCAAGCTATTTCCCATTGCATCTCATGTTTTCATGGATTTTTCTTGCTATAGAATAATTATTATTTTGGAAATAAGTCATGGGGTTGTCTTTATGTAACCATGTAGGATTATTATTATTAATTTCTTCTTATGTGGAGTGGCCAAATTTGAAAAATGAAGTATTACAAAACTAATAGGATGTTGATGCGGTGTTGGTTCTAATTTTAATGTTGATTTTTATGTTGATGTTTATTTGTTATGTAAGATGGGGTTGTCCACATGGAAGGCATTTTGATGTTGGTTATCTACAAGTACCATTTTCACTTGGGGCATGTTGTGTTATAAGGTTTGATATGTGATGGGATATGGGATGATAGGCCAAGGATAGTGTCATCAAATATGGGTTCATCAAAGATGGGTGACTAGTAAAATATAGGTTGGTCAAAGACAGGTTAACCAAGGATGGGTGATTAGCCAAATGATGGTTCATCAAATATTAGTGTCAGGATCTTAACAAGAACAATTGATTACTTTTGTGTAAGCAACTAAACATGGAATTAAACCAGAATAATAAGTAACTAGAAATCAGAATCAGCACAGAATAAGAGATACAAGAAACAATGAAAACTTGTATTAAACTCTTCCAGAAGGAAATACAATTGAAGAAATCTCTCTTTCTTCCACACCTCTCAGATGTACAGATCTCTTTCCCTCAAGAGTTCTCTCTCTATCAATTATAAACACAATTCAATCCTTGAATTGTCTATCATACATGTCTGTTACACAAGCTATGAAGATCTATCCCTATTATATAGAATTAGGGATCATGAGCTATGCATTCTCCATCGTTAGATACACCTCCTAATCAAAGGTTCAAATCAGTCCTGCCAAAAATAGAAACGTGGACTCAACACTAACAGTTAAACTTATCATGCAAACAATCTATTCATTCCATGAAAATAGACTTCTAGAACACACAGGTGACCGACGTTGGTCCCTGTCTATTTGCACATGACTGATGTCGACCGATCCATAACCGACATCAGCAGCCTCCAATCGATCCCTTACCGACATCGATGACTGTGTAAATACAGCAACCTTGCATTTGCTCATTGGTGAAGCTTTTAGCTCCACAACTCAACAATTAGCTCATCAAAGATGGGTCCTTCATCAAAAATGGGTGGGACAACAATGGTTTGAGATTGGAAAAAATTGGGTGATTTGAAAAAAATGAATTCATTGAAGATGGATTGGTCAAGGATGGAGAGATTGTATTGACCTTTACTTGGAAGTGGAGGAGTTTGATTGTGATTTGGAAGTGGATCTTGGAATATCCTTAATGGATGGTTCTCAGACTTAGATGTGCCTTGTTCTCACATAGACAAATATCTTTGAAGGGGCGATGGTAGGATATGGTTGGTTTGATGTGGCTTAGGAGTTGGATGATTATGAAGGTTAGATTTCAAAGTTTTGGATTTTGGATTGGTGGATGAAGGATAGATCAAGAAGGGATGCTAGGTGGGATACCTATTAGCTAAGTTATTGGAGTTGGTTGATCACATTTTGATGTTAGGATGATGATGCTACAATCAGATTGGGATTGTGAGATGTATTTGGATTTGGATTTGGACTGACTAGGATTTATCAATTAAGCTCAATTTGGATTTAGATTTGATTGTATTTTGATTAGGATTTGATTTGATGTTTGGATCAATTGATGTTATTTGATTTTTAATTTTAGATTTGCTTTGATGATTGATGTTCAATTTGAGTTTTGATGTTGGATTTGATGTTTGGATCAATTGATGTTGTTTGATTTCTACTTTTAGATTTTATTTGATGTTTGATTTGATGTAAATGGGAGAAAGGATGGATGTTGTGATTTTGTCAGTCCTAATCAACATGTTACAGGAGATTGAATAGAAAGTTGGGTATGGGATGTGACTTTGGATTGACTTAGTTATGGGCCAAATTATTTGAAATTTAATGTTTGACCTCAACATTTGACTTTTTGAATTGCTTTCGATGTTTGACTTGATTTGATTTTAGAATGTTTACTTAGACTTGATTTGAATTTTGAATTTCATTTTGACTTTGACTTAATCCAAGTTAGACATTTAACCTTTGAATATTTGGTTTTGATTGTTGACTTGGTCAGAGTTGACCTTGGATGTTTGGATTTGAATGTTGGACTTAGTCAAAGTTAACCTGATTTGAATTTGAATTTTTATCTTAGACTTGGGATGTTTGACTTTAGTTGACTTTGACCTTGTTAAAACTTAAATTTTAATTTTATTTGACTTTTTTGAGGGTAGATGTTTGACTTCTAATATACATTTGACCTAAGTTGACTTTATGTTTTAATTTGGCTTTTGAATTTGATTTTGACTTTAGAAGTGATTTGACATTGAATGTTGGTCTCGGACATTTTGACTTGGTTTGGACTTGGGATGTTTGACTTGGAATTTTTAAGTTGACTTTTTTTTACTTAAGAAATCTAACTTGATTTGACTTTTTGTTTGAATTTTTATGGAATTGATGTTTAACTTTTGATAGATTTGACTTTGCTTGAAGTGTTTAAGGTTTAAAATTAATATACGTCTTAACAAAAACATGTAAATGACAAGCCCTATGCTTAGTATAAAAGGTGTGCAACTCAACTAACAACCCATTGATCTACTTGTATAAAGTGGTGAGTATGTTGGTCTCCCAACCCTCACTCTACATTTGCTTGTGGTGAGGAATATTTGGGGATGTTTTCTTCCACCTACATTGATAGTTTTTTTAGCCAAAGGGTCTTAGGCTAGGCAAAAATCAAGCTTTATAGGTTTTGATTGTTGACTTGATTTGAGTTGGTCAAAGTTGACCTTGGATGTTTGGATTTATATGTCAAATTTGGTCAAAGTTAACCCAATTTAGATTTGAATTTTGATCTTAGACTTGGGATGTTTGACTTTGGTTGACTTTGACCTTGTTAGAACTTAAATTTAAATTTTATTTAACTTTTTCAAGGGTAGATGTTTGACATCTAATTTAACTTTGACCTAAGTTGACTTAATGTTATGATTTGACTTTTGAATTTGACTTTGACTTTGATGTTTGAATTTAGATGTGATTTGACATTGAATGTTGGACTTGGATGTTTTGACTTGGTTTGGACTTGGGCTATTTGATTTGGAATTTTGAAGTTGACTTTGTTTGACTTAGGAAAGTTGACTTGATTTGACTTTATGTTTGAATTTTTGATAAATGTGATGTTTAAATTTTGATGGATTTGATGTTTGGCTTTTGATAGATTTGAATTTGTTTGAAGTGTTTAAGGTTTATAATCAATGTAGATCTTGACAAAAATCAAATAAAAACACATAAACAACAAGCCTTATGCTTAATATAAATGGTGTGCAACTCAACTAATAACCCACTAATGTACTCATATAAAGTGGTGACTAGGTTGGTCTCCTAACCCTCACTCTACATCTATTTTTGGTGAGTAATCTTTGGAGATGTTTTTTCCCCTACATTGATAGTTGTTTGCAGTTGAAGGGTCTTAGGCTAGGCTTAAACAAGGCTTTCTAGTTACATCCCCTATATACCTCATGATACGATGGGGCCCAAGTATGTGGAAGAGTTCGATTAATGA
Organism: Torreya grandis; assembly: GCA_037957365.1. Lineage (NCBI taxonomy): Eukaryota > Viridiplantae > Streptophyta > Pinopsida > Cupressales > Taxaceae > Torreya > Torreya grandis. Next base: position 2,655,280 of record JARHVA010000784.1, on the reverse strand, counting down.
GTTGCATGAGAGGGTCTATCTCCTTCATGCCCACTCCATACATAGGATTTTCATGGAGTGCCATCCAAAATCATGCCTTGAGGGCTGTTATCTAGGGCCTGTGTATTGGAACATGAAAGTCCATCACTTCACAATATGCAGTTGCTTGGCCAGTAATGGTAGCTCTTCCCTCAATTTTTATACCCCACTAGAACACAAGGTTGGTCCAAATGTTTAGGGGTGAAATCACATTCATTGAACCCTAAACACTTACACTTGGGGATCAATTTCCAAGTCACAAAACCAAAATAAAAGAGACTCGCACTATTTATGATTCTTAATATCACCCAAAGGTGAGAGGGAAGAGCATAAATAACATCTATCTAAGATAAAAATGCATATATAGCATCTATCTAAGATAAAAATAATCAATCTAAGTCATTTTTGATTCCTAGGAATCACCTCATAGCATAAGGGAATAACATACATGGTCTTAGATTGCACAACTACAAACACACAGTTGAAAGCAATAAAGTAAACACATTTTCTAAACCCAAATTGAAATGTGTGCTTAATTTTTAAGCCCAAAAAGAAGTGTGAGAGTTGTTTGGTTGGTTTTAAGACTTTGATGGGTAAAAACTTGTAAATAATAGATTGATAGCTTATTTTTTATAGCTTTGACAAGTATAGAAACCTGCACAAACTTATTAGATCTTAACCTTCCAATGATTCTATCAAAACATAAGATGATTCCTCCACTTTATATAAAAATAAGATCAAAAAATAGAAAATGATTTATAATGAAATTAAAATGATTTCACCAAAACAAAGGTGACTTTGCCATTCTTAAAACACATACTATTAGAATATGTAAATGATTTTGTTGAAATTGGAATGATTTCACTAAATTTAAGATGATTTTGCTAACTTGCAAACACAGACTATCATAAAATAGAAATGATTCTACCTAGATCTAAGTGAATTCACTAAAATTAAGATGATTCTACCAACATGCTAACACAAATTGTAAGAAAATAGAAATGATTTCACTAAATATGAATGATTTCATCAAACAAAGATGATTCCACCACTCTACAAACACATACTATCAGAATATAGTGACAATTTCATCAAAATTAAAATGATGTCACTAAAATTAAGATAATTTCATGAACTTGTAAACATATACTATCAGAAAATAGAAAATATTTTGTCAAAATTATGATGGTTCTTCCAACTTGAAAACATAAACTATCCAAAAATAATGGTTATGTTGAAATTTGAATGATTTCATTGAAATATTAGATGATTTATCCAACTTGCAAACATAGACTATTATAAAATAGAAATGATTTTACTGAAATGCATGACAATTTCTCCACTATCAAAAAATAGACAGATATATTTTCACTAAAAGATAGTATGTTTTCAAAAAAAATTAAAATAGTTTATTTCATTATTTTTGTAGATGATTCTACTAATCTGCCAGATGATTCTACCAAGAGCCTGGGGATGGAAATTTCAATGATTTTTGGGAAATTTTAGAAAAGGTTTAGTTAAAATGGACATAATAGTTGGGTAATTAGTCCAATACACTTCAAATGGGATTGTGGGATGTGAATTTTCCCATCAGGTGTGCCATATGTAACACCATGGAATAAATACTAGTATATGTTAGTATAAATCAAAATGAAATTGAAATATCTAACTAATTTAAGCATGTCTCCTTATATTGAGCAAGACAAAAGGAATGTAATTATAATTGGGAAACAACACTTGTTATATGTTTTCTATCCTCTTGATGAATTTGGATGAGCTCGGATGTGATGTAGTTGTAAAGGTGGGTTGAGACTCATAGACAATTTAATAACACCTCCCCTTAAAATGGATTATTTAGATGTGATGAACAAGGATGTAGATTTAAGATTTGTTGTAAAATTAGGTAGCACTTCATTACATGAATAAGATTTTTGAGAATAGAGAGGAATCGCCCTATTTATATATTTGGCTAATTAATGAGAGCCATTGATCTTGGTTAGAGATCAATGGTGGAAGATTGGTCCTCCTCAAATGAGGATCATGTGTAATTTTAAGTTTGAAGTGTGTAAGAAGATGTAATGATGAACGCTTAGAGTGTGTAATAGCATGTCATAGCTCTTTCTTGCACACTTTGCTCTTTACATAGGATTTTGTGTAGATTACCTTGGAAAAGGGGAAAGATGTCATGATGTGAAGATTTATTAGATTTATGAAATTAGATAAATATGAATTTCCAAAAGCTATTAAATTTATCATTATGGAAGGATTAGTTAAATAATGTGGATTAATTAGTTAATTGAATAGGATGTGATTTTTGTGGGGTTGAAGATATTTGAGGAAAAATGATTATTTGATTAGGGGGATGAATAGTGAATTATCTACAGATGTTAGTACAGATAGAATATTGATTAGAAAATGATGTGATGATGTTAGTGAATAATTATCACATAATTAAAATTGATACAAAGAGTCCAATTTTAAGTGCCTATAGGTTTCTCACAAAAGTCTTTACAATATTTGAAAATTATTTGTGTGTGCTTCATCAATGACCAAATCAGAAATAGGGTGTGAAAACTTGCCTGGATGCTACTGATAAAGTCATACACCTATGGAAATTAGAACTATAAGGGTTTACCAGTAGTGTCAATATGTAAAATGAAGGTATGATATCTCTGGGATACTTTAGCATGTTCCTGTAGCTATGATTTGATTATGCATGTGCACCCCTCTTTAATCCTGTGTTGAAATGCCAATATTGTGTCTCTTCCATCTAGAACCCTAATTTTTATTTTGACCATAATATGCCCTTGAAAGTGGTTTAGTATTATGGGTTGGACAAAACACAACCACTTCCTATTGAATGGTTGAGATTTGTCTGTCTTAATATCTAAAAAGGGCTTAAGCCACATGTAATTCTCCCACTTATATGTGTGTGTGAAACTCTTGAACAATATAAAATTTAATGAAATCTTTTAAACTTTGATACTTGGAACCATGAACTTTGACCTTGTGTATTCATATTTCACTCTACAAACTATTGTAGGGCTGGTCATTAAAGTTTTTATATGTGTATGTATTTCGATAATGTCTCAAGGGAGTAATAGGTGTATTAACCAAGTGTGTCAAATGATGCTCAAGTCGAGAATGACCTTTGGGGTGATTTATATTTATAGATGACTCTTCATTATTTTCCACTATGATTGACTCATGAAACATGTCTAGGTCAACCTAATAGAGACTTCCCAATTTCAAAAATAGCCTTTGAAATCCCTTGGACACTAATAGTAAAAGGTAATGCATGTAATAACTAACCCTATCTAGGATTGTTGATATTGTCCTTGAAGTGTAAAATATGGATTTGAAATATGGAGATAGTTTATTTTGGATTTTATAAGGTTCTTGTACAGACTTAAATGATCTAGAGTAAATTTATCTAGATAATAGAGGTGGTGAAGACAAATATGGGTAGACAGATAGAAGGAAAGTGTGCTCAAGGGTCAAATATATGTGCAAGTTCCATGCCTATCAAAGTATGTCAAAATTTATGTTTCTAAAGTGTTAAATACCAATTTTAGTGTGTGAACTTATGCATGTAGAAAATCTATTGGGACATGCTATTTGTCCATCTCACCTTTGAGCCTATCATCTATATTATGCCACTTTGGGAGTAATATGATAGTTTTTCACATGATGCTAAATTAAGCATTATGGGAATATACATATATGCACACCCATAGGGTCATACATCACATTAGCTATACTTGAGCATCATTGATCCTATATCATCTTGTTGGAGCCACACTACATATGTGACTTGCATTGTTAAAATAGTGGGCACTTATGTCCTACACACCATTTTCATCTTAGCACATTATTATTTTTCATACTTCATGTATATATGATTAGATTTTACACATTAGTGTACATGAATTTTATGTTGGTGCATCATTCTATATTCATTAATATTAATTTAAATTATGTTAGCTTATCTATGATAAGTATGCTTAGTCATACTTCTTTAGGCTTATATATGATAAGTGAGAATTTAATGCTCATATCAGTTAGTAATGCCACCTTTAAGTGGTCTAATCACATGTACCACTTAAGTGACCAATAGGGAAAGGGGAGATTTCCATTGATTAAACTTTGTATACCCTTTATTTCTCTTTGTATATCGATATATGATAATCAAACCTCTTGATGTAGATTTGGTTTTACTATGGAATAATATATTTTTATTCTTTCCTCATCATTTGTAGAGTGTTTTAGATATAATGAAGTGAGTAAATTTTGATGAGTTTTCTAGCCTTCATACCTTTTTAATTATTTATTGAATAGTGATCAAAGTTATTTCCCAACATGGCACCAGAGCCTTTCTCTTTCATATGATAGTTGTGGGTTTTTGTTAGTTTTGACCCTACTCAGCATTCCCACAACACTCCTTCATTACCTATCATGTTTTTTAGACTGCTATGTTTCCAAGTTTCCAAAATACAATCTAGGTATATTTTTTTAGGGAAAAAATACCTTTTTATGGAATTTTCATGGGATTTTCCATTTTATGGAAAAAAATAAATTTTTTAGGTTGGATCCAACATGTTTTTAAATATTTAGGGGGAAAAATGGAATTTTTGGCCTCATTATTTATTTTTGGTGGATTATTGAAGTTCAACACTCTAGGGAAAAGCTAGGACCTATAGAATCTTCAAATAAAAATTGCCTTCTTTGTGAAGGTTAAATACTGATACAAAATATGGATATAATATACTAGCTATGATTGCTAGATGTTTCCACTATTCCCAATATATGCAATTCATGTTTGTAAGCCTTTTCATGTTAAAAAAATAGTTCAGATAAGTTATAATGGTAGATTCAATATGGGGATCATTTGAACATCTTCAAAATGATTAAGTCAATAATTTCTAGTTATCTAATTGGAGGGGTTCATCAAATATAGTATAACTACCTCTATATGCAAGTGGTAGTTGTGTAATCACCTTGCCAGTTTCATAACCATCGGAGTTTGCATTTGGTTGTTGAGAAACTACCTCAAGGGTTACATAATTGCCAGTATACATAGATCGATAGTTTTGTCACCATACAAAACACAGGTGTGAGAATGGTCACAAACATTTCCTTTGCTCAACAACCATTCATTTTAACTCTTTGGTAGATTCCAAAGTAATAGAGAATAAATATAGGCCTTGTGGAAGGTAAAAGACATTAGATAAGTAGTGAGTGGTTTTGGAGTTAGATACACATTATAGAATTTAAAATTTAGGGTGTTTGTTCATGTATCTAATCTTGCTCCCATCTATTAATATCTATTTAGTGTTGGGACTATTTAGTGATGTGTTATAAGAATGAAAATTAAAGCTTTAACCATGAATTCCAAGAAGTGGTAGTAAATTGTACATGGTCAAAATTGCATAGTGGAAAGAGGATTTCAATTGACTTGCCCACTTTAGTTTTTCCCACATCAAGTTTTCTTGAGGTCATATCTTGTGATATATGTGCTTTGTGTTGTCTTATAATTTCTATATATTCATTTAATTAGATTGTATTTTCAATTCCAACACTTCATACCTCTATTTTAGTAATAAAAAGAGCTTAGAATTGTCATTTTTCAATCATGTTACATTAGGAGGTTAAAAGGATCCATGTTGATGAAGCTTAGTGTGGAATGCCCATCTAGTTTATGGATTAAAGACCCAAATGATATTTTTTTAATATTTTGCATTAACAAATCTTTCTAAAAATTCTAATATCATAAAAATATGATAAGTAGAAATTTTGTGGTGTTGTTTTAAAGATTGGGTTTGCATGGAAGGACTTTACTACACTGAACCCTGTAGTAAATTACCTACATAAACTATGCCATCTGACCAATGTAGTAGACCATTAGATTATCCACTGGTAGTCAATAGATTAATATATCCCCTAGGTGTCATATGAATATGTCTCTCATATTTTATCCCCTTAGGGCTACCCCTATGCCATATAACCCTTATTGTTTACCTTCAATTACTCAAGAGGTGATAAATTGTATTCCATGAAGGTGATTTACCTTAATTTGGATTGGACAACCCTAATTAGGATATAAATTTGATTGTAATTCAAATTGTAAATTATGAAAATTAAGCATGATTTTGAATGTAAAATATTGAAATTAATTTGGAAAGTGGTATGTGCTAAATATATAAATTACATATTTTCTATTTCATAGACTGACTATGATTGAATTTTGATAGTGGAAAGGTACTAGAAGTAGGACTAATGGTCACTTAAATCTAAAACTGGTTCTCTATATGCATGGGGTCATTATTTTGGGTTCTAGGTAGATCTATTAATGAAAGTGACTAAGCCTAACATTATTGTCCTTGGATGTTCTATCTCTCTATGATTATATAATCATTTTCTTGTGTTTGTGATATCTTTGTGTTTAGGATCTTAATGCCTAACCATGTGTGTAATTCCATAAATTATTTTCATTCTCCTTGAAACCCTATATTCACTTGTGAAGGGTATAAATTAGTAAAAACTTGGGGAGTTTAATGGGATGACCTGACCCCAATATTCCTTATTGATCATTGATGATGACCTACGTATCTAATCATCTAAAGAGGGTAGATGATCCACATGTAATTCTTCCCCTTGGTGTGAATGTGCAATTGTGTTCCTTTACTATATGAATGCACCTAGAAATGTGGCTTTAGATACTTGAAAATATTTTCTCTTGAATTGAGTTGGTGTGATTTAGAATTTGTTGATAATTACTCCAAGTGACTAATTTACAATTTTTAAGAAATAAGAATTTTTTTCTCAATGTGCAGTAGTCTATGTATGTGTTTGATAGATAAATGCCAACTGAGTACCAAGTGTGGGTGTGATATTTAATTATATGAGTTAATTTGGGTAATTTATCACACCACTAACGTGTTAAGAAAATAAGCTGACTCATAGGAGTGATTTGATTTTGAAAAATAGTCATGATTAGGTGAGGCACAGTAACATCACCCTCAAGGAAGTTTTGTCAATGAAACTATCTAAGCCTGACATTACTATCCAGGAGATATGAATGCAAAGATAATGACTATATATTTGAGTGGTATATTTAATTGGTTTATCTTAAACTAAGATAAATTTTTAGGTAACTAAAAACAAAATGGGAGGGTCAGACTCATAGCAATCATATAGATTTTAGATAATGATGAACAAGATACATATGTGTTTTCACAAGTCATTAATGATGAAAGTAGGTCAAAAGTGACATTTTAAAGTGTCTAATACCATATTTTAGTATCTAAAAATGTCACCCTTTTGATATAGTATTGACATTCAATACAAAAACTAGAGTAAATTGATAAAAATATACCTGAGTGTGTAAAATACACTTTGTCTTTGGGATATGGCTCCAAATGTGTGGATTTCCCCAAGAAAAATTACAATGAATATGTAGTATTCAATGTCCATATGTGAAATCTAAAATATAAACTATAATTTAAATTTTAAAACTTAAGAGTAAGATGGGTGAACATGTGTTGCCTAGTACCTTATTGGAGATGATGTTTCCTTGTTGAAACATTGGATAATGGTTCCATATTTCTAACCATTGAATAACTTAGGCTGATTAAACCCCAATTGTGTGTAACTATCTAAGCCCTTAGATTGGTAAGATAAATGCCCTAACCCTCATGAATAAGAAGTAGTCCTAATACCATTGAGCATCACTAAACCTCAATTGTACTAGCTAAAATAACTAATGTAGCTATGATCTTGAACCTTAAGATGGTAAGGTAGAAACCATGTCATGGGTTTACTATGAGTAATGCCATGGCCATTGAGTGCCACTAAACCTCAATGTATATTACTTAAAAAATACATGAATCAACCATTATAGATAGACTTATACATTCAAGGTTGCTCACTTCTCAATGCCATCGAATTGTGTTTACAAATAAATGATTAAAATAGTGCTAATTACAAAAGATGTAAATGTGCCTGAACAAGTATCATGCCTCAATGGATTTATGCTAACTTAAACTATCATGGTGTATATGTGCATGAACAAGCATCATGCCCCATTGGGTTTGTGTCAACTTGTATAAAATTTTATACATTTATATGCTAAATCTAAGAACTTGTGTCTCAAATGTATTTATTGATGAGGTTTTATGACATGCTAACTTAAGCAAGGTTGTTAGTCCCTTGCCTCTCCTGAAATGAGACTTGTGCGAACAAATCTCCCCAAGGTCTTGGTTACTAGGTCTTAGTATGTAAGGTAACCCAGCTAGCTCATTGTGACCATACCATATCAAGGGCATTTGATGTGTATTTCAAGCAAATCAATATGCATTTAAAATAAAGAGCTTATAATTATGGAACTAACGAAAGGATATAACTATAAATAAATAGTTGATTCAAAGAGACATGTCTATTGTAAGGATTCAATAATGCATAATAATAATAGATAAAAGATTATGTAATCAAGGTAAGCATTAGATTCAAATTATAACCTAGAAACTAACTAATCTAATTTAACAGACTGATAAAAATAATAAAAGATAATGGAAATTAAAGAATAAAAAATCCTATGATAAGCAAAGTAAATTTGAAGCCCCCAATTGAATGCAATACTTGAAAATCAATCCCTCATGTGACCAGCTAACCCATAATCACCACGAGAATGATGCAAACATCTAAGGAGGGTGAAAAAATGGGAGGAATAAAAATGACCACCATTCACATGCGTAGATCACCAATACACCCTTAAAATCTTCTATAAATCAAGGTTTTCATATTATAATAATGTTTGAGTTGATTACAATTGATTACATCTAAATCCCACTACTGTAACACCAGAGAAATAAAGTGGGATAGAGATAAAAGAAAAAAAGCAAAGTGGCTAGCTCAATGATGTTTTGGAGTAACCAAGATCCAATCATTATAATGATAAAATAATCTAATATATAGATCTTGGGTCACCAACAACTAACTTTAATGCACCAGCTACCTTATGACAATGGTCAACCACCCTTATTAATGATCAATGATTGGTAATGCAGTCACCTAATAGCTATAATGCAATCATCTAATGGATCTTAAAGCAAATTTTGTTCCTCTACCATTTCACTTATGTTGTTCACCACCTACACAATGAAAATAAAACAAGTTAGTTCTAAAAAGTGTTATAAAATGGAGATAAAATAAGACATACATCACTTAGAAAGTTTAGGTCAATCGATAACAATGTGGTCACCCAACAGTAATGCAATCACCCAATAACCTAGTAGTCAATTGATGACTATAATGAAATCACCTAACAACTAAAATGTGGTCATTTGATGGCATAGATGGTCACCTGATGGTAATGTGGTTGAGTAATGGCATGTTGATTGCCTAATGGTAATGTGGTTGTCTGATGGCATACTTATCACTTGATGGTAATGCAGTCACCCAATGACATAATGATAATTCCCCTAAGAGAGCCACAAGAGATGGGCTTCAAAGTAAAATTTGGAGGACCTAACTCCATTTTTATGGTGTGTAAAATATAAAGTTAACTCGCACAAATGTGGTCTTTCAAATAGTGGTGGTTTTGACTCCTGATTCAACATGCAAATTGAGATAGACCACCAAGGCAAGTTGTAGTGTTGAGACCAATGAACTATGAGCATATGTAGGAGCAGAGTAAAAGGTCAAAAAAAATTAGGTTCCCTAATTTTTGGAAGAATTATGGCATATTTACAAATAACAACAAATGGTGACTCCTATTGTAAAATACTCTTGTGTATTTTGAGAATCTAGAATCTCTAATTTCACAAGAGTAAAAAGCATTAGCTAAGATTAATCACCTAGAACAAATTAGAATTCAAAGTCATTAAATTTTATAAGAATAAGTGACATAATAAGACAAAATCATATCCAATCCATCTACATGTGTGATTGAGTGATTTATTAATGCTCAATGGTCTTCCATTTTGATTCCATCCAATCCACTTGTTTCATGTGGATAACTTACTTCATCTTTATCTTCTTCTTCAATCTCACTCATCTCCAATGATGGATTAGGAGAGATACTACTACCATCAAGTTATTTACAATCTTGAATCAACTTTTTAGTTGGAGAGGGAGCAAGAAAGATAAGAATGCTTCAGATGCATTTAGTGGATCCAACTCATTGAGTTCATCTTCAAGCCAATTGTAAGAAACTTATGATTCACCCTCTTAGGTAGGTAGTTCATCTCTAATTTAACCAAGTGTTACTAGGTTGATCAATATAGTGGATGTTTCCTCATCATCAGACTCATCATCACTACTCTTAGGTATTAGTCCATGCATTGTATGTTGGTAACTCCGTAAAATAAATGGCACATAGTTAGTATAAGTATCAAAATACACTTGACTACTAAAATTAGTAAAAACATCCTATTAATTACATACTAAACTAATTAAATTATACACATTAATAGATCAAACAAGGTCTTCCTTCAATATAGGGGTGTTCACTTGATAGAACATCTGAGGTAATGCTTAGGCTAATGTCTCATTATAAGGTAGAACCTGGTCATTAGTATGACTCATAGGAAAGCATATTTAAGTATGTTATGGATGAACATTAGTTTGTCTTAATGGGTAGGAAAAATCAGTATTCTGATCATGAGATACAACTTGTTCTTTAATGGTGAAAGTTGTTTGATAAGTCAATGCCAAGGATGCGAGAACTTAAAGAATCTTCCAAACAAACATAGCATTGAGGGTAAATAATATTCTAAGCTAAATCTCTATGGATACTACCTCAATCTATAGAAAAGGGTCTTTCAAACCCATATATAATTTATGAAAGTGTTGGTTGAAAGAATTCAAAGATTCATTGGATTCCCTATGGGATATAACAAACATGTGGTATAGGGTAGCAAAATCAATGGACCCTTTAAAATGGATTATGAATGAGCTTTAAAAAATAGCCCATGTGTGTATACACACATCTAGTAGTCTAATGTACCAACTGTATACATCCTTATCTAAAGAGTAAGGGAATAAATGACAAGCCACATCTTCATACTAGATGTAAGTTCTAATAATGGCATCTTTGAATTCTTTAATGTGTTATTCTACTATCATAATCTCATCATGTGTGTATTTTGAGAAAAATTAAATGGCATTCTTAGGCAGATCATGGATGGGTCATAAGACATTTAATGGGCAACTATACCCACCTATCCATGCTAAATCCATTAGAAAACTCAGATAAAAAAATTTCTAGTCTAAGAACCTAAAAAACACTAGGCTAAGCTATTATAGACAAAAGAAAAGTCTAAAATACACCATTATACCCTCCTAGCACCAATCTGTTGATGAGGTATTTTGACACACCAACTTAGGCAAGGGTTGTTAGTCCCCTTCCTCTCTTGAAAGGAGACTTGTGTGAAAAAATCTCCCAAAGGTCTTAGTTACCAAGTCTTGGTATGCAAGGTAACCCAGTTGGCTCATTGTGACCATACCATATCAAGGGTATTCAGTGTGTATTTTAGCCAAAATAATATGCATTAAAAATAAAGAGCTTATACCTATAGAACCAATGAAAAGATCTAACTATGAATAAATAATTGATTCAAAGAGACACATCTATTGTAAGGATTCAATAGTGCATAACAACAATAGATAAAAGAGCATGTAATTAAGGTAAGCATTAGATTTAGATTACAACTCATAAACTAATAAATATAATCTAATCGACTAATAAAAAATAAAAGATAAGGGAAAGTAAAGAAGATAAAATCCTATGATAAGCAAAGTAAATTTGAAGCCATCAATTGAATGCAACACTTAGACATCAATCCCTCATGTGACCATCTAACCCATAATCACCATAGGAATGATGCAAGCCTCTAACAAGAGTGAGAAAATGGGAGGAAGAAAAATGACCACCATTTACATGTGTAAATCACAAATAAACCCCCATAATCTTTTGTAAATCAAGATATTTTTTTTTATAATAATATTTGAGTTGATTACAATCAGTTACATCTAAATCTTGCTAGCATAACAGTTGGGAAATCAAGAGGGAGAGAGAAAATACAAAAAGTAAAGCAACTAGCTCAATGGTGTTTTGAAGCAACCAAGATCCAATCATCACAATGACAAAATAATCTAATATATAGATCTTTGGCCACCAAAAACCACCTTTAATTTACCATCTACCTTATAACAATGATCAACCACCCTCATTAATACTCAACAACTAGTAATGGGATTGTCTGATCGTTACAATGCAGTTATCTAATTGATCTTAATGCAAAGTTTGCTCCTCCACCATTGCACTTATGTTGTTCACCACCTACACAAGGTAAATAAAAGAATTTACTTTCTAAAAAGTGCTATAATAATGGAGACAAAATAAGACATACAACACTTTGAAATTTTAGCTTGATCAATGGTAATGTGGTCACTTGATGGCATAATAGTTACTTATTGACCTTACAATCGATCAACAATCATAATGTAGTCACCCAATAGTTATAATATAGTTGACCAATGGCATATTCAGTTTCCTAATGATAATGCAATCACCTAATAACATGTCAATGATTTGATGGCAATGCAACCACCCTATGGCATACTTGTTGCCTAATGGCATAATGAGAACTCCCTTGGGAATAGGCTAAAAGAGTTAGGAGAGTTGCAAGAGTTAGGATTAGAAGGCAAATTGGGAGGCCCTAACTCCCTTTATATGTTGTGTAAAATACAAAGTTGACTCGTATGGATGTGGTCTTTCCAATAGTGGTGGTTTTGAGTTTTGATTTGACATGTAAATTGAGATAGACCACTAAGGTAAGTTATAGCATTGATACTAATAAACCATGAGTATATGTGAGAGTAGAGTAAAAGGTCAAAAAAACATGTTCCCTGATTCTTGGAAGAATTAGGGCATTATTTCATTAAAAAATTTCTTATTTTCTTAATTAGAAAAAGTAAAACTTAAAATAAGGGTGAGGTTAGTAGAACCTGGGTATGTTGTATGCACGTGAATAAAAATGATTTTTGATACTTTGATTTGTCTGGGGAGGATGATTTGTAGATAAAAAGTGATCTAGAAAATGGTGGATTAGTGACATATTAGGGTGGACTATCTAGCATGACCTAGATCTAAGAAGCATACGCTACCTTGGAGGCTGTCAATCCATGCTTTTAAAACACTCAAGTTTTGATAAATTGAAAATAGATGCTTACATGAAATTATAAAAGGTATTGAAATCAAATATAAGAAATGCTTGAAAAAAACAAGTGATTTTGATTAAAATATCAGTAAATGATTGAATACTAATGCTAAATCACTCAAACTTGATTCAAAAAATAAGTTGAAGTTCTATGATAAAACATAAACTCACAAACTAGGATTTAGGTATGGGTAGATGGGTCAAACTGACTTGTTATAAAATGACACTTAGTGATCATCAACAGTTGGGTATGACCATCAGCAGTTCAGTGACCATCAACAATTATTAACCATCGATGGTTAGAAAATTCCATCAAAAGTTAGGTAAAACCATTAGTGATTACTATTGGATTTGATTTGCGAAGATAATTATATTGGGGAGGTTACAAAGAGGTTCTAGGAGTGATTTTTGGGTTGAATGTTGGTTGTGAGACAGAAAGGAACACTCATAGGTATCTGGTTTATGGATTGGTTATTCAGGTGAGTGAGAATGGTTTGTGGGTGGTTTTGGGTAAGAGATGAAATGTTTGGAGTTACAAAACTCCAACACAAGGAAATGAGATGAAAGGAAAATAAAGGTAAATTACACAAGTAATGAAACAAATAGAGACGATTACTGAATCTTGATAAAAAAACATAGATACTTAGCTTTTAGGTGTTGTTCGCTAGAGGAATCATGTGGTTGGCTGAAAAGTTATTGTGTATTCTAAAGAAATGTTAGCATAGTAATGGTACCCTAGCTCAAGATAGTAAGTTTCATAAGCACCCTAAGCCTCTGACCTAGTTCTTGGTTTGTTGGGAAGCTTTTGGATTTGCCTAAGACTCATAATCTCTTACTCTTGAAATATTGATTTCAACCTTCTCATCATATCTTAATATAGAGCAAAAGAGGGTTAAAATGAAGATTTTAACAAATGGTTTATCAAATAATCTGACCAATAATCTAATCATGCATTAAACATGTGAAAAACAAACTAAAATTATATAACTGGTAATCAATGAGTGAGTTATAGTCAAATTGCATTTTATTCCTTTGATCATGTAAGAGTTCAAGTAACCATCAGCAGTCTGGGTCCACCATCGATGATTGAGGACTAACCATCAATGGTTGAGGGGACATCCAAAATTGGCTAATCCACTAATGACTGGTGATCAATTCACTAGAGATTGGTATGAGGTTAATAATGGAAGAATCGGTAAATAATCTAACACAAAGGGGTGTAAGGGGTGGTTTAAAGTTTAATGCGACATCTAGAGTCATAGTGTATGATTTTATAGTATTTATATTTTACCCCTTTTTGTTATGTAGTTTGCCTTAGTAAGCTACAAAACAAAAAAATGGAAGGTTGGTTGGGTACCCAAGAAGTGTTCCCCCTCAAATCGATAATTGATGAGGTGAAATAGAGTTGGTGGTGGGTGTGATAAGTAGATAAGTGGGTGACAAAATGGGTGGTAGGTGACAAGGTTGGTTGGTTGGTTGGGCATGTAAGCATGAACAAGTAAAAATAATGTGACTAAGTATGATAGGAAAAATTGTGCATAGACTAGGTTGCCATAGTTGAGGTAGGTTGGTAAAATAAGGTTAGACTAGAAGGATAGGTGATAGGGTAACCAGGCCACAACATTAGGTATATTTGATATGGGTTACTCCTATAAACTCAAGTCTCCTAAGAAAGGTCTACGTATTCATAGGTATCCAAATTTGGATATGATCTTGAGAAGACAAAATGGTCACAGGTGCTGGGACCACAAAGGGTCATGCTCCAAGGCACCTAAATAGTCGATGCATAAAAGTAGCACTAGTTTATTTAAATATAATAAGGTAAGCAATGCAGTCAAAATTACCAAGGTGAGGTTGGGTCACAAAAACAAAGGCAAGGGTAAAGTTACCATGGTGTGTTCATCTCAAACAAAGGTACATAAGTGGATTGAATGACCAAAAGGTGAACTAGGGAGGTAAAGGCATTGTTGGACTAGGTGGTCCTTTGGGAAAAGGAGATGGTAGGATGGCAAAACCCTAGAGGATTTGATCATCAATTGTCAAGGTCAAACCTCAGTGGTCACTTAGTGATTGTCAATGGTCAAGAGAAAACCCTAAAAGGGCAATCATTAAAGGTCAAGTGAGGCTTTATTTGATCATTTGTAAATATAGACCCATGGTGTTTTCCCTTAGCATTTACATAAATAATAATGATTTGGTGCTTTGAGGCTTAAGCTAGCTAAGTTAAGTGGGTTTGATCGAGGTTGAGTGGAGAGTTGGAGGTTGACTAAGGTAGGCCATGGTAAAGGAGATCCAATAAGGATGCAACAAGTCAGAGCTAGAGTGGGGCACCGAAAAGTGGTGGTGGTTTTGAGGGCTCCACCATGATGGAATATGCATAATCAGGTAGGGGATGCCTTCAAATTTATTACATTTTGTGATGTTATTTGTTTAGTGTATTTATCTAGGTGGGTAGGATTTAGAAATTGGGGTGATTGTGAGTTATAGGTATGAAATTGTTAGAGGGGGAAAATGTTGCTTAGTAAGGAAGGGTAGGGAGAAATAAAGAGGGTTTAGGCAAAAATTATGTGTTTTATTGAGGTTATTAGTAGGTTTAATGGAGGACTTAGGGATTTTGAGTCATCTATGGTATCTATATAGTGATCATCAATGATCTTTATCGACCATTGGTGATCGATAAGTGACCATCAAATAGTTAATGTGTAGACCACTGATAATCCACCACCAAACTGTCAGTGGTCTCTAGTTGATCGATGATGGTTCCACAAGGAACCATTGATGGTTATTATAAGGCTAGGATAAGGGTAAGAATGGTTTAAGGGATGGTGTAAAAAAGGGTAAAGGTATGGTGTGGGTTAGTTAAGGTGAATAGGTTAAAGTAGGGGTAGGGTTAAATGAGATAAAGAGGTGAAGGTAGGGGTGAGGGTTAAATGAGGTAAAGAGGTTAAGGTAGGGGGTAGGTTTAAAAGGTAAAATTCATAGGCCATATTTGAAGGGTAAAGTAAATTAAGGTAAATTTTTAACTTTATAGGTGAGGGAGCATCTACAAATGTAGGACCAAGTACCTTAACTCTTAAATGAGGTATGCAGGGCTATGATGAAATAGGAGTGGAAGCATATGCCTATAGTGGGCCTAGGTGGTATGAGATTAGACATAGAGATATTGATAGCCTTCATCAAGAGATGAGACCTAGAAACCAACACTTTCTTGCTATTGACTGGAGAGATTACCATCCTACTAGAGTACATTCACTAGATTTTATGGCTACCAATATGGGGCAAGATAATATAGCATATTGATAGTGAGGAGTGAGATGTGCATATGGATCAATTATTTGATGTAGACTTTATTCATTTAAGGTGGCACGTGAAAGGATTTTATTATGCACCTATGTATCACATAGATATGGGAGGGAGATAGCTTGTCATGATGATGATGATAATCATTACCTGCTACACACTTCTAGATTTTAGTAGTGGTAGATTTCCCTTTTTATTGTTAGGTGTTCTTTTTGACATGATGATCAATTTTATAGTGTTTAATTGGGCCCTAGTCTTACAAGTTCAAATCTATTGGGAGCTTTGGGGATATAGAGTACATAGGAGGTATGGTATTAGCATCAAGTTTATTCTGCACTATTGGTCATATGAGCACATCATGGTGTTACAACCAAGTAGATTACCATGGCAGGCATGGGATCAAGGGGAATTTAGAGTTGGATTCATGAGGTGGAGAGATGATTACACACTTACAGCATTAGGGGGAATATCACAAGACTTAGAGTGGTATAGAGATAGGTTAGAGGCATTGGTGGATGGGGAGGTTATTTGGAGGTCATATACCAAATTCCTAATATGGAAAAGTTATTTTATGTAGACCCTATCACTACAAAGGTATAGGTGGATATATCATTGAGGTGGAGCTCATCCTATTCGACAAGGTTAGGAGATAGTTCAAGCTTGTTCAGGGTGTCCCAGATGCTTTTTTGAGGTATAAGAGAGAAAACGTTGAGGCACCACTACCTCCACCATAACCTGAGAAGATAGAGATTTATCATGAGGAACTGCCAATGTCCATAAATATTAATGTTGTATGGGTTACGTAGGATTACCTTGTATGGTTTCAAGCATAGTATACAACAACAGTGTTTGGGGGAAATGATGTACAATAGGCTCCCAATATAGACATGGTGGAGGGAGTGGGGACCAAATGGATATGGATGGTCCTGATAGGTAAGCACTCATCATAGAGAGAGATTAAGTATGGGAAACACTAGCCATAGCATAGGTAGCTCTAGAATCAGTGACTATAGAGAGAGATACAACACAAGACCAGGTGGTTACCCTTATGCAAGCGAGGGATATAGCATGAGTGCAGATAGTCTTATTGACACAAGAGAGGGATGCCCTAATATAGGTAGGAGGGTGGGCACCTGCCAAACCATCAAGGACTATATCTATGGTCAGGTATGTGTCCAAGGTTAAAGAGCTCAAATACTATGAGGCACTGGTCTTTAGATAGCTTCCATATGAGCCCCGATAAGTTGAGTATAGAGCAATAGTTATTGGGGAGCTAGTAGTACTACACTAGGTCAATGGGTAGAATCTGCGGATGCCAAGATAGGTCCCAAATATGGATAGGATCTAAGAGCTAGTGGTGTCCTAGGACCTTAGACTCCTATGAGACTCCCTATTTTGATGTATTATATGATTTTGATATCGGCTTGTGAGCTAATGCAATGAGAAGTACATATCTATTGAGATACATGGACATTATGATTATTTTGATTGTGATCTTATGATGTGATTATGGTTTTATGGATGTTTATTATGGTTATGGATGATTATTTGATGTTCATGATGTGATGATGTTGTTTATGATATGATAATGATGTTATGATTAGCATTTCTCTTATTATTAGATACTTGTTTAATTAGATATTATAAATGTGGATATTTAAATTAATGAATCTATGCTTACCTATCTAGATAGACATATGATGGATAACATATGTGGATGACTCATTTTATTTATAAAATAAATGATTAAAAGGTTACAAATGTGAAAAATGGTTATGATTAGTTGATGTGATTTGGGTAGAAGGGTGAAATGATGTTTGATGTATGAGATGGTTAATTCATTAAAATGTTTTTATGATTAAAAACACTTAAATAAAAGGTAAAATCAAATAAAAAAATAAAACGCATGTTTTTTATTTAAATTTTTTTAATGAATTACATTTGATTAGATGAAGGTGAATCAATCTTAAAACACATAGAGTAAGTTTGGACAACAAAACTAGATGTGAGAAAATAAAAGAAAGATAAAACAATCAAAAGACAATCATCATAGTGAACGCATCAATAAATAGGTTTGATAAAATAAGAAGGAGACATACTTCTCTTTCATTGGTGAGGACCTAAACAAAAGTAAGATAATATCGGATTATGAACATAAGCCCTCCACATGCTTTGCATAAGTCTTCGTTAATTGGTTTAAAAGTTTCTTGATCACATAGTGTCAAGTAAGTTCAAAATCCCTTATTATATAGAAGGTGTAAAGTGGAGATGGATGATTAAAGGAACCTTCTTATGAGACTAGCATGCCTCTTCTATAGGTTACTAAAGAGCTAGTATAAATAAAACTATAGCATAGATGGTGTAGACTGATTGATGTGGGAAGTCTACTCATGAAAGCTGATTGCGGCTTCCAACTAATGGGTCTTTTAATATTTTTGTTATTGATTTGAGAGGTTGGGGAAGCTAGTTGATGTGAAAATCTTACCATATATTTATTTATTTTGATAAATTCATTTACTTAGCCATCCTTCAAGGGAATGGTCTAAGCTTTTTGAGACTTGATTTAGACTTTGTGATAGTTATCCTTCAAGGGAGTAGTGTACCTTACATTGAGTAATTTTTTCTGGTGTTGGTAGCTATCCTTCAAGGGAGTAGTCTAATAATGTGAGAGATGACCCATATGATAGATGATTGTTAATGTTTTTGCTTTTGATGACATAAACATGCTTATATAGGCTAAAAGGCTTACCTTTATGAAGGCAAAACTAAAGCACAAGAAGTTTGAAATAGTGGGTGAGAGGATTCTTTGAGAGATAATTAACATAGGATTCCATACTATTAGGGATTAAAATTATCCATGAGAATCATGCCATGGGTAGAGCCGTGGTATCCATTTTTAAGATTAAGGCTATAACTGTGATGAAAAATCACATGATTTTGTGCTTTAATTGGTAGTCCTCAAAGTGAGGGAATGAAGGTGAAAATCTCTTACAATAAGGGATGACCTTAAGTTAGATATAAGGTGAGTTTGATCTTATTTAACAAAATAAATTATGTATATGTGAAGCATTGAGAGGCTTGAGTTTTAGTTTTCCTTCAAGAGAGGATAACTGATAAGCTCTTGATCCATACTTGTGCATAATGATATAAGTTCCAAGCCAATTGAAATCAAACTTGCCCCATTTTCTCTTTTCCATATTGGTTACATATTTATTTTCCTTTAAAATGAGGTCTTTCATGTTGAATTCTCATTCTCTTAGGTTTTTTTTATAATCACACTTGATTCATTCTTGATAGACATAAAGATGGTTCAATATGACTAAATGACACTCGTCAAGTATCTCAAGTTGGGATAAATATTCTTGATGATAATCACCCTTAGGAATGATATCCTATAGGGATATGTAAAGAGAGGGAATTTGGATTTTGAGACATAAGACAACCTTTACTCTAAAGACAAGAGAGAAAGGGGTAGTACATGTAGGGGTTTGAGTGCTAGTACAATATGCCCATAAGGTGAAAGGGATGTGTAAATGTCAATCTTGATTGGATACATTAACCATTTTAGTTAGCATGTTATTAAGGGTTTTTTTAGAAGCTTCAACCTACACATTGACTTTTGGATGATAAGGTGAGGATAAACTTAATGCCAAACACATCATAAAGACCATGAACATTTCAATTCTTAAAATATTTACCATTATTGATTATTATCTTATGAGGAACACCAAAATGATAGATAATGTGATGGTTAATAAAATCAATAATATTTTTATCTTTGGTTGAGATGAGAGGAATATCGTCCACCCATTTGATGAAATATTTTATCATAGTGATGATATAATACTGTCACTATGAAGAATGGGGGTTAATTTCACCAATAAGATCCAATCCCCACTGCAATAAGGGCTAGAAATCCTTGGATATTTGGAGGCTATGAATAGGTGTGTGATGTAAATTGGAATTTTTTTGACATTTAATAGACTTTTTCATGTAATCACAATAGTCTTGGTTAAGGGTGGGCTAATAGTAGTTAAGGCGAAGGATACATTTAGCAATAGTTAGGCCACTAAAGTGTCCCCCACAAATCCCATCATGTGTTTCTTTGATAGCATGAGAAATTTCATGACCATGTAGGCAATGGAAAAAGAGACCATAAAATACATGATTTTAAATAATTCCCCTTAGTATGGTATAATGAGACGTACTTTGAATTAATGCTCTTCAACCATTCCTAGAAAGATTGGAAGGAACAATGCCTAGGTCGAGATAGTCAAAGATCTGCTTATACTAAAGGTCAGGTTGGGTCTCCTTCACACTAAAGATGGAATGAGGGTTTGATTTGGTATAATAAGGCTTGATAATATGATGAATAGAGACAAAAATATTAGATTCAAAAGGTGTGGAAAAGATCTAGGAAGTAAGGGAAGCCATTGTATTAGTGAACTTATTTGTAGATCATGAAGTGGCTTGGATAAGGTAATGTTCAAATGACACTAAGAGTACATTGAATAACTATTTATACTATTGCAATACATCATTTTTACATTGATAAGATCCATTTATTTAATTTACCATGAGTTTGGAATCACCAAAAACACTGATCATCTTGACTCCCAAGGCTAAAGTAGTGTGGAGACCTATCACTAAGGCTTCATACTCAGCCATATTGTTGGTATAATCAAAATCAAGCTTGAAAGATAAAGGAAGGGGTTCACCATCAAGGGGGATGAGAATCATACCAACACCCCCACCATGTTGGCATTTTGATCCATTGAAGAACATGGTCATTTTATATATGACATTCTCTTGAGAAAGAGTCATGATGGACTTATTGGGAAACTCAAGAGGAGAAGGTTGGTTGTCTGCTAAAGGTGATAAAGCCAATTGGTCGGTGATGAATTTCCCTTTTATTGACTTCTACTAAAGGAACTCAAGGTCAAATTGAGCTAAGAGCATGATCCACTTAGCCATATGCTAGTTTTAGTATGGCTTGGAGTGCATATACTTGAGTGGGTCAACATTGGTTATGACATAGGTATTATGGTTGAGAAGGTAGTGGAAGAGTTTGGAAGTCATGAAGACCAAAGTGAGGCAATATTTTTTAGTATGGGTGTATCAAGTCTTGTACTCTATAAGTGTTTAAGTTATATAGTAGATAACTTTCTCTTTATACTACTCATCTCGATGTGTAATCATTGCCCTTAAGGAATGGTTAGTGGCATAAATATAAAGGTAGAGAGGTTGATCCTCTTTAGGAGGAATGAGGATGGTGGAGAAATAAGATACTCTTTAAGTGAATCAAATGTCTTTTGACAATATTTATTCCACTCAAAAGATACATCTTTTTTTCAAAAGGTAATGGAAAGGTTGGCATCTATCAAATAGTTAAGAGATGAAGCAATGAATGGATTGGAGCTTCCCCTAAAAACTACGAAGTTGCTTAAGGTGGGTGGGAGGAGGCATGTCAAGGATCACTTTGATTTTGGTGAAATAAACTTCAATTCCTTGAAGAGAGATGTTAAATCCAAGGAGCTTTCTTGACAACACCCCAAAAATGTATTTCTTGGGGTTAAGGCAAACATGGTAATGGATGAGGCATTCAAAATAACCCTGAGAACTGCTAAATGATCTTCATGACATTTAGATTTATCTAGAAGGTCATCTATGTAATCCTCCATGGTCTTATGAATAAGGTCATGGAAGATGTAATTCATAGTGTGTTGGTAAGTTTCACTAGTGTTATTAAGACTAGAAGGCATGACCCTATAGCAGAAGTCCCCAAAGGGGTAATAAAGGTGGTTTTATGTTGATATTCAAGGGAAATCAAGATTGATTATAGCTTGAGAAACCATCTATAATATATAATGTTTCATGGATGGTTATAAGATCAATAAATCAGTCAATACTTGGCAAATGGAAGTTGTCCTTCGATCAAGCAAGATTAAGATCATAGAAATTCATACAAATGCGAAGTCCCCCTATTGCTTTGGTGACAGGGATGACATTTGAGACCTATTGAGGATAATCAATGGGTTGGAGGAAATTTATGGATAGGAGGCATTGAATATCTTCTTTGATAAGAAGGGTTATGTGAGGGTGCATCTGACGAAGCTTCTATTTGATAGGCTTGACATTGCAAGAAATAACTATATTATGGGTGGTGATGGAAGGGTTGATTCCTAGCATGGCATTATAATAGCAAGAAAATGTTATGTTATGATCTTGTAGGAAGGAAAGGAAATCTTGAAGCTTCAATAAATCTAGTGATTGGTTGATTTTTACAATGTGTGGGTTATCCTACGTACCCAGGTTGATATCCATGGTGGAATCATTCAACATGGTTTAAGTCTTAGGAGGGAGATATTTGTGGATAGAGGAATCTTCTAAACCAAGTTAGGCAAGAATGGAATCATCATCCTAAAATTATGAGTCAGAGGAATGGTTATGATCTCCCCATCCTTTTGATAAGTTAGGGGTCCAAGGCTAATCATGTTGACAAAAAAAATGTTAGGGGAAATGGCATCAAAATCCTCAAATTTTGATGGGTAATGGGCTGGTGAGGATGGAACTCCCTCGTCAATGATGGTAATGGGAGGTGGATTGGTTAGCTCTTTAGGTGTAACGAATCCGAGACCAAATTTATCATGAGGCTTTTGGGTCTTACATTGAAACAACTCATGTAGTATGTGTTCATAATGTCCTAGACTGAATCCCTTTTATGCACACCTATGGAGGTATGTCTTGGAAAACTCTAGTTTATCCAAATAGGATAAATCAAAGGTGAATGGTTGAGGAGAAGATGAGGTAGAGGAGGCAGAAAGTGGTTGATCAAGTCCCCCATAGACAAGATTAGTTTAGATATTAGGACGCCCAAAAGGAATAATGGTTTCGATGTTGGAATCATAACTAAGATTTTGATCAAGGTTAATGTATTATTGGGGAAAATTGAAGGCATTCAAGGTCAAAAGGTGACACTCCCCAAGTGAAAGGTGTTAGAATGTTGAATCCAAGGGGTCCTTCAGAGGGATTTGGGTAGAAGGGATGGATGAACTAGTCAAGGCTTGGTTGATGGAAGATGTGGATTCTTCATTGGTTGGTGAAGGTTTATTGGATGGAAGGAGAAGAAAATCATTGGGATAATATGTCATGTTGAATGATGCAAAAGGACTTGGGTCAGCTCGTATGGTAACTACTTGACCTTCGTGTTCAAACTTGATGCATCAATGTAGGGTAGATGGCACATAATTCATGAAATGGATCCAAGGTCGTCCAAGTAGAACATTGTACTAGAACATTCCTTCCACTACATAGAATATCTTAAGAAGTTTGTGAGGTCCTAAATGAATGTTGAGGATGATAGTTCCTAGAGTTATTTCTATAGTGTCATTGAAGGAACGAAGCATCGTTATAGTTTTTGACATAATGTTATCTAGTAATTTCAGCTAGCCATATGCATGGGAGAGATAATGTTGATGTTAGTTCCTTCATCAATCATAACCCTTTTGATATGGGTTTGGTTGATGCACACGGTATTGAAGAGGGGAAGATCCAAATATTGGGGATGAATGAAGGGTATTTATGAATCCTTAAAATTAACAAGGTGGAAAGCTAAAGGGCTCTAACAAAGGCTACTAGAGGTTGTGGATCTTTTGGTTGAACCTATATGGTCTAAAAATCCTCTTTCATTACCTGATAGTGATGGGGAAACATGTTGATTAGTTCATATAAACTCAACTTCATCGATGTTTGGTGAAGTTACTTTAAAACTACTCTTTGGATTGACTCGGAAGGGTTAGATTAGGAGGCACCTAAGATGGATACCTTGGTCTTAGGTGAAAGTGAAGGTGTTTGGGTTTAGTTGGGTGATTGGGTGGTAGATAAAGGGTATGTCCATGAAATAGACACTTTTGCCTTCTTTTTATCATTTTTTTGGGCTTGTGAGCATGTGACCACATGGATGGTATGGATTTGGGAAAGAGTTGGGCTAGAGGACTGCTTCAGTTCCTCCTCACTCTTAGATGGGAGTGTGGGGGTAGGTAAGTTTGGGGTGGTGACTAGTATTTTTTGGAGTGGTGGTGGGCTCATAGGAGGCTCTTCTGATAATAATTCATCTGTATCACATAGCTGGTGGACTAAAACTTGGAGATATTTACAATTATTTGTATCATGCCTAGGTGTTCTATGGTATGAGCAAACCAGATTGTCGTTAAAATAGGATGGATTAAGACTATGGAGGTCAAATGATTTTATAGGAGGCAAAGTCAAGTTAAAAACTTACAATAATATTTGCAGGATGGTTGAGTAAGACTCAAGCAAAGGTGGTAAGGGTGTTAGGGTTTTGGCTTTGATTTTTGGGGTGGAAGCCTTCTTAGGAGTAAGATTCACAATGGGATTTTTGGGTGGTGTAATATTCTTGGTAGGTGTTTTTAGAGTATATTTCTTGGGGGTTAATGGTGTGGAGGTAGAAGGTGTAGAGGTAGATGGTTTGGAGGTAGATGGTTTGGAGGTAGAAGGTTTAGAAATAGAAGGCTTAGTAGTGGATAGTTTGGAGGTAGAAGGCATGGAAAGAATAGGTAGAGGTGTAGCTAAAAGAGGAGGTTGGTTTTGGGTTGTCTTTGGGAGACTTATTTTCTTAATGGAAAGATGAGGTACTAGTATAGAAGAAGGATTTGGTTCTAAGATGGAAGGCAAGGTAGAAACGGGTGGCAAGGTTTTGGTTTTTGGGATCCTAGGTGGCTCCACTTTCTTGGTTAGCTTAATGTGGGGTTTCTTTGGTGGATTAGATGGTGCTAAATCCAAATTTAATGGAGGGTGAGTAAGGCTCTGAGTTGGGAGCATGCCTAGGTTTTTGATGGGCTTTATTGAGATGGTAGAAGGTGTTTGGGTTACTTTGGGTGGAGCTGGTTTGGTTGGTTCAACTATGGTTTGAGAGGTAGAGGTTTCTATTGGTTTGGTTGGGATGATGGTGGGTTTACTATAAGAAGTGGAAGGTTGGGTTGACAATTTTATGGTTGAGGGCCCTTGCTTGGTTGGATAGGGGAGCCCAAGACAATTCCAAAATGTGGCATGATGCATGTTGGGCTAGGATAGGTACTCCAAGTTTTGGACAAGTCTAAAAAAATGCTTATATATGGGTTTGGTTCCTTAAATATTGGTCTCAAAGGACAAACCCATGGGTTGAGAGAGGGGTGCGGTTACCTTATCCTTTTCCTCAATCAAAGGCTCCAAGGTTTTGGAAGGAAATTCTTCCATGGGAGGAGTAGATAAAGTGACCTCTTCCTTAAGAATGATTTCTAGAGAAAGAGTGGATTGCTCTATGATGGAAGAGAAAGGTATGGTGGTAATGGTTGCCTCCTTTGGTATGTCTTCCAAAGGAGAGGTTGATGGCTCCACTACCTCAATAAGTGGAGAAAGGGGAATATTTGTTTCATTTGTTTTAGTTTTTAAAGGAATAGAAGGTGACTCTACCACCTCAATAAGTGGAGGGGAAGAAGAAGTGGTTTAGGAAATGGTTTCCTCAATAATGAGATCACTAAGAACCACATTGACATTATGGACCTCACGGTTGTGAGAGGATTTCGCTTTATGTTTTTCATTATTCACGAAAGGGGCATAGTTGGGAAAAGGTTGTCTAAATATATCAAGTGACTAATTTGGGAGTGCATTGGGATTATCTATCACAAGTTCCCCCTTATCAATCAACCCTTTGACAATGCTCTTAAAGGTATTGCATCTACTAACATCATGTACAATGAGATAGTGGAAGGCACATAATTCATTCTCCTTATATCAACCAAGTATAGGATGATAGGAATCAAGTTGTTATGGGGGTTTGATTAGAGGAAGTTGTATGATATTTACTTTTAATAAATTTTCCAAAATGGAAGCATATGACTCCCCTAGTGGATTATATTAATTTTGGTTATTACAGGTTTGGTTTTGGGTATTCTAGTTGGAAAAATTATAAGAGTTGGGTTGGTTAATGAACAGAAGAGGGGCAATTTTAAAGATAACTACATTCATAGTTCCCTTGGTTTTAGTGTTAGTATTGGAGTGGTTGGTGGTTTTGGAGGAGGAATTTTCATTTAACTTAAAACTAGAATTCTTGTTTCTCAATTTTAGCTTCCTTTCATCAATGGCTCTAATCTCCAATTTTTATACCATGGTAAAAGCCTCATCAAAGGTCTTGAAAGTCTAAACTTGTAGAGTAGAGGAAATATGTTTGGCACAAACTTGAGAGAAAATCTCAATCAGCTCAGGTTAGGGAAAAGAGAAAGAGAGTTGGTTTATCAAACGTCTCTAACAGTCAACGAAATCAATAATTGACTCATCCTCAAATTACCAAATAGAGTATAGGTCAGTGATGGAAAATTTATTAGATATATTTATGGAAAAATGATCTAAGAAGGTTTGAGCTAATTGGGCAAAAGAAAAGAGGGAGTTCCAAGTAATAACATTTTACCAATCTAATGTCAGACTGGATAGGGACATGGGAAAGGTGTGAAGAAGGAGAGTATTATCATAAGCAATCAAATAAGAAGTGTCTAAATTCTCTAAGATGTTGTTGAAGATCTTCTTTACTCTAAAATTTTGAAAATTTTGGAAGTTCCTATTGAGGAGGATAAGGTCAGATTAACATGGATGGAAAAATAGATGACTCTAAATTGGTCATCTTGTCCATTAAAATCTTAACTAGATTGGTTTGTAGTTGTGCACCCCCATAATTGTAGGGTAAATTCTATTGGGATTGGGTAGGTGCAATATAAGGATATATAGTGTAAGGTTTGGAGGTTTCCACATATTGATACATAGACATGGGTGGTTGAGAGGATGTCACATATGGGTAAGTAGATATAGGAGGTTGTGTAGAAGGTGGAGCTATATACCCTTGTGGGTTAGGAATATAGCTTCAATTGGGTGTAATGGATATTTTTTGAGGAATTGACATGGGTTGGGTTGGATGTATGGTTGGGTTGATAGGTTGAGGATGGGTAGTAACCTTGGTACTAATGGGTGGGTAAAAGGTATGGAAACCACCAAGCTTTAGAATGGAGTGGAGGTTGGAGGGTTAGAGATAACAAGAGGAGGGGTGGAAACACCATTAGAGGGAACTCCAATGGTAAGTGGAGTATAGGTGCCCAAAGGTTGGGTTTCTCTTATACTATAAGAGTTATTAGTTGGGGTGGAAGGCGTTTGAGTGTTGGTTGGTTGCTTGGAAGGGTTGGTTTTGGATGGTGGTATAGAAGGGATTGTTGGTAGAATAAGATGCATGGGTGACTAAGGGTTGGGTGGAAATCATGTCAATAAATGTGCTACCCATAAGATGGTATAGCATGCCATAGGGTGGATCAATATATGGAACCAAAGTGAGGGTATAATGAGATATGGTGTTAAGGTAGTGTTGGAGGGCTATGGGGTTGTTATCCAAAAAGGTGGCAAAATCCATATCACCTTGGGAAATCATTTGAGGGATACTAAGACTTCCAGAAGGATGGGGATAACCTTCTATATCTGATATGTACTCTATAAATGATGAAGAGGAGGAAGATGGGTGGTTGGGAGGCAGATCTTGATTTGTTTGGTTTTTTAGTTATTGTCAAGTGAAAACCATGCAAAGAAGGGGAAAAGGAAGATAAGAGTGATCTCACAACTCAAAAGAGAAGTAATCAAAAATATATATCTCTAGGAAAACAATGCATACACTAAAGTGCATTAAAATCCTAAGGTACATTTTATCTTTCTTTAGGCTTATACCTCAATTTTAAAGAAGTTATGAAGACCAACTTAGGCTTATTTATTAGTTACTAAAAGAATATGTCTAAGGATGGTTTTAGGTAGTTAAAGGCCCTCAAGATCTATACTATAACTTGGTACATAGCTTGATATTGGGTCTTACCCCCTCACTTCACACACCATAGTGATAAAGGTATTGGGTGCTTAGCCAGAATATATCAAGTCACTAGAGATTATACTCAACTAGCATATTGAGTTGGTTCTCCCCTTGGTGTTGAAATTCAAGTAGGATAACTGAGGAAAGGTGATCACTAGGTGATGAAATCCTAGTTCATCCTTATGTCAATGTTTTGATGTTTGATTTAATGTGTGGTTTGGTATTATGTGTATGATAAGAAGTGAGACTACAATAAATTTACTAGATTAAATTAAGCTATGTGAGCTAATCAATACAAGTAAATAATGGATGCAAAATTAATTTTAATCCACAAAAAAAATTTGGTGTCTTTTCAAATGAAATAAAAAATAACTAAGATGCACCTAGATGTGATATGATGATGCAAATCCTAAACCTAGAATGAGTACTTTTGATTTTTAAAAATGAAAGCAAAAATGATAATTTTTACTTTTTTTTCTTGGAGAAAGCAAAAGAAACTAGAACTTGTGTTTTGAAAAGGAATGAAAGAACTAATAAATGTTTAATTTTTAGAAAATAATGCAATTAATGACGCTTCTCTAATGTAACTAAATGTCTTATAACTATGAACCCAAGAAAAAGCACAAGGGTCCCACCGAGCATGTCAGAATGTTTCCTTAAAATTTTGCTTATTTTCTTGTTTAGAAAAAGTAAAACTTAAAATAAGGGTGAGGTTACTAGAACCTGGGTATTGTTGACGCAGTGGATTGCACCTGAGGCAACAAGGTTGAGCTCCTGCCTTCCACACACAACAATGGAAACTCCCCTCTCACCTGTGGGACCAGCGAACCTGGAGGGGAGAGTCTCTAGGTAAGGGCTAGCTCCCTTTGATGCATCTGATTTGTTCCAGTAAGTGCTAACATATATATATATATATATATATATATATATATATATATATATATATATATATATATATATATATATATATATATATATATATATATATATATAATGGGGGGGATGAAAAGGGAGAAAGATTGTAGGAAAACAAATCTACTCTAAAGGAGGTGATGCACCAAAATAAATTGACCTTCTCACATTCACACTTAAAATCAGACAAACACATACATACACTTCAAACCTGGCAGAAGAACTAGGATGCAAGAAACTTGGCAGGGAGGCTTTAATGGAAAATACAAAAAATAGAGATTCACCAAAGGTGCTATGAAATGCACACTATATAGTAATTTCTTCTATTTCTGCACTTCCAAATACATATCTCCTTGTTAGCTATAGAAATGGCACCTTGTAGACAATAGATATGTTGGTGTTGAACTTGTGAAAGCATCAAGAAACAATGACTAAACACAAACTAACACTCAAGACATACACAGAGATATCTAACGAAGATAGAGGTAAAAAATGCGTTTATTGATTCAAGTGAAATTTTTCTAGGGCTATGCCTTACAAATGTGGAAGATGATTACAAAAATGACAAGTCTCCAATATATAGAAGAAGAAAGGAGGCCTTTTAGCACTTTTTTTACAAGTGACCCATGTGCCTTATGAGCATTGGGAAGAGCAGGCCACTTAAACATAAATGTTGTGTCGGCCCTGGCTCTGACTTCAGGGATTTTTTGACACGGCCGCATCGTTTCCCCATTGACTAAGACTGCTCCTTGAAGGCACCTATGCAGTTTGTCTACTCATAAATGTGAAATGAAGAAAAATGGGTTGCATAGTTTACCATTCGCACCTTCTAATGGTCAATTCATAGACATTGTTTCAACTGCTGGAGTAATTTCTTAAATCGATGCCTCCCTTCGCCACTTAGACTATCTGCCTGCCCCTACACCTGGCACTTTTGTCTTTTCCCTACCTTGTCTCTTATGGCTCCTTCGACCCTTGGGGCTATCTCTGGGTGTGTCACTGCATTGTTTGGGCTCCTTTCATGGTTAGCATTTGGGCATTTAAAAAACAATGGCCTTTTTGTTGGCTTAAATTTGATGTTCACGCACCCGTCATCGCTTGAAAACCAATGGCTAGTTTGCCTTCTTAAGGTTGATGGCTTTCGAGACGTCACTGTCCTTGGCAATTTCCTTCAAGCTTTTCTATTTTTTTATCTTACACGTTGAACTGGAGGCATTGAACCAACTTGTTGAACCGGACCATTGAACTAGTCTGTTGAACTTTGCTGATTGAACTCTGCATTGAACTTAGCTTATTGAACCAAAGCTGAAGAACTTGAAGATTGAACCAAACACCTACAGAGTCCATAGAAACTCTTAGACTTGTGCAAAATCAAAAATGAATTGGCCTTGAACAGCAGGGGAAGAAGGGGACCAATTTTTTGCCCTGTTGGGCAAAAATGGTCAACAAATTGGTGACTCCCAGGGGAAGCATGCATGTTATGCTTAAAGACCAGTTGCCTTGTAGTCCATTGGGCATGGAGTCAGATTGTAACTTTAAAATCAGCAACAGCCCTGATAAGTTGTAGAATCAATCACACAAATTTACCTCAAAGGAAATGAAAACACGCATAAAGCTAAGAAAACTACTTGTGCAAACAGCACTTAGGGAAAACATGGAAATAAAAATGAAAGTAACCTACTATATACAGCTAACCAGGTATTTTTGATTCCCTCCTGGATCAAAGGGAAAACTTCTAATGTCTCTTTCCTGGCAAGAAGACTTATGGTGCCAGGCAAGTAGCTGAATGAAAAGGAGAGCTGGTGACCTGCTCCTCTTGCCTGTCACCTGATTTGGCTTGTACCCAAGTGGAGATTCAAACATGCTTCCAATGTATACGTACTCTATTTTTTCTTAGAAGCTTGCCTACTGTTGGTTCTTCAGGTTGGTGTATCTCATCAAGAAATCAATTATTGCTGGCTCATCACCATAAGCCCCTTGATATGTATCATTGACTGGCTTGCTCTCTTCTGCCTCATGCTCGGGTCCCCTTGATATGTATCATTGACTGGCTTGCTCTCTTCTGCCTCATGCTCGGGTTCCATGGTATGACCATCTTCCTTGATGATTTCAAAGAAGATATCTTTAGATTCACTAACTTCTTGAAGGGGTAAATCTGAAAAATTGTAGCTTCCTTGTAAACTTGTTTGAACCCCAATGTTGCCTTCTCCACTCTTAACCAGCTCATAGCCTCCCTGAAGAATAGTGCAGCCTGCCTCAATGACTTCAAATGAATCATTCAAAACATGAACAAGAGATTTTCCATGTTCCTCCATGTTACCTAAGTTGATCTCTTCCTCATCTGTACTCATGAAGTCTCCCTAGTTAGTCATAAAATGAGCATAATCTATATCAGGGAAGGCCTGATAGCTTTTTTGGAGGTGTATGGATGGAGTGTATTCAGACACAGAATCTACTATTTGGTCTGAAACATCCATCACACGTTCACTGAGGAGACCTGCTCTGGACTTCAACTCTGCAATCTGCCTATCCATATCTTCTTGGAAAAGCCTTTCTCAGAAGTCACAATCATCATCGAGAGCAGGAGCAGCCCCATCTTCTTCAAGGTTTTGAGCAAAACCTTTCTCTTCTTCTTCCTTTCTACCCCAAAATTCCACTATTTGCTTCCAACTCATGATCTTGGGATTGGAATCTTGCTCTTATGAACAGGCAACAACTTTATCCTCTTAAAGGTCTTGAGCTGGTTCATGATGTTCCTTCTTCCAGCTCTGAATTTGGAGATCATGTTGAAAGACTTGAGGAGGTTGGGGAAGATTTGGGAGGGTTTGCTCATGTACAGGAAGAGCTATCTGAAAAGAGGTGTGCTAAAAAGCTAAGTGAATGGGATTGAGGGCAGGATCGATTGATGCATCGGATGAGTTAGAATGAGCAAGTGCCATCTGATAGAAAAGATTTGGCACACAAGAGGGAGTTTTCTCTAGAATAGGAGAGGGCAGACCTTGGGCCAAAATTTCTTGGTTTTCGTCCCTCCACTTTACCAACACTTCATCAATATTGAAATTAGCTTATGGATTGGTGGAAGGGGTGCTTTTTGGCGTCGGCTCCTCTACAAGGTCTAAAAGCTCCATCTCTCTTTCGCCCAGCACTCTCATCTTCTTTTCTAATTCCTCAATCTGCTTGGCTAGGTCATCCTCATTTTGTACCTCTTAGAGCTCGTGGGAGTCATCATAGAGATGGGGAGTGCATGAAGATTTCCATGAAATGCAAGGAGCTTCCTAAGGAAGGGTGGGAAGGACTTGAAAAGGACTAACCTCATTTTGTACCTCGCACTCTTGGACAATGTCTTTCTCCCCCTTACTATTCCATGACTCAACCACTTTATCCCAGCTCAAGCAATTCAGACTGGGCATCTCCTTTGGGGTTGATGGGTCCACAATGTGAGAGGGTAGCAAAGATTTAGATATCACTTCCCTTGCTACCAAAATGGACTGTTGCATCTGAAGGTTTGCCAATTCGATCTGTCTATCAAGATTAGCCTTAAACACAAGATTTGTTATTTTGGAACTCTCCTCAACATGATTGGGGAAAGGACTTTGATAGGCTTGACTTGGCTCATAAGTAGGGGTTGTGCATGATTGATATGATACTTGGGGTAGCGAGTATACAGGTTGATAGACTTGGTAAGGCTGCCTCTCATAAATACTCAGCTTCTCCTCCAAAGATGCAATCAAACCACTCACATCCAACATCTCATTTGTAAGCCTATGCCAATTGGCTCTTTCAATAGGAGCCCATTCCTTCTTAACCTGATCCAGTGCATTCCTCACTTGATGGATGACATGATCAAGAATTTCTTGGCCACATCCCCTTCTGGTGTCAAGATCTATTACATATTTTTCATATCCCAATAGTGCTCGCTTGAAGGCAGAAACAGGTTGATTGGCAAAGAGACTAGGTTGAGTGGGAGAAGTGACATATTGAGAAAATTGGGCATAAGGCTGATATAGCTTATGGTAGGGTTGAAACTAGCCATATTAAACCTGATAAGGATCAACATAAGGCTGATAAGGATCATAGCCATGCTGGCCAAGGAAAATAGGGTTCATGGCTCTGAACGATGGGGGTATACATATCAGAATATTGTTTCTTGATGGTATGGTACCGGAACTACTTAACCAGTTGATTTAACTCAGAGTCACCATTGGTGTTTGATGCGAAAGCCTTCAAAGGCTGATTGGTCGAAGAACACACCAAAATTCTTCAATTTTGTGGACACAATTTGTCCTAGTTGGTCCCACCGGGCATGCCAAAAACTATTGACATAGTGGATTGCACCCGGGGCAAGGAGGTCGAGCTCCTGCCTTCCACACGCAATAATGGAAACTCCCCTCTCGCTTGTGGGACTGGTGAAGCTGGAGGGGAGAGTCTCTAGGTAAGGCCTAGCTCCCTTTGATGCATCTAATTTGTTCCAGTAAGTGCTAACATATATATATATATATATATATATATATAATGGGGGGATGAAAAGGGAGAAAGATTGCAGGAAAACAAATCTACTCTAAAGGAGGTGATGCACCAAAATAAATTGAACTTCTCACATTCACACTTAAAATCAGACAAACACATACATACACTTCAAACTTGGTAGAAGAACCAGGCTGCAAGAAACTTGGCAGGGAAGCTTTAATGGAAAATACAAAAAATAGAGATTCACTAAAGGTGCTGTGAAATGCACACTATATAGTAATTTCTTCTATTTTTGCACTTCCAAATATAGCTCTCCTTGTTAGCTACAAAAATGGCACCTTGTAGACAACAGATATGTTGGTGTTGAACCTGTGAAAGCATCAAGAAACAATGACTAAACATAAACTAACACTCGAGACATACACAGAGATATCTAACCAAGATAGAGGTAAAAAAATGCATTTATTGATTCAGGTGAAATTTTGCCAGGGCTACGCCTTACAAATGTGGAAGATGATTACAAAAATGACAAATCTCCAATATATAGAAGAAGAAAGGAGGCCTTTTGGCACCCTTTACAAGTGACCCATGTGCCTTACGAGCATTAAGAAGAGCAGGCCGCTTAAACATAAATGTTGTGTCGGCCCTAGCTCTGACTTCAGGCATTTTTTGACATGGCCGCACCGTTTTCCCATTAACCGAGACTAAGGCACCTACGTAGTTTTTCTTCTCATAAATGTGAAATTAAAAAAATGGGTCACACAATTGGTTGTTCATGCCTTTTAATGGTCAATTCATAGACATTGTTTCACCTGGTGGAGTAATTTGTTGAATCGACGCTGCCCTTCACCACTTAGACTATCTGCCTGCTCCTACACCTAGCACTTTTGTCTTTTCCCTGCCTTGTCTCTTCTAGCTCCTTCAGCCCTTGGGGCTATCTCTAGGCGGGTTGCTACATTGCTTGGGCTCCTTTCATGGTTAGCACTTGGGCGTATAAAAAACAATGGCCTTTTTGTTGGCTTAAATTTGACATTCGTGTACTTGTCATTGCTTGAAAACCAATGGCTAGTTTGCCTTCTTAAGGTTGATGGCTTCTGGGACGTCACCGTCCTTAGCAATTTCCTTTGGGCTTTTATGTTTTTTGATCTTGCACATTGAATTGGAGGCGTTGAACCAAGTGATTGAACCAACTCATTGAACCAGACCATTGAACCAGTCTGTTGAAATTTGCCAATTGAACTTTGCATTGAACTTAGCTGATTGAACCAAAGTTAAAGAACATGAAGATTGAACCAAGCACCTGTAGAGTTCATAGAAATTCCTGGACTTGTGCAACATCAAAAATGAATTGGCCTTGAACAGCAAGGGAAGGGGACTGATTTTTTGCCCTATTGGGCAAAAATGGTCAACAGGTATGTTGTGCACACATGAATCTAGATGATTATCGATACTCCTCTTTGTCTGGGGAGGATGACTTGTAGATAAGAAATCAATCAAAAAAATGGTGGATTAGTGAGATAGTAGGGTGGATTGCCTAGTGTGAGCAAGATCCAAGAAGCACAAGCCTACTTGGAGGCTGTCAATCCACACTTTAAAAACACTTAAATTATGATAAACTAAAAATAGATGCTTGCATGAAATAACAAAAGGTACTAAAATCAAATGCAATAAATACTTGAAAAGAAACAAGTGATTTTGATTGAAATAGCAATAAATGATTGAATACTAATGCTAAATCACTCAAACTTGATTCAAAAAATAATTTGAAGTTATGTGATAAAATAGAAACTCATAAACTAGGATTTGGATATGAGTAGATGGGTCAAATTAGCTTTTTGTTGTAAAATGACACACAGTGACTATCGGTGGTTGGGTATGACAATAGGTGGTTAGGTGACCATGATTGGTTAGGTAAAACCGTCAATAGTTACTGTTGTATTTGGTTTGGGAAGAAAATTCTATTGATTTGGGCAACAATTTTGGTGATAATTCAGGCAATGGTTCTACCCCAATTGATGATTTAACTTTTGAAAGCCATAACTTTTGTAGTGTAGCTCCAATTGACTCCTCATTTGAACCATTGAAAAGATAAGAATGAGGAAAACATGGTGAGATGGCATGAGATCTACTCAGTGGTTTTTTACCCCCAAAAACCCAATGGAAGTGCCCCAAATTTCAATTTTAGTAGTGCAGTCTAAAAATAGTAATTCCTCGAATTTTGTATTGTTTTAAATCATGGAAGTTGAACGACTTAATCTCCCTTGAGATTGGTGACATTCCACGTCCTCCTTCTACTATTAAAATGCATATAAATGAAGATGTAACCTAAAATGGAAAGGAGACATCTCTTCCCAGAGATAAGCATATAGTTGTATTACAATCTTGAGTAATAAAAGATCTCTTCTCAGAGAATTCATTATTACTCTATTATTTTTGTGTTCTTGAAATATCTATCAATCAAAACTTTTGAGTTTTGGATCATTATTGGGGAGGTTACAAAGAGGTTTTGCGAGTGATGTTTGGGTTGAATGTTAGTTGTGAGATAGAAAGTAATGCTTAGAGGTATCTAGTTTAGGGATTGGGTATTTAGGTGACTGAGAATGGTTTATGGGTGGTTTTGGGTAAGAGGTGAAATGTATGGATTTTCAAAACTCCAACACAGGAAAATGAGATGAAAGGGAAATAAAGAGGAATGACACAAGTAATGAAACAAATAAAGCTAATTAATGAATCTTGATAGAAAAACATAGATACTTAGCTTTTAGGTGTTGTTGGCCTGAGGAATGATGAGGTTGGCTAAAAAGTTATTGTAGATCTTGGAGCAATGTCAGTAGAGGAATGGTACCTTGGCTCAAGATAGTGAATTCCAAAATCACTCTAAGCCTCTAACCAAGTTCCTAATTTGTTGGGAAGCTTCTGTATTCACTTGGGAGTTATAATCTCTTGCCCCTAAATGATTGATTTCAACCTTCTCTTCATCCCTTAATATAGATCAAAAGAGGGTTAAAATGAAGAGTTTAACAAATAGTTTATCAAATAATCTAACCAATAGTCTAATCATGCATTGATCATGTAAACAACAGACTAAATTAGATAGTTGGTAATCAATGAGTGAGTTACAGTTGATTCTTTTGATCGTCCAATATTTTAAGTAACCATCAGTGGCCTAGGTCAATCATCGACGGTCGAGGGTTGACCACTGGCGATCGAGGGGACAGCCAAAAATGGCTAATCCACCAATGACTGGCAATTAATTCACTGGAGAATGGTCTAAGGTTAATAATGGGAGAATTGGTAAATAATCTAACCCAAAGGGTGCCAAGGGGTGGTTTAAATGTTAATATGACATCTAGAGCCATGGTGTACAGTTTTCTAGTATCTATAGGCATATTGTGTAAGTAAAAATAGTATTTATATGTGAAAATCTATAATTTTTGTTCCTATAAACCATGACACCTACATGGCATATACACTCAAGTATATATGACTATGTATTATGTAACTCTTGTCTCTATAAAGTGAGTGCATGTGCATAGCACATGACCCCAAAATATGTACCAATGTGTAGATATCTATCATATATCTAAACCAATTTGATATTTGAACCACTCTAAATCTCCAAAATATGTACTTTTTTTCCCAAATCCAATTTTTCTACTTATGTGGGCTTGGGTTGTAGACACCGAAATTGTGTCGACTCCCCTGGTCCTTCCCCGTCTTATTCTTCTTCGCCTATTGAACCCTTGTCGATCACTTGTTTCACCAACCTTGACCCTGGCAGCATGTAAAGATGAGCACAGAGCCAAAAGGTAGACTCTATCCCCATTATGCATCTGCCGACATCGGTCTTTACCCGACCGATGTCGCCGACGTCGGTCACCTATCGGCCGATGTCGGCAATCATGCCGACGTCGGTCACCTTCCCCTTGTCCGTTATCAGTTACCATTCGGTTTCCCGAAACGGTTGACGAACCGTCTCTGGAACCGTCCCTGTCCCCCGCCTTCATCAACTTCCGCCAACCATTTGAGACGGGATCCCCGAACGCTATTCGGAACGCTATTCGAAACGCTGAGCAACCAACCTGCGAATTCCTCCATCAACCTGCGAACCCCGAGCAATCATCAACACTCTCGA
Source organism: Torreya grandis (assembly GCA_037957365.1). Lineage (NCBI taxonomy): Eukaryota > Viridiplantae > Streptophyta > Pinopsida > Cupressales > Taxaceae > Torreya > Torreya grandis. Next base: position 2,617,335 of record JARHVA010000784.1, on the reverse strand, counting down.
CATCAACCAATCTGCACACTATGGCTTTCATCACGTCTTCTGACAGGTAAGTATTATTCTGTTTATTTTATTTCTTTCTTAGTTATTATTTATTTTCTGTCATCCCGATTCTTCAAACCCCCGGACTCTGTTCAGACCCGACCTGACCTTACCTAGACCCTGTCCCGACTCTCCCAAACCCTACCCTGACCTTACCTAGACACTGTCCCGACTCTGTTCAGACCCAGCATTCCTCGTTTACATCCCTGAACCTTTTCGACTCTCCCTGAACCTGTCCCAACTCTCTCAGACCCTGTCCCGAACCTTTTCCCAGAACCTGCCCCTACCGACGCCGGTCACTACCCCGACCGACGACGGCACCTTGACTGATGTCGGCACCTTCTTAACCGACGCCGGCACTACAGAGACCGACGCCGACGACTGTGCAGAATAGTGTTGCATATCAGGTACACCCTTTTATTTTATGTCATTTATTTTTGTTATTTTATCTTTCATTATCATCTACTTTCGTCTAATATTCTGCTCTTTTTTATCAGTGGGTTGATATCCTTCTAGGGAGTCTTCATACTTCCGGGATCGGGCGTTCGCCTGACAACCCACCATATCCTTTGACTAACGTTTTTCCGTGTTTTAGCCTTTTCTTCGCAGGTGTCATTCCTCCACAGCAAAAGAGGAGAATCTTTCAACGTCTGATTTCGGTGCGCACGACTTTATCAGGTACTTCTAGCCTTGACCATTTCCCTTAGTTTCTTATTTCTTTTTTGAATGTAGAAAGCAATTTTGCATAGAAACATTCTGGCACGCCCGGTGGGATCCTAGGTCCTCCTTGGGTTCTTTCTTTCTTTCGTTCATTTAGGTGCATTAGGTTTCTTCCTTTTCGCCTCCTTTCGTCTCTTCTTAAACGACATCATAAGCAAAACTAAAACGAACATTTCTTTCTTTCTTGCACTTCTAGACTAGCTAAAACTCATATTCTTTGACTCTTTCTCCATTCGTCTTCATACGAACAAACATTTCGACTTGGACATTAAAACACTTTGCATTCATTTCTGTTTGCCTGCATCTTTTAGACCACACATAGTAATTAAACCGCATATTGAATTAATCTAGATCACTTGATGTTACACGACCAGACCACCTGCACAAAACAAACATAAAACTTACCTGAGACAAGGTCTGACTGGGATTTCATCCCCCAGCGGATACCTTACCCGTCCCGGTGACCCTACTTGGATTTCATCACCAAGGGGGAAGCCCACTCCGTTCTCTGGCGGAGTCTAATCTCTAGGCGAGGTATATCTTGGCTAAGCGAAACCAGCTAACCACTGGAATCGTGAAGTGAGGGGAGCTTGCTCCTTAGCACCAGGCCGTGTACCAGACCCTAACACAGACTTCTTGAGCGCCTTAACAAAACCCGAAACCATCCATAGACTGCTTCTTTTAGGACTCGACTCACAAAGCCAACCTTCCTCTACACACATTCTAAGGCATAAGCCACTATAATCCTAATAATTTACTTCTAGGGTTTTAGGATCTGCTTGTGTCTTCATCTTTTTAGTTCTTATCTGCTTGTTTGAGCTTGTGAGGACGTTCTTTCTTGCCTTGAATGGTTCTGACACGTAGTCAAACCAAGGCTCTTCTTGACCACGCTAGCCATCAATCGCTTTCGCCTACCCCGTCTATAAACAATCATATAATGGAGTTCTACTCGAAGACCGAAAGAATTCCTACTAGACTATCTCCAACCCAGACGCCTATCATCCCAGAAGGGGACCAAGATTTTGCAAGATTCTTGGACCTCAATACCGCAGCCCTCCAAAACTATCTCGCAAGAAACCCAATGCAAGACCCTTCGGGCGACGTGGCGACGACATCAACACCGTTCGCCACCCAACCTTTTACGACTCAACCTTTCGCCTCAACCATTAACCCGACCATGGCCTATACGCAAAGTTCGGCCTCCTCATCTATTTTTAGACCAACCTCCACCGGGGTTTCGTTACCCCCTCAACCACCTACAATTCAACCAAGTTCTACATTATACCAGAACTTGATTGTCTCGACCCCACACACTCTTGCGCCCATATATGCAGGAGTGCCTACCTCGCCCTTTGTCAATGTCGTCACACAACCTCCTTTGACGGTATCTAGTCAGCCTATGCCTTCTACCTTCATAACCCAACCACCCTTAACCTCTACTTCTGCCCCTGCGACTAGTCATCCGTACATTGTACAACCGACTATGTCGCACGCCTCCTCTAGCCTCTTCCAAGCGCCTTACAACCTAGGGGGCGCTCAACCCACCAATCTGTCAGCAGATGTTATCAAGATGCTGATGGATAAAATGTCCAGTCTCGAAGCTTCTATCTCCGGTTCAAGTAATATCTCTTCATATGACCAGATTTACAACGAGCCCATCCACCCTTCTGTCCCTATCCGACCATACCCTAACCACTGGGAGCTTCCTAAATTCACTCGCTTTCAGAGTAAGGAAGACCCACAACAACATCTAAAGGCATTCAGACATGCCTGTTACCTTATTGCCCACGACGATGCGTTACTTTTACGCACGTTCCCTATGTCACTTTCTGGCCCTGCCCTTGACTGGTATAGTTCTCTTGCCAGACATTCTATCTTTTCATTCATCCAACTCGCCCAACTATTCGTTGACCATTTCTCAATCAATATCACTAAATAAGTCTCAATCACAGACCTTTACTCCATCAGACAGTTTGACGACGAATCAATCGTCGACTTTGTCACTCGTTGGAGAAGCTTGATTAATCAGCTCTCCTTCTCCTTGCCTCAACCCGAGCTCATTGAGCTCTTTTCCCGAGCATGTGTCAGTCACATCTCGTCCACCTTGCGGGTTCAGACATTCCACACTTTCGACGAGGCATTCACCATGGCCCGAAAGCTTGAACTCCGCGCCATTGAAGAAGATAAGGTCAAATTGTGTAACACTAACACAAGAACCAATGACCATTCTTCTTCCAGACCTTCTTCTGCCCACTCTCAATCCAAGGGGTCGGCAAACACTGTCATCTTTAGACCATCATCTTCAACAATGACTAACCGCTCATCATCTTCAACATTAGACTTCATCAATAAACATTTTCAACGTCAATCCATACAGCGTCAATTCACTCCAATTGGGGAGTCATATGCCTCTGTCTTGGATAAACTCGTCAAGCAGGGAGTCCTCAATCTCCCTCCAATCCGACCACATCAATTCGACCCCTCAACACCTATCCCTGCATGGTACAGGGAGAACCACTTTTGCGACTATCACCGTGTCAAAGGCCATGACACGGATCACTGTCAGACTTTCCAAAACATCGTCCAGGACATGCTCGACAAGGGGAATCTTATTTTAGATAACCCGAACGCACCGCCCAACCAAAACCTTAAACTTTTCAAACAACCCCTTTCTAATCACCCGCCTACTCAAGACAACGTCCAAACCATGATCAATGACCCTCAAGACCATGATATACACATGGTCGACACTATCTTTTCTCTTATCTCTGACCAACCTTTTTCACAGGTGAAAGACCTTTCTTCCCCTATACCTCCTCCACATGGCGAAGAACTTTCTTCTCCCACTTGTCCTCCATCGACTTCTCCCATATTGGAGGACGCTTTGACCACATCAACACCAGCTGCCTCACCTTCATCCTTATTATCATCCATAGACGATCATACCTTTTTGACTCCCCAACCTCACACAGAAGCCATGACTACTCCAGCGCTCTTTCCTCTTAAAGAGCCCACACCTTTAATCCCTTCTCCATTGAGAGAAAAACCGTCCACATCTAAGTCCAAACCCGCGCAAGCGTCCATCATGCCCAAAGAGATTAAACCTCTTGGTGCTCGCCCCACATCTAATCTTGCCTCGCACAAAGGTGGCCCTCAATCCAAACCAAAGAAGGCTACTAAACCACACCGGAGGACTCCTCCCCCACCTTCGTCATTACCTTCAATCTTGGGCCCACATCCGTCTACTTTACTCGGAGTGCTTCCCACTCCCATATTTCACAGAGGTAAGTCACCTCCATTATTTTATCAACCCGTTAGACTTATACCTCCTTCAAACCATCGACCAACGCCTCCTTCGCCTCCCAAACCAATGTCACCAACCCTCTCTGCAATAAAACATCCCGACCCGTTAGCAGGTTCTTACGCCTTGCTGTTACGGCAATTATTGCAGTCCTCTCGTCTCTATCTCCCGCCTCTTAGACCATATCACTCTCGCAGACCAAAACCACCTTGGTTCGACCACACTCGCATTTGTGCATATCATCGCACACCTGGGCACGACACGAAGCATTGTCATGCCCTCAAGGTCATCGTTCGCCAATGTCTGGGGAATGACACCTCTCTTCTCGACCACGTTATTAACAAACCTTCAACACCACCCCACTCATCAACTCTCGGATCAAGGCCATCTTGGTTCGACAACTCTAAATTCTGTCATTATCATCACACTCTGGGACATGACACCGAGCGTTGTTGCGCTCTTAAAGCTGTCATTCGTCACCACCGGAAAAAGGACACCCTTCTCACCAAGGATCCTCTTGACCACCCCTTTGACAAATTATCAACACCGACCCATACCTCTCCAACCTCGTCATCTAAATCGGGATCTCCACAACAAACTAGGGTCCCTTCGCTGCCTTTAACCCCTTTATTCGACATCAACACAGTCCATCTGACCACTAAACCTCAATCGACCTTAACTAATCCGTCAAACATTCTCCCTAGCCGCTGGGGGAATTCAACCTTCATCCAAACTTTGACCAATTTTTCAACACAGTCTCGACCACATATCAATCACTCTGTCAACTTAGCCTCAACCAGACTAGTAACCAAACATTTAACCCGACCTCAACCAAACATTCGACCCAACCAAAGACCAAATACTAACCAATCAACCCTCGACCAACCATTGACCAATTATCAAATGACCAGATCTCAACCAAACATTGACCCAACCCTTTTATCAAAACATTCAACCAGCCTCGATCAATCAACAACCATATCAACCAACTTCACATCCACTCATCAATCAACACCTGACCAATCTGGAAAGAGGCAAATTGGGGCAAGTTTGCTCCTAATTGACTCAGACCTTAACATACAAGCATGGCCCAGGGTCTTATTAGACCTTAAACCCCTTCTTTCTGTGTTGCATCTGCGACCGTTCTACTGCTAGTCGAGTATTCATCCACTTGACACTTAACTTGAGCTCGTCCCTTGAGCAATCCCCGTCCTCTTCATCTTACTTCCTTTCAACCCTATTCCTCTTAACAATTCCTATAACCCTTTTATGATGCATGGATGCTCTGTCCTAATAAAAGGGAGCCCTTGACCTTCTATACTCTTGTCCATGACTCACACTTCTATCAAAACAAATCAAGATGTCAAAACATATCCATGGTCACTATATCAATATCAAAAAAAAAATAGACTGCTCCCTCGAAGGACAGCTGTACTATCATTACTGTAATAAATAGACTGCTCCCTCGAAGGACAGCTATTCACAAGCCTTTATATTAAACAAAAATCTAGACCACTCCCTTGAAGGATGGCTATGACTACTCTGGCAATACACAGCACCATTTTAGAAGCTTCCCGCATTGATCAGCTTCGCAACATGACCATACAGCAAATGACATCTCTATGCAGGCTTCCCGCATTGATCAGTCTACAAAAAAAAAAAAAAAAAAAAAAAAAAAAAAAAAAACGAGTCACGGACTTGGCTTGTAGTTGTCTCAGGGTCTCCTATAAAAAGGGGCAAAGTTATCTCTGCTCTTAAAACGGGTTACCCTCTTTCCTCCTCCTATCACCTTCTCAAGGGACTTCGATCTCACTTTAATGTCTAAGTGATTCGATTACCACTCTAACATAACTATGGTCAACGACGTCACGCATGAATGGGGCTCTTGGTTCTCATAACCCCTATCTATGCTCTCTTTTTGGTCCTTGTCAATGAAAGAGCGATTCGCCTTCCATCTTCTTCTGCACTTTGGTCACATTCACCTTCATCACTTGTCAATCAACTCAACTCAACTCTCTTTTCAGACCACCAACATGACCTAGCCTATTCACCCTAGTTTCTATGGACACCAATACACATGGAAACTATCGACTCGCCGCAATTTATGTTCAGCATAAACCAATACTTGCTGAAGCATAAATAGACCTCAATTCATTTTTAGCATACATCCATCACGCATATGGAATATTGCTAGGGATGAAAAACCCCTCAACCAATGTTGCAGAATACACCATTTGGAAAAGACTGCAACATCTTTTTTTCCTCACCATCCCTTTGACCCTTCCTCCCTTCTTGGGAGAACTACATCGGCCTGAGGCCCTATCACCAGGGCTATGTAGGCAGCACTCAGTTGACATGGGGTCTTCTGGGGTTAGCTCGGCCGCATCCTTTCGTCCATTCATCCATCCATCGACCACCAACCATTGGAGATCATGCCTATCTCCTCCGACCTTGACCACTTCCAAGACGTTGTTGCCTTGGTTGTTTTTACATGTATGCTACCTCATGACTGGTTAGCAGAATTGTGCGCAGACCTTTTTGGACCCTCACAAGTATAGGATCGCATACCGGTTGATCCACACTACTTGTGACTTTTTCGTGTTTCTAGGAGCACTTCCTGAGCCCGAGATACCTGGAACGCGACGACCCATTTGGAGCTTCAGCTTAGATTGCGTGACCCGATCAGCAGATGACTAAATGCTGGGGCCCGGTTACTTCAATTTTGGCACTCCTCGACCCTTGACCTGCGACACTTTGGCCTGACCATCTCGTGCAGTGGTATGCGCGCAATCATGACCTTTGCCACGTTCACCCTCACCCCTTTTTCATCCACTCTTTATCAAATCAGCACCCGATTCCCGGTTCCCTTCCCTCGCCTCCTGCTTTGAGGGGGAATACCTTATCTATACTCGGGGCATTTCGCTTCCTATTTTTGTCTTGCAGTTCATTCGAACAACCAACAAGACGAAATCAACCTTATCCCTCACCTGGGGCAATCCCTCCTATTTTTGTCTTGCAGTTCGTCCAGAACAACCAACAAGACAAAAAGGGGCAAATGTAGACACTGAAATCGTGTCGACTCCCCTGGTCCTTCCCCGTCTTATTCTTCTTCACCTATTGAACCCTTGTCGATCACTTGTTTCACCAACCTTGACCCTGGCAGCATGTAAAGATGAGCACAGAGCCAAAAGGTAGACTCTATCCCCATTATGCATCTGCCGACATCGGTCTTTACCCGACCGATGTCGCCGACGTCGGTCACCTATCGGCTGACATCGGCAATCCTGCCGACGTCGGTCACCTTCCCCTTGTCCGTTATCAGTTACCATTCGGTTTCCCTAAACGGTTGACGAACCGTCTCTGGAACCGTCCCCGTCCCCCGCCTTCATCAACTTCCGCCAACCATTCGAGACGGGATCCCCGAACGCTATTCGGAACGCTATTTGAAATGCTGAGCAACCAACCTGCGAATTCCTCCATCAACCTGCGAACCCCGAGCAATCATCAACACTCTCGACATCAACCAATCTGCACACTATGGCTTTCATCGCGTCTTCTGACAGGTAAGTATTATTCTGTTTATTTTATTTCTTTCTTAGTTATTATTTATTTTCTGTCATCCCGATTCTTCAAACCCCCGGACTCTGTTCAGACCCGACCTGACCTTACCTAGACCCTGTCCCGACTCTCCCAAACCCTACCCTGACCTTACCTAGACCCTGTCCCGACTCTGTTCAGACCCAGCATCCCTCGTTTACATCCCTGAACCTTTCCGACTCTCCCTGAACCTGTCCCAACTCTCTCAGACCCTGTCCCGAACCTTTTCCCAGAACCTGCCCCTACCGACGCCGGTCACTACCCCGACCGACGACGGCACCTTGACCGACGTCGGCACCTTCTTAACCGACGCCGGTACCACAGAGACCGACGCTGGCGACTATGCAGAACAGTGCTGCATATCAAGTACGCCCTTTTATTTTTTGTCATTTATTTCTGTTATTTTATCTTTCATTATCATCTACTTTCATCCAATATTCTGCTCTTTTTTATCAGTGGGTTGATATCCTTCTAGGGAGTCTTCGTACTTCCGGGATCGGGCGTTCGCCTGACAACCCACCATATCCTTTGACTAATGTTTTTTTGTGTTTTAGCCTTTTCTTCGCAGGTGTCATTCCTCCACAGCAAAAGAGGAGAATCTTTCAACGTCTAATTTCGGTGCGCACGACTTTATCAGGTACTTCTAGCCTTGACCATTTCCCTTAGTTTCTTATTTCTTTTTTGAATGTAGAAAGCAATTTTGCATAGAAACATGGGTCTCTATGAAAAACCCATTAATATTCCCTTTTTATATGTGACAAATGTATCTTGTAAGTCAATCATATCAAAATAAGAGTTAATTATATCATATCTTGTATAAATATGTAATCATGTATAATTGTGTCAATATGTGGATATTATGTCATCATAGTAATGTATATGTCATCAAAATATGTATGAAACATATGTAATCCAAGGCATATAAGTGTCATGTCAAGATAGATATATCAATTAGGTGCATAGTAGTAACTATGACTAATTCAATAACTAAATAAGCCTGTGTAGTAAAGAGACTCATGATGTAAATCATGGCATTACACATGAAAGGGAGGTGCATGATATGGCTCATGATAATTGCAAACTCAACAATCTCAAAAAGCACAAAAAAATAAATAAACATTCCTTGATTAATCTAATCATAGGCACACAATGTCACACATATGGCCAAGGGTTGTAAATAAGGGACATAAAGATGTTACAACAAACAAGGCCAATGACCATATATAATAGATATAAAAATTTCACAACAAACAAGGCCAATGGTGATATGCCCTTAACCTATGGCATGTCTAGGGATATGTGTGGTTAACTTGTGGCTTACGTACCTCTTATATTATTTTATCATAATTCTCTATGTTATTAGTAAGATTGAACTATAGAATAACCATGGCTAAGTAGAGTATATATAGGAGGTAGTGGTTAGTATTTGAGGATCATATTTTGAATTCTACTCTCATTATATTATTTTGGAGGTTTCCCCCTTAAAATGGCTTAATTATATTTATCAAGCATTTTTCTCTTCTATCAATTATTATTGTGGATCTATATATTTTACACTTATTTATGTGATATAATATTCTATCGTGCAAACATCTAAGTAATTTCATCACAAGTTGTATTAGAGCTTTGACTTAGGCAAGTTACTATGGTGGTATTTTTTTTTGATCTAGTGTTGCACATCTCATATGAGCTAAAAGATTGAAAAAATCAAACTTTTGATCCAAGAAGAATTCAATTTTTATGTCATTGCGGTGTTGTTTGAAGTGTTTTTTTTTTAAATAGTTAAAAAAAGGTATTGAAATTTTTTAACCTTGTACAAATTAACAGTCATTAGATTCATCTCTATGAAATAATCACAATGGTATATTATGACATTACACTTTTTGGGATGAAAATTTTCACCCTTCTACATATTGGCAATCATTAGATTCATCTTGGTGAGGTGATCACAATGGTATCATCTACTGATACACTTATTTTGGGGTTGAAAGCCTCATAGGGTTTATGCATGGTGAGTCCTAACACTCACAGATGTGGAAAATGGAAAGAAACTCCTAAAACTCCTCACAAGGATGAAGTGGAGTCTAGAACTTTTGATTTATGTATGTTAGAGGTAGTTCATCAACTTCAATCAAAGTTACATAGCATGGTGTAGAAAGATGATCTCAATGTGGTTAAAGGGGACATCACAGGGATGAGAGGGGACCTGAAAGTCTTGCGATTACCATAAATAAATGGGAATTTATCTGAATTTACATCTTAGTATTTGCAAAATAACACTCCACCACTTCAGTTTGGTTCTCCTCCTTTAAACAATCACATTGCCAATCTAGGTCTAAAGCCAATGTTTCCAAAAATGGGCTTGTTCAAGTTTTATGGTAATTTTCCACTCACATAGATCACTCAAATTGAAAATTTATTTGATCTACATCAAAATCCATGTTCATAAAAGGTGTTCATGGCATCTTTATATCTAGAACCTAAATAGTTCATTTGGTATCGATGGTTATGTGCTCAAAAGAAAAAGAAGGGTCTCCTAGTTTTCTAGTCTATATTTTTTGAAGAGCTAAATCTCCACTATCACAATAATTTCTCATAAAAATACTTGAGCCAACTAGCTAAATTGTGCCAAACAGGGACTATAAAGGATTATATTCATCAATTTTATAATCTATCTTTATGTGTGGCAAACATCATCAAGGAAAATCTAACTGGCCTATTTTTGGGTGGCCTCAAATATAGCATCTAATTATAGGCTCTCATATTTAGTCCTAGTTTAGTATATAAATCCATCCCAAGGGCATGCATTGTAGAGGAAAAAGAGATGATCAAATGAATACCTTTCATTAATGCCTGTGAATGCACCTTCCCATCACCATCACTTCTCAGCCTACCAAATTGACCCCTCAACAAATTGAGGAGAACCGTGTAAAAGGTTTATGTCTTGGTTGTGATATCAAATGGAAAAAAGGATAACATTATGTTAAAAATAAGTTATTTTACATTGAAGGTACCAATGATGATTTTGAAGCTGATGAGGCCTCAAGTGCAAGTTTAGACAAACCCAAGGATGTATCTAAAGATTTTCAACCTACTATTTCTTGTAATGTAATTTCAAGTGTTAGTATTCCTTAAACTCATAAGGTGGTGGGTTTTCTTAATAAATAGAAAGTGACTGTGTTGATTGAATCTAGGAGTATGCACAACTTCATAAACAATAAGTTGGCTACACATTTGTACTATTTCATTTACCCAGCTCCAAAATTATAGGTCATGATTGTAGATGGTGGTACCATCAACTGTTAAGGAAAATGCCATAGTATTAAGCTCATTATGGGAGACTACTTATTAGAATCACCTATGTTTGATATTCCCATGGAAGGGGTTGACATTATTCTAGGAGTGTAATGGCTCACCACTTTGGACATGATTGAGATGAATTTCCAAGAACTATTCATGCACTTCCATTTAAAAGGCATGACATTTGAACTATGTAGATTATAGGATAAATATCTACAACTGGTTAGTTCCCATTAGATGGTAAAGATTCTCATAAAATGTGTTGAAATATATGTGGCATGCTTGTTTTCCATAGAGTTTCAACCAACCAAGGAGTATACCCATCTTAATTTACAAATGGTGTTGGATGAACATTTTTTCGTTTTTGATGACATGCCAAAAGGAATTCCACCAAGCTAAGTACATAATATTTCTATCAAACTACTTATTAGAAGTACACTACCTAGCATTAGACCCTACAAGAATCCTTATGCCTAGAAGAGTGAAATTGAAAAGATGGTATAGGAGATGTTAGAGGTAGGAATCTTCTAAAATAGCCAAAGTGAATATTCTGCCCTGATGCTCATGGTGTAGAAGAAGGATAAAACTTGGAGTATGTGCCCAAACTAAATAGAACTCAATAAGTACAACATCAAAGATAAGTTTCTTATTCTAGTGATTTATGATTCACTAGATGAATTACATGGTGTTGTTTGTTTTATCAAGTTAGATCTTCACTCTAGATATCATCAAATTCAAATCCTTGAAAATGACATACCCAAAACAACTTTCAAAACTCATGAAGGCCATTATGAGTTTATGGTCATGCCTTTTAGCCTCACAAATACAAGATTTAAATTTTAGAGTTTGATGAATACTATTTTTAGGCCCTTTTTGAGAAAGTTTGTGTTGGTTATTTTTTATTACATCCTCATTTACATCAAAATTGGGAAGACCATTTAAATCATGTGAAATAAGTACTCTCAGTTCTAAAATAACATCAACTCTATGCCAAACCTTCTAAATGTGATTTTGGCATTCAAGAGGTGAAGTGCTTGGGTAATATTATTTCACATAAATGAGTGAAATTGATCTTAAAAATATCCAAGCAATGATAGAGTAGCAGGTTCCCAAGACCCTCAATAACCTCTGAGGATTTCTGGGGCTAACCGATTAGTATCATAAGTTTGTCAAAAATTATGGTATTAATACAGTCATGCTCACATTTTTTTTAAATAAAGAATATTTCTAGGGAATTGAAGTAGCTACCAAGGTATTTTAATAGTTAAAAATGGCTATATGTGCCACTCCAATTTTGTCTACTCCTATTTTTTAAAACTTTTTTTTATGGAATGTGATGCATCAGAATATGGCATGGGGGTTGTACTCATGCAAGAAGACCATCTATAGTTATAAACTATAACTAGATATGACCTAACAACCAAAGTAATACCTCTTGCATTTAAGAGTTGCCAATTAAAGTGAAAAATAGGATCAATCCAATCTAAGAGAAAGAGATGATGTTTATTTTTCATGCAGTTGAGCAATTGAGACATTATCTAATTGGTCATCACTTTTAGGTAAAGATTGATCATTATAGCCTCAAATATTCTAGTGGAAGATGCATTATCCTAGAGGGATGAAACAGTTGAGGCATTATTATGTGAAATGACCATTTGGCAAGAAAATTGGCTAGAAGAAGCAAGATCAAAATGGGAGAATGATAGTGCTACCCATGATTTGATTCAAAATCTTCAGCAAGGTTCTAGAGGATTTGAAAACTTTACATGGAATGGGAATGTATTATGGTATGCAGATAGATTATACCTCTATAATAATTCTCTCCTCAAACATAAAATCCTTCATAAACTTCATGCATATCCAATAAGAGGTCTCTCAATAATTTTGAAAATATATCATAGAATCAAGCAAGATTTCTCTTGGGAAGGACTTGAGGGGGATATATGTAAAAATGTGGTTGAATGCATGGTATGTAAATAGGACAAAGGTGAAACCTTTAAGAGCCTAGGTTTTCTACATCATTTATCCATCCCTAACTAGTGTTGGGAGTAGGTTTCCATGGATTTAATTATTGGGTTAACATGATCTAAAAGTAAAATTTTATCATAGTAGTTATGGATTGACTCACCAAGTATGTTCATTTTTGTTCCTTATAATATCCATTTATTGCTAGTATATTAGCTTATAAATTAGTCAATATAGTTCAAAAATTGCATGGTACTCTAAAGATCATTGTAAGTGATCGAGAATCCATATTTAATGGTAATTTTTAGACTAAATTATTTACATGATTGGGCACCCAGTTGGTTCATAGCTCATCCTATCATCCTCAAAATGATAAACAAATAGAAGTAGTCAAAAATGTTTATAATTGTATCTACATTGTTTTGCTTCTGACAAATAGGATAAATGGGTTCATTGCCTACCATTTATTAAATGGTAGTATAATGCTTATGTTTGTAATTCATCCAAAATTTCTCCCTTTATGTCCTTGTATAAATATCACCCCCATCCATAACTTCAATCTTGAATGTCCATCCCAAGGTTCAATTTTTTGAGGAACACATTCACCATCAATAGGAGGTACTCACTAGTTTATGATAAAAATTAGTCATGACACAGAATTGAATGAAGCAGCAAGCAGATAAACATAGTAGTGAGTAAAATTTTGACATAGGTGATTGGGTACTTGTATGATTATAACCATATAAGTAGATGTTTTTGAATCAATAAAAAATAATAACAAGTTGTCTCCTAACTATTACGACCCTTATCAGATCTTGCATAAAATTGGTAGTGTGATGTACAAGCTGAAATTCTCCTAGTCCACTTGTATACATCCGATATTCCATGTTTCTTTCCTAAAGAAGGTAATTATACACATAGTTTATACTCAAAATAAGTTACTTAAATTGGATGAGGAAGGTAGGGTTATTGTATATCTTGAATATATTCTTCAAACGTACCCTAGGCAACTATGGACTAGATCGATTAAGGAGTATTTAATCAAATAGAAGAATCTGCATTATGAAGATGCAACATGGGAGGATGAAACATTCCTTCGGCAATGTCTAGGGTTGATTCAACATTGAGTACAATGTTTTTCTTAAGGAGAGGGGCATGTTATGCACTTAACGTATGGCATTTATAGGGATATGTGTTGCTGACTTATGGCTTACATACCTCTTAAATTATCTTGTCACATTTCTCTATATTTTTAGTAAGGTTGGCTTTTGGAAAAACCATGGCTAAGTAGATTATATATAGGACGTATTAGTTAGTATTTGAGTATCATCTTGTGAATTCTTCTTTAATTTCATTTTTATGGGATTTGCCCCCTTGAAATGGCTTAGTAATATTTATCAAGCAATCTACTCTTCTGTCAATTATTATTGTGGATCTATATATTATTCTCTAACTTTTGTGATATAATATTATATTTTGCAAACATCTAATTAATTTCATTACAATGGGTCACACACAAGGGACATGAAAATATCACAACAAATAAGATAATATGAATGTCACACACATAAATCTAGGGGAACACACAATAGAAAATAAATGACTAGCATATTATGTAAGAGAGTAATAATGTCAATGAAACATAAAATAAGTGAAAGTTAGTCCATACTACCCATGTATATTAATTTCACACTATAGTAAAGCAACATATCCATGTAACATTGTGTAAGATATGAATAATTATCAAGACATGTGTAAACTAGGTAGATTAACATGGTAAGAAGTCATATAAATATATTAACTATGATAATGCAACTTATGGAATAAGAATCCCTCAACATTGGCATGGCCTAGGTATAGGAAAGTCCAACATTCCATGTATTATTTATAAGTCCTACATCACACTCAAATACCATGAAATGCATGTATGTATATAAAATAATATACCATCTCCAAAACATGTGGTGATAACATGTGTAAATGATGTAACTAAAAATTATCATGGTTATGAGCAAGGAGGCTACACATATCTACATGATCTATCTAAAACACTAAAACCACATCAAGCAATCTTCTTTGCCAAGAATAATAACACTTAAGTAATGAAAAATAAAATAACTATTGCTTTAAAGAGTTTATCACAATCTTTTAATATCTTTACTTCTCATTCTTACATATGCACGATAGGAGTGCCAAATATGGATAAGAGAGAGAGGACTTAGACAACTTAACAACCTCATAGGGAAATGACCAAGCCATGTGCATAACCTAATAAAGCACTAAACGTATGTGTTCACAATTAAGTCCCATAAAGCACTAAACGTATGTGTTCACAATTAAGTCCCTAAAAAAAGGTTAAACTAATCTAATGGTCACAAATAAAGCCATTTAGTCTAATGTGAAAAATCTAATACCCTCCCTTAAGTGATATTTAGGGAGATAATAAACACACAAATATGGATCTCAACTACTAGGCCTGATAAGGTACCCATTTAAAAACAAAAGAAAATAAAGAAGGAAGGACTTCATGTTGAATCCCCACCAATGACAACTTCCTTCACCCCAAGCAAAGATCATAACTCTATATATTTCATGCAAGACTAGGATGTAAATAACCACTTGCATGTGTGGTGAGATAGTCTCATCTAAAAAATCCATGTGTTATTCCCATAGGAATAAGTGCCAACTATTGTATGTGATCCTTCAAAAGTGAGTGGTATTCCTCATGCAACACAACATCGTAAAATAGTTTGCCAAATTTTGTAGAAAAAAATTGAATTATCTAAAACATTTTGGCATAAAGAAGTTATACCATAAATGTGATAGTATGTGCCAGAAGGAATAAAATAATCACTAACAAAATTAGTGAATGATAAAGTAGAAGATGCCCCTTTGGTCATAGGCTAAATAGTATCAATAAAAATTTGTGGAGGAGGTAGAGGTGTCTCATCCATGTCACCACCAAATACCAAGTCCTCAATAGGAAAAAAAATAAGAGGTGGTGGATGTGTCTTATCCATGTCATCCACAAGAAATGGTTGAGGCACCTCATCCTCAAAAAACATACCTTCACAAATAAATGAAGGAAGAGGAGTAGGAATCAATAATTTATCATCAAAATCATTGTCAAGAACCAAATCATCACTAGGAGGAGTAGGTGATGGATGAACATCATAAGTATCACCAACAAATATATCCTCACTAATATAAGAAGGATAAGCAAGAGACTCATGTACCCTGCCAAAAAAAAATACAAAAACATCAAATGCTTCCTTTGGTGATGTGGCATGTGTAATGTGAGACTGCAAGTTGTCTAACACATTGAGGCCAATAAGGTAAATGGAATGATCTTATAGAGACTCAATCCAAGATATATCTTCCTCCTAAAAAAATATATAAAAGTCACCAAGAAAAACTCTAAAAAATCCTTTCATCTATAAATGCATCTTCATCTTCATCTTCCTTGTGTCCTATCTAGAGGTGTCAAGGGATTAAAAGAATGGGATATTCATTGTCATGAGAATAAGTCAAGAAAAATAAGGAATCCCCCCCAATAAAAAACAACCCCCTCTATCACAAAAGTTGACAAGAAGAAATACACTAGACACAAAAGTTTGTCTTTCGACAAAAAATTCATTTTCCCTCCAAAAGAGTTTAGATGACAAAGTCATAAATTTAACTCCATAATACTACAATGTCAATAAAAATTCAATGTCAGTTACCACCATAAATATTTCTAATCATATAATGAAGTGTCACAAATCTACAAGGCACACTCAAAAAAGAAGATGTTAGACTTTGTCGATAATGCATCCATAATTGATTATAATGTGTAATTGGGGAGTAGGGGTCTAAAAATGGTAGCCTCTTCTAGGTTGTAAGGATCACAATATAGGTTGGGGTCAAGGGGTAGTACCCAAATGCTAAACATAATTTAAACTTTACGTGGCATTTAAAATGTCCAAAAAAAACCCCTTCGCGAAAAAACTTGACCCCTTGTTTATAAGATGTCCTCTCTTAATAAAATATGCCTTTAAAAAGATTACTTGCACTAAAATAAATTCTTCCCCATTTGTTAAAAAAAAATTAACACTAATTTAGGTTTAAGGGGTCTTGTACCTCTTTGTTTAAATTTTAGTTAAAAAACTCTTATAGCCACATTGGCAATTAATGGTTCTAAAACAACTTTAATCAGATTCTTATTGAGCCTCCCTTTTGAAACTAATGACTCACCTTTCCAAATATTTTTTACTAGTTGAGTATGGTATTTTGAAACCATAGCTTTGGTAAAACTATAGTTTCAAAGAAAACACTTATAATTATGCAAAAAATTGTTCAACCATGCAAATTTGAGGAAGGGTGCATTACGAGATCCATATAACAATAAGGAACCAAGCTGTGGAAAGTAGAATATGGTGAGATGATGAGAAGACAATTGGAATGATCAAAAAAGGCTCAAATCAACCAAGTGTACTAGACCAACCACATGGATTTTGGAAGGATAGGTCATGGGAAACAACAGGTTGACTAGAAGAGGCACTAAAAGGAAAACATGACATGTAGAGGTTAAAGTGTCCATAAATAGGTGATCAATAATAAGTCATCAATTTGGAAGGGATAGTAGTATATTTTGAGGGCATTTTTCTAGCTAAAAGGTGACAGAGTACATATAAGACACACTACAAAGCTTTCAAGTTGACTACATATCATGTGTTGGCTAGTCCCTGCATAAAACCCTATGTGAAGATCTAAGCAATAATCATTTGAGGAGTCAAGGAGCTATGGAGATAGGTGGAAAGAGAAATAGGATATATAAATACTGTGTATAACTTTAAAACCAGTGATTAAAGCAATCAAAAATGGTGAGATCAATATATATACAATATAGGACAAGGCTGAAGGTAAGAAGACCCATATAATCACACAATGGAGATCGCCAGATCAAAGGCTTATATGATGATTCAATGGTATGTCTTGTATCATAGATGCTAAACTAAAAAAATAAAGCTGGTGGAATATGTAATGCTTAAATATCAAACAAATTCTCCTAGCATATGTAATACATTGCCCATACAGCTCTATACCAAATCTACAGGGGCATCAAAATGCTAAAGTTATTATAGACAACTAGATCAGTGAGAGATTTCTAGCAAAGTGTGGGCATTATTCTAAGGGTAATTACTTATAAAAAAAAATCCAAAGCTCTAATACCATATGATGCTTATGAGCAAGGAGGCTAGACAAATCTACAGGGTCTATCTAAAACACCAGAACCACATCAAACAAGCTTATTTGACAAGAATAACAACATTCAAGATATGAAAAAGAAAAATAATTATTACTTCGAAGAGCTTATTACAATCCTAAAATATCTCCACTATTCATTCTTATATATGAACTATAGGATTTCCAAATATATAGAAGAGAGAGAGGGCTTGGAAAATCATAGTTGGTTATAACAACCTCATAGGGAAATATCCAAGCCATATGCACAACCTAATAAGGAGTAAACACAAGATAAAGTAATAAACATATGTGTTCACAATTATATCCCTAAACAAAACTTAAACTAATATAATGGTCATAAATAAATCCATCTATTTTAATGTGAACACTCCAACAACAATCATGTCATGCTCAGGTTATGATTTTTTATTTTTGAATATTTTGAATGCTTTTGTATAGTTGGCTTATCTAATTTATTTATTTTTTAAATTATATTGAAATTATCAAACAAGACCAAGTATCAAGGCTTTAAAAATGGAAAAATTTGAGGAATTTGAACAATTCACAACATGTGTCAAGGCATAATATGCACCAAAGTATAGTATCAAGGCAAAGTGACATGCAAACAACATGCCCACACTATATATGTGAATCACCCCAAAACTCAAAAGAATATGTAGATGGTGGAGGTGAATGAAGAGGATTTCATGTATATGCTCATGTAATATGTAGCCATGAATGTAAGTAATCATGTAAATTTAATGAAAGTCATAATGTGTATGAGTAGTCAATATGTAGGAGTAAGCATGTAAAATGTCGCAAAGGATATGCACTAGAATCATTGTAGGATAGGTGTCACAAATGTCAGGATCGAGATACATTAAAGAGGCAAGGGCCAAGTGAAAATAGTGCAAGGGATAGAAGAATGATCAACATAAGACCATGTATAAATGTATGTGAAAATGGAAGAATGGGTGATAGAATAAATCAGGCCAACATCATGAATATATGTGCAATAGGGTGTGTTTGAAGCTAACCTATGATCACATCAATAGAAGAATCACATGATGGTCATGTATCGAATAAGGGAATGGCCACTTGTTGTGAGTGAGTAGAGGTAGACCACCGCTCATGTCTATCATCTATTGATTCCTCTATTGTATTATCATTTAGAATATCATTAATTTGATTGATTTCATATTTTTTGTACTCATCATTATCATACCAATCCTTGAGATTATCAAAATCATGATAATCCATGTAATCATCATCTTGGGAGATATTATATTTCTACAAGAACTCTCAACAAGATCGAATGCACAATAAAAACTATGGAGTGGGTAAGAGAGATTACCAAAAATCAAAGTGCATAAATGATATTCCTCATTAACTCTAGATGAATAAATACAAAGGGAGAGGTTACATATTTAGGAGGGAGAGAGATAGAGACCCCAAATTCTAATGAATGTGGGATGAACTTTCCCAAATGACCTAGATACCCTAAGCAAGCTAATGACATGTGTAGACAAAACTTGTAGGATAAAATTCTACACCAACACCCCCATTAAATGTAGCTTAGGTGGGTTAGAGAATTGGGTCTCAGTAATGAGGCTTGATAAGGTACCCAAGTACATAACAATGATCCCTAGTATCCTAAAAAATATGAATGATGTGTTATTCCACAAAGAAGAGAGAGAAGGTAAGTATAGAATGTCGCATGATAGATGTTATAGTAGGTCCCTCTACAATAAATGATGTATCTTCCTTTCAAAAGAAAGAAACCCTAAGTTGTCAATCTGATTAATTCCCACTCAAGTGGAATGCAAGTAGGAATCATGATGTAGATCTCTATAAAATGCTTAAAAGTCTCCATGCTAATGCTCAAATATGCGAAAGACTGATTAGGAATCACATGCCTAACTGTAGAATATGGTAATAAGGAAGTATAAAATTAAGGGAAGAGAACAGGAGAGTTTATAAGTACCCTCATTACATCTAGAGAATAAGAATGACATAGAACATTTTCTAAACGAATGTCCATGGGAAGAAGAGATAAGGCTCAACAACCATCGACACTAAAGACTGATCTACAAATGAAGCACTTAGATCTGCATGATGAATGTCCACAGGAACATATGAGTCTTCGATGCTCTCAATGTATGTACTCTCACTTAAACCAGTAAAGTCCTCCAAAATAGAAGTTTATGAAGTCTCTAGAAGAGTAATGATCTACACATGAATAGATGTAAAATCTATAATGAGGAAACTAAGGTCTAGCAAAATCTCATACTGTATTGGGGCCTCAATAGAAGTAAGAGCACTATCCACCATGGATGTGTCATCACAAGAAATAGAAGTAGGATGAGAGTCTACAATAGTCTCAGAAGAGATTATAGGAAGAAGAGGAGGAGGAGGTGTGACATAAATCATAATAGGATCCCTGAAAAGACTCTAAAGAGTGCTCCAAAAATGAAGGGACACTCTATCTGCTACACATGGTATTTTAGATCCCATGAAATGTGTATCAATAAGTGACCATAGACACAATCACAAGAGTTGGCCTAGTCTTCATATTGATCTAGGTTAATAGGAACAGGGATCTAACCATATAAGAATGGAATAAGGTTTAGATCCATGAGTGAATGTTCCATGTACACATGCCATGAAATATAATTTGTATTCACAATAAGGACCACTGGTGTATATTCAACCTTCCTCCTCTAGAGTTTCTCAAATTAAGTCATTGTGATGGAGAGAAGACACCAAGGAAGTGCAAGATTGCACAAGATACTCGAGAATGATACTATAATACTACACACTCATAAATGGGACATCCAACATAGCTAAGAATGTGTCCACATCATAAATCAATGTAAAAATGAATATAAATAATACATGCTCAAAATAAAGATGTTAGGAACAACCAGAAATACATCCACATGTGAGTAAGTGCATGAGATATAATGCAAAAAATAATAAGACCCATAGCACAGGAAACCCCCAAAAAATGGTACTTTATAACTTTAGTACATTTATTAAAAAAATTAGACCAATGGAAAGAGGACAAAATACATGCACTTTTGAAAAATATGGCACTCAATTCTGAGTTGTCAATCAAAAGCTATAATAAATTACATTTCCCATCATTAATGGCCTATGTAATGAATTTGCACTAATAGTTTAAATTCTATAAGGGTTTAAATGCAAAACATGTTGTGTAACCACTTATTGATACTAAAATAGAATGTAAAATGCAATGGTTTAGATTGTGAGGGGGAATTGGCCTACTGCTAACTAGATCCTCACCCTTCATCTTTGACATGCAAAAAAACAAGGCTATATAAACACTTAAATCACCCTTAATACAATTTTCCCAAATCAGCCTGTATTCAAAAAGCATAAAATGCTAAATTTTGAAGTACTAATAAGTCAAAATAAAAAATAGGAGTAATATCCACCTTGGAATGTGGTGGGGACCACAAAGGAGGATGGCATGGACTATTTTAGATTTTTGGAAAACCTAATAATCCTTATGCATGTTGCTAGTATATGGCATCACCATTGCCCTTGTACAAGAAAACAACATGCATATTAGATAGAACACAAAGATTGAGAAAGAACTAGATTACATACACAACATACATTATTATGAACAATACAAGAAGACCTATTAAATAAGTAAATAAATAAACCACCTGAGAAACATGTGAAAAGGGTGGGTAAAACAACCAATGTCAGCTAACATGAAATAGCTAAGCACTATAAACAAACTAACCTCTTGACCCAAGTGATTAAGGCAACTAACTATAGACCTATTACCTTAGTCAATAATCCAAGGTAAATATATAATTACACTAACGCCCTCCCTTAATGATAAAACTAAAAATAAGACCAAGTTTATCTCTAAATTTTATGAACTTATCTGCACCAAGTGCTTTGGTCATTATATCAGTTGTCTGCTCTGTAGTGGGGCAATAGAAGAGACTGATGTCTTCATTTGTAACCAACTATTGAATGTCATGATGTTTAACCTCAATATGTTTGGTCCTAGCATGGAATACTAGATTCTTCACCATCTTCAGAACACTCTGGTTGTCACAAAAAATTAGAGTGGGCTTTGATGACTCAAATTGAAGATCTTCCAATATTTTATTTATCCACATAGTTTCACAACCTTCACTGACCAAAACTTTATACTGTACTTCTATTGAAGATAATGCCACTATAGTTTGTAGTTTGCTCTACCATGAGAAAACTCCTGAACCAAGAGTGAATACATAGCCTGTTGTATATTTCCTTGAATCTACTGATCCTACCCAATTAGAGTTAGAGTATCCTTAAAACTCAAAATCTACAAACTTATTATATAATATGCCAAAGTCAAGAGTACCTTTGACATATCTTAATACCCATTTTTTAGCTAGCTAATGTACTTCCTATAGTTTAGACATGAAGTGAGATAGAAAACTCATTGCAAAACAAATATCCAGTCCAATGGTAGTAAGGTAAATGAGACTACCCACTAGTTGTCGATACACTATTTCATTGACCAAAGGTGAAGTAGTGTTAGTTGAAATTTTATAACCAACTTCCATAGGTGTGTGATTTAGATTACAATCCATCATTCTAAACCTTTCTAGCAATGATTTGGCATACTTATTATGTGACATGAATATAACATAATCACCTTGATAAAACTCAACACATAATATTTTAGTAGTCCTTAGTCTGTCATGTCAAAAGTACAACAAATATCAGCCTTGATCTGTTGAATTAGACTAGAACTACTCCTAATGATGGCCAAATGATCAACATATATAATGAGAATCAAGATATCATCACCAAACACCTTTACATAGAGAGTTAGTTCAAAGTTACACCTTTTGAAACTAGACTCCCTAAGGTATGTATCTATCTTCATATACCATGCACGAGGAGCCTATTTAAGCTCATACAAGGACTTGATCAACTTGTAAATAAGATGTTCCTTACTAGGAACCTAAAAACCCTATGGCTAAACCATATATACTTCTTCCTCCATATCTCCATTCAAGAAATCACTCTTGACATCCATTTGGTGTACTTACCCTCCAAACTGAGTAACAATAGTAACAATGAAATGAAAAGTTACCATCTTTGTAGTAGGAGCAAAAGTCTCCTCAGAATCAACCCCTTCCTCTTGAGCATAACCTTTTGCAACAAGTATGGCTTTGTGTTTATCCAAGGAATCATTTGCTTTGCAATTTACCTTATAAATCCATTTACAACCAATGGATTTCTTTCCTGGTGGTAGTTCCATGAGCTCCCAAGTCTTATTTTTCATCAAGGAATCATATTCCAATTGCATGGTTGATTCCCACTCATGATTCCCTTTGGCCTCTAAAAAATAATTAGGCTCAAATACATGTGAAACAGTAGTTGTTAAAGCAAAATTATCATGTTCACCTCTATTACCAAACTACTTTCCTGATCTCAATCTTCTTCCTTCCAAACCTTGTGGCAAGTCTCCCTCCTTTAGTGTTTCCATTATGGTAGAATACTACTCTGGATTCTTTGGTTGTTCTATTGGAACCTCATAATGACCTACATCAATTCCCTCCTTGGAATGTGATTCCACTGATAAACTAAAAGCCTACTCAACTTTCCCACCATAACTTATAATAAAATCATTAGAAGAAAACAATGACTCAATATTAGAAACTGTACTAGTTGTTGTGAAGTATGGCATCTAGTCATTTACTATGACATCTCTATTTACCACAACTTTGTTACTATAAACATTAATTAATCTATAGGCCTTTTATTTCTCACTATACCCAACAAACATGTATGCTTTCTTTTTACATCCAAGTTACTTCTCTTTTGACTAGGAATAATTGCAAAAGCTACACAACCAAAAATTTGGAAAGCACTTACATCTGGAGTTTGACCTGACCAAGCCTGATCTAGAGTCATTTTTTCCAATGCCTTTGTAGGACTTCTATTGATCATGTACACCATCATATTCATTACTTCTGCCCAATATATATATGGGACATTTCTGCTTTGGACCATATAGCAAGCCATGTCCATCATCATCCTATTTTGAGTTTCCATAACTCTGTTTGTTGTGGGGTATAAGGGGTAGTGTACTATCTATGCATGCCTTCAGTGGCATAAAACTCCTTGAATTGTTTTGAGATGAACTCACCCCCATTATCCAATCTAATGGATTTCATTGACCGTCTTTCCTATTTTTCAACCATAGCTTTCCAAGTAATGAAGTTAGAAAAACAATAAAATTTCTTCACTAGAAAGTATACCCACTTTTTCGTAGAGAAGTCATCAACCAACAATAGAAAATAGTGATCTCTAAAAGGGGTAGGTGTCTACATTGCACCATACAAATCTACATATACTAGATCCAATACTCCCTTAGCTCTTAAAGCTTTACCAACATCAAATGAATGTCTAACTTGCTTCCCCAACTAACATCAAGTACATACATGATGACTATCCCGAATAGAAGGAATCCCCTTAACCATATTAGTCTTTCTTAATGTAGTCAAATACTAGAAATTCAAAAGCCCATACCTTTCATGCCATAGTGAACTTGTGATATCAACTGTAGCAAGTACACTTTCCTTTGCCCTTTATGGATCTATAATCTTATACAGGCCTTTCTCACCAATCCTAACAACAATAATCTTGTTATCTCTGGTAATGACTAAACATTGTTGTCCTTGAAACTTTAACACAAAATCAGATTTTGAAGTGATCTCACTAATCAAAATCAAATCTTTGATCATATCAAGCACATACCTAACATTCTTAAATGTATATCAAACTACACCATTAAGATTGATTTGAACATTAGCATATCCTTTCACAAAATGAGTTCTACCATCTTCCAAAGATACAGATTCATTATTATTATCATTTTCAACAAAATCTACATACTAGTCCTTATGGCATGTATAATCATGAGATGCCCTTGAATCAAAGTACTAAGCTTGATCCACTATAGAATTACCACTAAAAGCCATGAAATCAAAATTAGGAGATGTCTCCTCACCTTTACCTTCAGCTACATTCGCATGATGAGCTTTTTTCTAGGGTTAGCCATATCCTTTTGTCTTTTCCTACAATCTTTCTTAAGGTGACTAGGTTGTTTACAATAAAAACATTTCCACTTAGATCTCTTATTAGGACCACTTGTGATGTTTTTGTTGGAGAACTACTATTTTTACCAAACTGCTTACCCTTTCCCTTGATGAAGAATGCACTCTCTGTAGAAGTAGATGTAGACAACACTATCTGCTCTTACTGTCTCTCCTTCTATAATAGCAATGTGGACAACTTTTTAAATTCCGAAGTCTATGTCTCAATAATCATGTGTAAGGACTTTTAGGTTCTTGGTAAGGAACATATTATTTATAGGTTGATTGAGTCCTTGTATGGGCTTAAACAAGCTCCTTGCTCCTAGTCTATGAAGATAGATACATACCTTAGGGAGTCTGGTTTCAAAAGGTGTAACTATGAACTAACTCTCTATGTAAATGTGTCTGATGATGATATCTTGATTCTCATTGTATATTTTGATGATTTAGCCATCATGGGAGTAGTGTTAGTCTCATTCAATAGATAAAGGCTGACATTTGTTATACTTTTGACATGATAGACTTAGGATTGCTAAAATATTGTTTAGGTGTGGAGTTTTGGCAAGGTGATTATGTTGTATTCATGTCATAGAATAAGTATGCCAAACATTGTTAGAAAAGTTTAGAATGATGGATTTTAATCCAACTCACACACCTATGGACGTTGGAGCTAAAATTTCAACTAACACTACTTCACCTCTGATCAATGAAATAATGTATCGATAATTAGTGGGTAGTCTCATTTACTTCACTACCACTAGACATGATATTTGTTTTATAGTGAGTTTTCTATCTCACTTCATGTCTAAACCATATGAAGTACATTGGTTAGCTAAAAAATGGGTATTAATATATGTCAAAGTTACTCTTGACTTTGGCATACTATATGAGAAGTTTGTATATTTTGAGCTTTCAAGGTATTCTGACTCTGATTGGGCAGGATCAGTAGATTCAAGAAAATATACAGTAGGCTATGTATTCACTCTTGGTTTAGGATTTTTCTCATGGTAGAAAAAACTACAAACTACATTGGCATTATCTTCAACAGAAGCAGAGTATAAAGTTGTGGTCAGTACAAGTTATGAAACTATGTGGATAAATAAAATCTTGAAGGATCTTCAATTTGAGTCATCAAAGCCTACTCTAATTTTTTGTGATAAAAAGAGTGTTCTAAATATGGTGAAGAATCCAGTATTCCATGCCAAGACCAAACATATTGAGGTTCACCATCATTACATCTGATAGTTGGTTACAAATGAAGACATCAGTCTCTTATATTGTTGCACTGCAGAGCAGCCAGCTGATATAATGACCAAAGCACTTGGTGCAGACAAGTTCATAAAATTTAGAGATAAAATTGATCTTGTTTCTAGTTTTTTCATTAACATAGGGTGTTAGCATATTCTTGTAAGTACATTGGGTTATTGATTAAGGTATATTATCTATGCACCTTGGTTGGTTGTTTTAACCACTTAGACTAATAGGTTAGTTTTTTTATGGGCTTAGCTATTTTATGCTACCTGATGCTTGTGGTTGAACCCACCCCCTATTTTTTTAGGTCTCTCTTTTGCTCATTTAATGTGCCTCTCATGTATTATTTAGTATGTTGGTTAATTACATTTCTCAATTTCTTTATTAAATATAATATTATCTTACATGTGATGCACATAATTCTGTTATTTTGAGATATGTTATTTATAAGTTAATTCCAAATCCCAAAGTGAGACATATAACCCACTCATCGTATTCATATACATGATATTGGGACATGTGTACTATTATATCCAACATGATAGACTTGGGCATTGTGACTGACATGGCGACTAACTCCAATTTCTAGTGCTTCAGATTTTATTCAAATATGAAGGCCCATATTTGAAAAGGGTTTCTAAATCCACATCACATTGATATTAATGTAAATACAAAATTAACATTTAATCTAAAATCATGTACTTGTGACCACCCTTTTACACACTTAGCTCTAGACCTATCTTAGGGACCCTTTTGTGTTGGATTATTTATGATCCAAACTTTTATTTGTTTGTTTGTTGAATAAATTGGGGCATGCGTCTCACTAGGGGACACCCCCATTTTATGGTAATCATAAATTACCATTTTACTTATGTATCAGGTTTTTAATTTAGGGATTATGGCACATTGGTAGTTAAGTCCATTATAAACAAACTTATAACTTACCATTTGTCTTATATGTATCGAATGTTCCTTATTCGAGATGTTAATTATGGTTTATACATGAATATATCTTTATTGGTTGCTTTTCAAGTGCAAATGTCTGAATGAACTTCTTAAACCACTAACCAACAATGGTATGAGAGCCTATGGAACTGACTCTCGAGGAAATCATATAGAACTGAATGCATTAGTCTAACATTGATAATAAGTTATTAATTTCCAATAAACTCATTCCAATGGCATGTAAGAGGGAATATTTGTGCATAAGAAAAATGTGGCTTGCCCATCCATTTGGTGGATATTATAAGTGTTACATAACCCATCCATTCAAGGGATGTCAAAAATCAATGACACACCTGCCTACAAAAAAATAGAGATTATTAATTATTTTCTTTGGCCTCCAATTAAATCAACATGATGACTCATACCAGTCCACTAATTGATCAAAATGGTCTCCAAAGTTGCTTTCTTTTTATTTATTTTAAATTTATTTTTGATAGTATCTTGTTGCCAAAATGAGTCCATTCCAAAACTCATTGTAGCAAAAAGGCATAACTATTCTAACAAATGCGGTACAACATTTGAAACTACGTAAAAATTGGCATAATTTGCTTACTTTATGGGCTCCACCAATAATCTAACACATTTGATTTTTCATGCAAGTAAAAAAAGGCTAGCATATTCTTTCATGCGAGATAAATATTAGGTGAAAGATTTATGGTATATGTAATTTTTTTTTAATTTTTCATAGTCCTAAAAACAAAGGATACATAGAAAATTTTGCCTTTATATACTCAAATTGATTAAAGTAAAGGTGGTTAATCAAATTTTGTTAGTCACTTGGTATGGGAAGGTCAGGGGTCCAAAACCCTTTGGTCTTATATTTTGATAAAATTTTCTTTTTGATCTCATTTAAACTTGTAAAGGAGTTATAAGGGGTGGAAAAGTTAATTTTCAAAGATATAAGGGTGTAATTATTTCATATTTTTGATAAGTCCCATAATCGTCACATTGTAATCAAAAGTTATTTGGTAGTAAATGCCAAACCCTAATAGCAATCCCTCTTTTTGACTCGATTATTATTTTTAATAACATTGTGGCCAAAATTGTAAGTCTAATCTCTAAAAATAGAATATTAACACCTGAAAAATACAAGGAATGGTTGATGAATATGGAAAACACACTTGTTTTTAATGATCTATGGGAAATAATAGAAAAAGAAACCACACTACCCACTAAAGTCATAAAATTAATTGAGTTTTAAAAGCATGATAAACGTGCCCTTGCTTTATTAAAATCATCATGTTTAGTTCAGGGGATTATCTACATTGAATCCATTAAAAGTAATGTCTAAAAATATTAGAAAGCATTAAAAGATCTATATGACAAACAACCTACCTAAAAAATGATTGACCTCCTAATGAAGTTGTTAAATAAAAATCTTAGTACTGAAGAAGATGTTTTTGAATATTTGTCACACATGAAAACTTTGAAACAATAGTATTGTATTATAGGTAATAATATTGATGATGACATGCTCATATCCATCATATTGAATAGTCTTAATTATGCATATACCAACTTTATCAAAATGCTGAAAATTAGTGATAAGCTCAATGGCACAACATTTGATTTTATTTGTGAGTTGTTGAATCAGCATGGCCAATAATTTGTAAAGAAAAGGAGTACACCAAATAAATAAGCTCACTATATAAATTTCAGGTCACATCATAGATATCATCACCATATACAAAGTTAGTTTCAGAAGCTTTCTCTAAAACACTCTCCAAAACATTATCCAAAACACTCTACACATCATTCTAAACAGTCCCCACAACATTCTCATCAACACGCTCCATGATATTCCAAATGTAGACATAACCATAAGCACTCTTCTCACTCTAGTGGTTATTCTAGTGATTTAGCTTATTGTAGATCCCATCGGTATAGGAAAGAGCCCAGATGTTTCAAATGTGGTGGTATTGGACATCTTGTAGATGTATGTCCTTAATGATCCCGCTCTCCACAAAAAAAAACTAAAGTAAATTATGTGGGTTATTTTAGTGTCAGATCTTTTGGTTAATCCAGTTATTTAGGGTATTCTAACACTTCCTCTAAATGGGAAGCATTCTATATGGTTGAGGTACATGGTCATGATAGACTTGACAACCTATTTTGAGTGATTAGTGGTTCACTCATCTTGTGCGAGCTACTACGCTCAAGACCGAGATCTATTGAAGTAGCATTTTTTGGCTTGTGTTAATGTTTTTTTCTAGTTTTAGCTTTTTATCCTTGATATTCATGACATGGAGTAGACATGATTGTTTTTTTTTATTTCTCTCATTTCACAACTTATTACCTCTTGCCTGATAGGGGAGAAAATATAGCATTGGTTGGTCTTTAATTAGTAATTGGTGATAGTATGAGCTGACAAGTGTTGTTAGCACCTTCAATGTTGAGTAAAGGTCATCAACATTTGTTGGCCATTAGGGAGATGTGCCATACATAGTATAGGTTGATCACTTTGATGAGCTTTTATGTGGAGCCTTATGTGGATTGATGTAGATGGACAAGCTTTAATTGTGTTATACTACAATATAGTATAGATGATCAAGGTGATGAATAGACTTTGATCGTGTTCATCATCATTTTATGCCATAAATCACATGGTAGTCTTATTTATGGAGTAGTATCAGTTTTGATTAGTATTAAAAGGTAAAATGTACTAATTGTAGTTACAATAGAGTTTATTTGATGACTTCAGAGTAATTTCTCAAGTTATTTCATCTTTTATACCCATTTGGATCAAGGGGGATTTTGTTGGATTATTTATGATCCAAAGTTTTATTTATTTGTTTGTTGAATAAATCAGGACATGCATCTACTAGGAAACACCCCCATTTACCAATTTACTTATGTATTAGGCTTTTAGTTTGAGGATTTTGGTCCATTGGTAGTTAAGTCCCATAAAATTGGACTTATGAGTTACCATTTGTCCTATAGTATCAAATTTTCCTCATTCGAGATGTTAAGTATGGTTTTTACATGAATATATACTTGTTGATTAGTTTTCCCGTGTAAGTGTTTGAATGAAATTATTGAACTATTAACCAGTATTTTGATCACTTTCAACCACCTTACACACTCTTCTAAGCTGATATATGACCCCCGAATGAACTTAG
Organism: Torreya grandis; assembly: GCA_037957365.1. NCBI lineage: Eukaryota > Viridiplantae > Streptophyta > Pinopsida > Cupressales > Taxaceae > Torreya > Torreya grandis. The sequence goes on along the minus strand of JARHVA010000784.1, from coordinate 2,586,673 downwards.
CCCTATCCTTATCAACCTTAGACACCTTTTAGGCCCTGCCTAACACTCAACATAATGAAATCACCCATTAGACAAGAGCACCCTAGGGGATTGCAGTGCCCTACTCTAGTGTCCTTCCCCCCTCTTCTATCTTCTTGTCAAATAATGGCTATTTTTCCAAATTTAAATATATCATTCTTCCAAAATTTAGTATGATATTTTATGGATAATAAAGAATCTCTTCCTCCTACTAACCTCCAAGAGTGTGATAAATACTTTCCCTCTAACCAAGTCCATACTATCACTCCTCCAAGAGGTGAGGTAGCCCATCCTATAGTAAAAAATGAACTTAATCAACCTATCCTTACTCAATCCCCACCACCTCCCACATCTCTTATTCAGGGTGTATGCCTACATGTTCATTCTAAAGCACCTAGGGTCTGCATTTATGAGACTCTAAAGGATCAAATCATTAGTATGGGGAAGTTAATAATAGAGTTACAAAATCAAAATTAGTTTTTTAGTGCAAAAATCACATTATTAGAAATTAAAATCACACTTGTCAAATCTCTATGATATGTTAGTGTTAATCATGTATGTACATCTTCATCTACCAAATTTATGTGTAACAAAGTTTCATATCTAAATGAGAAATTACAACTCAATAAATATATAATAAATGATCAAAAAAGTATACAAAGTTCTAATAAGAGTTTAAGTGAGATTTTAAAGGCAATAATTCAAAATAATTTGATTAAACTACCTCTTTTGCATCCTCTAAGAAGAACAAAATATTATTGTGCATATCATAGAATGCATTGGCATCATACAAATCATTGTTTGGCATTGAAAAATAAAATATAAAAGATGATTGATAGTTGTGATCTTATAAGTGATACATAAATCAAACAACCCACAGTGGAACAAGAGCAAAAACACATAATGAAAACATTAGAATTAATATAAAAGTGGTTACCAAAGGACAAATTAGAGCAAGATAAGGTTCAACAACCAAATTAAAGCAATATAAGATTCAATAAGTTAAGTTAGAGCAAGAAAGAGAATAAAAATAACAAGTTCAATAAGATAAATTATGAAGGCAAAACAAAGGTTACAAAAGCTACAACAAACAAAATTGAAGTAACTACAAGAGAAGTTGTAAATCAAAGTCAAGATAAACAGAAAATCATTCTTAAAAGAGGGTTTCTAACAAAAAAATCTATAAAACATGAAATACCTACAAAACATTTAGTTTCAAGTGTGGTTCAAAAGGAGTTGACTAAAAAACATTCATATTTTCTAGAGTTTTTGATCCTTAATCGACTCATGGATGGAAAGCAATGTACCAATGTTGTGATCAGTAACACTATTGAAATGAATGTTTGTAGCATGACACTCTTGCAATTTCTTGGATATTTAGAAACATTTGGGTAAGAGTAATTTATCTAAATCATTTATTATATCCATTGAGCTACCTTGCATAGTTGAAGAAAAGACATGTTTAGTGGTATTTCACATATGTCCTAGTTTAACACAATCCAACAATGAATTAGGAAGATCATGGATAATACCAATGGGGGGGAAATGGGTAAAGATACCAACCATATCACATTTGCACATGAAAGTGCAATGATGATAATTTCAAGAGAAGATACAATTTATTCAAAGCAAGAGCAACAAAAATTAATCATTTTTTTAATCAAAATACAAATAGATACAAATATTGACATATCAGTAGAGGCACATGACATAATATATATTGCAAAAGAGAAATCAGAAAGGTCAATACCACAGTATGGGACAATTATTTATTCATATGCAAATAAAAATGAAGATAAGAGTGACACTTCACAATTTCAAATCTAGAAGATGATAATTATAACAATCCAGATCAGTATGATCTTGATGATACTAATTATACATAACATGAATATGTAAATGCTACATAACCTACACAACTGCATGATACTCTTCATTTGCAAGTGTAAACACCTAAAGGTGGCCACGAATAACCTTTAACTAGGCTTTTGACCAATTTCTATCAAGGTGCACAATTTGGCCTAAAAACACTAAAACACGCTAAATGATTTGAATCTGTCATATACAGTTGCCAATTTTGGCCAATGTATCCCTAAATGGGTCAATGCATTTTATGAGATAGCTAACTTTGATTAGATCATTTCAAGTAAAAATGATGATTTTGCCCCTGGGTGCTCTGGATTGTTTTTTTCTACCAAATTTATTACACAAGACATGTGCCTTTGTTATTTTGTGTCGACAACATCTTAAATGGGATAATAGTTCCAACACATCTAACATCACATCCTAATTCCAATCCAATCAAATTTTGAGCTAATAGTATGCCATTTCAACAAGTTTGATTAATTTGTGCACCAATTGCCGAGATTTGCACCAAAATTGATAAATCATGTTTAAGGCTAATTAATTTGAATCATGAGCCTAATTAAGAATTTCATGGAACTTGTTGAATATTTATTTTTGGAAATTGATTATGAGTTTTTACATCATCATGTGACATCATTTCTTGGGAAGACATCCTCAGGCCATAAATGCAACAAATATCTGATTAAGCCCTCCCATGCCTCTTTAATGTCTCTCTATCCAAAATATTTATGAGGGAATTTATTGATTTTAGCCTCCAAAATTGAATTGATTCTTATCCACACATCTTCATCTTGAGATGGATGGTTTAAGTTCATTTTGATCATTTGTAAAAATATATAAATAGAAGGCCTCACACTTATAATTTTAAGCTTGGATAGTGTAAAGTTACCATGCACAAATGATTCTAAAGCCTCATGCAATTAGTTTTATTATGCTAGATTTTTGAACCAAGATAAAGCCATCACAAGCTAAAGGTGCCAAGGAGAGAAGGAGCCAAACAACTCCATTGATGAAGACTCTTTGATGCACAAGCCAAGCAAGCTAATCTATGAACCATTTGGAAGCTCTAAGGAAGGTGAAGGAAGGTTTATTTCATGTTTTAGCTATTTATTTCATATGCATGTTTGTTACTAAGCTCCCCTTAGTGTCTAGACCTAAATATGTCATGCTTGTTAGTGTGTTATTTAAATTTTGATTTCATTTTGAACTAACACTTGATCTAACCCCCTCTCTTGAGTCAAATTCTTAGTTTAGATAATGGCACACCTAGTGGGACCTAGCCCCATAAATTTGATCAAATAGCTCCTACAAGCAACCTACTAACCATTTTCATGCAGAATCTTAGAGTATGGGAGCAAAAAGAGTGAAAATTTTGAGCAAAAACATGTTTCTTGGAAGTCATGATTTTGTCACTATGGAGTTGCAATGTTGTCCTCTGGACCACAATTCTACAACTAACATAGTCATGGTTTTGTCATTTCAATCATGATATTGTGTTTTAACTATGTTTTTTTACTAACATTTTCTTTATTTACAGGTCAAGTTGTGATATTGCAATACCACTACTTGATAGTAGTGATATTATAATACTATGATTTTGTAAGTTGCAATATTATAGTACTACAACTCAATAGTCATGATATTATAATACCATGATTTTACAAGTTGTGATATTGTCAGTCTAAGTCACAGTATTGTAGTTAAACTGTTAGTGGTTACCGCTAGGGTTACATGACAATACTGAAACTCTCTAAGTTTCGGGTTTGCTCTGTTAGTTGTGATATTATCTATTAGAGTAGTGATATTGTTAATTTCTATTAACTAACTCATGAGTATGATATTATGTTAACCAATCATGGTTTTACATAGTTGTGTTATTGGACTATGGAGTTGCAGGATTGCACTATGTGAACGGAAGAGCTCAATTTACAAAGTTACTTGTTTCATTTGAAAAAGTGCTTCAAAGCTAAACAACACTTTGACCATTTCCTTGTAAGGCCTACTTAAAAAAGTGATCAAAACAAGTTTAATCTAGTCTTTTTAACATCTTTTGGGTGCTTAAAAGGGATTAGGAACTTTCATTTGGTGATTAAGGAAACACCTAGATGTTTATTTGAATGTTTTTGTGCTTTTTCTTCAAAAGTTTTATAACTTAAGGCCAAGAGGCCAAAGAACAACACCAAATATTTCATTTTAGTGCTCTCAAATTGAACTCACTTCCAAGTTTTTATTTTATGTAAGTTAATCATTGTTTGCTTAGTTAGATTTGTTTGAGCAAAAAGGAAGGTGTGCATGTATGCTCTCCCCCTGTCCCCTATAGGGAACTTGTGGGATCAAAAATGCCATCTTCATTGAAAATTATCTTAGTCTAAAGGCATAAAAGAGATGTTGTGAAGTCTCTCCCCAAGACCTACATGGCTTGGGTGATCAAGAAATAACCATAAAGCTCTTTTACTTAGTTTTTATTTCATTGCATATTGGCTTATGAGGGGGACTTCATTACCTCCCACAAGTTCTATAGGGAAGCTTTGACCCAGGGTTTCATCTCTCGACATTGTCTTCAACCCCTCTCCATGGGGGGGGGGTATATAAATTAGGATTCACTCACTGAGATGATGGTTTGAGGAGTTAAACCATTTCTATTAGTAGAGGCTAAGCCTGGGATGTTTGAGCATGTTGGACATTGCACTACATTGAGTGAGAGATGAATGTAGTGGTTGTAAAAAGGGAAAGATCTTTTTATATTAAGCCATATGATGTGAACCCAAATTATATTCACTTTTTTTGTATGCTGAAGTGAAATTCACATGCATTTGATCCATCTAGATGTTCAAAAACTTGTTAGTTTAGTTAACCCCACTTTGCCATACCTTGTCAATTTAAGGCTCAAGATGATTAGTTAGTTGATTTATCTTTGTCTTATATTACTTGGTCTTGTTTGGAATCAAAATTGTTTGTTAACAAAAATCCATAACCAAACATATTGTCCACCATTTTATTGAACAAGGAGGTGTTATGCTGCCCAAGTGAAAATCATATTTTTCTTTATTCAAAAATTTATCATAAACTTTGTGTCATATCTTCCATTTTGGTGCAGTTATGCTGCCCATTTGAGTCTAAACCATTTTCCAAATTTTATTAAGTCTTTCATTGATAATTTAAATTCAAAATTGCACCTAAAAAGGTTCATAAGGTTGATGTGTTAAGTGGGTTCACTATTTGCACTAAACTTGAGGGAACTTAGGTTCAATTTCTAATTTGAATTGAGGGTCGTTGTTAGACTTATAAGCATTATCATAATTTGGTAGGACTCAAGTCATCTTTCATATCACTCACACTTTAAGTCCTAGGCTACATTTTGTACCACCTTTCCTATTTGCCATTTGTCTTGAGTCCATCTGATGCAACACTTTTGCCTTAAAGATTTGTCAAACTTTGTGTGTGTGTGTGTCATTTGAGCTAAGGAGAGTAGTGTTACACTGCCAAAATATTGTCAAAACCATTTTGCCTTAAGAGTCTTGAAGCAAACATTTGTCACACCTTTTGAGCATTTTATCATTGTTACACTGCTCAAATTATTTCAAAACTTATTTCATAGGACTATTTGCATAGAGTCCAAAGTTTTTCCAAAATTCCAACCATTTCAAGTTTTCTTCATGAGTCTTTGTCTAGTGAAGTTACGTCGTTCACTTTTGTCTAGCTTATTGGTCAAAAGAGTCTATTTTTGTGACATTATTTGGGAGAAAATAAAGTATCTCTAAGTGCCTTTTATTTCATACCTCATACCTATTAATCAAGTTTATGTCCAAGAGTCAAATGCCTAGTTTTTGTTGAAAAGTGTTTCAAATCTATAAGATTAAATATCTCATCTTTATTTGAAGTCTATAGTTTTACATTGTTTGGTCAAAAATACTAGAACGTACCTTTATTTGAGCCTAGCTTTTGATGCCACATTTGGCCAAAAGACTTAGCAACTTCTATTTTTCCTAGATTAGACTCATTTGAAACACTTTGACCCTAGAAATTGGAATTTTAATTTAGGTCCTTTTACTTGAACTTTTTATGTGAGATGTGTAACATTAGATACTTGACATTAGCTTGTTTTATCACAAGTCATTGCATCAATCTTTTTGGGTATACATATCCATCTTTTTGACTAGGTTATATCAAGTTTGAACCTTTTTTTAGACATCACTTTTGTAGAGTTTGTAAAAATATATTCCTTTTGATCATGAAACATTTATTATAGATCCCAACATGTATTCCTACACTCATAGTGGCCTCATGCATAATCTAGGATTTAGTAATGTAGTCGCATAAGAAGAAATGGTTCAAGACCCCTATGTAGACAATGTTGTTTATGAGACAAATCATTATCCATCTTATAACACTCAAATAGGGGCACAAAACCAAGACCCATTGGCTCATTATTTGGTTAACATTCCTCCATACTCGGATAAAGATCTTAAGATAACAAAGCAATACCTAGTTGTGATACATACAATTGAAGAACAATTTCCTCAACAACCATACTATGTTACTACACCATCAACATATGACCCTTATTTGTTTGAGCATCATTTATTAGAAAACAAAGAAGAGATTTTGGTTAGAGATATAAAAATAGGGGCTAAGTTTTTGGTAGACTTCCCCCATGAGAATTTTCCAAGTCTAGTAAGAATGCCTCGTAACATATTGTATAGTCAATAGGCTTCTTTTAGGAATCCTTTAGCTCTAGCCCCAATGACATATTAGGACCCTAGTATGCTTGTCAAAATAAAGGACCCCATGGAGGATCACTTTCTATAGATGCAGATAGCATACCAAACTTACTTGAACCTAGCAAATAATTTTAATCAGATGACCATGTCAAATAGGCCTCTTATTGACTTAGTTACTTCATCAAGGGTTTTAATAGAATTAACGGGTCAAGAAATCTAGGGTGTAAACCCATTTGTGTAAAACACTTTGGTCAAAAACTTGTTTCATATGCCAACCATCAAGGAAGTGTCCTCTGCTTCTATACAGAGTACTAAGCAAAATGTATTGGACAATGTGCAAGCAATATCCAATCCAAACCAAAATGGTGTGAGTACACAAACAAGTGTACCTTTAGTTAACACCATGAGTGGTTCTCAAAATTAGGGAGTAGGAATTTCTATGTCCCAACCTCAACTAACTACTACCACTAATCCTCAACCAGTTGCTTCTTCAAGAATTCAACCAACAGGGTTGGGTAGTTATCCAACAACCAATGCCATGCCTCAAAAATAAAATGTGATGAATCCTACTCCTCCCTAATAGGTAACGAGTAGTGATACACAATAATAGGCACAATCAATCATACCAATGCAGTAGAGGCAAAACATATTGACACATTAACAGGGGGAAACCAATGTTCCACCTCGTCAACTAGCAGTGAATATATCTCTTTCCTGAAATACCAATATACCAACTCAAAGTCAAACGATGTATAATCAACAACGTACTAATTTGGTCAGAAATAAATGTTTAGTCTCCAACATGCATCCACTTCCCAATAGGGATTCATGAAATAAAGAGGTTCTTATGTTCCTTAAGTATTGATCAGGCAAATTTTGTCTTTTGTGCAGAATATGCCACTAGTTCAAAGATAGGGTCTTGGTTCACAAGTACCCCCTTAACAACAAGGTTCAATTAGTCAGTAACATGTCCCTATTCAACCTTGAAAGGCATAATATAGCCATATTCCTCCATCTCAACCTCAAAATCAACAAAATTAGATGCATATATCCAACCCAAACCAAAATATCACACCATAGTATGTTTAATTTCAACAACCAAACCCTAATCTATGCATGCATATTCCTGGTCTATTCTCCAACCAAACCAACATACCCCAGCAAATACCTCCATCATACCCTGGTCAAAGTGATCCACTTGTGACCACTCAACCATATACCCAAGCCAATATTCTACCTCAAACCAATGTTCCCTCTAGTTTCCCAGCCCAATAACTACAATAAATGAATGATGCAATTGTTGCCATCAAAGCTGGGAAATAAACCAAAAAGTTTGATTTGGATGATGTGTGTTCTTATCTGTTTAACATGGAATACTTGAAGATACCATTTCTTCTAAGATACAAACCACCAAAATTTAACAAATATAAGGGGAAAGGTGACCCCAAGGCTAATTTGATTTAGGCAACACTTCAAGCGACAATTCGGGCAACGGTTCTACCCCAATTGGTGGTAGAACTTCTGGGAGCCATAACTTTTGAACCATAGCTCCATTTGACTTCCCGTTCAAACTATTATAAAGCTAAGAACAAGGAGAGTGTGATGAGATGACACAAATCTATGATTAGTGGTTTTAAACCCTTAAAAAACCAATGGAAGTGCCCAAATTTTCAATTTTAATAGTGCTATCTAAAAATAAAAAGTTTCTAAAAATAGTAATTTCTTAAATTCTATGTTGTTTTAAATCATGGAAGTTGAACCAATTCATCTCCCTTGAGATTGGTGACCTTTCACATCCTCCTCCTACCTTCAAAATATGTATAAATAAAGATGTAGCCCAAGAAGGGGATCATACATCTCTTTCCAAAGATAAGCATATGTTTGTATTTGTAATCTTATGAGCGATAAGACATCTCTTCCCAGAGATAAGCATATGTTTCTATCTAAAATATTGTGAGCAATAAGAAATCTCTTCTTAGAGATAGAATTATTATGATAATTGTTTTATTTTTATGTTCTTGAAATATCTTTCAACTAAAACCCCTGAGTTTTGGATCATCATTTGACCGAGTTCTTTGTTGCATGCCAGCCAGTGGCATATAATGACATATACCTTTTGTTGTTGTTCCCAAAGAGTCTAGAAAAGTAAACCTTGGATTGGTTCTTGAAGTTTCCCAATAATTTAGTGTTAGATTTTAAAGATCTTTTAGACAAGTTTGTACAACATTTCTCATACAATCTCTAGCATGAGATTTCATTGGTCGACTTAACACAAGCTAAGAAAAAGGCCAGTGAAAGTTTTGAAAGTTATCTAAAATGATGGAGAGACCTTTCAAGCTGATTCACTCATAGTTTACAAGACAAAAAATTAGTCATTGTGTTTACCAAAAATTTGCACACTACGATATCCTATCATCTGAAACTAGAATGTGCACATAATTTTAAAGAGATCATTGATAAAGGTTTGTTGATGGAGAGAGACCTTATTAACAAAGTGATCATCAAAATTACTTCATCAAATTAGAATCAAGGTACCAATCAAAGAAATGACCAAAACTAGCATCAAATCCAAGTGCAAGGATCTCAATCAGTATAGGCCAATAACAATGATAGACTAAAATAATTTAACCACACTAAATATGTTGTTGGAACTACAGTAACACAATCGTGACATGTCTAAATGGTGCAAATACTATCTACTCAGCCTATGGAGCCTATGCAAATGACTCCTAACCCACAAAATTTAAGCAAATATAAATTGCAATAGCCTAGGCCCACACAACAAATGCAACAACCTTTGCCATTACAAATCCCTCCTCTAAGGAGAACAGTGCCTACTCATCACATTTTTAGTGACCTTGGAGAACCTATTGAATCTGTGTTTCACAAGCTCACTATCACTAATCTGATTAGCTAAACTATACCAAAACATTATCCTCAGGTCATTTATTATCTTGATTGGTACCATCAAAATGAATTATGTGAATATCATCAGGTTAACAAGCATATATTTGCACTATTATGTGTAAATCAAACATTTAATTCAAAATATGTTAGAGAATGGGGAAATAACATTGGATGGTGGTGCTTTCACTTCCAATCAAAACCTTGGAATCTTTCAAATCCCTTTTACATAGCATAACAACCAATTATAGTAGCAACAACAATAATGGCCAGTAAAACACCAACAATAATAGTTTCAACAACCAAGGCCAAACTAATATAATCAATAGAATCACCAACAGTAGAACCAATAGTGTCTAAACAATGAATAAAACTAAAGTTAGAATGGCAACAACTAACAAACCTACATGCAGTTGTACATGACTACAATAGGGTTGTAGGTCATATTACAGGAGGTCCTGTTAACACCATCTCCATCAATCCAAGACCAAATACCAATCAATCAATACCTCTGCTAAATAATGCCAATCCACCAACTCACATTGATAATTTTTCCTTGACCTGGGACTACATACAGGAATACCAACAAGCAAGGATTACTAATTTTGGACCCTATATCAATAATTCATCGTTACCTTGTAACCATGCACAAGTGTACTAGTAACCGAGACTTATCCTATCTAGTCCCACACCATCACCATCATTTGTTAATAATCATGGTCCTATATAAAATTATGATTATGTAATCATAACTTGAAGGTCAAAGATTACCATCCTAAGCCCACAACCATCTGCCACTTCGCCCATCACCCAACCAGTCATCATATCTTAGAACAAGCCATTTAACACTAACCGAGAAAAGAAGTTTGACATTGTGCAAAAATTACAAAAGACACCAGCATAGATATCCATTTTAGTTTTTTGTGTACATCAACAATCCATAAAAACATCTTAAATGAGTTCTTTAGCCAATCCATAGTTTCAAATGATAGATCCGTTAACAAATTCCAAGCTTTGGTTTGACACCTATCTCCAACCCAACAAGTCCCTTTCAACCAAAGTGATATGTTATCCCTTAGCCCGTTGTATAATAATCCATTGTACATAAAAGTTTGCATAAAGCTGTAAAAATTGAAACGTGTCTTTATGGACAATGGATCATATCTAAACATAGTGTCTCTAAAGCTCATCAAGTTTTTTGGGTACATGATGGTAGATCTTCAAGCAAAAATGATAACCATCAAAGCCTACAACAATGAATAATGAGAATGACAAGGCACTATCTGTTTGTCAGTTATCCTTGGGCCTTTGACCCATGATACACTTTGCCATGTGCTATATCTTAATTTGTCATCCAATATGCTTTTGTGAAGACCTTAGTTACATGAAATTCATGTAGTCCCATCAACGTTGCACCAATGTATCAATTTCTCGCATTCAGGGATGAAAGTTTGTACACTAGGAGATTTGCATCCATACGAGCACTACAAACACCTAGAGGCCAAGTTTAAGAGCTATAACTATCATTTCAACATGAATCTAGTGGCCAAATAGGATAAAGGAAAGGCAATGTTCCTTGATCTGCTAGAGGATAATTGCACTGATCCTAATACCCTTGAATCCCTTTCCCACATGTTGCCTCCTAAGATATCCAATCAGTATACCATCTTACCTAATGGCCAAGAAGAGTATTTAACCCATGATACCTTTCACATTGCAAACCTTCCATAAAACCAAAAGTCTTTTGGAAGACCTAAATCCAAGCCACTTCATCCAGAATGGCAACAAAAGGGAAAAGGTAAAAAGTATGATCCAGGACCTGTCATGTTTATACCAGCATCTGACCTAAAACAAGACCCTCTCGAAGGAGATGAATTATAGTTGTATAATGATAAGTAGGTCAATTTCTATGAGAATGTAAAGTATCATATTCCCAATAGGATCATGAAGAATCAAGACTATGAAGGAGGAGGCCTCAAACCAAATCAACAAAGAACATTTGAGGCAATTTCCATGACCAAATACAAAGGGCCTTATGGACTTGGATTTAAACCACCTACAGGTGACCCCATGTACCTTAATCATATTCTATCTCCATCAACTAGTGATGATGATGTCAGTAGTGAAGTAGAGTCTGATCGTAGCCTTTTTGATGACCTAGCTGAGACCAACTTGTTTAACCCTCATTTTGTTTATACCCTTAGACCAGTCATTCATCACAACCCACTACCATTATGTTATCCCCAAATGATAGACTAGGACCAACAAGAATCCAACGTGATGATTTATGAGTTTCAAAGTGATGAGGCTTTCTATGATTTTTTGGGCCTTAGAGATAATGTTCTGTTGGGGGACTATTAATCAGGTTTCTCAATCAAGTTGGATCTTGCAACCTATTTTGCAGAGCGGGTGAACACCCTTAGCTAAAAGCAAATAATTAAAACATTGAGCTCCTAAAGTGAAAACCTCTTTGAGGAACTTTCTAACTAGGGAAAAAGTAAATAAAAAGGCCAGTCTAGTGGTGAAAACCTATTTTAGGTGTTATTAAATGGGGGTGTTCAACTTTCCTCGAGTATAGCTCAAGAGACCACCAATGACAAACTTGTATGTGAGTCTAAGTTCAGTTTTGAAGAACAATAAGGCTTTAATTGAATCACTAATGATTTAAAATTAGTGTTTGTTACATGGCCAAACCTCCCATTGGGGGACTCTAATTCATCATGCCTAGGGGAGCTTGAAGAGCTTATCCTAACAAAGGACTCTAATGTTTACAATCAGTTCAAATCTTTGCCCACTATCCTTGAAGACAGCTCAGCCCTTCTAGTGGAAGATATAATAGAGGTAAACATCGATTCCCTAGATGACCAAAAGTGGATCAAGCTAGGTGCATCCCTTATTGAGAAGAAGCGTGAAGTCCTTATAGTCTTTTTGAAGGAATTTATTGATATATTTACATGGGCATATTCTGACATGCTAGGTTTGGACCTGTTAGGTTGTGGAGCTAAAGCTTCACCAGGATGCAAACAGGAGGAGTTACGGAGGTTACGGAGGTTGCAGAGAGTTGTAGAATGAGTTGCAGGGCAACCAACGTTGGTCTGATCAACCGATGTCAGTCAAATAGCAGTGAAGAAGCAATCGACGTCGGTTACCAATCAGTCGACATTGGTCAGGGACGATCCGACGTCGACAGCCTGTGCATGAACATGCAGTTTGCATGTTGATTCTAGAGAGTCTATTTTTGGACTATTAGTTTGCATGTTAAAGGCTAGTTGTAGTCTTGTGTTGCATGTCTAATTATTGTAATTAAGATAGTCTAATTATTGTAAGCATGAGATCTATATATAGACTCATGGGTTGTATTGTAAACTAGTGTTAGAGAGTAAGAGAGCAAAATAAGCTCCTTCAGAGAGAGGAGAGCAATGGTGTGTTCCTCCTAGTGCCACAGTACCAAGTGTGGGTGTTGGTTTGGAGAATCAGAAGGGTTCTTCGTATATGTATGATCTTGGTCAGCAAGTGTGCATGGCTTCTTTTGGAGATCTACAATGGTGAGTAAGGTCTAGTGATTTTTAGGTAGCAGCAGAGAGCAGGAGATATACTTGGAGTATGGTTGTGTACTTGGTGTACTGGCAGCGTTGTTTCTGACTGGTGGAGATGAACATCAATTTTGTATTGGAGTTGATTGTTGGGACCGAGAGAGAGAGGGAAGAAGGTCTTGAGGTGTGGCGAGCCTTTGAGGTGGAAGAAGAAGTGGCATCTTCTTTATTGTATTTTCTTCTGAGTGATTATTAATACAATTGTGTATTGTCTCTCATATTCCTATGTTGTTTCATATTTCTAGTTACTTGTTACTTCTGGTTAAATTATGTGTTTAGTTGCTAATACAACAAGTAATCATATGTGCTCTAATTGGTGGAGAAAGATCCTGACAAGTGGTATCAGAGCCTGGTTGTAGGTTCAAGAGCTGATACCATCAAGTGGTATCAGAGCTTTTGGTTGGGTTGACTAATAGGTGGTTTCAGATCTAGTAGTGTTTTTGATTACAGGTCACTCTCAGGGGTTTCAAATTGAGTGGGAGTATAGCAATGGCAAAAGAAAGTAAGCTACAAATGGAGAAACTGAATAGCATGAACGGTCTGATTGATGGAAAGAAAGAGCAGGTAAAAGGAGATTGTTGGTCTGTAGAAGATCAGCGTATATAAGCAGATGTTGCAGGTGTTGTTGCACAGGTTGCTCTAGATAAAGTAGAATCTTTGTTTACAAATTCTTTTGCCTCTTTCCATGCATCCTGAAATAGAGCATCTTTTCATAGGTATGCCTTTGGAGACTTTGGCGAGATTTATTTAGGGGTTGGAGAGCCTTGTCAGATGATTGGCAAAGGGAAAGTGAATCTGAAATTTCAGACGAATAACACACAGGTGTTGAAGGAGGTCATGCAAGTACCAGTCTTGGAGATGAGTCTAATTTCTTCAGGAAAGTTGGGTGATGGGAGATGCACTGTAACTCTCACAGGAGATGCACTTGAATTAGATGGTGGTAAGAAAGTAGGTATCCTTTATCTATCTACTTATATTACTGATTCACCTTCTATTGCAGAGATGTGGCTTTGTAGGCTTGGTCACATATGTAGGAAGGGAATGCATGTTCTTAAGCGGAAGATAGACATCTTTGATAAACTTAAGAACTGGAAGGCCTTGGTGTTCATGGAGGAGATGACGGATAGAGATTAGCGGAGTGGATTGAATTATTCTGAGCAGGGCTATGTTGATTTGAATAGGGTTTTGACCTAAAAGGAGCTTGTGGGTAAAAAGTTATCACTCACAGGCGAACACATGTACCAACGTCAGTCAGACAGTAACCGACATTGACAACAGGAAGACCGACGTCAGTCATACAGGAATCGATGTTGGTAGAAGGGATACCAGCGTCGGCCAGGGAAATGACGTCGACAGTCAGGGTCAGTGCAGGGAACCGACATCGATCGGATGCAGACTGGGAGATGGCCGAGATCGGTCACTGGGACGGATGGTGGGCGGACAACAAGCTGTCAATAAGTCTCAAATGCCCATATGGAGGTCAGAAAGGGTAAGTGAACCTCATATTCATTATTCACCTTCTTTATATTGCTTATTGATGGTCAAGAACCAGGAAGACGTGAAGAGGCAATGCAGGTAGAATCTAGATACAGTGGGAGCTTGGCATGGATGAGGAGTGTGAGTCCTTGCAAAAGAACCAAACAGGTATTTGTTGGTGGAGTTATCAGCTAGAAGAAGGCACTAAAAGACAGATGGATTCCCAAGTTAAAGAAGAGAGTGAATGGATACGTGAGACAGAAGGCCAAGGAATATGGTCTTGAGGAAGCTGCAGGACAGTGGTACAAGTTTTGACAGGTGGATGACAAAGCAGGGCTTCAGTCAATGTCAGTGTAACCATTGTGTTTGACTTACTAGGTGGATAATTATTGCAACATTATTATGTTACTATATGTGGGTGATTTGCTAGCAGGTTTGTATATACAGGGTTTTGTTGAGCTAAAGGTAAGGTTAGTTCAGAGGTGTGTCATGAAGAATTTGGAGCAGCAAGATTCTTTGGCATAAGAGACATGAAGATTTTGTCTCCAGTGGGAGCTGATGTGAAGACGGTGTTGGCGAGGTTCAAGATGCAAGATGTAAAATCGGTATGCACACCAAGGGCTGGACAGTTCAAGCTTAGCTTATAACAGAGTTCGAAATCACATGAGGTCTAGTGTAGACCTGAGTTTTCCCAAGCAGTGGGAGTTGTCAAAAAGTACGGGCCAATTTGGGGAAGGAGTACTGGAGGGCAGTTCAGTGGATTCTTAGGTATTTGAGAGGGACTAGCAGCAGGTTAACATGTTATGCAGGGTCAAGGTCTTCACTATATGGGTTGTAGGTTCAGATGTGGCAGGTTACTTGGATGACAGGTGTAGCATCACAGGTTGTGTGGTGGTTGGTCTTCAGGGTTGAGCTTAAAGAGGGATACAAGTTAGGGAATAAATTAGACGGTGTACAGGTATGGGTACAGGTGCAGTTGTTTATCTCCAAGTGGGAAATTGTTAGGTTGTGGAGCTAAAATCTTCACCAAGATGCAAACAGGAGGAGTTACGGAGGTTACGGAGGTTGTGGAGAGTTGTAGAATGAGTTACAGGGCAACCGACGTCGGTCTGATTAACCGATGTCAGTCAGATAACAGTGAAGAAGCAACCGACGTTAGTTACCAGTCGATCGACATCGGTCAGGGAGGAGCCAACATCGGCAGCCTGTGCGTGAACATGCAGTTTGCATGTTGATTCTAGAGAGTCTATTTTTGGACTGTTAGTTTGCATGTTAAAGGCTAGTTGTAGTCTTGAGTTGCGCATCTAATTATTGTAAGCATGAGATCTATATATAAACTCATGGGTTGTATTGTAAACTAGTGCTAGAGAGTAAGAGAGCAAAATAAGCTCCTTCAGAGAGAGGAGAGCAATGGTGTATTCCTCCTAGTGCCACAGTACCAAGTGTGGGTGTTGGTTTGGAGAATCAGAAGGGTTCTTCGTATATGTATGATCTTGGTCAGCAGGTGTGCATGGCTTCTTTTGGAGATCTACAATGGTGAGTAAGGTCTAGTGATTTGTAGGTAGCAGTAAAGAGCAGGAGATCTACCTAGAGTACGATTGTGTACTTGGTGTACTGGCAGTGTTGTTTCTGACTGGTGGAGGTGAACATCAATTTTGTATTGGAGTTGATTGTTGGGACCAAGAGAGAGAGGGAAGAAGGTATTGAGGTGTGGCGAGCCTTTGAGGTGGAAGAAGAAGTGGCATCTTCTTTATTGTATTTTCTTTTGAGTGATTATTAATACAATTGTGTATTGTCTCTCATATTCATGTGTTGTTTCATATTTCTAGTTACTTGTTACTTCTGGTTAAATTTCGTGTTTAGTTGCTAATACAAGAAGTAATCATATGTGCTCTAATTGGTGGAGAAAGATCCTGACAGGACCCTGCCTTGGTTTTGCACCACCTTATGATAAATCTTGATGCTAAACTAGTGAAACAAAAGTTGCATAAGATGCATCCTCACATTATTTTATTATTGAAGAAAGAGTTGGAAAAACTCTTGGAAGCAGGATGTATTCAATTGATCGATTATTCAGAGTGGATCTCCAATGTTGTACCAATTAACAAAAAGCTAGAAATAATCAAAATCTATACTAATTTTCATGATATAAACAAAGCTTGCACTAAATATGATTTTCCATTGTCAAACATTGACATGATCATTGACTCCATAGCAGGTTACAAAATGATTTCATTAATAGATGACTTTTCAAGGTACAACTAGATCAGGATAGCACCAAAATACCAACACAAAACAACATTCACCACTCCATGGGGAGCATTCTATTATCAAGTTATGTCATTTTGTCTTAAAAATGTATGGGCTACATATCAAAGAGACATGACCATCATATATCATGGTATGATACATGTCATGGTTGAAGACTATGTCGATGACATTCCTGGCAAATCAAAGACCAGGGTTGATTATCTAACAGTGCGACATAGAATATTTGAAAGACTACATGAGTACAAAGTCAGACTTAATCCTAAGAAGTGTGTCTTCGGAGTCACATCAAGAAAATTTCTAGGCTTCATTGTGTCTCATCGAGGCATTGAATTCAATCCAACCAAAGTCCAAGCCATAACCAAGATGCCACCACTGACTAATTTGAAGTAGCTCCATAATTTATAGGGCAAGATCCAGTCTATCTGATGTTTCATATCATAGTTGGCCAATAAATGCCATCCTTTTATGCATCTTATAAATAAGGGAGTCATATTTCATTGGGATGATCATTGCTAGACAACTTTTCAATAGTTAAAAGACTATGTAGCAAATCCACCTATTGTGTTGCTCCTATGCTAGGAAAACCATTCTTGTTGTATCTATCCACTACTGATAATGCCCTGGGGTCACTTTTGGCTCAACACAATGATAACAGAAAAGAAAATGTCATTTAATACTTAAGCCATATACTGGTTGCATATGAACATAATTATACACCCATTGAAAAAGCTTATTTAGCTATAGTCTTCACAGCTCATAAATTGTGGCATTACATGTTAAACAATAAGACCATGGTTATTTCAAAAGTAGATCCATTCAAGTATCTACAAACTTAAATAACTTTATAAGGCCGTATGGCCAAATAGATCATGCTTTTTAGTGAGTTTGACATCAAGTACATCAACCAAAAATCCATTAAGAGGCAAGTTATTACAAATCAACTTGTTGAAGCACCCCTTGTTGATACAGAGCCATTAACATTCTAATTTCTTGATGAATCCATAATGACCATCATTGACACACATCTTGAGGAGTAGTACTTGAAGTTGTATTTTGATGGATCATTCATAGCACACAGATTAGGGGCATGCCTTTTATTTATTACACCATAAGGGGATTTAATCCCTAAATCATTCAGGATCAACTTTCTTTGTACTAATAACATGGTCAAATATGAAACACTTGTTGCAGGACTTTGATAATCTGTACAATGGAAAATATCTCATCTCAAGGTTTATGGTGATTCTCAATTGATCATCAATTATGTTATAAACCACTTTTAGACCAAAGATGACAAGTTGGTGCCATACAAGGCCATAGTCGACACTCTCAAATGACAGAGTGTTGATGTCCAATTTGAACATATACTAAAGGTAAGTAATAGAACCACAAATGTTATGGCTACTATTAGATTTATGATTCACCAAATATACATGGCTAAAGAGTATCAATTCTTCATGGAAAATTTGCTAGCACCAAATCATGAACCTTTAACCGTCATGATGATTTGTGATATTATTGGTCTTAGATCTATTTGGCACTCAAACCTTTACAACTACCTCCATGACCAGATTATACCACCAAACCTATCCTGAAAGTAATCAAAAGCCTTCATCCACCAAACCATACATTATACTTTACTTGGATCAACCCTTTACCACCATAATTTTGATGGAACTCTGCTTCGTTGTTTAACTTTAGCAGAGTCTACACTAGTGTTATGGGAAGTTCATGAAGGAGTATGTGGAGCCCACAATAGCGGGGTAGTTTTATCTAAAAATCTCTTGAATATTGGTTATTATTAGCCCATGATGGATGCAGATGTAGTTGCATATGTGAAGAAGTGTGACAAATGTCAATGGCATGCCAATCTGATTCATGCCTCGACCAAGACTCTGAAACCAATGTTGACACCATGGCCATTTGCTACATGGGGCCTCGACCTCATTGAGAAGATTAGTCCCACCTCATCTAATGGCCATAAACATATCCTTACCATGACCAAATATTTCACTAAGTGGGTTGAAACTATATCCCTCACTTACATGATTGCAAAGCAAATTTCCAAGTTCATTTTCAACCATCTCATTTGCCACTATGGTATCCGTTCTAACATTATATTTGATAATGGAGAATCATTTAAGAATAAGGATGTTGAAAATCTATGTGTCAAATACAACATCACACAACACTTTTCAATGACATATTACCCTCAAGGTAATGGTCAGGCTGAAGCATCCAACAAAACTATTGTCAACATTCTCAAAAAGATTATCAATGATGTTGATCGTGATTGGTACCTTCAGATATTTGTGCCCTTTGGGTATACCATACCAATCAATGTACACCCATAGGAGCCACTCCATATTCACTTATATATGATATAAAATCCATTATTCCCATTAAGGTCAAGTTGCATGTCCTGGATAATAATGACTATTGAGTAGCTCACCTACAAGAGCTAGAGTTACTTGATGAGAAATACATAGATATGGTAAACAATCTCCAAGCCTATCAGAATCGACTCTGAAGCCCCAATAATTAGCATGTGAAACATATAGAATTTTAACTTGGTGATCTTGTCCTTAAATAAAACCAAAAGAATACCAAAACTAAAAAGAAGCATAAAAGGCAAGTTCAAACCTAACTGGGTTGGTCCTTTCATTATTATGACAAACTATGGAATAAGAGCATATAGGCTTACCACACTAGAAAAAAATGAACTTGATGAGCTGATGAACATTATCCACCTCAAGTGGTATTATGCTTAAGTGACTTGGTGTATTGTCTATAACAACCATTTCAAGTTGTATCATTTTATCAATCTTCTTCTTTGTACTATATGATTTTACTGTCCTATCATCCTACCAACCTATCATTTTTTCCTATTGCATATCTTTTATACCATACCTTCCCCATAAATTGAGTTGTTTTCTCCTACCCTACCCAACCCGTTTGACCTTGGTTTCTCCATTGGTTTCACATTTTTAGCAAGAGGATTCAGATCCAGTTTTAGTAGTTGTTTCACACATTCTAGATAGAGATAGTATTTTGGAGTAGTAAGATAGGAGTTTGGCAATTACGTCTTTCATTTCTTGTTTCATTCTCTATACCAAGTGTGCCTGATTATAACTACCTATGGATAAATCAGTGTCCCACCGATCTTATTACTGATCATAACCGCCTATGGGTAAATTAGTATCATTGACCTATACCATTGTATCCTAGTTATAACCACCTATGGGAAAACTAGGGGCAACATTTGTTTATCATGATTTGACATACCAACTAACCATTTCCTATGCCATATTGTGCCTTTATACAAATTATGCTTATTTAGTTTGAATTGGTTGCTACACTAGTCATATTCCTCCACTATAAGGTAGAACTACAATGACTTGAGGTCCCATCTTAGGACTATATAGGCCATTTCCTATGCCATATTGTGCCTTTATACCAACTATGTCATTTTATGAGCAACCTAAGCCACACTCTTACCATTTTGTGAGTAACTTAAGCCATGCTCTTTCCATTTTATGAGCAACCTAAGCCATGCTCTCATCGTTTTGTGAGCATCTTAAGCAATGATCTTGCCATTTTGTGAGCTTGAACCCTTTAGTGTCTCATCATTATCGATTGAGTTGAAATACTTCCAAAATTCCAAAAACATTTATAAAATCGTTAAAAAACCAAAAACATTGACCACTTATTTGCCTTAAGGATTCTAGGAACCCTTACTAAGTTATAAGTAAATCACTTGTCACTTAGTTTCCCCATCTTTTTTGGCCTTTTTTCCCACACTCACCATTTTACAAGACCATTCCTATTCTTCTATAATATCCATTGTATTTATTTTTCATCAGTTATCATTTTCTTTCCATTTCTTAGGAGAACTACATTTGACCTAAAGTTTTTATTGGATATTACATCCATGGAACTATATAGGCAACATCCACTTGCCTAGTGCATATGAAGACAACTCGGTCACCCCCTTCTTTTTTTTTATTTTCCCCCCATCATTTTTGTTTGTTAAATTGTTGCCTATTTTCTAGGGCAATATTCATCACATTGTTTGTACTAACGTTAGGACTAGCTATTATTTGTTTGTTTCTTTATTTCTTTGTTTGTTGTTTTTGTGCCTGCTCGTTTGCTTTCCACACTATTGCCTTGAAGTCTATGTGTGTTTATTGGATGATCCCTTATGTATTTATACTTGAATTCATCCATATTCATATGTTTACATTACCATAATGGTTTTTATCATTGGTGTATTATTTTCCCTTGAATATTGGATTATAGGAGTCAGTCCTTATGCATCTTTTAGCCTAGTCCTCATGGTGTTCTATCATGATGCCTATCATACAATGCTATAACAAAAATCAACTTCAAGAAGTCTACTCAGTAATAGTGACATCAACATCCCAATTATATCCCAAATAGAGTAATTAACCATGAGAGAATTTCAACTTTTGTTAGTTTGGATGATCATCTCCCTCCTAGCAGGTTGTTCCAATTCATCATTACCTTATGTGTCAAGTTATCATCATCATCAACCAATCAATCATGTTTTCCATAATTAGGGTCCAACGATTATAACTGCCTATGGGCAAATCATTGTACACTGTCCACCTACATTTCTCAATGATTATAACTACCTTTGGGTAAATCATTGTGTTGTCACCAAATTTAATTTATTTTTTCCAAACAAGGGCATGTTGTTATCATGTTTGTCTATCCTAACTGGGAAAACTCCATATTCTTAATGATTATAACTGCCTTTGGTAAATTTTTTGTGTTATAATACCATGTTGCCACTATCGGGGTATAATGCTTATAACCGTGTTTGGGCAAACCATTGTACACCATCCCAATTACATTCTTAGTGATTTTGACTACTTTTTCAAACTCATTGTGTTCTCACCCCATCATCTTCCTTTATTTGGTCCCCTCGTTTCACTTCTTTCTTTCGAGAGACCATTTTCCAACCTACTTGTGCCAACTGTTCCCTCAAGGGGGCATCATATTGTTCATCCATTATCATTGAAGTTGTAGTCATGCAAGACCTTTTTCATTCTATGAGAAGATGTTATTGTGCCTATATCTTACAACACCTTCCCAAATAGGGGCAAATTTAGACACCTAAAAGTGGCCACCAATAACCTCCAACCAGGCTTTTGACTAATTTATATCAAAATACATATTTTGGCTTAAAAATACTAAAACATGCTAAATGATTTGAATCTATCATATATAAGTGCTGATTTTGGCCAATGTATCCCTAAATGCGGCAATGCATTTTATGATATATCTAACTTTGATTAGATCATTTCGAGTCAAAATGATGATTTTGCACCTAGGTGCTCTATATTGCTCTTTTCTACCAAATTTATTGCATGAGACATGTGCCTTTGTTATTTTATGTTGGAAACATCCTAAATAGGATAAAGGTTACAATGCATCTAACATCACATCCTAATTTCAATCCAATCAAATTTTGAGACAATAATATGACATTTTGACCAGTTTGATTAATTTGTGGACCAATTGCCAATATTTACACCAAAATTGATAAATCACGTTTAAGGCTAATTAATTTGAATCATGAGCCTAATTAAGAATTCCATAGAACTTGTTGAATATTTATTTTTGAAAATTGATTATGAGCTTCTGCATCATCATGTGACATCATTTATTGGGAAGGCATTTTTAGGCCATAAATGCAATAAATATCTAATTAAGCCCTCCCATGCCTCTTTAATGCCTCTCTATCCCAAATATTTATGAGGAAATTTATTGACTTTATCATTCAAAATTGAATGGATTCTTAGCCACACATCTTCATCTTGAGATGGATGGTTCAAGTTCATTATGATCATTTGTAAAAATCTATAAATAAAAGGCCTCACACTCATAATTTTAAGCTTGGATAGTGTAAATTTTCCATACACAAATGATTCCAAAGCCTCATAAAATTAGTGTTATTATACCAAATTGTTGAACTAAGCCAAAGCCATCACAAGCTAAAGGTGCCAAGGAGAGAAGGAGCCAAACAACTCCATTGATAAAGACTCTTTGATGCACAAGCCGAGCAAGCTACTCTAAAAACCATTTGAAAGCTCCAAGGAAGGTAAAGGAAGGTTTATTTCATGTTTTAGTTGTTTCTTTCTTATGTATGTTTGTTACTAATCTCCCCCTAGTGTTTAGGTCTAGACATGTCATGCTTTTTAGTGTGTTATTTTCATTTTGAACTAACACTTGATCTAACCCCCTCTCTTGAGTCAAATTACTAGTTCACAATAAGAGATCACCCTTTTTTTATTCAATTCAATATTTATTGATGGTAATACTCTTAAGTTAGTCATCGATTAACATCCTTCTCTTTATTTATCAGTTCACATATATGCAAAGATACAAAAATAGTAAAATATTGCAAAAAATAACAAAAACCATGACCCATGTATGCTTATATGTACTCTGTCATACATCATTTTAGTTGTACATTATATTCTATATATGTTTTATCCAATTTTATATCATACATACTTCACCAATGTATATGAGTGACTACAAATTACACAAGACATCATTCGTAGAACTAGTTACATGTGTTTTTACTATTACATACTCATAAATTGTATTTAGATAGGAGTGTCATGGAGGGAAAGAGCGTAGTGATCTAGTGTCCCACACCCCACTCTTATCCAAATGAGCTTAGACTTTCACTACTCAATTATATATTTCACAAAGGCTTCCTATAACATGTACCTCCATCAACTAGCTCACTTGGGGCATGGTAAACACAAGTTTTATCCTTCTTTACCCACCTTATCTCACTCAAACGCTTATTAATTTACATTTTATTACATCTTGTAATATTTATCACTCACTAACATTATGATATACTATCACCTATCTCAGTTATTAAATATTGCTCCATTTACAAGTTAGCTTTTGTTGATCATAATACATATTCATGCATGTTTTTTATATTGCTTTTCCTAGCTTCATATATTGCATGCACTTCTCTGTTTGCTTTGAGGACATTTAAATATGTTAGTGTTGTATGGCTATAAGCATTTACAACTTTGATTGTGTGTGTGTGAATACATTTGAACATACCCTTGTGTGTGTCTTCTTTCCATGTGTATACATTTGAACATGCCCTTCTTTGTGGCTCTAAACCTCTATTTTTTTCATGTATGTGTGTGAGGGCATTTGAACATGCCTTTTATTTGAGTGAGTGAAATTTTAACATGTCCCTTGTTTGTGGTCCCTTGGTATGTGTTTTGTATGTTGTGTGTATACTCTTTGATTGTGTACATCATGGTCATGACACTTTACTTGATTCTTTGATCAGATTTGGATACCATGATGTACATCATGCACCCAACCCCTTCTAATTCTATGATGGATATCATGCATTCCTCCCTAAGTAGTTTCATTCAACATTATATACTCAGTTGATCAAATTATCTATATGCTTCATTATCTCATCTATCTAGACACACTTAATGTGAAAGTTTATTTTCACATGCATCTTACATTATCACTATGCTTAGTTTACATACATAACGATGCCATGCACTTTCATGGTGTCATTATTACTCAAATTTACATTTTTTACACCATAACAACCTACTGCATAA
This sequence comes from Torreya grandis, assembly GCA_037957365.1. Classification (NCBI taxonomy): domain Eukaryota; kingdom Viridiplantae; phylum Streptophyta; class Pinopsida; order Cupressales; family Taxaceae; genus Torreya; species Torreya grandis. Next base: position 2,562,178 of record JARHVA010000784.1, on the reverse strand, counting down.
AAATTTATTTCAAGTTCTTATGCAGGCTCAAAAAATCACCTTAAAAGAGGGGGCATTCACAGAGGTTTGTCTTAGAGACTTGACCTTCCTAGATCAGTACACAAACAAGGTTTAATAGTGGTTACACAAGTGACATAGTTTCAAGCTCAAAAACACATAAAAAGTCAATTTGGATAGGAGTAGCACATTGGACAGGAAAGCACTACTCTAGTGTCCTTCCTAACACTGTTGTCCAAATGCCTAAAAAAATATGCATTTATAGAATTTGTTATAATCTAAGTTTACTCAAATTAGTACTCAATAGTTTCACAGTTTTAGTTTCCAAAATTACACAATTTATCTCAAATTTGCTTAGTTTGGGGGAAATATTGCGTGACATGTTGTTCTTCTTTGGCACAAGGGTTTCTTCTTAGAATCACAATTATTTTACTTAGTCTCAGAATCTATATGCACTAGATATCAATTGGGAGCATGTGTGCAACACATTACTTCCTCATTGCACCAATTTTGTAGATGGAATGATAATTCATGTCATATTCCATGTTGTATACACCAAATCCAAATTATACTCAATATTTGCTTTGGTTTTACACTATAATTGAGCCTTATTCCATCTATTGTGGTTGGTTCACTATTTTCACCCTTATCTACACCAATTTTTGCACCAATATCTACACTAATTTTTGCATCAAATATACATATATCAGGATTCATATAGGAATCCCAAGCTACTCCACTACTATGGGATGATGATGATGATGATGGAGTTAAGCACACCTTGAGTTCTTGAGCACACCCACTTATTGATGAGGATTGGGGCATGCAAAGTCCAATCTAATATTTTCAATGTTATTACAAACACACAACACACCACAATCACCAGTTTTCACACCAATTTTTGCACCATAAAAGGCACAAGAGTTTCTATACTTGATCAAGGGTATTTTTTCCTTGTCACTCTTTAGATTTTTGTCTTTTACTTCTTGATATTTATCTTAAGTAAATATTGATATTACATATGTTTCACTACAAGTTTTACATGAGGCATGGTTTAGCATTATGGTCTACATCTATGACTCCTTCCTACATGTAAGTTCAGGTTGCACTCTTTTTCATTTAAGTCTAGTAATTTTTCTTTGTTGCATTGCTAAAATAAAAGGGGGAAAAATTTAGACACATAAAATTAACACTTAAGCTAACATCATACACTTGTGACCACTCTTTTACACATTTAGTGTACACACTCTAATTTGGTCAAGCAACCATAAGTATTATGTTTTTTTTTGCTTTTTCATAAGAAGGTCTTAATGATGAATGTAGCTCTTGTTTGCATGGTGGTTTTGGGTCTTTTGGTCTTTCTCATGTCTTATTTTCCCTATTTTTACACCCCTAGTGGTCATAAGTCATCCCCTCCCTATCACAGGGGCCCTTAGCCTATTTTATCGGTCCTTGCTTTGTTTTGGGACCTTAGGACACTAGTGCCCTTATCTAGATAGTAGCACAATTAGTGTTAGTGTCCACTTTTGGTGTTAGTGTCCAATGGTCATTTTCTTCCATGTTTTGGGTCCTAACCCTCCTTTGAGCCTTCTCTTATGTTTTTATCTATATTTTACATCTTGTTGGCTAGCGAACAAGGGTCTCACATTCAAATCAAAGTTCCTTCTATATAAATATCCTCACAAGACATTTTAAATCTAGCACTTACTATCTTGGCACATAATTACATAAAATTAGTTAATATTACAACTCAACATACAACATATTACTTAACTATCACACCTAGACTTGCATGCTTGATCAAATAAGGGCCTAATTGAAAGTCATTCTAACATAATGTGTGTGTTGATTATGCACATTCCCTAAGGGAGAACTACATGTGATCTAAGACTTGTGGTATTGGGGTTAATGTAGGTAGTGGCCATGACAATAGGGTTATGTCCTTCATGATCATAATATCCCATAACCCAATTTTTCACTTTCTTTTGCATTTGATCTGATTGTTATTTCATGTGTGCAACTATTCATTAGGGTTTGAAAGAGATCCATCAAAATAGTGGCACAGATGAACTTTCAAAATTCACCAAATCACCTACAAGTCTCTAAAATCCTCCCGCAACATCTCTAAAAGTTTTAAGTGGCTCTTTTGCAAAAAGACACTAGTGCCATAATTAGACACTAGCGTAATTGGTGTTATTGTCCTCATAAGGGTGCTATTATCTAAAACATTTTTTCAATTGTAGTCCTAGAATAAAAATGTTCGACTGATCTTCAAGGTTATTATAGCCTCCTGACTTATATAAACACCTATTTTGATCCAAATAATTACATTTTCTCATGGAATTTATTATTTTGGGAAAAAACTATCAGATTAATTATTTGATGTATTTATCTAAAATTATTACTATAGTCAATCCTTTAACAAACTAAAATTTACATATACTAAGTCCTAAACAGTTAAAACATTTGGTGAAGTCGACTTACTTTGAATATTGTATAAAACCCTAGTTTAGCCCGAGGTTTACTTTCTTCATTTTTTTGGCACTCTTCGAATATCGCTTAAACCCCTAGTTTAGCCTAGGGTTTACTTTCTTCATTTTTGCTTCTTAATCTAACTAATCTAAATTAGTCTTATATTAGGGTTTCATTAATTTAATATAATTTAAATTTTTCCAATAAACCCTCATAAAACCCTGTATCTGCATATTAGGTCCCTATACATCCAAACATTAGCCTTTTAGATTTTTAAATCAAATTCTAATTTCTTTTATATACATTGGGCTAAATATGTACCATATGCACATGTTAGATTACATTCTACAAATTGTGTGCTTATTATTCATTGTTTACATTATATTCTTTAGCAATTTTAAAATGACATCCAAGAAGCCTCTTGCCCCTCACCCTGTTGATGAATTTCTAACCTTTTCTCATAATTATAAGACTGAATGGACAAATTTTCAAGATTGCACATTAGCACATGATAACAATTTCATTTATAATGATGACGATGATTATTGTTGTAATGATGGATATGATGATTACTATGAGCATGACAATGAAAGTGTTGATGAGGATAGATTATATGCATCTTCTTCTCTTTCCTCTCCCTCTTTTCCTACTTCTAAAAATAAAACTAATAATATAATTCCAAAAGAACATCTTGTTAGTAGTGATTTATTCCAATGTGAACCTAGCTTTTCAACCACTTTTGCTACCTCCTTATTCAAATTAAAACAATATAAGTGCAATAAACAAAATCTACTTTCACATGATTCAAGAAATATAGAAAAGAGCAATGCATCTTCTTCACCCTTCTCAGTTAAATTTGAAAAAGCATGTACAAATGATATTACACCTTTTACCAATGCACAAACTAAAGTGGATGAATTTATTTTATCACCTTCTTTTACATTCCAAGTTCAACACAATGATTCTTCACAAAATGTTGATAATTTAAATATATATAACTCTTATCCATGTCATAATATGACAAATTAAAATATGATTGATACTTCTTCTACCCTCAACTCCAATATTAAAAATAAGGATCGTACATGCATTCCATTCATATCTAGTGAAGATATGCATTGCATTACACCTAGACGTGATGATATATTGCACAGTAGTGAAAAGTTAAAGTCTTCTTCTACTGCCTCTCTTAGTGAACATGTGACTGAAAATTATTCTACCCTTACCTCTACTAGTGAATTAAACTCTGATTTTGATGAACCATGGAATAACAATGATTATTATGGTGTTAGTGAATAAGAAAGTGAGCCTACTAATTCTATCTATCTCTCTACTTCTCCCATTCCTCATGTTCAAACTAATTGCTTATCAAATGCTAGTTCAAAGACTAAAACACACACACTTATTCTTATGTTCATAGTTTACATAATTTACATTCACATGATAATAATATGTCTTATAGTCCATTATCATGTGATACTTATTTGAAAATTAACAAAATAGGAGATACCAATGAATCTCCCTCAACCCCCCTTATTACAGTATAACCAATTTCTCAACCTAATCTCCAAAAGGGCGATAACCCATTTCCCTCTCACTAGGTCCAAGATATCACCCCTCCAAAGGTTACGGTGAGCAAACCCAGTACCATTTTATGATGTAGTATACCAATGGCTGAGATTAATGATAAGATTCAAGAGTTAAATGAACCCCTTGATAATATTCATATACCTTCACAAGAGATAATCTCATTGATGAATGGTGTGGGTGTTTTACAACAACAAATACACCATCTCACATTGGAAAATAAAGCATATCACTTATGGGAGGATTCCAATGTCATCCATAATAATCCCATCTTTCATAGAATTTTTAATGCAAAGTTACAGATACCAACATTACCAAAGTTTGATGGTCATGGAGATCCATTATTCTATCTCAAATATTACAAGAAAGTTGTGACACATGCCACTAGCAGTTTGATTCTCTTACAACTATTTCCCAAGACTCTAGAGGGTTGGGCATTAGAGTGGTTTCATCATTCAATTCCTACTGGTTCACTATACACATATGATGAGTTAGAAGAGGTCTTTATCATGCATTATATTTAGAACAAGGGACCTTGAGTCACATATGAGAGGTTGCCTTCATTACACTAGGGCCAGTCAAAAATAATAAATGAATACATTCTAAGATTCAAAACATGTATACATCAATTGATCTACCAGTTGACATATTTAGAGGTATAATACATTTTTGCTAGATGCCTCATTCTTCCTCTTAAGAAGAAATTATTATACGAGACATCCAAATCATTCAAAAATCTACGTTACTTAGCTCTAGGATTAGAAAAAAAGTTGGGGCTAAGTGAGACACATCCAAAGGTAGATTTGGATGTAGATTTCCCACATCCATAGTCATCTAATATGGTATAGGAACCCACTCCAATTGTGCTTAACCAATAGGTGAAATAGAAACAACCAAACAAGATACTCAACAAGGGTAAAGAACTACTTCAAAAAGTATCTCCTACAATGAGTAGAGCACATGACACTAATAGAGGGGCTATATAGTTTTCGAAATAGAGATAGGCTTCATGATATCCTATGTACATTTTTAGATAGGGAAATGCTCACACTTCATTCTACTCATCACCATCTAGAGTCACCATTTACACATAATATAGAATAAACTATATTACAACTTTCATCAGATAAATGGATATTGGGACAACAACTATTATGCACTCAAAGATCATATTGACCAATATGTCAATAGAGGCATTATAGAATTTACACATAGGGATCATCAAGATATCATTCTCCACACTCTCCTAGATCACACTCCTCTACAACTAAGTTATCCCAAGACATTCATTTTAAGAAACCATTGGTTACTCATCATATGAGCCCTATGGTTTATAGGAAATCTACTTATGAGATATATCATGCACCATAGATTCAATAGAGATGATATCTAGTTCATAGAGATACACCTACTTATATGAGTATGGTATAGAAATGGAAAGTAACTCAATCACCAGTTTTAGGTCCACCATTGATCAAGATATTTCACAGAAACTAGAACATAGTTTGCACACTAATTAAGATATTTGGTAGAGATCATAAAGATCAGAGCACAACTTCAGTAAGACAATCAATTAGGTTATTTGCTATAGAATCCACACATCTACCTACAAGCAGTTCACCATGAGTAGTACCAATTTTAGACTCCACTTATACATAACATGAGTAGTATGGTCACTTTTTCACCATTCCATATGCGTTCACATAGTGTATGTCACAATTGTTACAGGATCTACACTTAGATATATTATGACACTCATATAACACTTATACTAATAACCAACATTCCTAATATAATATACATGTCTATTTAAAACATCTACAAATAGCTAAAAATCCCTAGTTGCCATTACTTAGTCAAATACCATGACTCCATATTAACATAAACTGAATAATCAAACACAAATGCAAATACCACAAAATTAGGATGCCAATATAAAACAATACCCATGTCATAAAAAAATATGCATATATAAAACTTGATATAAGTTTTAATACAATGATATAGGTCACTCAATAATTAGAGCTTGGCCACCAAGACCAACCCCCTCACTCTCACTCTTATGATACATCAATACTAAATCTAGATGTTTTGGTATCCCCTCTAGATCTACTATGAGTCCAATGTCTCTGTGTTCTATCCTATAGCACCATAACCTCAACCAACCAATCTTCCATGCTCCCACTATATAGATGAATGTAGTCATCTACTATCCTGCCACTTACCCCACCAAGAACATTAGGTGTGGGCATGGCTTATCTCTATAGCTCAGCATGTGCATCATCATTATTGTTTGTTGCTCATCTATATGCCACCAAGATAATTCATTGCTTAATCAAATAGGTGGGAATGAATGCCAACAGCAACATATGGCAATCTCCACTAGTCCATCATCCATTACATCATTTGGAATATGTTGAGTTATTACTTAGAGTGCAGAAACTCAATGGTAGTCTCCTAATACTCATCATCACCTGAACCTACATGTGTCAACCTAATACATCAGATACTTACCCAATTAAATTAGTAACAAAGTAAACATAAAACATATAGATATGCAATAGTAACCTACCCTCCATTGCCCTGATGGGATCAACCTCCTCTACCTCCTCTAAGATTATCCCACCTCCTGGAATAATGGTGCCCATTTATGCTCCCTTCACTATGTTATGTAGGCATTGATCACTCGTACATCATCCATATCTTGTATATCAAGCACTAGATCCCACCCTGTCAATAAAATCAGAACTAAATCTATAGATGATCATCTAGGCCTACTCCTTGGCCTCACTAGAGCTCAAGAATTCCTCAACCACATAAATGGTACTAGTGGCACATCCTGAGTAACACCAAACTGTTACATCACTCACTCATACTAAAACCTCTTGAACACATTGACCTAATGGTCATGCAACCAAAAACTCACTCATACTTATCTCGGCTACGTACCATCCTCAGGCCATCCCTCATAGCCCTTATAGGGTCTATAAATAATATTTTTAGCCATCAACCTATCCAACACCTGTCAACATTGCATCGTGTTCCTCTTAGGCATGTGGGTCATACCCATCCACCTCTATGCAAATGTTTGAGGGTGAGCCCAATCACTTTGTTGAGGCAACATTGGTCTAATCACTAATATATACTCGTAAGCCCAATAATTTAATAATGTAGAAGACCAAATAACACCTGCACACATCTCGTAAGTAAAGTGGTATAAATCTCGATACAAGTGGGCTAGCATAGTGCGACCCCATGAGTACATAGTGTTGTACTCCTTTATATCCTATACTATCCCATGTATCTTATATGAGATAGATACCCCACTCCCATCCAAAATAATAAATGGATCTAATAGAACTGCTAAAAACTTTTGCAATTGTGAAACATTCATTTTAACAATAAAAAATAATAATGCATCACTGTTACTCCCTATTCGATGAGTCTCTATAGGCATAATTGAAAAATACCTCATAACCCACTCTATATCCCAATCATCAGTGGCCTCTTATAACACTACCCTCCAACCAGTAATTAACAATCTCATGATCCTATAAACATCATCCAATATGACAGTCATCTCCCCAATAGGTAACCAAAACATACTCATATCTGCATTCCACCTCTTGCATAATGTTATCATCATATTTTTGTACCAGGGCATCAGAGCCAATGATGCCACGTGCCCCAAACTAGCCCTATCTACCATAACCCTCTCATCATCTATCAAGGGCAATCCTCGTAAAGACTCCATCATTCCACTACTCTAGAACTCTCTCATATGCACATCGACCTACAAAATACAACGTATCCAACATTAACATTATGGAATACTAGATAAATATAAAATAATAGTCATAAAACATCAATCATAAGTAATAAGAACCAAAACTTGGTCTAGTGGACCTAGCACTGGACAGTAGCACCCTACCTAGGACACTAGTGCCAATTCTTGGACACTAGTGCCATTCTCAAAAGAGTAGCGCCACATTTCCTAAAGTGACCCTAAACTACAAAAATTTCACTAAAAATGATAAAAACGTATTAAGTATGTCAAAATTAAGGAAAAAAGATGGAGTCCTTACTAGGGTAACCTCCTCCCTGGCCTGGATAAGCGCCTCCACCTCCTCATATTGGGCCACACTCACTCCTTGTCTCCTCAACATGCTTTCTAGCTCAGAACAAACAATCACTATCAAGTTAAATGGTTCAAATGAGTTGTCAAACCAATCAACCAACCTATTTAAGCCACATCTTAAAAATTCCATCTACTTAAGGTTGACATTGTGTGCCAATTTTACCAACTAATACCAATTTATTTCAAATGCAATATCTAGAGAACCATAATATTTCTTGTGAATGGGACTTGACCCTGATATGCCTCACCCTGTACTAGTTCCACTATTATCTTGATAAAATTCTACTCCACAAAATGACAAAACCTATATTTCCTTAACAAACTCAATATAGACCAAAGGTCTATCCTACTACTGATTAAAAAAAAAACTCTGTTACAATTGATAAATTAATCAAACTTAAAAATAACATTACCCCAACTAATTATCACTAACATATCACCAGGTATCACTTTTTGTTAGACACCCTTACCATAGTTTTAGTTCTCTCAACAAAAGGGGGGAATATACACACTATTTATACATATTCACACATACACACAGATTGGTTCAGATACAAATTCACACAGATACACATATTGATATAGATACACCTCAGATATACATATATTCAGATACGTAGGTTTACATAGATATTTAGATACATAGGTTTACTCATATATAAAAATATTTAGATAAATAGGTTTACTCAAATATACAGATACATAGTTTGATTCAAATTTCTAGAGTTCCATGATCTCATTAGATATGGGTTCAGATATATAGTTATATTACTTAGATGTGAAGTTTAGGGACATGATGTAGGGCACATGTCCTCAATCACACAGGGATCCACAAGATTGTACTAATGGAATGGTAAATTATACCATTCTTAGTGTTTAGATTACCATGTTACACTTGGATTGCCACCAAGATTTCACTAGTTTGGGTCACATGACTATCTGTAGCAGTTGATACATAGCCTCACTAGACCCAAATTATGCAGGAAATGAGCATTAGTTTTGACCTCCAATATTATATTTTATTCCCAAACTCAGTCCAAATATCAGAGTGGGGGCAAGTAGGCCTTGTTTCTCCACATTTCTAGATTACATTCTTAGATTTTATCTAGATATTAGGGTGGGGTAAAATAGGGTTTTGTTCCTCAAAAATCAATTTAATATTCAGATTCAGTATAGGGAGAACCCACATTATGGATTTCCTCTTCACGTACATCATTCCAACTCCTGTCCACTTCTCTAGCCAAGAAGTGGGCCAAGTCCAGAGCACATTTGCATATGTAAGTATAGGCACATGTTTCTCTTTTTATTTTACTCTTGTACTTTCATTTCATTGCATACTATAATAAAAGGGGGGAAAATGTACACACCCGAATTTGGTCAAGAAACCACAAGTACTATGTCTTTTGTTATTTTTTCACAAGGTCTTAGTGATGAATGTAGTTTATGTGGTCATTTTGGGTCTTTTTGGTTTTTTTTTTTTGTCTTGTTTCCCCTATTTGTTACACTTCAAGTGGTTCTAAGTCATCCCCTCCCAATCACAGAGGCCCCTAGCCTATTCTACCTAGTCTTTGCTCTATTTTGGGACCTCGTGACACTATCACCCTTATTTGGATAATAGCGTCGTCCCCTCCCAGTCATAGGGGCCCTTAACATGTTATACCTAGTCTTTGCTCTATTTTGGGATATCAAGACACTAACACCCTTATCTGGATAGTAGTGTCATTGACACTAGTGTCCAACAGTCATTTTCTTTCATGTTTTGGGTTTTAACCAACCCTTGAGCCTTCTCTTATATTTTTATCTCTCTTTTGTGTCTTGTCAGCTAATGAACAAGGGTCTTACATTCAAATCAAAGTTCCTTCTATATAAAGAGTCCCGCAAGGCATTTTACATATAGCACTTACTATATTGACACATAATTACATAAAATCAGTCAATATACAACTCAACATATTGTTTATTACTCAGTTATCACACCTAGACTTGCATGCTTGATCAAATAAGGGCCTAAGCAAAAGTAATTCTAGCATACCATGCACATTGATTATGCACATGCCCTAAGGGAAAATTACATGTGATTTGAGACCCCTAACATTGGGGTTAATGTAGGCAATGGTGAGGACAACAACGATTTTATCCTATGCGATCATAATATCCCAAAACCTAATTTTTCCCTTTTTTTTACATTTGATATGGTGGTTGTTTCATGTGTGTAGGTGTTCATTAGGGTTTGAAAGAGATTTAATAAAATAATGGCACAAATGAACTTCCAAAAGTCATTGAATCACCTATAGGTCTCTAAAACCCTCTAGCAACATCTTTGAAAGTTTCAGGTAGCTATTCTACAGAAGGACATATTGCCCTCAAAAGGGCGTTATTGTTTGAAGCCTGTTTTCAACTACAGACCTAGAATGAAATATGCCTCACTGATCTTCAAGTGTGTTCTAGTCTCCTAACTTACATAAACACCTATTTTGCTCTAGATAAGTACATTTTCTCACCATCTTTACTATTTTGGGAAAAACCTACCAGATTAACTATTTGTTGCATTTATCTCAAGTTATTACTATACTCAACCCTTTAACAACCTAAGTTCCTTCTATATAAAGAGCCCCACAAGGCATTTTACATCTAACACTTACTATATTGACACATAATTACATAAAATCAGTCAATATACAACTCAACATATTGTTTATTACTCAGTTATCACACCTAGACTTGCATGCGTGATCAAATAAGGGCCTAAGCAAAAGTAATTCTAGCATACCATGCACATTGATTATGCACATGCCCTAAGGGAAAATTACATGTGATTTGAGACCCCTAACATTGGGGTTAATGTAGGCAATGGTGAGGACAACAAGGGTTTTATCCTATGCGATCATAATATCCCAAAACCTAATTTTTCCCTTTTTTTTACATTTGATATGGTGGTTGTTTCATGTGTGTAGGTGTTCATTAGGGTTTGAAAGAGATTTAATAAAATAATGGCACAAATGAACTTCCAAAAGTCATTGAATCACCTATAGGTCTCTAAAACCCTCTAGCAACATCTTTGAAAGTTTCAGGTAACTATTCTACAGAAGGACATATTGCCCTCAAAAGGGCGTTATTGTTTGAAGCCTGTTTTCAACTACAGACCTAGAATGAAATATGCCTCACTGATCTTCAAGTGTGTTCTAGTCTCCTAACTTACATAAACACCTATTTTGCTCTAGATAAGTACATTTTCTCACCATCTTTACTATTTTGGGAAAAACCTACTAGATTAACTATTTGTTGTATTTATCTCAAGTTATTACTATACTCAACCCTTTAACAACCTAAGATTTACATCTACTAAGTCCTAAATAGTTAAAACACTTGGTTATAGACCTATCTTAGGGCCTCTTTTGATCACTTTTGACCACTTTACACACTCTTCTAAGTTGATATATGATCTGTGAATGACCTTAGCCCTATCTTTATCAACCTTAGACACCTTTTAGGCCCTACCTAACACTCAACATGATGAAATCACCCATTGGACAAGAGTGCCCTAGGGGACTATAACACACCACTCTAGTGTCCTTCCCCCCTCTCCTGTCTCCCACCAAATAATGGCTAATTTGCCAAATTCAAAGGTATAGGAAGGTCGACCCATGTCCCTAATGAGCCCCATTCAGATGATTTTCAATTATATGATTATATAAACACTTTTCAAACCATTTTGCAAGGGACATGCTTCCACATTGAAAAACACTAGAATCATATTTGCACCTTGAGAGAAAAATACTTATTTCTTCCAATTCTGATTGCATATAACCCTAGTAGCCCAAAGCTCAAGTTTGAATACATTTTACAGGTCACAAGTCATGGTTAAGGCACTTAATCACATTAGTATTACACCAAAATCTAACACATTGCATCAGTTATTCACACACCATCATAGCATGGGAGTACATAAAGTTTGATCCCTCTTTGAAGTATTAGTATGTAGGTAGTGCTCAACACACGGGGTGTGGAGGTCTCACCCAACTTCAACCACTGAATCCTTCCCCCCATTGATTTGCATTGGTCTTCACATGTTAAAAAGTTAGGTGGTGTCCATAAGTAATCGTAAGCTCCCACACTAAATACATTCTCTGCAGATGAAGGCACAAAGAACCCAAAAACTCTAATTTCCCCACTACAAGTGGAAATGGGTGCCCTAGGTTGGACATGAGCACCACCCTTCTAGTGTCCTCTTTCCAACATTGTTGTCCAGGCCTATATAGATGAGTTATAGAATCATGATTCTAATCACCATACCTCTCTACACATCAAGTTTTAACACTGATTCCTCCAAGTGGCATAGTTTCCACCTAAGTATTTGTTTTCTCTTTACATTTTGCTATTTTTAGCAGGTTTCCAGAATACAATAATTCCAAATCAGTAAATGTTATCATTGTCATATTATTCTTCTGATTTTGCACAATAGTGTTGTCATTTAAAGTTTTTACATAAATCCCAAATTTGATTAAACAACTACATTAGATTTATTTAGAATTACTTTTTGTAGCACTCAAGATGTTATTTACCGTAAGTTTTGTCACTAAAAAATGTACTTATAAATGTATGCAACTTGAAGCAAAAGTTTAAAGGCACGTGGTCTCAAAAGGACATTGCATATGAAACCATATCATTTTAAGTGTTATTCATTTCAACATACTATTATTATAGGCACTCATACATGTGTGTAGAAAAAAAAGAATATTTTTGAAGGATTCACAAGTACATTGTAGTTTGCAGCAAGAGTTTCAATGTCATAAAATCTTGTACCCATATAATGTTAATTTTACTTTAATATTTGTGCATATACACACATCCAAATGGGGTAAAATGTAGATAACTAAAATTGACCTCAGGGATTTAGTAGTCATTACATTGCATAATTCTAAGGTACCCATGTATTTCTCAGTTATTGGTTCAATTAGGTGTTATTGGCATGTTTTGTAGTTTGTCGTCATGCCCCTTCTTCTCTCTCTTCCTTCTCTTTCTTCTAATTTCATGGTCTTTTTCAGACTGTACATTTCATTTTTCTAGAATATCAGGAATACAAAGTGTATGTTTTCGAGGCTTTTTGTGGTCTTGGTTGGTCAGGGTACCCTTGTTGTTGTGGTCTTGTCTTTTTCACTTTTTGACCATTTGATGTTGGTTTGCATGCCAAGAGGGTCCTAATTTGAATTCAAGTCATTTATAAATACACATGCATCTTAGTGCATTCAGGGCTCTAAAGATCATTTGAAAATACATATAATATTTGTTGTTTCTAGGAATCTATCAAACATTTAAAGAAATTAAGCACCAAAGTTCATGTTAGTGACACATTACATTACACTAATTTACATGACTAATGAATTGTTTCAATTATTGGAGTGTTATTTTTAATATTGTACATTATTGAGATACTTGATAAATATCAAAGTAGTTCAACTATTCTTTGATGTAGTGCATACCCCAAAACCCATATTATAGCTACTCAATTAGGACAAGGAGAACAAATATATTGTTCTTATTAATCATAATGAAGATTTATGAAACTAAATGAGATTTTTGGATTGTTTTTCACTTACTCAAAACTTTTTCATAAATATCAAGTTGACAATTTTGACACCTAAAAATATCTAACTTATACTTTAAACAAGATTTTTTATTTATCACAAATATTTAAAATTATCACTATATAACCATAAAACCCTAATTTATTCAAAATTTTCTATTCCTCGTGACTTTTTAAAATTCTCATTATATTACCACAAAACCCTAATTTGTACTCTTAAATATTACAAATCTCTCCAGATCCCCCAATATTCAAAATACAACTCTTAACGCTAATCTTACATTCAATTATTAAGATTTATGCGTAGCTAGCAGAAAGGATATGGAGATATGTATTACAATTTGATTAAAACCCATTTATTTATTCATGATACAAGTCAAACATTTTTCTTTACGGCGGAAAACTTTACCCTCTTCTTCCTGTTATTTAGGAAAAACTGGCAAATACGCAGACGTAAAGCTAAAATTGCGTTATCCTTTGGGCCCCAATTCATTTTGGCGGTTTAGCTAGAAAAGCGAAAACATGGAATGGAGACAACACATATACGAACTAGAACGTATCGGGTAGGCGAGGGTTTTTAAAACTTTTAGTCTCGATTGAGATTCAGAAGAGAAGGTAAAGGAAAATGGATCTGAACGAGGAGCAGTTGGACTACGATGACGACGATCATGGCGGCCGCAACAACAACAGCAGCGGTATGCATTTTCAGGGCGCCATCTCCGCCCTCACCGAAGCAGAAGAAGAGGAAGAAGTCCCGGACGACGAAGAATACGACGACCTATACCAAGACGTTAACGTGGGGTTTATTGAGCCCCAAGAGGTACAGGTTCAACCCCCAACTCCTCCACTTTCAGTAGTTCCAGACATGGCAAGTCAAACCCAAGTTGAACTTCTTCCACCTCCTTCGGAGATTAGAACCCGGGTCGGCGATTACGCCGACCCACAGGGTACCACGATCTCATCTTCCGCTGCTGTGGGAGAAGAGAGTGGCGGAGGTCGAGGATTCCAGGTGCTCTCTTCTTCTGTCACTGCCGTGGAAGATGAGAGCGGCAGGGGGCTTAGGACGTTCTCTTCTTCGACGGCTCTGGTTGAAGAAGAAAGTGGTCCAAGGTTTCGAGCGGTTCCGCCACCGGGGCTAGAACTCAGGTCCGTGCGTGCGGGCGGAGAATCGACATCGGGACCTGGTGGTGGGCGTGTTGGTGCTGCCGGCAGCGCTGCCGGGACGCCCACTTCCACGCCGAGGTCTGCCATTGGGGACTATGATTATGCGATGGGAAGTGCTGGTGGCGGAGGTGGCAGCTCGGTGTTTGTCGGGGATTTGCAGTGGTGGACTACCGATGCTGACCTGGAAGCAATGCTCTCAGAGTATGGTAAGGTTAAGGAGATCAAGTTTTTTGAAGAGAGGGCGAGCGGCAAGTCGAAGGGGTACTGCCAGGTACATTTTTATGACCCTAATGCTGGGCGTCTTTGTAAGGAGGGTATGAATGGCAGGCTTATTAACGGGAAGCCTTGCTTGGTAGCGTACAAAAGCCCTAGGATTTCTAAGCAGATAGGGGACACAGTAGCCCCCAGCAGGGGCGGCGGGGGTTTGCAGGAGAAGAGAATGATAAACGATGGCGGCGGTGGAATAGGCGGCGGCGGGGGCAGAATGGGCGGCGGCGGTTATCATGGTGGTGGGGATGGAGGCGGCGGCGGGCGGCATTACGGCCGCACGGGCAGAGGGGGCCATGGACAGGGTAGGGGCCCTGGCGGGCACGGGAGAGGCAGGGGTGGAAAGGGAGCTGGTGGAAATAATGGCGGCGGGCACTACGGGCAAGGGCTTCTCGGGCCGATGGGCATGCAGCCTGGTGGAATGATGCCACCCATGGCGAATCAGGGTTTTGACCCGGGCTTTGGCGCGCAGATGGGCAGGGGCGGTGGTGCAGGTGGTTATGGAGGGTTTGCTCCTCATGGAGCTCATTTTGCTGGAATGATGCCATCGTTTCCAACAGTTGGATCAGTTGGTCTGCCTGGTGTGGCTCCTCATGTGAATCCGGCCTTCTTTGGCAGAGGAATGACTGGGAATGGAATGGCGATGATGCCAGGCGGGGGCAACAGTAGTGGTATCACTGAGGGCCATCAAGGAATGTGGTCGGAAGCTATGTGGGGCGCAGATGGGTCTAGTAGAAGAGTGGCAGATTCGAGCCATGTGGATGATCTGGGATCCGAATATGGATATGGTGGATATGGTGGTGAGAAGATACACGACAGAGCAGGAGGAGCAGCAGCAGCAGCAGGAGGAGGGGGCAGGTCAAGTGGCTCGCGTATGAGGGAAAGGGGGCTTGATAATGATTGGGTTGGGAATTCTGATAAGAGACACCGGAGTGACAGGGACATGGACTGGGATAGGGAGAGGGATAGGTACAGGGAGAAGGACAGGGATGGATATAGAGATCAGAGGGAGAGGGAGCACAATTATGATAGAGATGATGAGTATGGTAGAGAGAGGGCTGCAAGACCTCGGAGCAAATCCCGTGCTATTGAAGAAGAGGATCCACGGTCAGTAGTAGAGTATGGGAAGAGGCGACGATAGGAACCTGAGTTCAAAATGCTTTGCTGAAAACTGGCCTCTTTTGGCTTCATAGCCTAGAACTTCTGGGTACATGTGGATCGCGTGAAGCAGAATGCTGAAATCTTTGACCAGATCATAACTAAAAAGTAAGTTTCATATATGCGAGGAAAGAAGGTGGCTTTAAATTTTTAGTTTTTTGAATTGCAGGGAAACACTTTTACTTATAACATCCATTTTCATAGTAGCTCTAGTAAATGACCAAAAACATTTCTGTAGCTTCTATAAACTGATAACAGTTTTTAGTAGGTTATCTAAAGTACGATAAAAAAGTTAATTAGCAACTTTTTAAGTGTCAATGGACAGTTGTTCTATCTTCAAACTCAAGTCCTATGTTTATCATGGAAATGTGAGGGAGAGGGGTCTTTATCTTTTATTTTGATGTTTCCTGTTACTGGTTAATTAGTGTACGCACAGTTTAATATTTCTGCTCCCTTGGTTTATATGATCTATTTGTGGTAATTAAAGGAACTATCAACTCCTATAGGATCATAAGAGAGCAACCAATATATACATACATACATACATATATATATTGGTATAAACTAAAGGAGGTTAAACAATCAGGCAACGCATGATTTTAATAGCCTTGTCAAAACCTGTGTTTTTTTTTAATATCATGTTCCATGTATGGTTAGTGTCTTAATTTTGATATAAGTTGTGTTAATATTACCCCTTTGATAATTTTAAAATGATTTGCTAGTTTGGAAGATCAATACTCAGAAACATAAGAAATCAGAATATTGGGAGGACAGGAACTTATATGTTGCTCCTTCAGTTGTGAACTTGCCTTTATTTGTGTGTTTTGTGGTCATGCATTTGCTTGCATAGAATTGGAGAATTGGGCTGATAATTGGGCGGATGTTGTTTTTAACGTTTCAATATTATCTTGTATTATAGCTGGAAACTTGGGATGAGCTTTTTGCTGATCAAGTTGATTAGTTTTTACCCATGCTATTGATAGAAAATTCCAAACAAATTCTGTCCCAGTTAGATGATAGTTTCCACGGAGTAAAAAGTTGATAGTCAAGTATTGGTATCACAATGAAAGGTAGTACCATGTTCTTCATTGGGGGAATAACTTATATGGTTTGTAAGATAGGTTATAGTTCGTAAGCTAGGGTACAATGTTCAAACTATGGACAAACCTTGAATTGATTACAAGCTGCAGAATAGGTCTTGAGGGTGTGTTTTCTCTTGATTTGTTTGCTTGCTGGACTTTGCAAGGTATTTTAACTGTTTTAAAACCTCTCATAATATTTTTGCAATATTCTTGATTTACCCCTATTTTACAAGAAACAAGTATAATAATTATGCGTATGGTGGGGTGCAGAATCTATAATTTTGCTTATTGGATATTTGACTAAAGGGATTTTTTTTCCATCAATGTATAGAGGATAAGATTTGCTGAACTATCTTTCATCCTGTTGCAATGATTCTGATTTTGCTGTCCTTTTTGAGCTTTATTTATATTTTTTGCTGTGCTCTTCAGCATTTTACTGGCATTCTGTTTGTATTCATGCATCTATCTATTGTGTATGAACTTTTTTGCACTTTGGTGGGAAGATAAGGATGACCTTCCAATTTAGTTCTCAAAACATGGAAATTTTAATTGAAAGTCCACAACTTCTGAAACACAAATCTGAATGAAATAATACAAGATTGCCAAAATGAAGGCATCATTAGCAATTTAGATATGTTTGAGTTAGGCAGAGCATAGTTTTAAAAACCACAGAGAACCTGCTAGACTTATGAGTACTTGTGAGTTAACTTCACAAGAAACTCTGCAGGTGAGTTTCTGGCAGCTACTTGCAGATTTTCGAACAGAAAAACTAACAGTACTTGCGAGTCTGTGCCAAAAACCCCCCATCCAGCACTGTTTTTTTTCACTTTTTTTTTGTTGCTATGTATTTGCAGATTTTTTCAACAATTTTCCTTGTTATGTGTTGTCTAAATTCATTTCTTATGCTTTTTAACAGTATTTTGCATGTTATCTAAGTTTATTTTATGAATTTATATATATTTTTAATTAACTGAGTTTTGCCGAGTCACTGAGTCCAAATGAATTTTTTGGTCTACCTAGTTTTTGCCAAGTCCAAGTTTTAAAATCGAGGCAGATAGCAATAAGAAGGTATACTTGGTGGCTGCTAAGGCTATGTAAAAGCATGAAAACTAGACAAAGGTTAAGTTCCATATCCTTTGATAATCTTCACCTATTGAGCTGTTGGTTATTAGAGAAAATAAATTGTGTTGAAGAAAGAATTTTGTTATACTTTAGATTAGCAACAACTCTTGTTGCCAAAAAAATGATCCAAGTTAATAATTTTGGCTTCTGTTAATTCTTAGGATGGAAATGCATGATTCCAAAATAATATTGGCTTGTATGTGTTCACGATTATTATTCTTCGGCGCACAGCACTTTGCACATTAAGCAATGTGTCCACGCGCTATATATCTCAAGCCCAACTCTCTCTCTCTTTCTCTCTGTGGTACCATTGCTGATCTCCTTATTATCATTATTGACAATTACCATCCTTGATGATGATATTAGTATTTTCATTGTAATTAAATTTGTTATTTCCACAACTTCCTGAATCACACTGCATATTCATTTATACGATGCCCCTTCCAAATGGAGGAATGGGAATGTATAACCTAATATTAACATTGACTTTTGCACTGAAGCTTTTTCTTTTTTCTTTTTTTATTTGGTATCATCTTTCTTTGCATAGGCAGCACCTTGATCAAATAGTGTATCTATTCATTTACCATTTATCTTAATCTGGTTATGGTTCACCTGAAAATTTGAGATTTTTTCTTAATTTTCATCATATCTGAAACTGCTGAAGTTTTGCCAGTACGTTCCACTAGAATCTTCCAGGATTGGCCAACATTCTTTGGAATGGGAAAAAATGACCAAAAATTATCAACCATCTGTGTTTTGTACTATTTATTTACAAGTTTTTGACACCTCATTATTTCCAGTGCGAAGGCAAGTTTTTAAAGACATAGGTTTATGCTGTTTATGTACAAGTTTTGGCCACCTCATGATTGCTATTGTAATAGCAAATTTTCAAGACTCTGGTGGGTAAACCACCTAGTCGACAATTTATTTTAGCATATTATTAGTCTGCTGTTGCAAAGAGTATTTTTGGTTCCCAAAAATTGTTTTAGCAATTTGGATTTGCTTAATGCAATTTTTGTAAAATAAGTCTTAAACTGTTACTGGATTAAAAATGCTTTTGGATGTATACTTTTGATAATTAGGCATCTCCTCTTTTTGCTGTTTTTCGCTTTGTTTTTATTTGAGTGGTTTTAGAATGCTTCATGGTCGCAATCATGCAAGAAAGGAAACTTATAATTAAACAATAAGAACTCTGCATCCGGTTCTGAATTTCTCTGATTTTTCTCTCTTTCATACTTTTAATTGTTTAGAATGTGTTTAGCTGATGTTTGCAATCATTTTCTCTGCTCAGTAGTTTAAAAGTTGCCCTAAATATTCAAGCATTTGGGTGTTTGCAGTCTTCCAGTAACCTAAGCTGGGTATTGTGATCGACAAGGCAACCTACCGCATGTAAATCCATGGATTATTTTTGTTGGATAGGTTGATGATAATGGAATATGTATTTGTAGAATCTTAGGTTAATCTTCACGATTCCTATAACAAATTAGTTTTGCTTTCTAGGCAAAGGGAACCCCGTTGGTGATGAATTGGAGTGTTTTGTCCTTCTGAAGCATTGAGTTGGAGTGGGGTAATCTTGAAGTGGGGTAATCAAAATTTAGTTAACTGCAGGCACGTTTTTGAGGATAACTCAGGCATTTTGTACGTTATTCTCAAATACCGGAGTTATCATACCCTCATATATGTTATTTGTTGTACTTGTAGAAATCTGCATTTTCTATTGCATAAAAATGCAGCTAAAATCGTTGTAGTACTTCTATTGGATTTTTGCAAAAATCCATTAACTATTTACGCAAAATGTAAGGGCTGTTATTGCTGCAGGAAGCTTTAGGCCCAAATGTAAGGGTAGTGTTTGTAAAATGAAGAAGGTGGGATGTCTGGGCATATCTGTATTTTGTAGTGCATCCTAGAAAAATACTGCACCGTGTTCGTCTGTTTTTTGTGCAGGAATATATTTGTAGCATGTAACAAAATGTGGGCTTCTTGCTTACAAGAAATTGGTTGACAATGTAATGCCCTTACGTCAAAATATTGTAACACATTAGTTTAAAAGATTTTACATATTTATCTACTGTATATGTAATGAGGATGAGATACTGTATTAGTGCCTGGTGTAAACATGTAATTGACCAATTGGCTTTTATAGACACTTGTGCTTAAGTGTTGGTCTTATTTATTGTAAAAAATCTGTCGGAAATTATGATGCCCATCCATGTATGGTGGCGATATTTGTATAGTGTGTATTAACTTTTCCATCTCACAACGCTGGAAAATATATAGTAGTTTTATTTTGTACAATACGAGACATATATTTGGATATGTAAGTCCTGTTTTTCCTTCAAATATGAGGATGATAAATTCAATATGATACCTGTATTAAGCTTGAACATCTGTACACTTATTGATTGATCTTTAAAGGAATTGCTTGTCGGAAACATTGTCTGCTTCTTGGCTTGAAGTTGTCACGTGAAATATGTACAGCTTTGTTCTTGGTGGCGATTATGTCGTGTTTTTCCAAATCACAGGTTTTATTCCTGTCTGGAACAGGATCAAAGATTTGAATTCTACCTGTTTGTAATGGTGTATTTCCCAACATCACCTGTTCCATTGTCTGATCTGTAAGTCAATGATGTTCAAACAGAATGGAATATTATGATGTATAAGCCAAAGTCCTACATATATATCCTATGTATTATTTTGTAATGTGAAGCACATTGGACGTCCACTAAAAGGAGCTTGGCATGCAGCTTAGTTGCATGTATTCATGTATCTGTTTGAATGGAGGAGGGTTTCGCCTATTGTGTTTTATTGGGGTAAGTCGAAGCTTATATGGTGAAGATTTCCCTTTGCACTGGTCTGTGACAAAGCTTGACTATTGAGGAACACTCATGGTGGAAGAGGGTGACTAAAGCATATACTCCTTTTTGGAGCTTATGATTGAGACGATTTAGAATGTTGGACGCAGTTTCTTTTTCTGGGCGGGTGTTCAATTCCCTCTTTGGTCCAACCACATATTTTGAATCAATTCCCTCTTTGGTTAGTTCAAGCTGTGGAAAGACGTATGTAACAGGCAGATCGATGTTTATAAAAGTTAAGAGTGTTAGCTTCTCAAGTGATCATCTTTTATTAGATGCTTTGATTGTTTTACCATGAATTCATTGCGACTGTAAATATATTTTCTCCCTTAGTGAGGATTTGACTTTTTAAGAATTGATCTTCAGATTGAGTTGGTATGTCTGGTCTATCCACGTAGTAATTTGATCTTTATGTAAAACAGCAAATACAAATCTGTATGTGAATATTCTTCACAAGTAATATTATTTCCTGGACATTGCTTACTTGTTGAGGCCTTGGATTTACAAATTCAGTGTGATTATTAACCATGTTTGTAGATAAATTATCCAGTCATTTTCAAGGGTCTACTTGTTGATTAAGGCGTGCAAATTGCGGCTTAACTAATCCTTTTTGTGCCTTCTGGTTACAGATTCATTTTGGGGTTGTACGTCAGTTTGCAAGACAAGATGTGGAGCACCCTCTCTTGTGCTACAGGAAAACACGAAAACCATTACCAAAATTTTGATTCGTTCAATACAAATGTGTATCAGATAGCAAACCAATCAGGATAGGAAGACCACACCCACAATTAAATCTCCCGACTCAATATGGGTTCATTAAACATGATTAGTCACTAACAAGATATGATTTGGGTTTACTGATCTGAGTTGGTTACGGAGAAAGAAAGAAATTATATTAATGAACAGAAGTAGGTCAATGGAATTTGAGGATACAACTGTTAACAATAGAAAGTTCAAGGACAGTCCGCACGTGGGTTAAAGATCCATGTTGTTTGTAGGCCATCAACGACTCCGTCAATGTTTTTTGGGCACCCAAAAACCTAGGAAAATGATTGTTTGTTTGCTTGAATTAGGCATCAAATGCAAAGTTTATTGTAACCTACCTCGTCATTCATTTATGAATTTGTTATGTCATTTCAACATTGTTTTGGGGATTCATTTGCATTCAATGCTCACTTTCTCCAAAAGGGCTGATGGCCCAGATTTGATTGTGTTCAATCAACAATTGGCGTCGTTTTGGAGATGAAAGGGACTAGTCCGTTTGTATATCCTTAAAAGGGTGATCAACAACTTCAAATCCATTTGCAATTGATCAACAGTGATAATGGCTATTGCCGTTTCGGAGATGGGAAGGGTGCAATGTGAGAATCCTCCAAATGTAGGATCTATAGTTCAAATCTCGTGTGATTCATTCAATGACCATCACCATTTTGTTGCTTGTTTAGCAAAATTTGCACTTAAGTACCTCTGAATTGTTGTTGGGCTGCCATGTCTTGTTGTCGATGTATGGCTACATATCTCGTCAAAACACCCTATGAGATCTGAAGTACCCTGTGATCGATACATGTTCACCTCTAATGGGTGGATTGGCATAGTGGAAGCATTCTAACAAGTAAACAATGGTCTAATTGAGGTGTCCTCTCATGGACACCCAAAATGCAAGCAATTTTGATTATAAACACCGATTATGTTTATTCTTTTGTCAATGTGAGATTAAACTAAAATAATTACTCTACTAAAATTACCTTCATGGGAGCCCATAGCCAAATTGGGTTTCCACTACATGGACACGTTAATATACAACATCGACATTAATAAATTTGTTTCGAGCCTTTCCCTAGACAAATGTGGGATTACCTTGCTCCATTTTATGCTTACATGATATGTTAAGGGTTTGAATTTCATTGACTATGCTACCTTGGGCAGCATTGTCACAAGTCTATTGACGAGCATTAAATTAAGCTAATGGAAAAGGTGCTTGGAGAACATTTGGTAGAGAACAACTTATTGTTCCAAGGCCACATACTTGACTAAGTCATTTCGAGTGGAGTTTGTTTGAATAGATAATTTATGCAAATCTTTATAAATAATGTAAGTGGTGTTGGTCTATTAATACAATAGTGATGTAGTTTATAATATATATTGTTTAAGATGCTTAACTTTCTTAAGCATTTGTAACATAGAATAGGAGATACGCAGTCGGGTAGCATAGTAATTATATAAGATTGACATTTGAAAACATAGAGGCTGATATTTGTTTCTAAGTTGCATAAATAAGCATTGAAGCGTGTAATTATAAAATCAATATAAAGATTTGCCTCAGATAAAATTGGTAATACAATGTAGGCCTTAGCCTAGGAGAGCTAAGGAATTTGGGAGAGTAGGAAGCTTGAGGAGAAGAAAAAAGGATGAGCCTCAAGGACTTGGAACCATGCAAGTTTATAGTGGCATGTTCTTCATCCTTAGCGAAATCATCTCTCTTTGTAGCCTCAAACTATTTTGTTGAAGCAACTCTATTGCATACGAGTGTTGAGATTGCTTGCAAAACATGTCACAATTTTCTGCAAAACAGAGGTGACGCCATTTCCTCAATGAGGTGCCAAGGAGTTCTGAAGAAAAGAAAAGAGGAAAAAAAGAAAGCAACATCATTCAAATAAACAACAAAAGAGGCGTCATTCTTTAGAGGAGGCCTCAAATTGGTAGTTGAAGGAGCGCCAACCTAGCCCACTCCATTTTGCTCAGTCCACCATGGCCTCATCAAATACCCAACCGTATTGTTTGAAGTGTTGTAAATCTATTGTTTTGTTTTTAGAAAACAACGCTCCATCAGATTACATAGACGAAGTGCCAAGCTAATAGGGGGCATCATTCAAGAAGCAAAGGAGGCACAACTCAACTTGAGGTGTTGTTGGAGGTGGTGTGATCCATGAAAGCGTGGATTCTATTTTCTGAGGTGGTGTGATCCATGAAAGCGTGGATTCTATTTTCTTACTCAAAATTGGCCTAAAATTTTTCCTTGTTGTGGATTCTCTGTTGGGAGAGGGGCGCCATCCATTGAAGTCCCTGCTTGGTGGCACAGAGATGAAGTGCCATAACTAGCACCCAACATACAAAGAGCGCCTCTGCTCAAGGTCTTTCTGATTGGCCAACAAATGTTCTTAATGTATCAAGCCAAAGTTTTAATTTTTATAAAAAATTAGCGTTTGAGAGTCTTTGTTTTAAAATTAAAAAGAATAGTCTATTAAGTTAAACTTTATGAAATTTTAAATCATTGCCTTTAAAGATCTTGGAAAGACGATTCAAGATCTGGAAAATTGTGAAGAGCCAAGCCTTGAAATTGGTCACATTATCCGGGTAGTGGTAAGAAATTGTGCAGAAAAATATTTTTTACCTGAAACCGTGTAAGTCTCCATATTTAATTGTTTTAATGTTTTGTCTATAGTTTTTATATATTAAAATTAATTGTATATCTTGCAAACCATGGGGGAGTTAAGTCATAAAAATTTGTCACATAATGTGAAATAGCATAACAATTTTTTCACCCCTTGGAACCATTCAACGTATGGTGGTAATGTATATTTCAGAGATGTTTCATCATATAATGTCTAAGGTTATGCTGATATTTTTTGTATCTCTTGGAAATCATGCATGTAAAATCATAGAAGTCCTATTTTCTAGGTCTAACAAAAAATATCTTCTCTATAAGTTAATTGGTCGATTGCAACTTAAAGGTTGAATTTGATCATTGAGAGGGCCAAAAGTTGTCTCATTAGAAACAAGTCTCAAAGCTCCAAAATCATTGCATGAGCTTTTGGAGTAGGACAAATGTTCTAGCTTGATGTTGTCCACAATGATAATCAAACTATTGTTGTAAAAGATATATACTTAGCTAATTTGTGGAACATAAGATATAGACACTTGAGTTTTGGATACTTGACTACACTAAGTAGACACAATATGGTGAGAGGTCTTTCCTCACTAAAGCATAATACTAATGTATGTTCCAGTTGTTTAGTTGGAAAACAATATAGAGCTCCATTTGACACAAGTACATATCGGGCATTTGTTCCTTTGGAACTAGTGCACATTGATCCTTGTAGGTACATGTGCCATGGTGTTAGTGGATTGAAGTATTTTCAACTCTTTGTTGATGACTACTCACAAAATGTTGATATATTACCAGAAGACTAAGGGTCAAGCCTTTCAAGTTCTCAAAGAATACAAAGCCATTGTGGGGTGACAAACTGGTTGTTGCATTAATATCCTCTGCTAAGATTGAGAGTGGAATACACCAATAAATAGTTATATGAATTTCTAAAGCCACATGGCATTCGTCGATAGTTGGCTACACCTTAATACTCCACAACAAAATGTTGTGGTAGAACGATGTAATCACACTATTATGGAAAGTGTGCACAACATGATTGAGGACTCATCCTTGCCTTGTACATACTAAGCAGAAGCAGTCCACACAAAGGTCTACTTACTAAATCGAGCATCCACCAAAGCTCTCAATGTTATCATACCACAAGAAGCATGGATTGAGAATAAGTTATCTCACATCTTCGTGTTTTCGGTTGTATGACACATGCATGTCCTTTAAAAAAAGTAAAATAAGCAATAAACAAGAAATCGTTGCCCTGTATTTTTCTTGGCTACAATGAAGAGTCTAAATACTACCGAATCATGGATCCAAAAACTAGGAAGGTATTTGTATTTGATGAGAAGGGTGAGTCAAATCCAACCTCCACACAATCATTTTATATAGGTAATAGTTTTTTAAACATTTATAATGCTGGTATTGATAGTGAGGATGAGGACAATGATGATAGTCAGATAGGTTCTCCAATGCCACCACCCACTATTCAATGTATGCCTAAGCGGTATACAAGCACTATAAGAGATGCAAAATTGGACAAAGTCCTAAGCAATTCCTCTATAGGATTGAGGACTCATAACATGGCTCGTAAAGATGTGAATTTGGCCGTTATGAACATAGTTACAAAATCTTTTGAGCCCTCAACGATACGTGAAGCCTAAGAGTTAAAGCTTTGGAAAGAGGCCATAGATGCAGAGTATCAATCACTGATGAAGAACAATCCGTGGTAGCTTGTTGATCTTTCATTGGGGAAGAAGCGTATTGGTTGCAAGTGGATCTTTAATACCAATTACAAAGTAGATGAAAATTTTGACAAGTACAAGGCAAGACTTGTAGCAAAGTGCTACGCATAAAAATAACGCATTGACTATGAGGAGACTTTTGCTATCATAGCCAAGATAAAGACTATCAGAATGGTTTATTCTTCAACTGCACAATTTGGATGGATATTTCATCAGAGGGATGTGGAAAGTACTTTCCTAAATGGAGAATTGCAAGAGGAAGTGTATGACCTAACCAAAGAGTTTTGTCACATCTAGTTAAAAACAAAAGGTGTATAAACTTATCTAGTCCCTATATGGTCTCAAGCAAGTTTCATGAGCCTAGTATATCAAGATTGATGAGCATATCGTATAACATAGATTATAAAGGAGTTCATATGACCCAAACCTCTACCTCAAGGAGCAAGGGGGGAGGTTGTGATTGTCATCGTGTTAGCGACGGTCTAGGCATCACTAGCAGCTCAATGAAGATGATTGAGGCAACAAAGAATGATCTCAAGCTATCATTTGACATGACAAATCTTAGGCTATTGCACTATTGTCTTGTTTTGGAGGTATATAAAAAGGGACATCGCATATTTATTTCTCAAATGTATGCCAAGATTATGTTCGAGAAATTATGAATGATGCATTGTAAGCCTATTGCAACACCCACAGAGACAAGACTTGACCTATCTCATTCAAATCCATCAACACTAGTAAAGGCCATTCTCTATCTTTGGTTGATTGGGAGTTTCATTTACTTGACCTACACTAGACCAAATATTAGCTATGCTATTAGCTATCTATCTTTCACGATTCATGCAAGAACCAAAGATGAGTCACTGGAAAGCAAAAAAGTGGATATAGAGATACATTCGAGGTACTATCGAATATGGCCTAGATTACAACAAGATTGATCAGTGCTTCTTGAAAGGTTACACAGGGGTAGATCATGTAGGTTCTATTGATGACAAAGAATATATATAAGGATTTTTCCTTCTGCAATTTGGTCCTATTTTATGGGGGAGCAAAAACCAAAACTTTGTTTCTCGATCCTCCATTGAGGCAAAATACAATGCAATAGGGGGACCTATCTGCAAAGTGATATGGCTACATTGCATACTTGCAGGACTGACAGTACTACAAACACAACCTACAATTTTGTATTGTGATAATCAAGGTGTTTTAAAATTTGTTCGCAATCCAATGTTTTATGAGTGCACAAAGCACATCGAAGTTCAGATCCATTTTATGTGTGAGCATTTTCAACAACACAACATTCAACTCTAGTTTTGCTCCACTTAAGATCAATGCGCATATGTCTGCACCAAGTCACTTACATGTGAGAATTTTGAGACATTTAGGAATTCTCTCTTGTACTCTCAAGACTATGCTGATTTAAGGGGGGGAATGTTAGAATAAATAATTTATGCTTTGTCTTTATAAATAAGAATGTAAGTTTTGGTCTATTGATTCAACACTCACGTAGTTTAGAATATATATTGTTAAATATACTTAACTATGTTAAGCATATGTAACACATAATAGAAGATACGTAGTCGGTGAACATTTTTAATATGTTTGAAACTCTAAAATATAGGGACTAATATTAGCTCCTAAGTTGTATAAATAAGCATTGAAGCCCCTGATTATAAAATCAATATGATGATTTGCTTCTGTTAAGGAGGAACAAAGATTGTGTAGGCGCCATGGTGTTGGATGGGCTGCTCGAGGGAAAGTAAGTGCATGTAATGATGCAAGGGGAAAATATAGGATGAGTCAAGTGTGTGCAGGTGTAATATCAACCCACAACTCGCCAAATTTGTTTTGGTATACCACTACCAATTAATGCACATGCAAGGCATATGGCGCTCCAACATTTATTTTAAGATGATGTAAGGTTTTGATAAAGTGATGTAATATTTTACACGTTTGCTTGGGAAACAAATTTGATTCACACTACATACCGTAAGAAACCACTATGTTTTGAATGTTAGAATAAATAATTTATGCTTTGTCTTTATAATTAATAATGTAAGTGTTGGTCTATTGATTCAACACTCATGTAGTTTAGAATATATATTGTTAAATATACTTAACTATGTTAAGCATATGTAACAAAGAATAGAAGATGCATAGTTGGTGAACATTTTTAATACGATTGAAACTCTAAAATATAGGGACTAATATTAGTTCCTAAGTTGTATAAATAAGAATTGAAGCACCTAATTATAAAATCAATATGATGATTTGCATCTGTTAAGGAGGAACAAAGATTGTGTAGGCGCCATGGTGCTGAATGCACTGCTCCAAGGAAAGTAAGTGCATGCAATGATGCAAGGGGAAAATATAGGATGATTCAAGTGTGTATGTGTAATATCAACCCACAACTCCCCAAGTTTCTTTTGGTATACAAATGCCTATTAATGCACATGCAATGCATATGGCTCTACATCAACAATTGTTTTAAGATGATGTAAGGTTTTGATAAAGTGATAAGATATTTTACACGTTTGCTTGGGAAACAAATTTGATTCACACTACCCACCACAACAAAGTGCTAGCAATCCTTCATCTACACTTATAGTCTTAATTATTGAGCGTTGAACGAATGCACAAAGATAATTGTGTAACACATACAAGGAACTAAATTTCAAATTAAATGAAATTATCTTCCATCAACCCATTGTTAGCAACGACACAAAGCATAATTCTTTTATCTACCCAAATTTATATTAGTTTACCATATAAAATAAAAACAATTAGTCTTGAAAATAATGTCAAGAGCTTGTTAGAGATTTATGCACCAAATGATCGAATGATTGCATTGCTCAAGTTACCTTGTTAGATTATATGAAGATGAGTGGTGTTGCACGATCCTCGTAGCCACCGTCACAACAGGGGATCTGGGTCCATAAGAGGTAAAATAAAAATTACAATACTTTATGTCCCCAAAACTGCGATGCTCAACCTTCTTTCTCCATTCTCCATTTCATCTCTTTTTCCTTTTCATATGTAGAGCTGCCCCTGCTTATTCATCCCTCTTAAATTATCTTTCCCTTTCTAAAGAAATCTGATTTGAAAATTGAATTATGGGTTTCTTCAAGTATGCCTATTGACATGAAACCAAATCTATATTTAATACCCCTCGATTTCCTCCTTAATCCTTTTTCAATTATAAATATTTTTTTGGTTCTTTCTTCCTCATGATATTGTCACTGTGAAATTGCATTTCTCACACTTATCCTTCTAGGGTATTTAAAATGCCACATTTGAATCATAAAAAGGATTTAATACTTATGATGCCTTAAAATCACCTTAGTGACTATTGTTATGTTGGGCATCTGATCTACTGATATAAATCGGAACTTGGTATTTCTTGCTGATTAGATGTATATTATTAGAGTCATTTCACTATTGGGTTGACTCTTATTACCTTCTCATGGAACCATGGTATCCTCTTACCAGTTCACCTCATCATTGCTGTGAATTCTATCACTTGTAAATAAACTAGATACATCACAATACCTCTACAATATTTCAAGCATAATATATCCTGATAATAGTTAATTCGAATAATTGAAACCGTTGTTTGTCATGTTTAACTAAGGTATGCTAAGCTAGAAAATGCCACATTAAAATAAGCATTATGGGATTAATGCAAGTATACTGCATGCACCTCATCATTGGTGTGAATCCTATCCCCTGTAAATAAACTAGATACATCACAATACCTCTACAATATGACAAACATAATAAATCATAGTTAATTTGAATAATTGAAACCATTGTTTGTCACATTTAACTAAGGTATACTAAGCTAGAAAATGCCACGTTGGGATAAGCATTATAGGATTACTGCAAGTATACCGCATGCACCTCATCATTGGTGTGAATCCTATCACTTGTAACTAAACTAGATACATCACAATAATTCTATGATATGACAAACATAATAAATCATGATAATGATTAATTTGAATAATTGAAATAATTGTTTTTCATGTTTAACTAAGGTATCCTAAGCTAGAAAATGCCACATCAAGATAAACATTATGGGATTAATGCAAGTATACCACATGCCCCTGACATATAATATGTAAGTATTGCAATTGATATAAGCATAATAACATCATAATGATGATCCTTTAAGACCCATGAAAAAGGTCCAAGACTATGGGGCACTAAATAATTCCCCTTCTTAGGAAACTTTATCCCTAAAGTTTAATAGTAAGAGGCTTGGATAAGACAATCACATCCCCATTTGAAGAGTAAAAATGAAATAAACATAAGAAAATATTTAGAAACTAAGTCATCAATAGTAATAGAAATGGGGTTTAAGTTTAAATTTCATCATATCCACCCAAAAATCCAATGATTTATCACAAAATGATTGGAGGGGTCACCCAATATGGAAGCATGTTTTGACAACAATATATAGGTTCAAGATTGAAACTATCAATCTCAGAGGGTAGAGTCATATTCAATGCCAAGGTACATATTCTAATTTACGCAATTTGTCTAAATATGCCAATTAGTTCAAAAATTAATCCATATTAATAAATAATTCTTCTTGTCATGCAAGGATGCTCATTGTATGCAAGGTAACATAGCTAAACTGTGTTTTTAGGCGTGACAACAACATTCCAAATAACATCACCATTTTTTTTAACAATATGATATGGTGTAGAAAGGCCATCCATGCTATCTTAATAAGCATTCACATAGTACATCTTCTTACTCAAATTATTCCTCCAAGTTGAGTTCAAGGACTATAAAACAACCAAAATGATGAAAGAACATGCATGGGATCTTCCATATCAAGTATCAAAGTCTTTGTAAAAGAATCAACAAGACCTGATTTTCAACCAAGGATTTCAATTGATGAAACTTTCATAAAGAAATCCAAGCTTGAGAGGTTTACATAGAGGAAATGTAAGTAATAGAAAAGGTTCACATTAGTGAGTAAATTTATCAACATCATCATCCTTTGCACCAACCAATCAGTTCATCCATAGACAATGTAACACTCAGGGGGAAGCCATTCTAATCAGCTCACTATGCCCCTCAACATTTCCTAGTGATATTTAAGTGTCATATATCTATTGCATTGTTTTTATAAAATAATGCCCCATCAGATCACACAGACGAAGCACCCCACCAACATGAGGATGCCATTTAGGAAACAAAATAGGCGCAACTTATCCTAAGGCACTATTGGAGGTGGCGTGATTAGCCAAAGTGTGGATTCTGTTTCTTACTCAAAATTGGCCTCTCAAATTATCATCTAATGTGGATTTTTTGTTGGGAGAGGGGTGCCATCCATTAAATTTCCTACTTGGTGGATAAGCAGTGAAACGACATAACCAACACCTAGTGTACAAAGAGCACTTATGCACATGATCTTTCTAATTGGCCAACAAAGCCAAAGTTTTGATTTTCATGAAATTTTAGGGTTGAGAGTCCATTTGTTTCAAATTAAAAATAAAAGTTTATTAATTTAAACTTTTAAAAAATTTAATCTCTCCCTTTAAATTAGCCTAAAAACAACTAATTCGAGATCTAGAAAATCATGAAGAGCCCACATTGTCTTATTAATGGTAATACAATGCATATAAAAATAATGTTTGCCTTAAACCTTGTAAAACTTCATTGTCTCAAGTTGAATACATGTGAGGAATTTGAAGCCTTTAATCATCGTGTTGTAGGATTGCAGACCTAACTTCATGCACTGGGTGAGAAAGTGTTAGATGCTTCTTTGGTACCCATCGTCTTGAAAGCGCTTCTTCCACCTACAAGATCTTTGTGACTTCTCCAAATATAGTGGAGATGAAACCAATTTTGAAAAGGTGGTTAATATGTTGTAGTAAGAAGAATCTATGCATGTAGCAGAGGAAGATAAAGAATAATATGCACTTGCATCACATTATAAGGGAAGCATGCCCATGAAGCCTTTAAAACAATCCCCTAAACAAAGAAATCATCAAAACTAACACAAGAAAAAACCTCATTCTCAAAAGAAATGTCTATATAGAAAAAAACCCATGAATTAAAGAATTTTTGGTACAATGCATTTACACGAGGCTCATCTAGCAACAAGAAGTCCACCCCCAGGGAATTTCCACAAGCACAGAAGCAGAAGCCACAATTCTCCAATCATTGGAAGAAGAAGCCTTTCCCACAAGAACAAGAGAATATTTTTGAAGACAATGACCATTAATATGAGGATTATGTCTTTGTTTCTCAAACAAATGAGATCACTTCACTAAAATACACATCCATTTTTTTGGTGTGGGCCTTTGTGATCCTTGTTTTCGATTTATCATGTCTCATGCCCCCTATTTGTTGATCTTTCTAGCCTGTTGTGTGTTAGTTTTATGCCAGTTGAGTTTTAAGTTTTAATTTGAGAAACCTATAAATATACATGCATAAGTACGTATAGGGCTAGAATGGACATGGAAATGAACGTGAATGCCATTGTTTATAATTGAATTGAGAAAAAATATGTTAATAATTTATTTGAGAGTATAATTTGAGCATCCAACACAAAATTTAAATCAATTTGAAGTATTTATTGCATTGTGCCACTTGTTCATGCTAGCATGAAAAGTCGTAGGATTGGAGCTTGCATCCAAGAATTGCTTACTCAAGTGCATTGAGTGTTGTCTTCCAAATTTGGTTTAGAATAGGACCCTGATAATAATGGAGGGATAACATAGGCCCTTCATTGATTTATCCCTTTTTGTATGTGATAATGTTTTAGGGGTGCGGAGAAGGAAATTAGTTTCTTAGGGATCTATGTAGAATTCAAGGAATTCGAGTGACGTTTTTGGACCTCAAAGTAGGTGAACATGGCTATGTTATATTTTTTTTCAGAAAGTCACATGTGCCCAAAAAATTATACTAATGGTTCTGGTAGGCTCATAATTGTCCCAATGGTTATGGTAGTCTTGGAAATGTTCTCAGTTTGTCCCAAGTTATATTGGTTTTGTTTGTCTCACATTTTGGATTGGTTTTCTGGTGTTTGTTTATGCTAACTATCCCTAGATTTGAAACAATTCAAATATTTTTAAAAAATTCCTTTTTACAAGTTTTACTTATTCTAACATATTCATTGTTGAAATTAATTCAGTATTTTTTGTTTTATTAGGGTGATTCTAGTTAGATTTAATTATACATTGTATGGTTAGATGTATTGCATTTTTATGTAAAACCACTTTTCCCATATTAATTACATTTAAAACCAAACACAATCTTACAAATCATCAAGAGGATCATATAATTATAGGAAATGAAATGAATAGTGCATTGCTTAGATGTATTAAGAGACATCTTTCAGAGAACCTTTCTTTAAAAAGTACCAGAATATTACTCTTATAAGTTGGATACCCAACTTGAGAAGCCTTCATAAATGAAATACCAAACATAGTCCCAACAAATAAAACAAAATTTAGAGCTACTGGATAATTCAAATAGTTACCAAACCAAATTCTCTTCCTAATTGTAATA
This sequence comes from Torreya grandis, assembly GCA_037957365.1. Classification (NCBI taxonomy): domain Eukaryota; kingdom Viridiplantae; phylum Streptophyta; class Pinopsida; order Cupressales; family Taxaceae; genus Torreya; species Torreya grandis. The sequence goes on along the minus strand of JARHVA010000784.1, from coordinate 2,528,104 downwards.
TGTATGATCTATCCTTTTCTCATACCCAACACAAGCAGAACACATACACGGGTTATTAATCATGGACTATCCACATGACAACCATTCTTTTACTTTTCAAATTACTCCAAAAGGGGTGAAAGCATGCATGTAAATGACGAGATCCCCAAACAAATAACATCAGGGTAGGCAAACATGGAACACCTATAACTATGTTAGGTTGTGGAGCTAAAAGCTTCACTGATGCAGACATGGAGGAGGTTGCTGAGTTATAGAAAAACTGGTGTCGGTAGCGCAACCGACGTCGATCATCTTTAGTGCAAAGGGCAACCGACATCGGTAGTAGTCGTTTGACGTCGGTCACCTCCAGTCAGACAGGGACTGACGTCGATCGCCTGTGCGGTTCCATAATTGTTCGTTGCACGAACAGTTAATTTGTTGAACCGGTTGTTTGCATGTAAAGACTATTTCGAGTCTTGAGCTGCGTGTCTAATTATTGTAAATTAAAAGTCTAAGTTATTGTTTAGTATGGGATCTATTTATAGACTCATTGGCATGTATTGTAATTAAGGGATTAAGGCAAGGAAGAGATCCTTCCAATTGTATGAACAGGGTGATCTGCAGGTTGTTGCAAGATCAGGAAGAAGTTTTACATGGTAAGTAAGATCATTTGAGTCGCAGGTTGTTGCAAGTTCATAGGAGATCTGCTTGAAATACTTTTGAGTGTTTGGTACTGGCAGTATTGTTAGTGACTGGTTGGAGGTGAACAACTCTGTGTTTGAGTTGTTTGTTGTGACCATTTTTGGTAAGAGAGTGAACTCTTGAGGGAAAGAGATCTGTACATCTGAGAGGTGTGGAAGATTGTGGCATCTTCATTGTATTTTCTTCTAGCATGAGTATTAATACAAGATTGTGTATTATCTCTCATATTCTGTGTCATTTGTGAATTTTAGTTACTTGTTAATTCTGGTATAATTTCGTGTTTAGTTACTTATACAAGGTAATCATATTGTACTCTTATTAAAGAGTAGGATCTTGACAGTTGGTATCAGAGCTTTTGGTTGGGTTACTAACAGGTTGTATCAGATCTGGTTAGTGTTTGTTGATTACAGGTCACTCACAGGGGTTTCTATTTGAGTGGGAGTATAGCAATGGCAAAAGAAAGTAAGCTACGAATGGAGAAGTTTAATGGCAAAAACTATCAATTATGGAGGATGCAGATAGAAGATTATCTGTATCAGAAAGATTTGTACTTACCGTTGGGTGGAGTTGCATGCAAGCCCACAGATATGAAGGATGAAGAATGAGAGGTTCTTGATTGGAAGGCTCTGGGATCTATAAGGTTGAGCCTTGCATCGTCTGTGATTTCCAACTTATCACAGGCTAAGACAACGGTAGAGTTGATGGAATTTTTGACAAATTTATATGAAAAACCCTCAGCTTCGAATAAGATATTTCTTATGAAGCAATTATTTAATTTGCAAATGTTGGAAGGTGGATCTATACATAGTCATCTTAGTGATTTCCATGGTTTAATAAACCAGTTAAATTCAGTCAATATTGTTTTTGATGATAAAATTAAGGCTCTCTTAATCTTATGCTCATTACCTGAAAGTTGGGAGAGTTTGGTAATGGCAGTTAGTAATACTCGTTTGCTTCAAAGATCTTAAAAGTTGATGATGTTGTGAGTGTAATCTTGAATGAAAAAATTTGCAAAAAAAGCACAGATAAATCATCAGGGAATGCTTTGAGTGTTGAAAGCAGGGAAAGGCAAAGAGAGAAGATCGAGCATGGGAGATCAAGGTCAAAGATAGGCAGGAGATCCAAGTCTAGGTATGGCAGAATAACCTGCTGGAAATGTGAAAAGCAAGGGCATGTAAAGAGAGATTGCTAGGTGAATGAAGATCAGCATGAAAGACATGAAGAAGCAGATGTTGCAGATTTTATTGCACATGATGCTTTGATATGTTCCTTGAATAAAATAGAATCTTGGGTTTTAGATTCTGGTGCCTCTTTCCATGCATCCCCAACTAGAGAATTTTTTCATGAATATGTCTAGGGAGACTTTGGAGAAATTTATTTAGGGGATGGTAAGCCTTTTCAAATGGTTGGCAAAGGGAAAGTGAAGCTGAAATTGCAGACGGGCAACACATGGGTGTTGAAGGAGGTCATGCATATCCCAGTTCTGAAGCGAAATTTAATTTTTATTGAAAAGTTGGGTGATGAGGGTTGCACAGTAACTCTCACAGTGGACTCTTAGAAAGTTTTCAAGGGTGCACTTATTTTAGCAAGAGGTAAAAAAGTAGGTACTCTTTATCTATCTACTTGTATTATTGATTCTCCTTCTGGTTTATCTACTTCCGCTGTAGATTCGAAGATGTGGCTTAATAGGCTTGGTCACATGAATAAAAAGGAGATGCATGTTCTTGAGTCAAAAGGTATGCTTTCGGATTTGAAAAGCATGGATCGAGATTTCTGTAAACAAAATAAAAAAGTGACATTTCTTGAGAAATTTGATGTTCGTGACAAGAACAGGAAAGCCTTGGTTTTCAAGAAGATGACAGACAAATATCAGTGCAAGGCGCTGAAGAATTTTGAGCAAAGCAAGGTTGATATGGACAAGGGTTTAATCTAAAAGGAGCTCGCAGGTAGAAGTCATTTCTCACAAGTAAAACATAGAGACCGACGTCGGTTAGAAAATTGACGTCAGCATCCAGACAGGGACCGACGTCGGCTATGTGAAGCTCGATGTCGGTGACTCCGGACAAATAAACACTGGCGTCGATCAGGGGGAACTGACGTCAGTGATGAGAAAGTCGCATGGAATCATGTCGATCTGGTGCAGACTGAGATGTGATCGATATCAGTCACTGAGACAGATTTTGGACAGACAAAAAGCTCTCAAGGAGTCTCAAACGCCCATATGGAGGACTGAAAGGGTAAGTAAGCCTCAAATTCGTCATTTCCCTTCTTTACACTACTTGTTGCTAAAGAAGCAGAGCAGGTAGAATCTAGGAAACAGTGGGAGCTTGGCATGAATGAAGAATGTGATTCATTGGAGAAGAACCAAACGAGAGTTTTTTGGTAGAGTTGCTGGTTGGAAGAAAGCACTAAGAAACAAATAAATTTTTAGGATAAAGAAGAATGAGAATGGACACGTGAGACGGAAGGCCAGGGTATATGGTCTTGTGTAAGCTGTAGGACAATGGAGGTTTTACCATTGTGTTTTCTTTACCAAGTTGGATAATATTAGCTACATTATCCTGTTATTGTATGTTGTGCTTGTTGCAGGGTCACATATGCAGGGAGTTGCTGAACTAAAGGTAAATTTAGTTCAGAGGTGTGTCATGAGAAATCTGGGAGCAGCAAGATTCTTTGGCATGAGTGTGTTCTAGAGACATGGAAGGTCACAGGTTGATTTTGTCTCCAGATGATTTTGTGAAATCGGTTAGCACACCGATGGTTGGACAGTTCTATGAACAGTCACCTGATTCACATGATGAGGTTGAGTACATGTGTACTAAACCTGAGTTTGCCCAAGCAGTGGGAGCTGTCAGCAAGTTTGGAGCCAATTCGAGAAAGAAGCACTGGAGGGCAGTTCAGTGGATTATCAGGTATCTGAGAGGGACCAGCAGCAAGTGCACATGCTATGCAGGGTCAAGTTCTTTTCTACATGGGTTTGTAGATGCAGATGTGGCAGGTGATTTGGATGACATGAGGTGCACCATAGGATTTGTGGTGGTTGGTCTTCAAGATTGATCTTGAAGAGGGATACAAAGCCAAAAAACAAACTAGATGATGTATAGGTACAAGTGCAGCTATTTATCTCCAAGTGGGAGATTGTTAGGTTGTGGAGCTAAAAGCTTCATTGATGCAGACATAGAGGTTGCTGAGTTACAAAAAAATTAGCGTCGGCAGTGCAATCGACGTCAGTCATCTTCAGTGCAAAGGAAAATTGACATCGGCAGTAGTCGATCGATGTCAATCACCTCCAGTCAGACAGGGACTGACGTCGATCGCCTGTGCGGTTCCAAAACTGTTCGTTACACAAACAGTTAGTTTGTTGAACTGATTGTTTGCATGTAAAGACTATTTTGAGTCTTGAGCTGCATGTCTAATTATTGTAAATTAGAAGCCTACGTTATAGTTTAGTATGGGATCTATTTATAGACTCATTGGCATGTATTGTAATTAAGGGATTAAGGCAAGGAAGAGATCCTTCCAATTGTAAGAACATGGTGATCTGCAGGTTGTTGCAAGATTAGGAAGAAGTTCTATATGGTAAGTAAGATCATTTGAGTTGCAGGTTGTTGCAAGTTCATGGGAGATCTGCTTAAGTACTTTTGAGTGCTTGGTACTGGCAATATTGTTACTGACTGGTTGGAGGTGAACAACTCTGTGTTTGAGTTGTTTGTTGTGACCGTTTTTGGTAGGAGAGTGAACTCTTGAGGGAAAGAGATTTGTACATCTGAGAGGTGTGAAAGATTGTGGCATCTTCATTGTATTTCTTTTTGGCATGAGTATTAATACAAGATTGTGTATTGTCTCTCATATTCTGTGTCATTTATGAATTTTAGTTACTTGTTAATTCTGATATAATTTTGTATTTAGTTGCTTATACAAGGTAATCATATTGTACTCTTATTGAGGAGTAGGATCCTGACAAACTAGTCTTACCATAAACATGGTCCAAAGTTACAAAAGTATTACCAAATTTAAAGAAGTTTTCACAAATAGAAACCAATCAAATCAAGAAGATTTTATAAAGCATAAGCAAATACCCTAAACATTAAATACAATAAAAAAAACCCAAAAAAATCATTGGAAAATCCAAGTGGTCGATTCACAAAAAACTATTGAGTTATAATTATCCCTCATATACCCAACAAATCAAATGGTACTAGTATGTCATCTCCCACCCCTCATACCTAGTACAATTAGATTATACAAGGATGCAAAGGAAGTAGTTCTAATATGAATGATCCCATTTTCATATTTTAGACATATAAGTTTGGTACAAGCCATGTGGTTGTAATGTTTTTATCATGCTTTCATGCATTTGGCTCATTTTTCTACATTTGGATTTTTTCAATACTCTTTTCCTTTGTATTGGGTCATATATTATCTTTTCTTTACTTAAGTTTTTCTTAAAAATTGAATATATATTCACTTTGGGTCAATGCTAATATGTCCATTTAATCCAAAATACTTGAAAACCTACAATTTGACTATTTATTTTCCCTGGTACGACTCTAGATGCTCCCATAATGTCTAAACACTATTTTAAGGTTTTTTCTTTCCTTTTTTTGTGATAGCTAGAAGTAGTCTAACCATTTTTTGTGGTGGCTGAAAGTGGCCATTTTGTTTGTGGATCCTTTGTGTCATTTCCATGTTTTTCCCATGCCTTGATTGTTAGCATTCACTCTTTTCCATGGTCAACGTACATGCAAGTGTGTTCCAATTTGAATTCAAAGGAACTTATATATACATGTACCTAATCCATTCACCTGTGAATTACGTTGACCACACATTTCACATTTTTTAAATGATTTTTCACATTGATTATTTCCCTCATCATCTCTTAAGGTCTTGCCCCTGCATACTTATACCAAAAGAAGGTTGCATTAAGGAACTCATAGATTTATTAGTGATTATATTATGGAGAGAAGGTGAAGTCTTTTATTTGACTTGGGTTGGGTCGCTAATATGCATATATTTACATGAGCCCTGATTATGAGTGTGCATGATATGTAACTACAACCCTCGAGGGGGCCTAGACCACTAAGCTTGCACATTTTATATAGTCTTGTTATATTGTGGTGCACTAGAGTTACTTCAAAAGTAAACAAGTTTATGACATATGCCCATACTTATTCATAAATCTAAGAGAGACATCTGCACATATGCTATTGATGGAGGGTTTTAGGAAGTTTCAAAAAGCGGGGATCAATAAAACCACATTTGTTGCAGGATTTCACATTGGCAATGATTGAAGGTGGTTGACCATTTTTGGTAAGCTACGAAATTTGTCATCAATTAAATTATGGAGTTCACTCTACACAATTTTATAATCTTATTTTATTTTTAGGCACTATTAGGATTTGAATGAGTCTATTTTAGTTATTTATATTTCTCCTTCTCTTTCCTTTCATTTGTATTGATCATTTAGTTTATGGTACTTTCATTCCCCCTCTTAACTATAGATAGATATGAATTGCTACTTATTGCTATATTTAGCTAGACTTACCTAATGCCATAGTTTTACGTAATTGAAATAATGTTTTGAACACTTGTGCACCCTATTAGTACAAAATTTTGGTGAACCCATATATTTTCAAACATATTAATCTTAGGTTTCATGCTTTTTTTCCCTCTAAGGATCATCATTCTAGTTGTTTCAAATATGATTGCTCTCAGGTTTTGATTTACTATTGCAATAGTATCAACCCTAACATCTTGTGCATATATTTCATACTCTAGAGTACATGTGATGGCTCATTATTTTGATGAATTATTTTATAATTATAAAAATGATTATGGGAATGACATACCTTTTCATAATGATGTCGAAGAGAGTTTTCACAATTTTTATAGTTAGGGTGATCTAGAGAAAGAGCTAGAACAACTAAGTTTCTATGACAATGCAACTAGAATAGAATGTCTTGGATGTTGGTTGTATTTCTATAAGCCCTCATTATAATGGAATGCCAAATTTTAATATGCCAAAATAAATTAATAAGAAAACATGTGTTATTAGTAAGAAAATTAGCCTAGAGAAATTTGGTTTTAAAACTCAATGTATGCAATACAATGTTGATTCTTGTGTAGAACATAGTATGAATTGAAATGATTATCTTCCTATTTAGTCCTTGAATTAAAATGTTGAAATAAATTGTATTCCTAGTATTTTATTGAATGAAAGTGTTGAAAATGATTATAATCCTACTCTTTCTTCGAATTCAAATGTAAAAAATGATTGTCTTCCTCCCATTTCTTTGAATGCAAAAGTTGAAAATGAGTCCTTGAATGCAAATGTTGAAAATGATTCTCTTCATACTTCTTTCTTGAATGTAGATATTGATAGTGATGTATCTCAAGATGACAATACAAAGGAAATGAATGCACAATATAGTTATGACTTCATTGAAAATGTTAGAATATTTTTTATGGAATACCTTTCTCATGTTGAAATTATAAAAATGTTGAAACAAGTAACTAGTTCAAATCCATCATGTGAGTTGGATAATGCTCTTATGCTTTCTAATAATTATTCTTCTCCTCCTTCCAGTTCTAATGCCCTTATTTTTGAAACCAATAACAAGATTAGACCCTTGAATGAAACCATTCATATTTTGGTTGTACATTTAGACACCTAATTTTGGTACAAGTCATGTTTCCACTATGTATTTTTCATGTCTTCACACAATTGGTCCATATGCATACATTTAAATACTGATAATAACTATATTCAATTCATAATGTTTCAAAACCTATAGATTTATAATTTATTTTCCCTTGTATGATCCTGGGTGCTCTCAAAATGTTCAAAACACTATATTGATCGGTAGAGCCATGATTTTGTTCCCTTGACTTGTGGATATTTTGTGTCATTTTCCATGTTTCTCACACCTTGATTGTCATATTTTATTATTTTATATGGTAAACCTATGTGTGAATGTGTCCTTGTGAAATAAACACACACACACACACACACACAAATGTACCCTAAGCCATTTCATCATTGATTCTTATCATCCAGATTTATTACAAACAAGTCTCATGCACATTTATTAAGTCTTATCAATAGGTTTGCATATTTTGTCAATGAATCTACACATTTATTTATTTATTTATTCCTTCATCTATATTGTGCCAACACACTTGTACCAAAATAAGGTCATAGTAAAGCATATAGTTGTATTTGATTATCTGGGGAGGAGGTCATGAAATTTATCTCATTTGAGATAGTAACACTCATAAACACTAGAACTACATTAAGTCCTAATTTTGAGAAAGTGGGATATGTAGTTGTATTTATTGTATTTACATAGATTATTATTATGTATTTATTATTGATTTTACTATATTTACATAGATTTACATTACGTTATAGTTTTACTCAATCGTGCATAGTGTATCCTCATTGTACACCAAAATAGTAAAACATTTTTGGTGAACCCCTTTGATTTTTTAACATATAAACTTTAGGGTTTCATGATTTGTTTTCCTCTAGAGTTTGTTATTATGGATGTTTCAAATCTTATTTATCTAACTTGATTTTATATTTATTTCAATATATATCATTATCCCTAGTCTTTTGTGCGTATCTTTCATACTCTAGTATACATATGACTGCTCATTCCATTAATATAGTGTTTCAAGATAATGTAAATGCTTCTCTTTGTTATGTTGTAAATGATAGTAATTATGATTGGAATGATGATGAATCTTATTATAATGATAGTGTAGATAAAAAATTAAGGCAACTTAATTTCAACATTATCAAACCATGTGAAAACAAAAATAATGTGAATGTCTTGGGTGTTGTTACATATCTTTCCTTATATTTCCATGATACACATCATACATCTATAGATGACATATGAATCAAATACTCATATTGGCCATATATTGCCCACATAGGGGGCATTATTCTTCTAAAAAAACATGGATAAACATTAAAAAAAAATTGTTGGCCTTTATCTTTATCAATTATAGAGTGACACATTGATATATATCTTGTTTATCTATATACATACATACATACATACATACATACATACATACATATACAGAGAGAGAGAGAGAGAGAGAGAGAGAGAGAGAGAGAGAGAGAGAGAGAGAGAGAGAGAGAGAGAGAGAGAGAGTTGGGGGACCAAAAAGTAGACACATTTTGTGTTCAAACTGATTCTATTATTTCCATGTGCGTAGTTTTAAAAAAGTGCATACACAGTCTTTGAACATAGGCTCGGTAATTACTGATCTAGGACTGCATACGTAATTTTAGTGTTTAAAAATGCATGTGCAATTTTAATATTTAAAATTACATACGTAGTTTTAGTATTTAGAATTACATACGCAGTTTTAGTATTTAGAATTACGTAAGTGGTAGTTTTATTATAAAAGTGCGTACATAGAATTGTTTACTATTACATTGGCATGCATAGTATATAAATAAAATAAACATTTAAGTATAAGAATCTTATACTTTAAGTTATATTTTATTTATATACTTTTAGGGTGTTTGAGAGTGGTTTCAAACCTTTAAGAACTATAATGTAAATTCTAGATTTTGGAGGATCCTATCATATTTTAGACTTAGTTAGATTTCAGGGTTTCAAGGTTTCAAACTTAGCCATATTTCAAGGTTTCAAGATTTCAAAGAGACATCATAGGAGGTATTAAGGTTGCATTATGTGATTTAGATATGATAGAATAGTATGAGAACATCTCTCACAAAGTGCCACAAGTTAATCCCACCCCATTCCCTGTGCACCCCTTAAGGCATACACGCTGGGAGAAATGCATTGGTGAGCCCCTAATGCATTTAGGATCATATAATGTACAAAATCATACACAACATGATTTACAAATTTGGGATACATTTATAAAAACAATCCCATGGAGAAAACACACACCTCACTTCTTTCATTCCATGGATCGTGGATATTTCTACCAGAATTTGATAAATTTAAGCATTTTTTTACTTTGTCAGTTATTCCTAGTTTATCAACCACCCTTATTGATTTATATCTAATTAAAAAAATCATTTCCATTATGATTGGACACTATATCCTATACCCTATGCCCTATACCTTCAACCATATGACCTAAACCTTAAACCCTAAATCATAAACCCTAAACCTTAAACCCTAAATCATAAACCCTAAACCAATTGATTTAGCCCAAATTAATATCATTTACAGTAAGAATTAGGTTCAAAAGGTTTAATTTGGTCTAAATCACATCACTAATTGCCCTAATTGACTCATTGACTCAATCTGTGATGAAATTGAGGCTAATTGAGCCCAAAATCACATTCTATATTCACAAATAGGTTCAATGAGCTTAAATTGGCCCCAATTGCCTTTGTGATTTAACCTTATACCCTAAAACCTAAACCTTATACCCTATACCCTAAGAATTAAGAATTAAACCCTAAATCATAAACTCTAAACCCTAAATCAATCAATTTAGCCTCATATAACATCTTTTAGAGTAATAATTATTTTCATAAGGCTCAATTAAATCTAAATCACATCACTTATTGCCCTAATTGACTAATTGGCTCAATCTATGATGACATTGGGGCTAATTGTGCCAAAAATCACATTCTATAGTCACAAATAGGTTCAACGAGCTAAAATTAGCCAAATTGCTTTTGCGATTAGATGTTATACCCTAAACCATATACCTCAAACCCTAATCCCTTAATTTCAAACTCTTTAAACCCTAAACCAATTGTTTTTGTTAGGTATGTGGAGCTAAAAGCTTCACCAAGGAGCATACACAAACAAGTTCGGGTCTACACAGACGCCGGCGTCGGTCAGGAGCGACCGACGTCGGTCAGTTGCAGTTACAGAGGCGCCGACGTCGGTAGTATGGTCGGCCGGCGACGGTCACAGGCGAACAGGCAAGAACCGACATCGGTTACCTGCGTGTCCAGAAAGCGATTTCCGAGGACAGAAGCGAGTGTTTGCATGATGAGTTTGAGTTGTAGACTCAAGCTCGCGTCTCTATTGTTAGCAATGTTATTTTTAGAGCCCTTGTTGAAGAGGCTTAACTGTTTGTTGTAAGAGCATGCTCAAGTTTCCTATTTCTATATGTAGGAGAGATCTTCTAAGCTATTGTATGAGAGAGTGTAATTGAGTATGAGTAGAACATTGTAAATGTTTGAAGGACTGTACTTGAGAGAGAGCTCTTGAGGAATAGAGATCTAGTGAGAGATCTTGTGTGCATCTGAGAGAGGTGTGGAAGAACAAAGTTCTTCATTTGTATTCCTATTGTAAAGAGTTTTTAATACAAGTTTTCAGGGTGTTTTCTTGTATATCTTGTTCTGTGCTATTTATCATTTCAGTTACTTATCTATCTGATTTATTTCCGCATTCATTGCTTTCATAAGTGTAATCCATTGTTGGTTGATCCCCAACAAGTGGTATCAGAGCTCAGGTTCACTAACAGGTGGTTCAGATCTGTGTAGTGTGTTCGGATTACAGGTTGCTCACAGGGATTTCTGTTTGAGTGGGAGAAGCAATGGCAGAGGAAAGTAAGTTGAGAATGGAAAAGTTTAATGGCAAGAACTATCAGCACTGGAGAATGCAGATAGAGGACTATCTGTATCAGAAGGATCTTTACTTACCGTTAGGTGGGATAGCAAAGAAGCCCAAGGACATGGAGGATGAAGAATGGGAAGTTCTTGACAGAAAGGCTCTTGGGTCTATAAGACTGAGTCTGGCCTCCACTGTGATATCTAATTTGTCACAGGCAAAAACTACGGTAGAGTTAATGACCACGTTAGCAAATTTGTATGAAAAACCCTCCGCTTCAAATAAGGTATATTTGATGAAACAGTTATTTAATTTGCATATGCAAGAAGGTGGATCTGTTTCTAATCACCTGAATGATTTCCATGGTATTGTTAATCAGTTAAGTTCTGTTAATATTGTATTTGAAGATGAAATAAAGGCTCTTTTGATATTATGTTCTTTGCCTGAAAGCTGGCATGGCTTGGTAATGGCAGTTTCTAATACTGCTTCTGCTTCGAATATTTTAAAAGTAGAGGATGTGGTTAGTGTTATTTTGAATGAAGAAATTCGCAGGAAAAGCACAGAAGAGACTTCTGGGACATCCGGGAACGCTTTAAATTTCGAGAGCAGAGGAAGGCAAAAAGAAAGGAGCAAGAGGAGATCAAGATCTAAGTCTAAGGGAAGAGGCAGATCCAAATCCAGGAATGGCAGAAGGCCACAATGCTGGAACTGTGGAAAGTTGGGGCACATAAGCAGAGATTGCTGGTCAAAGCCTAAGGAGGATAATCAGCACGAAGGAAAGGAAGAGACAAAGGTTGCAGGTATTGCACAGGATGCTCTTATTTTCTCTTTTCATAATAACATAGAATCTTGGGTATTAGATTCTAGTGCATCTTTCCATGCTACCCCTAACAGAGAATATTTTAGTGACTATGTCCATGGAGATTTTGGAATAGTGTACTTAGGGGATGATGAGCCTTGTAAGATTATTGGCAAAGGTAAAGTGCAGCTAAAGATGCAGAATGGCAACACATGGGTGTTGAGGGATGTGATGCATGTTCCTAGTTTGAAGAGAAATCTGATTTCTGCAGGTAAGCTAGGTGATGAGGGTTGCACAGTAACTCTCACAGCAGATTCTTGGAAAGTGACCAAGGGTGCACTTGTTATGGCCAGAGGTAAGAGAGAAGGTACTCTCTATTTGTGTAATTGTATTACTAACAAATCTCCTTCAGTTTTATCTACTTCAGATGTGGATGCTAAATTGTGGCACTCAAGGCTTGGCCACATGAGTGAGAAGGGGATGTCAATCCTTAAGTCTAAAGGTATGCTTTCAGATTTGAAAAGTATGGATCTAGAATTTTGTGAGCATTGTGTGTTTGGAAAACAGAAAAGGGTTAGTTTTCTAAAGACTGGGTCTACTAAGAAAAGGCAGAAGTTGTAGCTTGTTCACACAGACGTGTGGGGACCGGCTCATGTAGCCTCTATTGGCGGATCACAGTACTATGTTACATTCATAGATGACGCCACAAGAAAGGTATGGATCTACTGTATTAAAAAGAAATCTGATGTTTTTGAGACTTTTAAGATATGGAAAGCCATGGTTGAGAATGAAACAGGCAAAAGATTAAAGTGCTTGAGATCTGATAATGGTGGTGAGTTCTCCAGTCTTAAGTTCAAATTGTATTGTTACATAAATGGAATCCGTAGGCAAAGGACGGTTCCAAGGACACCTCAGCAGAATGGTATTGCTGAAAGGATGAACAGGACTATTATGGAGCGTGCAAGATGTATGAGATTGCATGCAGGGTTGCCCTTAGAGTTTTGGGCAGAAGCAGTTGACACCGCAGTGTACCTGATCAATAGAGGACCCTCTACAGCTCTGGATGGTGGAATCCCAGAAGAGGCATGGATAGGTAAAAAGGTTGATCTCTCATATGTCAAAGTTTTTGGTTGTGAAGCCTTTGTGCACATAGACAAGGAAAATAGAAAGAAGCTTGATGCTAAGTCTATGAGGTGCACGTTTATAGGCTATGGCTCAGATGATTTTGGTTTCAGATTTTGGAATCTAGGAACTAACAAGGTAATTAGGAGCCGTGATGTTGTTTTCAATGAAAGAGTGATGTACAGTGATCAGACAAGGAAGCTAGATCAAGCTGGGCAGAGCAACAATGAGTTGGACGAAGTTATGGTCCAAAATGAGCTCGCGGGAAAAAGAAATAATCACTTACAGGAAAACACAGAGACCGACGTCGGCAGGTTTGGCACCGGCGTCGGCAATACAGAAACCGATGTCGGTCATACAGAGACTGACGTCGGCAGACCAGGCACCGGCGTCGGCCAGGAAGAACCGGCGTCGGCCAGTAACAGGTCTACAGGTGGCCGAGGTCGGTCACTGTCAGAAAATTTGGGTGGACAGATTGTGGAAAACGAGTCCAAGACACCAATCAGGAGGTCTGAAAGGGTAAGTAAGCCTCCAATTAGATATTCTCCTTCTTTATATTATTTATTGCTAACCGATGGTGGAAAACCAGAAAGTTTTGAAGAAGCTTTACAGGTGGAGTCCAGAAGTAAGTGGGAGCATGGCATGGTTGAGGAGATGGAGTCCTTAAGAGAGAACCAAACATGGGATTTGGTTGAATTGCCAGCTGGTAAGAGAACACTGAAGAACAGGTGGACTTACAGGTTGAAGGAAGGTGAGGATGGTCAGATGAGATACAAGGCCAGATTGGTTGTGAAAGGATTTGCACAAAAGCCAGGTATTGACTTTGGCGAGATTTTTTCTCCAGTTGTTAAGATGACTTCTATAAGGGTTGTATTGTCTTTGGTTGCTTTTGAGGATTTGCATCTTGAGCAGCTAGATGTTAAAACAGCATTTCTTCATGGAGATTTAGATGAGGAAATTTACATGGAACAGCCAGAAGGTTTTGAGGTCAAGGGTAATGAGAAACTAGTGTGCAGGTTAAAGAAAAGCTTGTATGGCCTCAAGCAAGCTCCTAGGCAATGGTACTTGAAATTTGACAGGTTTATGACTGAGCATAGCTACAGTAGATGTCAATCAGACCATTGTGTATATTTTAAGAGATTTGATAACGGTAGATACATTATTCTATTGTTGTATGTAGATGACATGTTGGTTGCAGGGTCTCACATGCAGGATATCTCAGAGCTTAAGGTGAAGTTAGCTCAAACGTTTGCCATGAAGGATTTGGGAGCAGCTAAGAAAATCCTTGGCATGAGCATCAAGAGAGACAGAGAAAATCACAGGTTGATATTGTCTCAAGAAGATTATGTGGACAAGGTGTTGAAACGGTTCAACATGCAGGATGCGAAACCGGTAAGCACACCTTTGGCAGGACATTTCAAGTTGAGTAAAGAACAATGTCCCAATTCACATGATGAGGTAGAGTACATGAACAAGGTTCCATATTCTTTCGCGGTAGGAAGTTTGATGTATGCAATGGTGTGTACTAGACCAGATATTGCTCAAGCAGTGGGAGTAGTAAGCAGGTATATGGCCAATCCAGGAAAGGAACATTGGAAAGCAGTACAATGGATCCTTAGATATCTGAGAGGAACCAGCAGTAGACACTTATGCTATGGAGGTTCAGATTCTTCTCTACATGGCTATGTAGATTCAGATATGGTAGGGGATTTGGATGGCAAGAGGAGCACCACAGGTTATGTTTTTACTGTAGGTGGAACGGCAGTTAGTTGGATTTCTAAGTTGCAGAAGGTTGTAGCTTTGTCAACTACAGAAGCAGAATATATTACAGCTACAGAAGCTAGCAAGGAGATGATATGGATGACACGGTTCATGGAAGAGCTTGGAAGGGAGCATGGGAGTTGCAGATTGCATAGTGACAGTCAGAGTGCAATCCATTTGGCTAAGAACTCAGCTTTTCATTCTAGAACTAAGCACATACAACTAAGGTACCACTTCATACGGCAGGTATTGGAAGATGGTGAGTTGAAGCTGGAGAAGATCCATACAGACATGAATCCTGCTGATATGCTAACAAAGCCGGTTACTAAGGAGAAGTTGAATCTTCATTCAACTTCTATTGGTCTTCATGATTGAGTTGAAGATGGAGGAGCTAGAAGATCTTGCTGTGCAGGTATTGGTGCAGCTGGTTTATCTCCAAGTGGGAGATTGTTAGGTATGTGGAGCTAAAAGCTTCACCAAGGAGCATACACAAACAAGTTCGGGTCTACACAGACGCCGGTGTCGGTCAGGAGCGACCGACGTCGGTCAGTTGCAGTTACAGAGGCGCCGACGTCGGCAGTATGGTCAGCCGGCGACGGTCACAGGCGAACAGGCAGGAACCGACGTCGGTTACCTGCGTGTCCAGAAAGCGATTTCTGAGGACAGAAGCGAGTGTTTGCATGATGAGTTTGAGTTGTAGACTCAAGCTCGCGTCTCTATTGTTAGCAATGTTATTTTTAGAGCCCTTGTTGAAGAGGCTTAACTGTTTGTTGTAAGAGCATGCTCAAGTTTCCTATTTCTATATGTAGGAGAGATCTTCTAAGCTATTGTATGAGAGAGTGTAATTGAGTATGAGTAGAACATTGTAAATGTTTGAAGGACTGTACTTGAGAGAGAGCTCTTGAGGAATAGAGATCTAGTGAGAGATCTTGTGTGCATCTGAGAGAGGTGTGGAAGAACAAAGTTCTTCATTTGTATTCCTATTGTAAAGAGTTTTTAATACAAGTTTTCAGGGTGTTTTCTTGTATATCTTGTTCTGTGCTATTTATCATTTCAGTTACTTATCTATCTGATTTATTTCCGCATTCATTGCTTTCATAAGTGTAATCCATTGTTGGTTGATCCCCAACAGTTTTAGCCTTAATTAACATCATTTAACTAAGAATCAAGTTTATAAGGCTCAATTTGGTCCAAATTACATCACTAATTTTTGTAATTGACTAATTGGCTCAATTTATGATGATATTGTGGCTAATTGAGCCCAAAACAACATTCTATATTCACAAATAGGTTAAATAGGCTCAAATTGTCCCTAATTACCTTTGTAATTGGACCATATACACTAAACCCTAAACCCTATACCTTCATTAGTATGCCCTAAACCTTAATATTTAAATTATAAACCCTAAACCCTAAACCAATTTATTTAGCCCAAATTAACATCCTTTAAAGTAAGAATTATATTCACAAGGCTCGATTTATCCTAAATCACACCACTAATTTCCCTAATTAACTAATTGGCTTAATCTATGATGACATTAGGGATAAATGAGCCCAAAATCATATTTTGTAGTCATAAATAGGTTCAACGAGCTCAAATTGGTGTCAATTACCTTCATGATTGGACCCTATACCCTAAAACCTAAGCCTTATACCCTATACCCTAAGCATTAAAGCCTAAACCCTAAATCCTAAATTAATTGCTTTAACCCCAATTAACATCCTTTAGAGTAATACATATTTTTCATAGGGCTCAATTTAACCTAAATCACATCACTTATTGCCCCAATTGACTAATTTATTTAACCTATGATGACATTCAAGATAATTGAACCCAAAATCACATTCTATAGTCAAAAGTAAGTTCAATGAGCTCAAATTTGTTTTAATTACCTTCATGATTAGACCCTATACCCTAAACCTTAAATCATATACCTTAAACCCTAAGTCCTAAACCCTAAATCCTAAATCATAAACTCTTTAAACCCTAAACCTATAATTTTATCCCCAATTAACATCATTTAGACTAATAATTAAGTTCACAAGGCTCAATCTGGCCAAAATCACATCATTAATTACCCTAATTGACTAATTGGATCAATTTGTGATGACATGGGAGCTAATTGAGCCAAAATTCATATTATATAATCAAAAATATGTTGAATAAGCTTAATTTATGCCCAATTTCCTTTGAAATTGGACCATAAATTCTAAACCCTATACATTAAACCCTAAGCCTTAAACCTTAAACCCTAAATCATAAATCTTAAACCTTAAACCTATTGATTTAGTGCAAATTTACATCCTTTAAAGTAAAAGATAGATTCACGGGGCTCAATTTGGCACAAATTACATCACTAATTACCCTAATTGACTAATTGGTTCAATCTATGATGACATTGGGGCTAATTGAGCCCAAAATCACATTCTGTAGTCACAAAAAGGTTCAACAAGCTCAAATTTGCCCCAATTGCCTTCATGATTGGACCTTAAAGCCTAAAACAAAAACCTTATATGTTACACCCCAATCCCTAAGCCCTAAGCCTAAATCCCTAAATCATAAACCCTAAATCAATCAATTCAGCCATAATTAACATCCTTTAGAATAATAATTATTTTCACAGGGCCAAATTCGTCCTAAATTACATCACTTATTGCCCCAATTAACTAATTGGTTCAACTTGTGATGACATTGGGGCTAATTGTGCCCAAAATCACATTTTATAGTCACAAGTAGGTTTCATGAGTTCTAATTGGCCCCAAATGCCTTCATGATTGGACCTTGTACCCTATACCTTAAAATCTATACCTTAAACCCTATGTCCTAAACCTTAAACCCTAAATCATAAACTCTTTAAACCATAAAACAATAATTTTAACCCCAATTAACATCATTTAGACTAAAAATTAGGTTTAGAAGGCTCAATTTATCCCAATTCACATCACTAATTTCTCCAATTGACTAATGCTTAAATTTATCAAAATATAGCTGAAATATCCAAGATCTAATCAAAGAAGTGATGCATGTGTTTTATTTATGGGATTGTTGTTAGAAATGTAGCCCATAATTGGAAATTATGTTGTGTATGCATTTGTGCATTAGATGGTTCCTGTATGCATTAGGGGCTCATCGATGCATTTCTCCCAGAGTGTATGCCTTAATGGGTGCAAAGGGAATGGGGTGGGATTGACTTGTGGCACTTTGTGAGAGATGTTATCATACTATTCTATCATACCTACATCCCTTCATGCAACCTTAATACCTCCTATGATGTCTCCTTGAAATATTGAAACCCTGAAATATGGCTAAGTTTGAAACCCTAAAACCTTTGAATATGACCAAGTCTAAAATATGATAGGATCCTCCAAAACCTAGAATTTGCATTAGAGCTCCTAGAGGTTTGAAACCACTCTCAAACATCTTGAAAGTATACAGATAAAATATAAATTAAAGTATAAGAAACTATTTATCCATATCTAAATGTAAAATTATACTTTGCATGTCAATGTAATATTAAATTATTCCATGTACACGCTTTTATAATAGTAATACTGCGCATGCAGTTTTAAAGACTAAAACCACGTACATGATTTTAATAACTAATAGTAAAATATCTTGTGTATGTGGTTATTTGTTTTTTGAAACACATGCCTAAAGGCTTGGGAATGACTTGAATTCTTGAGCCTAAGGTATGGATCTCTAAACACACAATTGAATGCATTTTTTTGACTAAAAACAACAAAATGCATTTTTGGCCATGCTAAATACTAAGAATTTTATCAAACTTTTTCTTGAAAATATTATTAAAACATCGACTACACTCTCCTCTTTCTAAATGTACAATTTTTTATTTTATTACTTTAAGGTTATTATCTATATTTATTTCTAAGTAAGTCTTTTTGTAACGCTATATGTTGTAACTATACATGTTCATCTTTGTTTATGTATCTTTTTATTTATTGACTCAATCCAAAAAAATATATATGGTTTCAAACTATACCTAAACCTATACACACAAAAAAATTGATTTTTTGATTTCTTTTGAGGTAGTCAGGGGGCCGCATAGTCAGCTATACATTATTGATCATATTTGAGGGCCTATTGACTTGTGAAATTAATAAAAAATAAATATTCATTAATTAATTTAAAACAACTATAGGTTGCAAACTAGATGATCTTATCTAACTTTTCGCTAAAGGGTTTTAAAAAAACTAAATGATGCTAAAAAAATTATAGGCCGCATGAAAAGATATCTATCTACTCTAATTCAAAAAAATAGTACTACCACTTTGAATTTATGATGTTTGACCTACTTATACTTGACCATTTCAAAAAAAAATAGTAGTTTAGAAACTATACTTGAAATAATACAAATCATGTTCTTATGACATCTTCAAATTTTAAATGTAGGTGTCTCAAATAATCCATACAAGTTGAGGTTTTTTTATTTTTCAAGAAAAATATGTCTACTTAAGACCCCCTTTTGGCCCCTAATTCCATGCAATTACCCCGCAACCACCTTGAAAGTATATTTATAAAGTTAATGAATTAGTGTGCATGCTAATATGGACTAGTATAACAAGTACCATAATGCCAACAATAATTTCAATCAAGAGGGAGAAATAAAACTTCAAAAATGCAATATTTCAAAAAAATGATAATCAACCGTTATAAAATATTCCCATGTACAAAGATAACAATTGTCTCCACTTTCTGCAAGTATCATTGGATAGGTCTATCACAATGGAGACCTAACTTTACTAAGGGAAACAATTTGACATTTGAAACATCAAATGACTAGCTTTGATACTTATTGCAATCTCTAAAGTTTGGAATCATTACTTGCAAGGTATGGTGTCCAAGAGTAAGTGCACAAATTTGGGAGACAAAAAAGGGCCTGCTCATGGACATGATTTTTCTAAAATTTCAAAAATTTGAACTTCTATAGATAATTTGAGATGGCTACACTCAAAATTTGAAGATGGTATAAAAACATGAATTGTAGCATTTTGAGTCTAGTATCCAAAAAAACTATTTTAAAAAAAAAATGATTAAGTATAAATAGGTCAAACATCTAAATTTTGAAGAGGACCTCCTATTTTTTTCAAGAAAACATAGTAGATAGATGGCTGAGTGTCTCACCATTTTTTGAGCATCGTTAAATATATTTGAAACACTTTGGTGAATATTTAGATAATATCTTCTAATGTGTTAATATTTTTTTAATTAATTTTGTAATTAAGTAGATATTGAAAACTGACACTAAAATAGATAGCCAACTGTGCGGTCCCCCTAACTACTTAAAAATATATATATATTTTTTGAATGTGTGTAGAATTAAGCCTAGTTTGTTACCATATAATTTGTTTTGCACTTGGATCAACGATTTTTTTTTACATAAACACGAATTGGCATGTATATGTGTGGCATGTAGTGGCGTAAAAAAGGTGTAGTTAGAAATAAATATAGTTTGAACCCTTAAAATAGCTTAAAAATTATAAAAATCATACATTTGGAAAGAAGACAACTTGCTCATCATGATGGTAATAATTTTTTGAATTTTGATGTTGAAATCCATAGCGTATTTAGTGATTGAAGTTAAAATTTATTGGTTTTTATCAAAACTCTCAGTATCGACTATAGATGAACAGTCACAAGCCTTTGGCTATATGTTATAACTTGGAACTGCACCCTTGTGAGAGAGTTCCTCAGGCTCTCTCACTTCTAGCTACGAGCATGGGGACAACCTTAGGATGTGGGTATCTTATGGGTTGAGCCTCTAAGATTTTTAATGAGGATAGTCCCTCAAGTGCTTCACTTTAGCTTCTTGATTCCCACACTAAAATATACTATTGGCTAAGGAAAATGGATATGAGGATTACTAAAAATAAATCTAAGCGAAGGGAGGTGATACACCAAAAGAAGTGATCCACTTAGTCTAGAAAAGAGTCAACTACTGATGAATTTAAATATATAGGTTATTTTGGTTCTATCTCAAGGCCATAGGCATGGAAATTTTGTGTGGAGGTTAAAGGGAAGCCTTGCAATTTGAAGGATAACAAAAATAGGTCTACAAGAGACATTATGAACTAGTAACATGTCAAACAGAGAGCTCGACACACAGACACTTCATGCAATCCTGCACAAAATCGAAAGGATCAAAATCAAGGTGCTAAAAAAAATTGTAGGTGATGAATGACAATCATACATTCTACATATGAAACCAAATGTACACACTTGTTTTAACTAGAAACAAAAAATTCTTCCTTGTATTGCTTCAAAAGAGTCTTTTACAAAGTAATTTTCGTAAAGTAATCTTATCACCAATTCAAGATAATTTGCTTGGATCTAAGGCCTCAATTTATATAGAAAAAGGGGGGATAGAGAAGGGTAAGAAAGAAGAAGTCCCTGATGGCTGGAACTTTGATGTTGTACTTCCTTGTTGTCCTTAAATGCATCGCCTAGGATCATTAAACAATCCTCTCGAGCCCCTCCCATCTTTCAGTTCTTCTTTGGTGCATCTGAGAAGCCATGTTGTGAGTAGATGGAATGTCTCTTCTTGGTATGATGTATTTAATTTTTGCACTCAAGATTAATGTGGATTCTTACTCTTTACATGCCCTGTTGAAAGGATGTGAGTCTCCATGTATTTCAGCCATGCTACATTTAAGCGCTGAATGACGATTATGGGGAGTGAACTATGACAGATGAGATCCTTCATAAATTTATAGTTACCAGTTGATTGGACTCTCTTGTACTCATTGGTCATCCTTGTGCCACTTGTCCTTTACTGATTGGCTCTTTTTACTCTAGCGTACGCCACATGGTAGCCTTTCATTCATTGCATCATGATTCTCGTATTCCCAGCTTAAGTCAAGCACTTGAAAAATCTCAATTTACTCTATGTAAATTAATTTGGGTTCTTCAATCTCTCCAACCTCAGGCTTTCCCAGATCCTTTATTTATAAAGATTTTTTAAGTAAAGTACTTGGAGAAACCTGATTTACTCTATGCAGAGTAATTCGGGTTTTCCAAGCTTACTTACTTCAGACTTGTCCATCTTGAAGTCTTATTTATTATGTAGGATCCTATTTGTCTTGAGAAAATCTTCCAAAGGAATTCCTTGGGATAATTTTTTCGAAGGAATTCCTTCAGACTTTTTATTTGAAGCTTCCTTCTTGCTCTCTTCCTTCAAAAATTACCTTTTGGACTTTTCAAAATAAACTTTCCTAAAGGGTGAGAGACCCTTCAGGATTATTGTATGTCCCTTCAGACTTCCACAAATGATCCTCCTAAAGGGAAAGATACCCTTCGGTAATTTTGAAATGGTCCTTCTAAAGGGTAACATACCCTTTGTGAAAACTTGCAATTGTCCACTTGGAGAAGGAAAAACCCTTCGGATTTATGAAAGTGACCCTAAAAAAAGTTGACTAGTTTTTTGAAAATGTTGAAAAGATCCCCTTTGTCGAAAAAGGCCCTTCAACATTTTGAAAATGCCCTTCAGATTTTGGAGAAGACTTGTCCCTTGAAGAACCTGAGAAGCACTATTTTTCAAGACCAAATCAGGTTTGTCAAGCCCCTTTACTTATTTAAGGATTTTGACTACTCAGAACTTATGAATCAATTGAGTATTGTTCCTTCGAGAACCCAAAACACACTATCCATGAGTAATTTGGGTTTGTCAACCCTAACTATTTCTATTTATAAAACATTTAAAAGTTAAGCACTAGTGGAAACCCGATTTGCATGGTGCTCTTAGAAACCCAAAGTTATCATTGCTGGAAAACCCAAAGTCCTCCCAAAGACTTGCCATTTTCTTGCTTGAAATATCCATTTTTCATATTTAGGTAAATTTTGATATGTGGGTCAAAAATGGCCAATATTTATGATGACTCGTAGGGAAGCATGCCTGCTATGCTTGAGAACCTAGCTCATTTGCTTCATTTGATCCATTGGGCATGGAGGCACTGCTTTAGTATAAAATTGGCTCTATTTGGAAACTTCTGTTGAAGCAATAAGAATAATTGAAATGAAACAAACAATGCCCAAAGCACTTAGGGAAGGGAAAACACACAATTGAAATGGATGTGCACAAGGCACTTAGAGAAAAACATGAAAAGCTATACAAAATGTACAATAACATATAGTGGTTACAAACTCTTCTAATAACACAACTTTAGATGAATTATGTTGACTGGGATGGGTAATACCTTTCCATCTAGTTGGGCCAGGTAGAAGGCATTATGTTATTTGCATCTATGGATCAAATAAGGGCCACTCCACAAGCTATCAAACTTGGTATCATTGCCTGGCTTGGCTTTATTTGAGTCCCATTTGAGAACCATGCCTCCCTCTTTGAAAGCCCTTGCTATAACTCTCTTTTCAAAAGCCCTTTTGACCTGAGCTTGATGTGTCTCCAATGTCTTCATTACAACGTCCCTTGTCTCCTCAAGTTCTGTGAGTTATGCAAATCTCACATTCATGGGTTCATCTTCTAGCAGCTCCAGCTGATGGGCTAGCTCTAATGTAGGTAGCTCAAGAGTAATGGGTAACTTAGCCTCCCTTCCATTTACTAGAACATAGAATAATTGCCAACAACAACTTTAAGAGTTACCCGATTAACCCATAAGGTTGTCTTCAACTTGGTGTGCCACGTCCTCTGATTCTCCTCCATGGTCCTCTTGATAATTCTCAACAAATTTTTATTTATGGACTCAACCAACTAGTTGCCTTGAGGATAATAGTTTGAAGAAATGTTGAGGTAGATGCCCATTTTGAGAGCCCATTCACTTATTTCCAAACCAAGGAAAGCCAATGCATTATCAGATATGATACTGAATAGAAACCAAACCTTGTCACAATGCTGTCATAGAAATCTAAGAATACACTTTCATTAGCTTCCTTCAATGTAATGGCTTCCACCCACCTAGTGAAATAATCAATTGCAGTAGGCACCCGCTTATGAACTGCACTTGATGGGGGGTTGATTACTCCAATGAAGTCTAAGCTCCACTGCATAAATGGTTACTCCACTTGAATCAAGTTGAGAGGGAAAGATACTAACCTTTGCTTAACTTTGAAGAGAGCACATTCCTGACACCTCCTCACCCATGGATAAGCATCCTTGAAGAGGCTAGGATAGTAATAACCAACCCTCATTATCTTTGCTGCTATAGTCCTGAGTGCAAAATGACCTCTTATAGGTCCATCATGAAAATGCTCTAGAAGCTTGGCCACTTGTTCATCATCTATGCACCTTAAGAGAATTCCATTGAGGTCCCTTTTGAATAAAATACCATCAACCAATGCATAAGGTAGAGACTAAAGTCTGAAACACCTTCTTTTTACTTTGTCCATACCTTGAGGGCACTCACTTGTTATCAGAAAGTGTGTCATATCATGGAGCCAACTAGTGTGAGGTGGAGGTGCATCTGCTTGTAGGTTATGTTATGCTACCAAGGTGACCTCTTTGTCTTTATGAATTTCATCAATCATATTCTCACATAAGCCTTTACCTTTTACTAGCTTAGTGACCTTGATCTCCACGTCATACTCCATGATTTTAGTAAACCAACTAGATTTTTTTTTGCTCAAATCCTTGTTAAGAAGGAAGTCTCTTACTCTAGGATGAGACACCATAAGGTGGATTTTGCTATTGGATAACATTGGCCTAAATTTTTTGAGGATCCTTATTGTTGTAAGGACTTGCTTTTCTACAAAGCTATACCTCACCTCATACTCTTCAAGCCTCTGACTGAAAAATGCTAATGGCTGCTCAAGTCCTTCACCATTTCTTTACATCAACATAGCTAATATATTATCAATGTTGGAAAAAACATACAATATGAAATTCCTTGAGAAATTAGGATTCATAAGTGTGGGTGTTTGAGTGATGGCTTGCTTGATAGCCTCAAATGCTGATTTGCCTTCATTTGACCAAGTGAACACTTGGTTCTTTTTCAGCATAACAGTGATGGGTTTGATCAAACTTGAAAAACTAAGGATAAATCTTCTCACAAAGTTTATATTTACAAGGAAACTTTAGAGTCCCTTATTATGCTTGGGCAAGGATAAGGCCAAGATGGCACTTATTCTCTTAGGATCAATGGACAACCCCTCCTTTGAGATGATGTGGCCTAACAACTTGCTTTCATGCATGATAAACATGCACTTCTTGGGATTTAATGAAATACCATACTCTCTGCACCTTTCAAAAATCAACCTCAGGTGGTCCATATGCTCGCTATCATTCTTGAAGAAAATGGTGATGTCATCTAAGTATACCAGCACCATTTGGTTTAACCGCCCTTAGAAATCTATGTCCATGGATCTTTAAAAATTTGCACAAGTATTTGATAGACCAAAGGGCATATTTTGGTACACATACATGCCCCATTTTTTGGTGAAAGTAGTCTTGTATCGATCTTCATGTTTCATCCAGACTTGGTTGTAGCTAGAAAATCCATCCAACAGAGAGAAGCATTCTGATCCTACAACTACTTAGAGAAGTTGCTCTATGGATGGCAAAGGGTAGTGATCCTTTAAGGAGACTTTGTTCAAATCTTTTAAGTCCACACAAAGCCTAATCTCACCACTCTTTTTCTTATAGGCACCAACTTGGCTACCCATGATGAGTGTTTGATGGGAAAGATGATCTTGGACTCGATCAACTTGATGAACTCCTTCCTCATTAACTCTTCAATCTTGGACTCTTGATTAATTCCTTGGCATTGGCTTCCAGCTATATGGTATGCTAAGATAACTTGGGATCAAAACCCTTTAGGTCACTATATTACCAAGTAAAAATGTCTGCATACTCTTGGCAAAGTGCTGTGAAATCATGCCTCTCAGCCTTTCTGCTTACCTTCCCAAGATTGAGAAAATTATCTTTAAAGATTATGACTCTCTCCTAGTTCTCTTCATTACTAGACATTACTGCCTTTTATTTCCTCATATGATTTCCTTCATAAAAAAGGCCTCAAGTGTAACTAGCCCCTTAGAAAGTTTGTTCAATTTCAGCTGAACAATCTGATCCTCATTTGATGCTACATCTAGCTTGGTTGGAGGAGAACTCAAATTCCTATTATAAGATGTAAGCAATTTGCTTGTCACTTTAAAAAATATGCCAGTGAGCTTCATTATCCAACATTGATGGCCTCACCACTACCTTGACATGTGGCTGAACCTTGGTTTCCTTCAGCTCACTAGGAATGTCAAATTGAGCTCCCATGACTGCCAACCCGTCAGCATGTTGGTTCTGATTTCTTAGGATAGCTTGAATGTCAAAGGCCTCAAAATCCTCAATTAGGTCTCACACTTGATTTTTTTAGGAACTCATCAAAGAATTCTTTGTAACGTTTAGGTCTCTAACTTGGTTTACTATGAGCTTGTTATCCCCATAAACTTGCATCAGTTTGATTCCTCTTTTATTGGCCCATTGAAAGCTATGGATCAAGCCTTCATATTTTTCTACATTTGAAGAACAACTAAAATGGAACCTGTAGGAAGATAAAATCTTGTTACTTGAAGGGGAAATGAACATTGTCCCAGCACCTACACCATTTTTTCTCTTTGAGCCATCAAAGAACAATTTTCATAAACCATTGGGGTCTTCTTTAGGTCCAATGAGGGAAGCATGGGTTGATTCTCTTCATGTAGCAGATAGACACCCATGTCTCTTTACTTGACACCTTCCAAAGCATTGAAGAATTGGATATCTCCCTATAAATCATCCAAGAACAAGTCTAGAACTTCTTTAGGATGAGTGTTCTGCTCCTGACCAATTATATACTCATCTTTATCAAGGATGGTACAATTGAGGTTTATGTTATTTGGCTGATGGGGTTCAATATGGAATTATGCCATAGGTTCAGCCTTGATTGAGACCTTAGTCCCATACCTTATTTTGAATGCCATGTAAAACCAATCTACTACAAAGTAACCCCAAATCTTGGTTGTGAACTCCCTAGAAAGACATAATGAAAAACGAGGAGTGACATCTAGGATCAACATGTCTTCACCATAGACACGCTAGGACAAGAATGCAAGGTTAAGCTCAAATTCTTGATGATACCTAATGGATTTGTGGAAGAACCATTAAGATATATGACTCCCTTGGTGTACAGTTCATACTTGATTTTAGCTGGTCAACAATACACTTTGGCATGACTGAAGAGTTGGCCCCACTATCCACCAAGCAGTTATGCACCAAAGAATCACTGATGATTAATGAGATGTATAATGGAGGGGGCTTGGTCACATTACTTTATCTTTATCCCAAAGGACTCTTGGTTGTATTAGTGATGACCTCAGCTTCCTTGCTTGGTTGTTTACCTGTAGTTTTCATAACACTCATCTTGGACAAACCTTCTTGAAGGATGTCCACTTAGCCAGGCATGGAAAACACATCCCACATTAGAACGCTCACACTAGATTTCTTCATTTATTCAACAATATTAACTGGCAAAACACTAGCCTTTGATTAAGTTTTGGGAGCAACTAATATCAATGGAGTGATGAAAAGAGGTTCTTTGAAAGCTTCCTACTTGTCACCCATATTCCTTCTCTTGAACCTTGTGTTTGTTGAGACTGGGATGTGGGCCAAACTTCGATTAGCCTACAGATTAGATGCATAACACTCCTCTCACTCACTAATGACCATTGAGGGTTTTGATTGGTTTGACCCCTAATCCAAGCCATGTTCTTGTGGATGCTGCTCCTGCTTTGTCATTATGGGAACCTCTATGCTTTAAGCCATAAGAGCCTAGTTATATCCATAAGCAACAACCTGCTACTATTGATCATTGAACATGTGGTTGGAGCCATTAGTTGGGACAATGAATTGTCTAAAAGAATGATTCCAAGGCATTATCCCTTCAGCCTCCTAAGCCATATTGTTTTGAACTAGGAATAAGGAATTAAAAGGGCATGCAACATTTGGATTATAATTATGATGTCTGGCATAGTTAGGCTACCCCTATCCTTAGAAATTTCCTTTGTAGGGTGGCCTATTTTCTTGATAAGGTTATTGCTAAGGATGGTATGGAGCTTGATATGGGTTATTGTAAGCTTTTTGCCTCTTGACATTGACCACATCATTCTCCAAGGATTGGAGTATACTCTTTAGTTCCAAGTAATTCTTCTGCTCTTGGGAGTCATTGGATCCATTAGTAGAGGCCTTCTCTTGCTTAGGTGAAGGAAAAAACAAGAATTTATGGCATTAGAAGTATAACATCAAGTGGATGAATGACTATAGGAGGTGGTCTGATCTCTGGAAAAAGAGGCATTGGGGGTCTAGGAGTAAGCTTGTCATCCTGAATTAGGCAATTTTCTACCTTGATTGCCACCTCATATGCATTTGGAAGTATGTCTCCTCTTATAGATTGAATCATTATAGCTATGTTTCTATTGAGAGCCTTCAAGTAATACAAAAAAGCAAAGTTTGGAGATGGTCTAATGTTTGCTAAAATTTTATCCCATGCCTTCTGAAATCTCATATTGAAGTCTTGCATGACTTTATGAGGAGCTCTCTTGATTGTGGTCAGTTTCTCTGTAACTAACAAATGATCACTCTTATCTATAAACCTTTTACATAAGGCTATTCCTAGCTCATCCCATGAGTGGATAGAATTAGGACCTAGGCCCCTATACTATTCTAATGCCTTTCCTTTGAAAGATATAGCCAATATCCTAACAACCACGTTCTCCACTATGATATTGTGAATGTTTCAAAAGTTGGCTATGTCCATTATGTGCTTAGTAGGAGTTACAACTTGGTCTCCTATGTAATAAGGAACACTTTTGAGGGATGCTACTATCATAGGATCATACTATGAAAAATTTAAAGGACTATGGCCGCTGAAGTCCACAAAAGCTCTCTAGAGAATCATGGTAGCAAGAGGAGCTAACAAGGATCTTCTTCTGTAAGTATACCTTATGACTGGTTTAGGAAAGTGGCTTCTTACGTAAGGGTGAGTATGGGCAAACCTTAACCTTCTTGCTGAGTTTAACTTAATTCAACAAACTCAAAATGAATACCTACATAAGTTGATCTTATAGTCACTTTTGGCATGGAAGATAGCTACTGCTCTGCCACTAAATAGCTTGGTATTCTTTGGAGTCACTAGATGCTAAAGGATGAATGCTACCACTACTGCAAAATGATTAAAATAACATCAAATTTGACCAATCTTTCATAATAAATGAAAATAAAATGGTAGTTATCCAACTAGGCACGCCATAACTGTTATAGCTTAGAATTGCACCCTTGTGAGAGATTTCTTCAAGATATCTCACTTCTAGTTACAAGCATGGGGACTACCTCAGGATGTAGGTATCCTATGGTGAGCTTGAACCTCTAGGATTTTTAATGAGGCTAGTCCTTTAGGTGATTCACTTTAGCTCCTTGATTCCCACACTAAAATTTACCAATGGCTAAAGAAAAGTGATAGGAGGATTAATGAAAACTAATCTAAGCTAAGGGAGGTGATGCACCAAAATAAGTGATCCACTTGGTCTATAAAAGAGCCAACTACTGATGAACCCAAATAGGACACAAGCTATTCTAGTTCTATCTCAAGGCCATAGACATGGAGATTTTGCATGGAGGTTGAAGGGAAGCCTTGCGATTTGAAGGAAAACAAAAATAAGTCTATGGGAGACACTATGAACTCATAACACTTCAAAGAGAGAGCATGACACATAGACACTTCATGCAATCCTACACAAAACTAAAAGGATCAAAAGAAAGGTGCTAAAAAAAATCACAGGTGATGAATGACAATCATACATTCTAAAAATGAAACAAAATGTGAACACTTGTTTTAACCAAAAACAAAAAAAATCTTCCTTGTATTGCTTCAAAAGAGTCTTTTACAAAGTGATTTATGTAATCTTATTGCCAGTCCATGGATAATTTGCTTGGCTCCAAGGGTTCTATTTATATAAAAAAAGGGGGAAGAGAGAAGGGGAATAAAGAAGAAGTCACTGATGTCTAGAACTTTGATATTGTACTTCCTTGTTGTCCCTAAATGTACCAATCAGGATTACTAAACCATCATTTTGAGCCCCTCCTGTCTTTAAGTTTTTCTTTGGTGCATCTGAGAAGCCATGTTGTGAGCAGCTGGAGTGTCTCTTCTTGGCATGATGCATTTAATATTTACACTCAAGATTGATGTGGATTATTTATATTTACATGCCCTACTAAAAGGATGTGGGTCTCCATGTGTTTTACCCATGCTGCATTTAAGCGTCGAACAGTGATTATGGGGAGCAAGCTATGATGGATGAGAGCCTTCATAATTTCCATCTACCAGCCACTTGGACTCTCCCATGCTCATTTTTCATCCTTGTGCCACGTGTCCTTTACTTATTGGCCCTTTTTACTCTAGCTTATGCCATGTAGCAGTCTTTCATTTTTTGCATCATGATTCTCACGTTTTTGGACCCAGCTTAAGTCAAGCACTTGAAAAATCTTGATTTACTCTATGCAGAGTAATTTGGGTTCTTCAGTCTCTCCAACTTCAAAATTTCCCAGATCCTTTACTTATAAAGATTTTTTAAGTAAAGTACTTGGAGAAACTCAATTTACTTTATGCAGAGTAATTCAGGTTTTCCAAGCTTACTTACTTCGGACTTGTCCATCTTGAAGTCTTATTTATTTTGTAGGCTCCTATTTGTCTCAAGAAAATCTTCCAAAGGAATTCTTTGGGATAATTTGTTTGAAGGAATTCCTTTGGACTTTTTGTTTGAGACTTCCTTCTTGCTCTCTTCTTTCAAAAATTACCTTTCAGACTTTTCAAAATGAACTTCCCAAAGGGTGAGAGACCCTTCGGGCTTCTTGTATGTCCCTTTCGGACTTTCACAAATGATCCTCCTAAAGGGAAATATACCCTTCAAGAATTTTGAAATGGTCCTTTTGAAGGGTAACATACCCTTTAGGAAAACTTGCAATTGTCCACTTGGAGAAGGAAAAACCCTTCAGATTTATGCAAGTGACCCTCAAAAAAATTGATTGGTTCTTTGAAAATTTTGAAAAGATCCCTTTTGCCATAAAAGTCCCTTCAACATTTTGAAATTTCTAGTTAGATTTTTGAGAAGACTTGTCCCTTGAAGAACCCAAGAAACATTATTTTTTGAGACCAAATTGGGTTTATCAAGCCCCTTTACTTATTTTGGACTTCTGACTACTCACAACTTATGAAGTAATTGAGTAGTGCTCCTTGGAGAACTTGAAATACACTTTCCACGAGTAATTCAAGTTTGTCAACCTGAATTATTGCTACTTATAAAACATTTAGAATTCAAGCACTACTAAAAACTTGATTTGCACTATGCCCTCAGAAACCTGAAGTTGTCACTACTGGAAAACCCAAAGTCCTCCCAAAGACTTGCCATTTTATTTCTTGAAAGCTCCCTTTTTCATACTTAGGCAAATTTTTATATGTGGGCCAAAAATGGCCAACAACTTGAAAATCCAAGTCATTGTTGAGCCTAGAGGATTGGTTTTGAATTCAAATTTAAATAATGAATATGTGTTATATAAAGCATACACGTTATATAATGCATACACGTTGTTTTGAAATAACACCAAAAAATAAGTTTCATGTTTGTTATAGTAGGGCAAGGATATACCTTACTACCTGACTTGCCTAAAATCCTACTTGCCCTTAAATTTCATGTTTTTTATTTATATTATCCTACTTGCCTAAAATCCTATCTTACCCTTTTGTTGTTTCTTTGATATCTTTGACCAGACCCCTTTATTTATAATTTTTGAGTTAATTTGTTTAAGTGGCAAACCCATTGAATTGGACTATGTAGTATAGATAATCTTGTGTAAGTAGAAATAAGAATTGAGCACTTGGTGTAATAGTGCATCTCTGGATATCTATTTCAAGAATGTTATCTAATGGAGCCCAATACCTATTAATCATGCTTTGGATTATCCCAAAAACATTCCTAAAATGTGATGAATAAAGTCCCTTAAGTTTCCTCCAAGGTCACTTAGTGCATCTAATTCAATAGGTGTATTTTGAGGTCCTAATTGAAAGTCTAAGAAGAGTCTTCTATTGTTATAATTATTCAAGATTCCCCTAATGTATTCAAAGACATTGTTCAAATTTTGCCTAAAATTAAGATCTCTTATGAAAATATGGTTAATCCTCCATTCTGTGCACCTCCTTCATCTACCCCTCCATCACACATGGGACAACCATCAGTCACTCCATCCATTCCCACCTCATCTCAAGAGTATGTCTTTGACATAGGACTAGTCCTAGCTGGACCATGGATGCAATAATTACAATCTCAAAAACAAGCTAGACAACACTTTGTGTTTATCAATACTATAGAGTTTTATACCTTACTATGTAATTGGGATAGTAAGATAGGAAAAATAGGATGATGGGTGGAAGGTACACATTTTTATTAAATATTTTGATATTTTGGTCTTTGGGTACTCATTTTGTTTTGTATAAGATGTGGTTTTGATCTTGAAATAAACTTGAAATGGTCACGTGTATCCATTAGTGATGATGTGATTTTAAGATGTTGTGCCTATAGTGATGAATGTATAGCTTAAAAATATCTAAATGCACTAAGGACCTTGTTCAAAAGCATTAAGGGATGGCTATGCTTTATAAATATAAGGTGCATAGACTTGACATTGACCAAGTATGACATATGTATAAGTTACCCCAGCTCAAACTCTATTGAGCTTATTCAAGATACATTAAAGGTGGCAATGTCCCCTAAATCTGAGACCTACTTCCCCTCAAGGATGATGCTAAGTAGAGGGACTCAATAATTGTTCATGTGGATGATGTTGCTCACCTTATATAGATGGTCGATCAAAATTGAATGCTAGTGTGTACCCCCTCGCCGAAGGTTTCAATATTATATATTTTGTACATATTTTCAATTGTCTTGTTCATATTTGATTATAATGAGCTTAAACCTTATGATGTGGACTGCAAGAAACTAGTATCTCAGAGTTCTTGCTCTGGTTTGGGATTTGAGGTTGAAGAGTCCATTGTTAAATTGTGTTCTCTCTTATGTGTAGTGCTTAATAAGAATGTACTTTGGGATTTGGAGGTAATTAAAGGTATAGGGATCTAAATAATTCAAATACATACATAGAAAAATGATAACGTTCGATGCTCACTCAATTTGAATGGGACCTTAAAGGGCTCTACATGATAATTTTTGTACACTAATGGCAAGTCAGAGGCTCGAATCATATGAATTATTTAGTAGACATGAGTTTATGGGACCGATGTCAATCTTTAAACATTTTTGGCTTATATGTATGTATGATAAATTTGTGAATAGGCCTTAGTTTGATTGGTTGGAGGTGATGGGACCTATATAGGTATCAAAGATCATGAGTTCCACTCATATGAGCTAATAAATGTAGAGAGTTTAGCGTGCACATGCCTAGATTTTGACCTCATGGCATTGGAGATGTGTTCATATTTTTCCAAGTATTTCTTATTGCTGATGAGATCATTGAGTACTTTGGATGACTTGACACAATGGGGTCAGGCCCAACCTATTGGAGGCTTGCATTATGTGACTCATTTACTAGACATGAGTTTATGGGATCAATTTCAATATTTTAACATTTTTAGCTTCTATGTATGTATGATATTTGTGAATAGGACTTAGTTGGATTGGTTAGAGGTGATGGGACCTATCTAGGTATCAAAGATCATGAGTTTCACTCATGTGAGCTAATAAATGTAGAGAGTGCAATGTGCACATGCATAGATTTGGACCTCATGGCATTTGAGATATGTTCATATTTTTCCTAGTGTTTCTTATTATTGATGGGATCATTGATTACTTTTGATGACTTGACACAGTGGGGCCAAGCCCTTCATATCGGTCTTATCTATTCAAATTGACCACTTGGTGTACAAAAGTACACATGGCCATCTTTAATTGGATCATGAATCATAGGGCACAAACATCTCTGTTGCTTTTGGGATCTAGAATGTATGTACATATTTGACAACTCTAAAATTTCTCCAGGTGTACTAGACCTACATGTGGAAATATTTGATTGGAATGGGTGTCCCAAGGCTCTAAAAAATATGATGGTTCTAAGACTTGATAGTTATATCTCTAACACTTATATTATTAGGTTGTGGAGCTAAAAGCTTCAACTATTTGCAGACATGGAGGAGGTTACTGAGTTCTAAAAACCGGCATCGGCAGTGCAACTGACATCGATCAGGGGTGAACAGAAGGGCAACTAACATCGGTAGGAGTCGGCCGACATCAGTCATCTCTAGGTAGATAGGGACCGACGTCGGTTGCCTGCGCGGTTCCAGAACTATTCATTACACGAACAGTTAGTTCATTGAACCGAGTGTTTGCATGTAAAGGCTATTTTGAGTCTTGAGCTGCGTGTCTAATTATTGTAAATTAGAAGTCTAAGTTATTGTTTAGTGTGGGATCTATTTATAGACCCATTGGCATGTATTGTAATTATGAGCAAATAGAGGAAGGCAAGGTAGATCCTTCCAATTGTAAGAACAGGGTGATCTGCAGGTTGTTGCAAGATCAAGGAAAAGTTTTACATGTGTAAGTAAGATCATTTGAGTTGCAGGTTGTTGCAGGTTCATGGGAGATCTACTTGAAGTACTTTGAGTACTTGTGTACTAACAGGGTTATTACTGACTGATTGGAGGTGAACACCAACTCTGTGTTTGAGTTGTGTGTTGGGACTATTTTTGGTAGGAGAGTGAACTCTTGAAGAGAATTATTGTACACTTGGTGTGGGAAGCCTGAAAGGTGTGGAAGAGTGTGGCGTCTCTTTATTGTATTCTTTTTTGGATGAGTATTAATACATATTGTGTTGTCTCTCATATTCTGTGTTATTTCTTATTTCTAGTTACTTGTACTTCTGGTTAAATTTTGCATTTAGTTGCTAATACAAAGGTAATCAAGTGTGCTCTTAATTCTGACAAATTGTGTCAGAGCTTTGGGTAACCTAGGTCTTGTCAATTGGTATCAGAGCGAGGTTGGAGGTTCTTAGAGCGAGGTTCACTAACACCTTGGTCCTAGAGTGTGTTAAGTGGTTTTTTGATTACAGGTCACTCTCAGGGGTTTCTAATTGAGTGGGAGTATAATAATGGCAAAAGAAGGTAAGCTGAGAATGGAGAAATTTAGACACAACAATAACACCACAGGGTGTGTGGTGGTTGGTCTTCAAGATTGAGCTTGAAGAGGGATACAAGCCAGGATACAGATTAGACAATGTACTGGTATAGGTACAGGTGCAACTGTTTATCTCCAAGTGGGAGATTGTTAGGTTGTGGAGCTAAAAGCTTCACCTAGATGCAAACATGGAGGAGGGTGCTGAGTGTCACAGTTGTTGACGTCGACAGGATCACCGACGTCGGGCAGGGGTCAACAAAAAGAAACTGACATCGATAGGAGTCAGTGGACGTCGATCACCTCCAGTCAGACAGGGACCAACGTCGATCCCCTGTGTGGTTCTAGAACTGGTTGTTGACGAACAGTCAGTTAGTTGAATGGGTTGTTTGCATATTAAAGACTAGTTCGAGTCTTGAGTCACTTTTCTAATTATTGTATGCATGGGATCTATATAATAGACTCATGAGCCTCGTATTCAATGCATAAATCTACTATAATACTATAATATGATGTAATAAGACTTTATAAGACTATAATATGATTCAATAAGACTATCATATATTGCAATAAGGTTATCATATGATGTAATAAGTGTTAGGTTGTGGAGCTAAAAGCTTCACCCGAATGTAAACATGGATGAGGGTGCTGAGTGTCACAATCGTCGACGTCGGCAGGATCACCGACGTCGGGCAGGGGTCGACAGAAAGAAATTGACATCGATAGGAGTCAGCCGACATCAGTCACCTCCAATCAAATAGGGACTGACATCGGTCACTTGTGTAGTTCTAGAACTGGTTGTTGACAAACAGTCAGTTAGTTGAACGGGTTGTTTGCATGTTAAAGACTAGTTCGAGTCTTGAGCCGCTTGTCTAATTATTGTATGCATGGGATCTATATAATAGACTCATGCGCTGTATTGTAAAGTGTAGAACAAGGAGAGTTCTTCCCATGGTGGAATCATAAGGGTTCTTCTAGGTATGTAAGATCAGGATTGATCTGTAGGGTGTGGAAGATTAGGTTGGAGATCTACATGTGATAAGTAAGATCAGGTTGGTCTGCAGGGGTGTGTGTGTGCGAGGGTCAAAAGGAGATCTGCGGGGTAGCAAGATCCAAGGTGACATCAACACATCAAGGAGCAAGATCATGGTGAGATCTACTTGGAGTACCAATTTGTACTCAGTTGTACTGGCAGTATGATATTGACTGGTTGAGGTGAAAAACAGCTTTGTGTTAGCTGTTTGTTGTGACCTGTATTCAGAGAAGATTACTCTTGAGGGAAGATTACTAGTATGCCCATGAAGTGGATGAAAGAGTGTGATCTCTTTGTTGTAATTTCCTTCTAACTGAGTTGAATACAATTATGTGTTGCCTCTTATATTCTATGTTATTTCTTATTTCTAGTTACTTGTACTTCTGGTTAAATTCCGCATTTAGTTGCTAATACAAAGGTAATCAAGTGTGCTTTTAATTCTGAAAAGTTGTGTCAGAGCTTTGGGGAACCTAGGTCCTGTCATATATGTGTGTACAAGATACATGTGGTGACATCTAATTGGATCGAGCCTCATAGGGCTCTAATAGATCTTTAATGCTTCTAGGACTTGACATCTCTAACAATGATGACACTTTCAAGCACGTACAAGGTACATTGGTGATATGTAATTGGATTTGGCCTCCTAAGGCATTGTCAACTTTGAAACTTCTAGGACCTGATATATGTCTGATAGCTTTAACACCTTCAGGTGTACAAGGTACACACATGGCAGCATAATGTTCAATTATAGCAAAAATTAGGGTCAAAATAAGCCATGTATGAACCTATTTTAAATTGAATACATGATGTGATTTGGCATGAAATTAACCAGAGAATGTCATCATGTATATATATAATGAACCAAAGAGTTGATTCATTCAATTAAAGAGGCATGGGAGGCCACTTTGAACACCTTATTGACATAACTATAAGAGCATGATATATGATTTGGGACAAAATTAAGTATGATTATATTATGAATTGAACTTATTAGTCAATTGGTGCAATTAGGTATGTGATTTGGGCAAAATTGAGCCCCTAAACCAAATTTATGAATTAATCAATTATATAATCTATGCAACATGTATGGCTTAACTGACCCTAATTTAATAATAAATGCAAACGTGAATGTAGATGTGGCCAATTTGAACCCATTAAACCTAAATTGGAGTCTACAATGTGATTAAAGGGGCTAAATTAGCTCACATTTCATGACATGTTGACTATAAACCCTAATTTTATCATTTGAACATGTACAGTTCCCCTAAACCCTAATTTCATGACATATACACATGTACAAACCTGTTACACTAAACCCCTAACCCTAAATCCTAATTTTATAACAAACACAACCCCTAATTTCATCATAAATGCATAAATTCATGACTGTGGTTAGTGCCAATTTGTGAACCCATTATTCACCTAGTTTTGCAAGGACCTATGATGGGATTTGGGAAAAAATTAGCTCATTTCACCTTACATATTGAGCCTTGTTGAATCATATGATAGTCTTATTGCTTCATAGTCTTATCAAGAGTCTTATTGCATCATATTAGAGATTTATGCATCATTTTGAGGATTTATGCATCATATTGAGCCTTATTACATCATATGATAACCTTATTGCAATATATGATAGTCTTATTGAATCATATTATAGTCTTATAGAGTCTTATTGCATCATATTATAGTATTATAGTGGATTTATGCATTGAATACGAGCCTTTTTGCTTGTTTTTATAATATATGCCTATACTTCAAGGAATGCATACATGTTATAATAACACGTACACATTATAGAAATGCATTAATGTTAATATAACACATACATGTTCCTTGAAGTATAGACAAAAACTTAATTTTTAATGTCTATTTTTGTCCCAAATCAAGATTGTTGTCCCCACAAACATTCCCTATGCACTCTGCATATTCTCTACGTACATTTTATAGTATTTTTTTGGAATCCACATTTTGAAGTACTTTCTTGTGTGATTTTATCAAAATGGGCTCTGGTTTGCATTTAAGGAAGAGGAAGAAGTTAAAGAATAAAATATCAGAGAAATTAGAAGAGTTGAGAGAAAAAACAAGGTATGAATGCAAGCATTTGATTCCAGACAAGGTACAAACACTAACCCTGATGAGCCAAATGCCTTAGATAATGAGGCAATTGACAATAATGAATTGAATAATGATGAAATTGATAATAATGAATTTAATTATGATGAAATTCACAATAATGAATTACATTATGATGAAATTGACAATAATAAAGTAGATAATGTTGGAAATTCACATTGAAAGTTAAAGTTATTGATTTTGTTGATGAATAGCCTTTGCATGATACTTTACCCACCAACAATAAAGAAAATTTAATGGAAACAAATAATGATGAAATCAACAATAATTTTTTTTTCATGAAAACATATAATGAAGAAAATTCCATGGAATCATATAATGATTTTGAAACACACTCTGAACGAATTCCATCAATAACAACACCTCTAAGAATTGTGTGTAGAAAAGACAAGTACGTAATTGAAGCCGATAAAAATATTTTGAAAATAATGCATAACAAAATGCCTGGCCACCATTTAAGAAGACTGGCTCAAGAAATTTGGGATAGTTTCTTTCATAGATTGGATTATGATAGTCAAAGAAGTCAATTATTTATTTCATTGATCAAATTGGTTAAGATGAGACCTAAAATGTACACATTAGGACTAAGAACATCTAATATGGATGATGAAAATGATAAAATTGTTGAAAATATACA
This sequence comes from Torreya grandis, assembly GCA_037957365.1. NCBI lineage: Eukaryota > Viridiplantae > Streptophyta > Pinopsida > Cupressales > Taxaceae > Torreya > Torreya grandis. The sequence continues at coordinate 2,489,209 of JARHVA010000784.1, read as the reverse complement.
TGATGCATATCATACTGTAGGCCTAAACATATGCAATAAAGATTGTAATGCTACCCGATGTATAATGACAACTTGTGTAGTAAGTGCTGAAATAAAAAAAAATGATTGATTTAAAAGACAAGCTGAACAATTGATATAAATAGAAAAATATTAATGAAAGCAATTGCAAGACGAGAAAGACATAATGAACCCAATACCAAAGATCTTTGGGCATTCTCTGGTAGACTTCCATGAAAGGACAAGGCTATATCCAATGCTTTTAAAGACTTACTTGTATCATTTTGGAAATACAATACAAGAGTTTCACCCAATGCAAGAGATGTAGTGAAAAGAAGAGTTCTCATAATCATGAACCTCATCCAAAACATTCATTAGATATGACTCAAAAATAATTATACTCAATTTTTTTGAAAAAACATCCACAAATTGCAATTAGTCAAAGATTTTTTGAGATGGCCAAACCTTTTTATGTAAAAATAAATCACACACACACCACTTGTTGTTGTAGGTAGCATGTTGAATTTTCAATGCACTATGATATTTTTCTCCATATTCATTGTACTTTGCATACTAACAATATTTTGCAATAGTGTGGCATAGAAGTTCTGCCAAAATCAATGAAGGAATTTATTCCAAATATTTTTTATGAAAGACTAGATGGACAATTCTTTTATAAGAAAACATGTTTAGATGAAAATTACAACATTTGCGGTGGATTGCCAAAATAAAAAAAAATGTATCCATGAGGAGTGTACAAGTTCAATTGGAAAGAAATTAGTTGGTTTGAGAAAATACAAATCTATGACTTATTAACTAAAAGATCACAAAGAATCTAAAAAGGTGTGAGTTTGTTACAAAGAGATACTTGTTTTAGAATTTATGGTCGAATTCATGGAGAAAATTATTTATGAGTATTCAAGGCATACAAATAGGGATAAATGGTTGGATGGACATTTCAAGATAAGTAAGGACATATTTCCACTTAATTTTATTGTTTCAGTAGTCGACATTGCTGAAAATTACACATTCAAACCATAGATAGAATTTTAATTACAGTATTACAAGTCAACACAAGTTATCATATTTGTGCATATAACATTTATGCATGCACCTGATAGTATAGAGGAAGATCAAAAAATATCAAGGGAGTAGCATTTCTATATCAATGATGATCGATCACATTGTATAAAGTATGTTCAAGGTTGTTTTGAGAAGTTCTATGTATAGTTGACTTAGAGGAACATTAATTTCAATCAACATTACATTTTGTCATAAAATTGCACATTGTAATTCAAAAATGCACTTATATTTTATTGGTTAAGTAGAATGCATGTTACCACTGGTGTAAAACATATTTAGAGTTTCACTGATGCTAGCCATGGAAAAGGGGAGCATGATGGTGCTGGAGCATGTGTAAGAAGGGTCGTTGCAAGGGAGGAGTTAAAATTTGACCATGTTGCTAATTTGATTGATGCAAAAATTGTGGTTGAATGGTCTAATGAAAACATATGTGATGGTGCTCAATCAAATTCTACTATTTGTAGACATTTTTGGTTAATGGAGGAAAAAGAATTGATAAACTATGAGGATTGTATGACTCTAACAGGTTCAAGTGAGCTCCACTAATTTCATAGATCAAATGTAGGTTCTTAGATTATTCATACACAACACTTGGCATGCTTTTGTTCTGCATGGTTGGATTTTATTTAGAATGAGTGTGACTCACATGAGTGGTGGATGACTGGAGTTCTAAACCTCTAATTCCAATCAATACATATTAGGTTCCACCAACATTGTGACTTATAGATATGGCATCGTTACATGACTTTGACCATATATATGATCTAGTGCAGCTAGGTAGAATATTAATCTTTATGTACTACTTATTCTCATTATCTATCTTCATAGTGTCATTAAAAATTGTTTTTTTTTATGTAGGCCATGTTTTTACAGTGACTGCAGATGAGGACAATGAAGAGGGAACAAATTACTACTTAAGTCAGTGTGTTGATGGAAATTAAAAAAATACTTCCCAGGTCCTAGATGGAGAAAACATTGATTATCCCACTGGGTCTATGGTAGTCGCTAGAACTTGGCTTTGATGATATCCTATAAAAAATTTAAATGTATGATTGTTTGAAGAATTTGAAATGCATATGAAGATACTGCACTATTAAAATTTAGTTCTTACAATGAATATTCAATTGTAAAAATATCATGGGAGGCCAAGAAATAAGAATCTATGAAAATTTCATGAGTTAGACCATGAAGCTATTCTTGATGCTATCAAGATAAGAGCAGATTCAAGTGGTTCATTGGATTGAAATACACGGGTATGTTGACTTGTAAAATGTAGATGTAATCAATTTTACCAAATGTTTTTAATTTTGTAGGTAGTATGTGCATAAATTTCATCTTTAATTATTTAATAATGTAGGTTAGTGGTTCCAAATAAGCTTCCAACTTCACAACGTTGGCACCATTAGTAAAGAATGTCATATTCTTGAAGCTAAGAGAAGCTTACTAAAAGTACTTGGTGTTTTTGTGCTCTTAAACAATTGCTCTTGACAAGTCTCTTTCTCCTTGTAGCCTTCCAAACACATAAAAATACATGTTTAGAACAATCTACATGGATTCTAGTTAAACCAAATGCATTAAAATTGCCTCAAATGGCATTACATACCAATGTTACACACAAAATAGACACACTTTTCATTGATTTGCATATTTCATTATTATGACATTCCTAAACAGTAGTGAAAATGCACTTGCAGGTGGAATTGGATGTCATAGTCATTGGAACATGTTTAATTCACCTATATAGATGTGCTCAAAGTGATATATTTGCACCTACCAATCTCGAAGGCAAAAACGCTAGTTGGAGGTCAACAAGTTGCCTCTTTACTTCCAAAATGCTGCATTTTAGAACCTGTTAGTGAAACTTCTAGAATATTTTTATATTAGAGTTGATTTAGAGTATTTTCAAGGTGAAATTAGAGGGCTTTCCTATGGATAATAAATATCTTATGGTTTGTCCATATGACTTACAGTTTTGGTTTTATGCATGCTTGAAGTTAGGCTAAAAATCAACATTTTTCTTGTATTGGGAAGGGCGTTCTTGAGCCCATAATGGGTGGTGGGTTTGTCGACCAAACTAGATGGGAGGCTAATAACATGGTCTTATACATTATCCACCACTTTGGATGTGTTGGCAATGCTAGTTTATAGCCAACAAACACAATAAATTGAGTTCTCATACTGTAGCTTCAACTTTGATAACATTTGTTGTCAGTGTTTCTATGCTCCCGAATAGTAGTGAAAATGCACTTGCAAGAGGAATTTGATGTCAAAATAATTAAAGAACATGTAATTTTCCTATGTAGACATGCTCAAATTGAAAGATTTATACCTGTAGGTCCTATAGGCAAAAATGCTAGTTGGAGGTCAACAAGTTGTCTCTTCACTACCAAAAAGTTACATTTTAAGACCCATTATTGCAACTTATTCCATAGATTAATATTAGAGTTGATTCATATTATATTTAAGGTGTAATTAAAGGGATTTATCATGCACAAGAAGGATCTTACAGTTTATCCATATGACTTACATTTTTAGTTTTATGCATGCCAAAAGTTAGTCTAAAAATCATCTTAATTGTATTAGGAAGGGTGTTCTTAAGCCTGGAATGGGTGGTGGGTTTGTCGATCGGGCTAGATAGGAGGCCAAGAACCTAGTTTTGGATGTTATCCATCCCTTTTTTATGTGTTTTCAGTGCCAATTTTTAGCCAATAAACACTAAAAATAGAGTTATCAGATCGTAGCTTCAACTTTGACAATATTTGTTGTCAATGTTTCTATGCTCCTAAACAATAGTGAAAATGCACTTGTAGGTGGAATTGGATGTCATATTAATTAAAGCATATATAATTTGCCTATATATATGTGCTTGAAGTGATGTATTTTCACTTATGGGTCTTAGAGGCAAAATGCCAGTTGAAGGTCAACAAGTTGTCTCTTCACTGCCAAAAAGTTGCATTTTAGGACCCGCTAGTGAAACTTCAGGCACATATTGATCCTAAAGGTACTTTAGACTATATTTGGGGTAAAATTATAGGGATTTATCATGCATAGGAGGGATCTTATGGTTCATCCATATGACTTAAAATTTTGGTTGATCTTAAAGGTACTTTAGACTATATTTGGGGTAAAATTATAGGGATTTATCATGCATAGGAGGGATCTTATGGTTCATCCATATGACTTAAAATTTTGGTTTTATGCATGCTTGAAGTTAGGCTAAAAATAAACATCTTTCTTGTATTGGGTAGGGTGTTATTGAGCCCAGAATGGGTGGTGGGTTTGTCAATTGGGATATATGGGAGGCCAAGAACCTGGTCCTAGACATTATTCTCCCCTTTAGATGTATTGGTAGTGCTAGTTTTCAGCTAAAAATCACCAAAAATAGAGTTCTTGGACTGCAACTTTAATTTTGACAGCATTTATTGTCATTATTTCTGTATTTTCTTAAACAATAGTGAAAATGCATTTGAGGGTAGAGTTGTATGTCATGGTTATTGGAGCATGTTTAATTTACCTATATATATGTACTTAAAGTGATGGATTTCACTTGTCTATCTTGGAGGTAAAAATGCTAGTTGGAGGTCAACAAGTTGTCTCTTCACTACCAAAAAGTTACATTTTAGGACCTGTTAGTACAACTTCTAGCACATATAGATCTTATAGGTAATTTAGACTAGATTTAGGGTGTCATTAGAGGGATTTTCCATGTATAGGAGGGATCTTACAGTTCATCCATATGACTTATAGTTTTGGTTTTATGCATGCCTAAAGTTAGGCTAAAAATCAACATCTTTCTTGTATTGGGAAGGGTGTTCTTGAGCCTGAAATGGGTGGTGGGTTTATTGATTGGGCTAGATGGGAGGACAGGAATCTGGTCCTAAACTTTATCCACCCCTATGAATGTGTTGGGAGTGCTATTTTGCTAGTTGGAGGCCATTAAGAAGCCTAAAAGGCCTAATAGTTCAAGTGAACCATATACATGTGGCTAAAAACTAGTGCCATTAGAATTGGGTTTTAAGACCTTTAAAAGGTTTGTTTGAAGCTTGTCAAAGTGTTTCAAGGGTCAAAAATCCTTCAAGAGGCTATTAATCAATCAAGGAGCCTATTAGGCCTACTAAGCCTAATTAGGCTAAATTGCATGCCTATAGGTAATGGAAGGATCTTAACACTAGCAATGAAGAAGTTTGTGGTTCATGAGAGATGAGAAATTTTGGAGGCTTCAAAAATAGGCCAATAGACCTATATGTCCATTTAGGCCTAATTAGGCTTAAATGGCCACCTAAAGGTGGTCAAAGTGGCTTTAAATCTTGGCCAAGGAGTATCATGGACCAAATGGAACCAAGTGTTTAAATCTACTGATGTAGGAGCATCCTTTGTATAAACTAGTGTGGTGTCCATGTGAGAGTTTTAATGTGTTAAGTAGAGTGGTGTCTAAATGATAAATGATTGAATACATAGTCAGCATGGGGATAATACCCTATTTTCACAGTTGATGTCTTTTGCATTCTCTTATGTCAAGAAATGGAGAGTTTCATTTGAGACCATGTGGTTGGTCATTGATTTGGAAGAATATGAGCATAGGGAAAGGTTGATAGATCAAGAGAAGAAACTTTGAAACCTTAGAATGGTTGGTAATTGTTCTCAAACTATTTAAATCGTGTAGGTGCATTAAAACCCACGTTTTCATTTATATATTGCCTAGTGAAGGGATGTGTGGATCTAATCACATGAGAGGTTGGTATGTTGGTGAAATATGGACATAAGGATGAGGAGATAAATCATAATAATGAGCTAGGGGAGGCAAAAAATGTATTGAAAGTACACAATCCCTTAAAATACCTGCATAGTCAACCAAAAAGGTACATAATTCATTGCATTTTGTTGTGTTTGGGTATTGGATGGATTGAACAAGGATTATAAATAAGTTGGATAGATAAAGGGGGTGAAAAAAGACCTAGATGTGGATTTTAGTCCCTTTGAAACCTTGTTAAACTCAAGAAATGGAATCATATAAGCTCTCGGGCCTATATAGAGGAAGAGAAACCCTAGATTAGGGTTTTGATGTTTTAGGGAGTTTTAACAGTGAAAAAATGCTAAAAATTTGTAATCATATGTGAAAAAAGTGAATGAATAGGTTTTTGATTAAAAGGGGGGATGTACAGTACATTTTTTAGACCTGTGGTTGTGCTTAAGGGTGAATTAGGTGTAATGGAGAGATGGGTTACAAAGGAAGTGTGCTCTAAGTGTGGATTTAGGGTATGAAATTTGACACACATCTAGAAGTAGATAGAGGGTGGCTATAAATATGATTATATCTTGAAAAAAATGCTTAGTTTGACCAATAAAAGAGAAAATGTAGAAAAAAAGGTTATAAGCCTAGGATTGTCCTTATGAGCCTTATCTGTGGAATTGAAGGTTGAAGTGTGTTTGAGCAGTTGGAAGAGGTTAAGAAAAATGTGATAGGGTCAACTAATACTAACCAAGACAAAATATTGAGCCATGGAGACCTACTCCAAGATTTGGTATTTGAGACTATTGTCACTTGGATTTGCACCCTTTGAGGAGATGTAAAGCTCTCCTCATCCAAGTGGCACAATGAAATCACCTCTAGGATTGTGGGTATCCTAAGGAATGAGGTGAGTCTCTAAATAGGGCTAGTTCCCTTGATGTACGACTTAGTATGTAACCTACAACTAATTTTTTGGGGTGACAAGGGAGAGAGATAACTGAAATCAAATCTAAACTTAGGATGTGATACACCAAATAAATTTGATGACTTATAACCAAGTGAATTCTACACTTGAGACCAAGAAATAAACTAAAAATACACTCCTTCAAACTTCATCTCCTCACATCAATGCTACATTGTGAGGTCATGGATGAATGTGCAAAGCTATGAGGACTAAACAAGAGGCCTTGAATGGAAATAATTAAGATACTAACTCACTCAACATTTCACATCCCCTAAGACACTTCACATGCCCTACAAGAAGAAGTTTTCCAACTACAAACAAGGTGAAATAATGAGACCACATGCTAGAAATCCATAGTCTTCACTAAACAAGATTCATCATTCAAGTGGAACACACTTATGAACAGTCATGAAGAGGTAAAACTTAGTCATTTTATTGATAAAAAGGTATAAAAATGACTAGGGATTTGCCATACTCAGGTGGAGCATCTAATACAATGCTAAAATGTCTAACTCTTAGAAAGTTGGAGAGAGAGAGAAAAAGAGAGAAGTCCAAGGGTCACAAGGACACTTGTCAAGTTGAGAAAATAATTTATCCATGTATGATAATAGGATATGGGTCAAAACATGCAAGGATAAGAGCAACAAGTGTCAATCCAAGTCACAAAATTGAATAAAAGTGGCAAGAAACTCCTCCCTTACATAGAAAAATTGCCTTCATGCGTAGGCCTATTTGAGTGACTTGTAACTAATAAAGGGTAGGTAAAATTATTGGAATGGAAGGGAAGGATATAAAAAATTTCTCTCCATGCATTCATTGCATTCTTTGTCTTCTATAATCACCTGGAAGAGAGACGTCATCACCTACACTCTAGGAAACCTCGTTCTCATGCACCTAACACACTTGGATTCCAAATTGGCTTCAGTTGATCATGAAAAAATGTGTGAGGGAGTGAATGAAAAATTTAAAGACCCTCAATGGACTTGTAAGCATCAAAAAATATTAAAAAACATCCCACTTGAAGTTTTCCATCTTCTTCACTAGCTTGTCCAATATGATAGATTTGACTAGCCAAGTTGAAACACCTATTTAGGGAACTTATAAGTTATTTCATTTCATGGAATTAATATTAGGACTTACTATAAGTGTCAATATTTCCCCTAAACTTGTTTTCATCTCATAACTCCTCCTGTAGCCTACACAACACACAAAATAATGAGAAAAAGATTATTTCTACCCCATCCGTACAGGTTCGTACAACTCATCATGGTGTGAAGTATCTTGGGAGATTCTTCTCCAAGTTACAATATCTATTCTAGTCAAACTATGTTCTTAGGTGGAATCTCCAACTCCATTTTCCAAAATCAGTTCCTTCAAGGGTTTTAGACCTATTTCATGTCTTAAGGATTGTTCATAAAACTTGGACATCCAAGTTTGCAAAAAATTTCACAAAAATTCTCTTAGGGGACCCTGTTAACCACTCTAAACTTATTTAGCCACCATGCAAACCTTCATGGGAGATATGAGCATTGGAACTTGTATTCTCATGCTTGTTTTCATGTTTCTTGTATGCATAAGTTGATCTTTGAGTCAAAAATGGATTTATTGATGTTTATTCTACCTCTAAAAGGTCAAAAACCTCTGATAGTGACCCAAAAACATGTTCAAACTCACTATAAATTTTTTTCCATACCAGAAATGAAAGTTGCTCCTCATTTACCCTTTAGGCCTTGATTTTTCCCATTAGGTATGACTGTAAACTTGGGAGAATGGAGTATCTTGCTTGGTTTAACTCTTACTTTTAGGCTCCATCATGATTTTACTTGTATATTAGAACTCTCCAAATCCTCCCTAAGGCTCTCCTTGACTTTTGGTTCACTTTTTATCACTTTCTCTTCAAGATTGCAAGTTTCATGCACCAAAGGAGTGCCCTCTATGTGAGACAAAATAGAGGTCACTCACCTATTTACCCAGACACATTTGAATATATTATTATATTATCCAAGTCACAAGGATTCCATACACAAAATTCCAGCTCCTTACTAGGCCATATGACCTCTTAACTTACCTAAAACACAAGATAGACTTCTAAAAAAGACAATGTGAAGTGTTGTTGACCATGATTATGTTTTGTGTGATGAGAATCACCAGTGAGTTATTTTTAAATTATATGGATGTTCATGGAGATTATCATAGTCTTGATAAGGTGTTCATATGCTTTATGTGTCATTTTGATTTTCCCTTAATTCTCAACTGCACTTGGAGTTCACTAAAATGAGTTTCCCTTGAATAACTGAGAAACCCTGCTTATAGGTCCTGTTCATAGGTCAATTTTCCCTTTGGACTTGGTTTTTATGATTTAAAACTCTTTAAAACCTCCTATTTTCTTTTTATGTGCTTAGACACCTCACTTCATGTTTAGAGAATGTTAATCTTCAAGGAGGACTCTTTATTTAGTTCACTGCCTTGTTTGAGAAACCTTGTCTAGACTGACCCCTTGAAGATGTGTATGAGCTCGTTTGGACTTCAAAAATATGCTTGAGAAATTTATTTTAAACTATATAATTATTTAAAAATGATTTGTATCCACTTATTCACCTTGTATATTCTTATCATCATTGAGAGTAACACCTCCTATTCACTACTTGACTGTGCCTTTTTTTGCCTTGCCTATAGGTTACATCTATCCATGTAACCTTGGTTATGGTGTCAAGTATTCACTTGAAACCCATTGATTTAATAACTCCCTTGATACTCATGTTTTATTTCTCTACATGTTCTTAATAAACACAAACTATGATCTCTTGCTTTGACTAAAGCATTTCTTTTTTGACCCTTGCCTAACTGAGTACAAGGGTTTGGAACCCTGTATAGGACTTGTCTTAGCCTTTGGAAGGTTATATGAAACTACAAACATTTTTATTGAAGTGAAAATTAACTATTCAATCAATATTGGGTTCTTATTCATGTTAGTGCACCTTCTACACCAAAAACAAGTCTCTGCCTGACTGGACTGGGACATTTCTTAGGTATGCTATAGGTTACCCTAAGACATTAGAGAGTCCATATTAGTCTCTTTTGATAGTTTTAATTCTTATTTGATATAATTTAAATTAAATATAATTTATATCCCAATGATTCAGTACCTAAATTCCCCCTTTACAAGACATAGAAAATAGGTCTTGGCTATAGGTGTGTAGCCTGTGTATGGACTGAGAGGTTTGATTGGGGAAGTAGAGCAATGTATAACACTTCTTTAGATGATCTCATAACTCATGGATATTAAATACACAAAATGAAACATTCACATTATTGGTATCAATAGCAAGCTTCCACTTTGGATGACAAAGACTTTATTTGGGTCATAGTCATGTAAACTCGATTGTTTGGTCAACATTAGCTTTTAGGTGTTTGAGGCCTTAACTGAGATGATCATGTTATGAAAGGACCTCACTTGGGTACCATAGGATCACAATGTACATATGTATACCTTTAATTATCTATCTTAGAGCTTTAAATCATTAGTTTTCCATCAAATTAAAGTCACTAGCTTGACCCTGCTGTAGGTACCCATTTGGCAACCTGTATGAATTGCAAAATGTACATAAAGATTAGTGACATCACTTTACATCTTGTTGATGATATGTAGGTTACAAGAAGTTTCCTTTAATAATTTTAAATCTATAACCATGGAAATAATTTTCACCTTTCAACCTTGGTGAAAAATATCTCCTTTTGGTTTCCAACCTGTAGACAATATTGAAAGGATTCAATGTCTTTTTGGTCCACCTTAGGGCTTAAAATTACCCTCCTCCATTGCTCATTATAACTTAAAATTTAGTAGGGATATTTTATTATTATGGGGTTACAATTAATGGTAATTTTTATGCACTAATATTTATTTCAACCATGTCATAATAAAATAATGAAACCCCTAGGAACTCTATTTGCTCGATTCAAGTACTGATGGCCTAAAACTCAGTTATCACCTTTGAAGATAATGTCAACATTAATTAGCAAACTAGAACCTCAAAAGGATAAATCATGATGTGAACTTATGCTAAGGCATAAAAAATAATTTCATCTCATGATTCAATGCTCTAAATGAACTCTCAAATCTCTATCAAGGCCACCTGTAGGTGGGCATTATGATGCACAGTTAGTAGGGAAGGATTGAAGTAATATGTGTGTTGCATAAGTCCTTAACTTGGCAAGGTACCTATTTGAAATGTTGTAATGAATATCTTATATCCTATAAGGGCATGAGACAAGTATTGAAACATCTCATTCAATGTGAATCTATCCTCCAAGCACATGAAATAAGGCAAGCAACATGTTGAATGACTGGTCTACCATGGTGGAGACACGGTCTTGCAAACATGAGAATCAAGGATAATTGGATGGAAAGTGAAAAGGGGTTAGGGATACATTGAAGAAATTTAGATGAAATTAAAACAACCCTCTATATCGTTGTACAAGGCACAAAACTCCTAGAAATGGTGAAACTACCCATAACTCAGAAAATTACATCCTCTTGAAAATTGAGATGATTATCACCTCAAAAACTTATGAAACATGAAAAAAAGTATGGAGAACATTATAGGAGGAATATAATAATATCTGGAAGCAATATCAACAACTGGTTTGTATGGAATTGTTCAAACCAAGAGAAAACTGACAAGGTGCACAAATAAGTAGGCAGTTTTAGAAGCTAAACTTCAAATAGATGATTTATGAAGCACAAGCCACCATTTATCAAAATTATTATATGTATTTGAAGGTATTTGATTTTATAATATTCCCCCTTTAGAATTTTTCTTGAACCCCCCTGTGTTATCCATACCAAACAAAAACCTTTAAGTCAATTCAGTCTACCAAGAAGAGTAATAAAGAGATAGAATGATTTTGAGAAATAAATGTCAATTTAAGATCAAACCAAACATATATTTGAGCATTGGGAAAGTGAAGTGTCACATTTAAATGTTTTCCAAGTGACACACTACCCAAAGAGGTCATACAAGTGCCAAACTCACTCTTTTCTTCAAGAGAACTGCCTTTTCTTGAATAACCTAACAATTTTCAATTAGTGACAGTAAATACAAACCTCTTAGGACACATGACACATGATAAAACTCTTTGAAACTTGCACATTTTCCAATAAACTTATACAAAGCATTAAATTCACTATTTTTGACCTTTATAATGACTTAAAATGATAAATGGACCTAGAAAATAAATGACTAAAGCTATTAAAACATTAATTTAACTTCAAATGACCTATAGAACATATCATGAAAATACATTACACCCCCCTATAGGCCTAAAAATTCAATTTTTTACTAGGGGTGCCCCAATTTGACCTAAACATCAAATTTAGTCAACAGAGACCTAAGAGAATAGCTTAACAAGAAGCTAGTGAAAGCAAGAGAGGAAATTTGGTAATTGAATGAATGGTGTGAGTTTGGAAATGAATGTAAGTGTCATGAGAGAGGTAAATGCTATCAAGAAGTGATTATAATATATAAAGAACAAATATATAGTGAAGGAGGATATTAATCCCAAGGACCTAGAAAAGGATAGGATTGGAGATGGAACCTTCAAGGTAAAACATAACATTAAATGAGATCTTTACCAAGACTAGAACTAAGAAGGATAATTTGGATGTCTATAATGAATGATTGATAAATAGTTATTATATGATTAGTGTTCATTAGGAGAGGAATAAGGAGGATAGGGAGCCTTTTAAACATATATTGTTTGTGTTTGATCACAATGACAGGGTTCAGGTATGATGACAGTTTCAAAGAGGAGAGAACATGATTTAGATAGACAATGTGGTGTAGTACAACCTTGGTGAATGGTTTTAAAAGCATCATGAAAGAAATAAACACTCAAACATTGTTCAAGGTGACACACAAACAAATTGTGTGTGAGTTTTATTGAAAAATAGTCAAGAATCCTATTTGAAGTTGAATTCCAAATTGACATGGAGTTGTTATGGTTCTAGGATAATGTACAAAGGCTACTAGCTGTTCTATTGAATGTTGAGGTTGATAAGTGAAGTTGGTGTTTGATATTTTGGGAAAGTGTTAAGTAGCATAGAATAAGTGTGAGAAGCCTAATAAAGGTTATCTTAGATGAAGAATACCTGTAGGAGACCTGGTTCAAATATGAAGATATTTGGTCATTGAAGCCTATTAGAAGCTAGTGTGAGATAGATTAAAAGAGTAAATTTAAGATGAATGTTATGATGTGAGTGGATGAGTAAGATCCATGTATATCATAAGGGTGGAGAAGAACAATTCAAGAAGCCAAGAGTGAGAAACTTGATAAGCAAGAGAAGTTAAGGAAGATGGGAAGACATACTGAAGGGTTGCATTAGGGTAAAGGCAAACCAATGAAAGGTGGAATAATTTAAAGGAGGTTTATGAAATATTAAAAACAAATACACCTTTATCTATCTCAAACCAAGGCAAAATAGAAGGAAACTCAATTTTGAAACTTGACGAAGCAGGCAACATGTCACTAGCTTTTGAAAAAATGGGCCTACAGGCCAAAATATGCATGAGCTAATCACAAAATTTGGTGAAGAGACTAATTATGACATAATATACCTATAAAAAATATTTTTTATGTGTTTTTATAATTTTATCCATTATATTTTTTAGCATAGTCAACCCCATCTGTAATCACAGGCAACATTGGAGCCTGCCTTGGAGGAATTGGTCATTTTGGGGCATCTACAGGTAAAATCAAAGCATGAAATTTGGTAATAAATGTCTACATGAACCATAAAATCATCCCATTCCAACCTAAAGGTCCTAAATTTTTTTAAGATACTAATTGTTCTTACACACACCTCTTGTATTCAACTGACAGGCATTGGAGACCAAACAAATCTTTTTTAAATTTTGAGTGCTAATGAGGAGTTTAATACTTAGAGAGGTAATAAAATTTTATAATAATATTTTTTAAACCTAATGTGACCTATGTAATTTATCACATTCAAGTTTTAAATCAAAGGTTTGAATAAAGACAAGTTTAGACATGTAGGAAGCTAGCAGGCAGCTCAAGGTAAACTTTGGTTAAAAAGGTTCACAGGACAAAATATGCATCCAAAAGATTTAAAAATTGGTAAGATTTTTACTCATGACATAATATACATATATATAATATTTTTAAGATAATGTGACAATTTTAAGTGCTTGATGTTTATACACAATCCCCTTCATGTCTCATGACAATCTTCATTAGTGCATGTATGTTTCTTGTAGGTTTAAAGTATAACAATGGGTTAAAATATTATGGAAGTGTTTGAAAAGGATAATAGGATTATTTTCATCCTATAAAACACCTTTGAAGAGTTTTCACACTCTGAACTCCATGTAAACCCCATAGGCAAGCTCGAAACCCTATAGGTAGTCTCAAAGGCATAAGCAAAGTTAGATTTTTGATCATTTGAAGGGGAGAATACAAGTTGAATCAGGTAAAGAACATGTAAAAATTGTGTTTTAACCTCATTTAAGCCTAAATGTGTCCAATAACTCTAATATGTTTTCACCTACCTATAGATGCTCATTTTTGGAGAATGCTTCAAAAGGTCAAAGGTGAGTTTTCATTACTTTTGAAAGTTATAGCTTGGTCCAAGGAATGGATCACCTTTATTATGTTTGAAATACCTTGAGAAAGTAGGTATTAGATTATGGAAGAGTCAAATTGTGATTTTCACCTATTGAGAGTTAATCAGGTATAGAAGCCTAAAGATAGAATTTGGAAACTTGAGTCTAAATCTCTTTAGAAATCAATAAGGGAATTGATTTCTTATGTGGTTAAAATTTAAATATATATCTTGTGATTATATATAATATTCACAAGATAATATAAATCAAGTTTATATAATAAACTCATTGAGGATTAGATCTAAAAGAATGTGTTGATTGAATCTTCACATGATAGTCTAAACCAATCTAAGATAATAATATTTTGTTATAGACCTATAAGGTGTTGAATTGTGAGATATATTTAAAAAGTCTTAGGAAAGGAATATAGAGTTAATATTAGGCATAAATATCATCAGATAAAGTAAATATAGTAGATGATTGTCATCACTTTGTCCACAATAAATTCACATGTTCAAAACAACATTCTACTTGCAAGAAACTCAGATTTCTAGACCTGCAATAAACTATAGATGACCATGAGCATACAAACATAATTCAAATACAATCATTTATATTATTTATTTCTTATAAGTGTCTATTTCCCTTAATACCACTCTATGCACAAGACTTATAATTGAGATAAGTGACTAGGTGTCTAATAACTACCAATTTAAGGCTAATTCAATCACCAGTATAGGATTCAATTAACAAAAAAATAGGTTCAACACCCCTTAATTATTATTTCATTTGAATTCTTATAGAAACAAAGATTCTTAAGAATAATAAATGTCAATATTTTAAACTATAGGCTCTATCATACCATTTTGATTTGTAGAATTATCCTAACAAGTTAATCTCAATCTCATAACATTTGTAATCCTTAAGAATACTTCAAAACCAATCATTCATAATACTCTAAACACAAGTGATTCAAACAAGATTTACTTCATTAGTTTTATTAAATATTCATGTACAAAATAAAAATTCCATGTACGAATGCCATATATAGGCATACAATGTCAGTAATACATGCATTGCCATATAGGCATACAAAAAATTACATCATGTCTAACAACATAGTATCTAATGTCGTGTGAATACATCATATACATATGTACAATGCCAAAAATGTGTACATTACCATATAGGCATACAAAAAATTACATCATCTACAACATCCTAATCATCAAATAGTCTCCCTCTCTTTGCCTTCTTCGGAGAAGACTATCCTTGGGATGCCCTACTTGTAGATGGAGATATATTGAATGCCTTGGATTTCTCCAAGGTTTGACTATGGGTACTATGCTCATATCTTGATTGCAGCTCAACCTATTCAAATATAAAAATTATCTTAAAATTAACAAGTATACATGAAACCAAGTTAATAAACTTATTTTAAACTATAATAAAAAATCATCTAAACATGCACTTACTGTAATCTCAGAGTCCTTAATTTTATGTTGACGCTCGATTGGGTTAGTGCCACGTTCAGTTGTAGAAACACGCATGTCAAATGATGAAGAAACATGAGGAGCTACCACAATAGTCATCTGAATCAGACTATCAAATGTCATATGACAACCCTACATACACAATACATTCATGCATATAAGTTATATTTGCCCAAATATATAGTAAAATTATTAAAACAAAAGTATTAAATTACAATTCAAAATTACAAGTGAATATACATACTTTGATGAGTGTCTCTACAGATGACATTCTAGCAACAATACTTGAGTCTATCTTGACTCACAATGATGGAGGAGTGTCCACCCTAGTCATTAATTGAACAAACAACCTAATAATTAATAACTTAGGCAATTCATTGATTAAATAATTTGATAACAAAATTAGTCTTGCATAATATATGAAAAAATCTAATGAGGTCACGGGAAGCATGAATGTGACAAGTGGATATGTACAACATGTGACTTGTAACACCATACTGAAGGCAAGAAATGTCAGTTTCATGAGGGAGAATGACAAAACAATGAGGGAGGATTTATGAGTGAATTTTGTGAAATCGAGTCATTGAATGTAAGTAAGGTGTTGAAACATCCTTGATACACCTATATACATTGGTTTGGATGCTTGTATAGGTTTGTTGAGGTGTATTTCAGATTTTGACCTGATTAAGGTCATTAGGCGTAATTGTCTTAAGGCAGTGACTTGGTATAGTTGAGGGCAGTCTTATGAGATATGGTGTCTAAGTTGATTTGTTTTGAAAATTTGATCATGTTAACACCTTGAATACTTTTCTTATAGACATTCACTACTTTTTAGTCCAATTGAGTATTGGTGTGATAAAAAAGCCCTTAGAAATAGTCATTATGATAAGACAAGTACCTGCATAAGTGTTTGTTGAGAAGTTTGTAAACTAAGTTTTAATCAGGTTAAGACACCTAGAGTGATAGGTTGATTTTATGGGGGACATATATACAAGCCTTTTAAGAGTGTCTTGAACCTTATAAAATAGGTCTCATCAAAATCTAAAGAAACATACATAAAATTGAATTGAATATTGTAGAGATAAGAGTGAGTGGATAATCTTCTTTACAAGTATGTGATTTTGGTTGCCCTATAATTGACATTAGGTCGACTATCTCTTCTTAGATTGCCCTCAATTTTTATAAGGGAAGGTATATATGTATATAGTGCAAGTAGGGTGAGGTCAATAAAGGGTGATATAGTCTTGTTGACACTTGATATTCATTTTAGGGGGACTTTCCTGATGAAAGGTGTTAGAGTTTTATAGAGTCGACATGTCACTTGAGTGATGAAAGTGCAAGGATATAGATAGGCCCTCTCCTCTAACTACATATAGTACATCTTTTCCCCCCTAAGTAGGTGGTGGTAACAAATTATTTGACCCCATCTATCTATATGGGGTTGAGGTCCCCTATTTGTATATGGTCGAAAGGCCTATGCCATATACATATAGCCTATAGTTTATAGTCAATGCTCTCCCAATAAACCAATGGGGATATAACGGCCTAATCTATATAGATCCACTAATAGAGAGGGGTATACTATATCTTATCAAATGGGATCAAATGATTATCCTAATTGGGATTGAGCGCCTATCAATCCAAACTGACTATTTTTGATTGAGAACCTATGAAACACAAGAAGCAATAACATTGACAAAGTGGGATCAAGTGAATTCCAATTAAATATAAAGATAATGAATATTCTGGGAGTGAGATAGATAGGGGGATAGATCAACCCACTATTCCCCATCAAGATTAAGAGTCTATATTTAAGTTGGATTGACCTACCTCTCTATATAAACAAATATTTAGAATCTAGTTGGAAATTGGAATTGACTAGGTACAATGGGATCAAGAGGCTATGCCATCTAAATTTATAACTCCATAGATAGGGATGAAATTATTATGTTTGGTTGGAATTGGTGGGAATTGAATTGCTAGATATGACCATTTTGGATATTGATCATAGAGATTGAACCGATATATGTGATTAGGATAACAAGGATTCAAGTGGCTAGCTATGAATCCAAAATTTAAAAGAAAAGAGTGGTGTGCATATTGATGAAGACATTATATGATCAATTGGGATTGATATAAATATATTGTACCAAACAACTTTTATCAAATGAATTCTATATATATATACATCCAATCCTACTGATTGGGATTGACCCGCTATGGGAACTACATATAATAGGATATCAAGCAAATGTTCAACTCACTATTTTCATTATTGAAAACATAATTTTAAAGTCTAAATAAAAGCAAAAAATTTGAGATGGAGGATGAGTTTCTAACACTACGTCAATCCATGTTAATACATCAAACAATAAAAAGTCCAACAAAATTATATTAGGTATTTTATATTTTCTTACATAAAATCTACCAATGATGCAATTTAGGTGTATGAATGTACATCTAGAGTATATAAGATTCACTTAAAATTTTACCTCTATAAATGTATATGGTGTTGTACTGACACTGATAGATGTGCTATTGGTTCTCCCACTACCAAGCTCACTAAATTGAAATTATGTTGTCAAAGACAATGTCTCCTCCTGGAACATAAAAAAATACATATATATTATTAAATTTAAATGTGTAAATTAATTTTTACCTTTTTAATTTGCAAATATAAATTAAAAATTTAACATGAAATTTATATAAAAGATACCTACATGTGTGTAGAGAGTCCCAATGTATCCAAACCAAACATGTGTGTTAGCAACTCATCAATCAAGACCATATCCTCCAAGCCCCCTGAAGCACCACCATCATCATCTGAAGCTCCAATGCATATATCACCACAAGATCTGCATGGGTGGGGTCAGATACAACCACTAGGTGGAGTATTTTAAGCATTTGTATCAGAAAGCCTACTCATATGATGAATAAGTGTATCAATAAACATTTTAAGTGCATGAAAAGTGTCTATCTCCACAACCTCATTCACCATAGAATAAATATCTAGATGAAGTGGCTTTTGGGTAGGGATCCTTACAAGCCAATTAGGTGTATGGCATGCACATGGTCGATCCTATACAGAGCCTTTCCCTTTGCCCTAAAACTCACCATAGTCAAAATAGTTTGGAATTTCATTGAGGACAAACTCACAATAGAGTTTACTCAAAAATTACAAAGGAACCTCAGGTTATTACAAGGTGTATAGGCAAACACCATCTACCATTGCTCCCAAAAATTGGATTTAATCAAATTGTGTTGGCATCGATGGATTGGAAAACATTTGGTCATTATGGGAAATGGTACACTGGTGGTTGGATCGATAAATAAGGTAAAAATTTATTCTTTTATTATTTCTTTCTTTTTTACCTCATATGTTGATAATTTGTCAGCATAATAAGCCCTATAACTATCCCTATATGAGCTTCATCTATCAATTTGAGTTGTTATCGAGTCAACTTGACCTAATACCAGCTCTAGGGTATTAGCTAAATAGGTGGGGTGGGTGTTCATAGAAGTGGGCTCCCTCATTCTCCTAATTATCTACTCAATTTCAATTTTGTTCTCCACTATGTGAGCAGCTATGTCCTCCTAACTGCCTGGGGGATCTAGTGGAACTATAGGAGGGTTAGGTGGAGGGTTAATATGGTTTGGTGGAGGATTAGGCAGAGGGTTAGGCAGAGCATGCCAAAATATTGGATAAAAATTACAAATCAAACTATGCAAAATATTCACAAAAAATTCAAAAAAATTGATTTAATCTACAAAACTTACCTCTTCTTTATGATGACATTGTCAATCTCATGAATTTAGGATCAAAAGCAATGATCTACGTGTGATTTTGAGGGTGAAACATGAGTTGGATCACAAAATATAAATGCTAAGGAGAAAAACATGAATGCCAAGGGGAAAAAATGAAATAAAAAATTCATTTTTTTGTTTTTATGTTTAGATAATACGTACACGTTCCTTTTAATTATAGGAGTGCGTATCATTCCTATAACACATATGAATTACCAAAAATTGCATACACATTGTTGGGTATGTCCATAGAATTGTCCCCTAACTCCATGCACATACCCCCATAACAACTTTCATACTTATTGTTATTTTCATTTTCTCATCCTCAATAATATTTACAAGCCTTAGTTAATAATGGTGAAAACCCTAGAAATTCTATTAATTATAGTTTACATAATATAAATTACATTTTAAACTTTATTGAATGCAAGTTGCATGTTGACCAAAAAAAAAAAAACATTATACCCATTATTTGCATGCCTTTTCCCTATAGAATATTCAGCTAGTAATGGTGAAAACCCTAGAAATTCTATTATGTAATAACCAAGATTTTAATAATTTGGGTTACTATTGTGATAACAAATAAACAACCATTATGGGCATTAGTTAATCCTTGTGCAATCCTATACAACTGGAAAATATTTAGTTTAGTAAGACTTTTAAATTTTAGAGTTTCTTCCTTTTAATTTCCAGAGAGTGTGATCTCAAACCCTGTTCATTTACTTTTTCTAGCCCTCATTTGGTGAAATATTGGTTATAAACCCTAAGTTAATGTGTATTTGTGATCACAATAGTATCCCAAATTATTAGTTAGAACATGGTTCATTAATAAATAAACTTGGATTTGATATATTCTACCAAGATTATATTCTTATTGACTGCATAAGTATTCCACATACAAGTAAATTCAAAATCCTGGCAACCAACTAGTTCATAATTAATAGAATTTCTAAGGATTTTATTCTTGATTGCTATATTAGCTAAAATATAAGAATTTTTATTTTCATAATTATTCTTTTTGCAGATATTATGTCACGAAACCATGTTTTGTTGCACTTTTGCTACCCCTCTTTTACTAAAATTTAAATGATAAAACCACTTCCTAAAAAGTAAATGGTTTCCTTACCTAGTTTCCTATTCAAAAGTGGAGGGCAATAGCATGGTGGGTGGGATATAGGGTGAATTAATCTTATGATCTCCATTAATAGAATTTACAGTGGTAAGCCATGAACCAAACAAGAGAGGGGACACAGATCTTGTGAAGTGGTATGAGATTTGAAAATGATGAATGGATATGCGTATATCCAAAATTTAAATTATTAGAAGTTAATCCAAATAACAAAAGTTAAGCCAAGCAACAAGAGTTAATGGAATTGATAGAGGGAAGGAAGTGGTTAAGGGATATGATTAAGTTTCTAAGAGAATTAACCGGGGGTCAACATCCAACGTGGTAGTGCATGTTGAATGTACTAGTTGGTTATACTCAATGTTTATATAGTGTCTTCCTTGATTTTGAACTCATATTTGTGATGTTTTCAAAAATTTATAATATGAATTGGTTAACTAAAATTATTTTCTTAATGTTACTTTCCATTACTCAATATAAATACTTAGATAAGATAAATAAACATTTTTAACAAAGCATGTTTGTTAGATGTTGAAAACATTGTTTGTCTAAAGATCTAAGACAAAAATACTTTCAAAGAATAACCAAATGATGAAATTAGTTGTGAATCTTTACACGTTTTTATATTTCCTTAAATTTCATAATTTTTCCACATGTCCAACATTGAGCTTACAAGGATTCAATATCTTAGGACATATAACATCTCATTACAAAAAAGGACACCCAAGTAAATTTAGTTCAACATCCATAGATCATTATTCATGGAAATTGTTATTGGTACATGTTGGCCATTTTTTGCCCACATACTAAAGCTCTTGCATTCTTTTGAAGGGCACTTCCAAAGGGAAAATGGTTCTTTTCAAGGTTCAAAAAGATATCTTTTCTCAGGGAAAAGGGGACCCTTTTCATTTTTTTTGAAGGACTATTTCAAAAAGGCCAAAGGCATTTTCAAATTCCAACGGTCCATTTAAAGGAATCTGAAAGGTACTTTTCCTTTGCAATGGACCTTTTCAACTTTTTTGAAAGGTACTTTTACTTCGCAAAGGGCCAAAACTTTTTTCCTGAAAGATCATTTTCACAAAGTTGGAGGGGTCTTTTCAAATTTTTGAAGGGGTCTTCTTTCTGAAAGGTCCAAACAGATAAGCTGAAGGGTGCTTTTCAATTCTTCTAAAGGGTGATTTTTAATTCTTCCAAAGGTATTTTTCAAAATTACAAAGGATAAAAAAGGGGGTCACTTTAAATAAATTTGAAGGGTACCTCCCTTTTATAAAGGGGCATTTTCATAAAGTCTAAAGACATGAATTCCTTCAGACAAATTTTCCATGGGAAGGGTCTAAGAAAATTATCTGAAGAAAATGGCCAAAACAAGTTCTCTAAAGGAATTGATGACGAGCCCACAAATGTCAAAATATGAACCCCTAAAATAGCCATTAGCATTTAAAAATATTAAAATAAGCTATGCACTTTATAGACTTGTATCAACATAAATGGATACAGGAAAACCAATGTCCTTAGATTGGTTTTCCATCTATAGAAAAGATTTGACCTAGGTTTCAAAGTAGGAGCTGGTGTCTACAATTAATGGAGAGGCTCTCATCCTTTGACATGGCCATCATCTTTGATAAACAACTGCTCAATTTAGAGGCAACATGACTCAGTCTAGATTCAAAGTTATGGGGATTTTATCCTTATACATGTAAGATAATTGAAGGATGGTGTGGAAGTGAAAGATGAAAATTAGGTCATTAGAAAAGGTAGCTCGAGCATTAAAGACATTCCTAGACTTTTTATTTTTTAGTGGATCATGACATCATCATCTTCAACAAGTTCTTGTCTTCTAGTGTGTTTCTCAACCAATGAAAGGGCTTGAATACTGTTGGAGTTAATGGTGGTTAATTTTTTGAAGAAGGATTAATTCTTCTTAACCCAAATATGGTTGAGAATTCACGGAGGGTGGTTGGATCTCATTCATTAAATTTTGTTTGCTTGCCTCTTCTCCTTTTCTTCTTCCCTTTTTCCATATATCTCCGTTGGCTCCCACATAAAAAAAATATCCTCAATTGATAAGGATAAACCCTATCAAAATTTATAAGAAAGACCTTTTGAAGCAATAAAGATCAATTTTTACCTATCTCTTGCCTAAAAATTATGTTTAACAAGCTTGTGCATGATGGCCTTGTGAAGAAGTGTTCATTCATGTCCATTGTCCTTTTTTCTTGCCTATTTTTAGGTGTTTTCAAGTTAGTTATAGGTCTGAAATTGATCTCTTTCTACCATTAATGGATGCTTGGTGTGGATTTTGAAATTCCTATTTGCTTCATGTATGGTTTAGTGAGCCTAGTTTATGAAACCCTTATGCAAATTAACTAGTTGTGAGGTTGTGTGAGAAATAATTATCTTATGCTAAATTAGTGTTTATTTCATGCTTATGTGGATCACTCTCTATTTGGTGCATCACCTCCCTTAGCTCAGATTTCTTTTTTATGTTATTCCCTTGTCCCTTTTCCTTAGTCAGCAGTAGATTTTAACGTGGAAAATAAGAGCTGAAGTGAAGCATCTAAAGAACTAGCCACATAAAAAGCCTAGAGGTTCAACCTCACTACAGGGTACCCACAACCTGAGGTTGTCCCAATGCTTGTAGCTAAGAGTGAGAGATCCTGAGAAAATCTCCCACAATGGTGTAATTCTACACTACAATAGTACACATATTTTGTAGTTGCTCTATCTAGTCAATCTTGAAAAATAACATGTTGTTAGGGTGTGGAGCTAAAAGCTACACCTTAAGGCAAACAGGAGGGTTTCCAGTGTACGCAGTCGCCGGCGTCGGCAAGCCACACCGACGTCGGTCAGGGGACGCAGAAGGGAAACCGGCGACGGCAGGGGATCGGCCGGCGTCGGTCACCTCCAGGAGGGCAGGGACCGACGTCGGTCACCTGTAGCGGTCAGAACTATTGTTGACGAACAGTCAGTTAAGTGAACGCAGAGTTTGCATGTGAAGACCAGTTCGAGTCTTTGAGCCGCTCGTCTAATTTTAGTGTATGCATGAGATCTATATAAGAGACTCATGGGCTGTATTGTTAAGTGGAGAATTTGGAGAAGAGCTATGTGAAGCTTGGAGAGTTCTTCCCATGGTGGAATCAAGTAGGATTCCCCATGTGTGTTTAAGTAAGATCAGGTTTGATTTGTAGGGGTGTATGGATGTGAGGGTCAGAAAGGAGATCAGCGGGGTAGCTAGATCCAAGGTGACAGCAATACATCAGCAGGATCATGGAGAGATCTACTTGGAGTACGATTGTGTACTCGATTGTACAGATGTGCAATGAGGTGAACAACAGCTTGTGTTAGCTGTGTGTTGTGACCTATGAGAGAAGATTACTCAGGTGGGAAGATTACTTGGAGCCCTTGAGGAGGAAGCCTCACAGAGGTGGAAGAAGAGTGTGATCTCTTTATTGTAATTTCCTTTGTAATGAGTTGAATATAATTGTATATTGCCTCTCATATTCTATGTGTCTTCTCATTGATAGTTATTTGTTCTTCTAGATTCTGCATGTTTAGTTGCTTATACATTGGTAATCATGTGTGCTCTTAAATCTGACAAGTTGTGTCAGAGCTTTGGGGAGTTTCGATCCCATCAATTGGTATCAGAGCGAGGTTGGACGTTCTCAGAGCGAGCTTGACTAATAGATGTCCCAGATCTATTAAGTGTTTGTTGATTACAGGTTACTCACAGGGGTTGCTGTTTGAGTGGGAGTATAGCAAGGCAGAAGATGGTACAATGAGAATGAAGGAAATCAGGCACAGAATTATCACCACAAGGAGTGTGGTGGATTGTCTTCAAGTGGGAGCTTGGAGAGGAATACAAGCCAAGATACAGATTAGACAGAGTACTGGTATGGGTACAGGTGCAGCTCTTTATCTCCAAGTGGGAGATTGTTAGGGTGTGGAGCTAAAAGCTACACCTTAAGGCAAATAGGAGGGTTTCCAGTGTACGCAGTCGCCGGCGTCGGCAGGCCACACCGACGTCGGTCAGGGGACGCAAAAGGGAAATCGGTGATGGCAGGGGATCGGCCGACGTCGGTCACCTCCAGGAGGGCAGGGACCGACGTCGGTCACCTGTAGTGGTCAGAACTGTTGTTGACGAACAGTCAGTTAAGTGAACGCGGAGTTTGCATGTGAAGACCAGTTCGAGTCTTTGAGCCGCCCGTCTAATTTTAGTGTATGCATGAGATCTATATAAGAGACTCATGGGCTGTATTGTTAAGTGGAGAATTTGGAGAAGAGCTATGTGAAGCTTGGAGAGTTCTTCCCATGGTGGAATCAAGTAGGATTCTCCATGTGTGTTTAAGTAAGATCAGGTTTGATTTGCAGGGGTGTATGGATGCGAGGGTCAGAAAGGAGATCAACAGGGTAGCTAGATCCAAGGTGACAGCAATACATCAACAGGATCATGGAGAGATCTAATTGGAGTACGGTTGTGTACTCGATTGTACAGATGTGCAATGAGGTGAACAACAGCTTGTGTTAGCTGTGTGTTGTGACCTATGAGAGAAGATTACTCAGGTGGGAAGATTACTTGGAGCCCTTGAGGAGGAAGCCTCACAGAGGTGGAAGAAGAGTGTGATCTCTTTATTGTAATTTCCTTTGTAATGAGTTGAATATAATTGTATATTGCCTCTCATATTCTGTGTGTCTTCTCATTGATAGTTATTTGTTCTTCTGGATTCCGCATGTTTAGTTGCTTATACATTGGTAATCATGTGTGCTCTTAAATCTGACAAGTTGTGTCAGAGCTTTGGGGAGTTTCGGTCCCATCACATGTTTTGATCACACTTTATGTTTTAAAGGGAATTGGGCATGTTCATTTGCTGGTAGTGCATACATATTGCCATATTCTTCACAAAATCCCTTGATCATCATAGATTGGTCCCGTAACCATCTCATACACATTAGAAAGGTTATGTATGGGGATGGTTATCCTCACCATTATTAAAAATTAACTTTTCTCAACCTATTACAACCATCTTCAATAATATTCTCAAGGAGATTAAGACTTCTCCCATCAGTTGAAAGACTAAAATGTCATTTATTTAACAATTAATGGATCCTAAAGATTTGGGGACCATTGGGGTCATCCAAATCACAGAAAATATTTACATTTATAATAATATCAAAACACTTTCATGGGCCAGATTATCAAACCTATTATTGACATCATCCAATACAAACGATAAATGGATGCTTGTCAATAACTGTATGAAAATTCATTAAAAACATTTACAAATTCAATAAAGTAAGGACATATAAGAATCAATACAAAATAATACTTACATGGGCATCAACATTATTGGTTGTAGAAAATGAAACATATCTTCTTGAAGAAAATTCTTTCCAATTTTGTTTCTTAAATCACCTACTTTCAACATGTGCTTGCACATATTACCTTGGGTTGACCACATGCATTTGCACATTGTAAAATACTGACTCACCATTCTAACCTTGTAAATTATTTCTTTTTTGCTTTCGATTCTCATCCATGAAAATTCAAATTCAATCCCATTGAACATCAAGTCACCATCATGGATGCTTTATGATTTCATCCATGTCTTGTTCTATAATTGCTCAATCATGAAGTTCTTGTAAAACCCATTATCTTTGCACATTTGGCTCCACCAATAATACACAAATACAATAAACACCAACTAATCCACTCTTCGATGGGAATAAACTTTAATTAAATTTATAAACATGTGATTTAAATGAGAATAATATACTTGTATGACAACATTTTTCTCTTGACCTGTATGGAGCATTGTATGCAAACATCTTTACCACCTGCTAATACAGTGGAACTATTGATCTTTCTAATAGTTAATGAATTACTCTTGAACCACATATTGTTCCATGACTAGGTTTGCATCACAAACTGTTGCTTCTTTAGTAGGATACTAGTGAATTATTTCACCCAGGATTATACACATTGACTACTTTATTTCAACACCATTCACCTTTATAATCAAGTTTTTCAACCATGCTCTCCACATGTACCAACTACAGAGATATACATTGCATTGAAACACTTCCTTAGACTCACAATTAAATAGTAAATGTAACAAAATTATAAAAAAAAACATTTATTTCAATGACAACAAGGAATATTTTTAATATACATTGGCTCAACATACCTAATAACAATAATTTTAGCATGAGCATCATCCACCATGAAATCATTTGGTTTCCATCCCACCATGTGATAATGTGCACTAACCATTAGCTTTTGCATCCATGATATCAAGTCTATAACAATAACCTTCAACATCAATACCCACACAACAAGAATTCCATTATGAATACTATCAAATCAAGAAGTGTGTACAAAATTAAATACATGTTAACACACAAATATAAGTCTTATACAATAATAAGTGTGAAATTTCAAATTTAGAGATCCACATCTACCTTCTATGCATTTGTTCAATACATGGATTCCATTGAAAGTATATTATTGTGCACATACTTCAACATGCACTCATTTTGTTGAGGAAGATAGAGGCTGAAGACAAAGGTTTGTTCTTTAGTTCTTATTTTTTTAAATTATTCATACACAAATATGTTTTCAGGATTTATAGTGACAAATTTTTTAACACTATCTGCATCATTAGGCTACAATTTATATTATGTTGATTTCATCCTTCTCTGAATGTTGTGGATGCCATATTTAGTCATGAAATCATCCCTTTGTCTGAACTTTGAATAATGTAAGTTTTTCATAGACCATGTCATAATTCTTTTAGTGAACAAGTTCAATGTTCAGTCCTAATAACAATTTTCTCTCCACCCAATCCTTAAATGCATCACTAATGAATGGAATCAGAGTACAATGACTACCTATGAAGTCATTGATATCTTTCCCATAATAAACCATTCCCCTATGGTCCATATGGCCCATGTTGTTATCTGTAATCAAAGCATGTTCTTGCATCTTCATCAACACATAAATAGAAAAATGACATTGGCATCCAGGACAAAATGATTATGGCCACATCGACTACCAATACTAACCTTCATAATATTTTAAATGTCATAATGTGTGTTGTCTTCGGTCCTATAATCCTCAGGGCCATACTTACACCAATAACTATATAAAATATACATAAATTAGAATTAAAAAATTCCAATTCATATTTAAGAAAAAGCTATTGCAAGACACCTTACCCATAATATATATTAGAGAGATCTGTCAATCCTAACTTTTTACAAGTCATATGGCACATGATGGAATGTACTATCATCAATATGAAAGGTTGTGGGATACCCCAATCTCTCAAATTCACCATTTAATAAGTCTTATATAAGATCTCTTTGTATCTACGTAACAATATCTTTATCATTGCCCATATTGTACTCCATCTCACTTCACTCCAATTCATTGGAAGATAACTCCTAGGATGTGGATTTTTCACTTTAAGAGAGAAAAATCTCTTCCACTTGGATGTCATCTATGAAGGGAACAAACCAAAAACAATTAAAATTATTAATTTTTTCATAAGCAAGGGGAATCATTAAACAATTAGAATTCATAAACAAGTAAAATTGATAAAAAATTAACATTAACAAATAAGGGGAAATGATAACCATATACAAATGTATGAAAAAATAGATAACAATTTATAAACATATGCATTGATATGTTATCCTAAAATCATACAATGTAACAAATTATAAATTGATAAGGACCATTTAACGTCCTTATAGAGACTAACACATGTCATATTTAGCATGGATGATTTGCTTGCAAAGTTATCTTTTAATAATGTTGTCAATTTATTTTCAATGGTAATATAAAATTTATAAAAAGCATTAAATCAAAATATAGCTAGTTGGAAATTTTAATGTGTTCAATAATAAGACAATGAAGCCTAAATTAGTTATTCTAAAAAATGTGCAAAGTGACACATCCACAATTTATGTACTAAGTGATTAGATCCTTGATACAAGGCCCATCCTTAATAACTTTATATGAAGGAATTGCTTACCAATGGAAACATTTGGAGATGATTTAATCATTATCATTAGTTGATATTTTTAGCCATTATTATCTTAATCACATGTAACAAGAGACACTAATATCACTTGTAACATTTAAGTATCACAAAACAAATGGATGTAAAAAGTTTAATCATAATATCCTATGGTAATGTCAAACAGAGAGATTGATTGAAAAGAATCCCCAAAATGGATCCCTCCATAGAGTAATAAATCTAAATTTTTTGAGGCACTTCCATAACTCAAATAGAAAAACCAAGTATTCTTGATTCTACTATTGGAACACCTCCTATTATATTAAAAAATCAAAATATAATATAGAAGGTTACATAGTAATGTGGCCAAACAGGTCACAACCCAAAATCCATGCCATGCAAAGAAACTAGCTCAAAACATTAGCAAACTACCAGATAAAACAATTCAAGAACAATTACAAATAACTAGAAAGATAATCAAGCACATGCCATCACCTCAAGAGGCAGAGATAGAGGGCACCAACAAGTCTGTAACCAAAACCTAAACAATTGTAATCATCCATGCAGGTCTTTATGCATTCTTCCCATGGCACACCATCTGCATACCCTCAGTTGTCAAAATCATAGAAATCTATGTATGGAAGTTGAAGTAACTTAATATTATTTGGGGCATAAGAAAATTTCTTAATCAAATGGGCCAAAATCCACGCATTTTGCATTTTTAAAAGCATCTAATGAAAAAACCTTCTAAGGAAAAAAATGTTTGTTTGTTCATATGAAATTCTAGAAAAACTGAAGATGCAATTTTTTGAATTCTTGGAATTAAAAAACCAAATGACTGAAATGAAAATTGGACCCAACTTAGGTCAAATCTCCCATCTTGGGGATGTCGTCCTTGCTAGGGATTTTGGTCATTTTAACTTCATCCTTATTAATCATTTACCATTTGTTAAGTTATGGAGCTAAAAGCTTCAACTCTTTGCAAACTGAAGGAATAGAAGGTTGCTGAGATCCAAGAGCACCAGCATCGGCAGCAGGACCGACGTCGGTCATGACCAGTGCAGAAGGCCACCGGCGACGGCAGGGAGTCAGCCAACGTCGGCAGAACCAGACAAGCAGGGACCGGCGTCGGTCCCCTGTGTGTTCCAAAACTGTTCATTGCACGGACAGTTAGTTAAGTGAATGAAGTGTTTGCATGTAAAGGCCAGTTAGAGTCTTGAGCTGCGAGGATAATTGTCTAAATTAAGAGTCTAAGTTATTGTTTAAGTCTGGGATCTATTTATAGACCCATTGGCATGTATTGTAATTGGTAAAAGATAAGGAAGGCAAGGAAGTTCCTTCTAAGTGTGTAAGATCATTGAGTTGCAGGTTGTTGCAAGCTCATAGGAGATCTACATGTGTGAGTATGGTCTGTTGAATTGTAGGTTGCAGGTTCATGGGAGATCAACTTGAAGTACTATAGAGTGCTTGGTGAACTGGCAGGGTTATTACTGACTAGTTGGAGAGGTGAACACCAATTCTGTTTGTGAGTTGGTTGTTGGGACCATTTTTTTTTAGTAGGAGAGTGTTGTAAAAGAATTACTGTACACTTGAGGTGTGGAAAGCCTCTGTAAGGTGGAAGAGTGTGGCGGCTCTTTATTGTATTCTTTTCTGTAAAGTGTTAATACAAGATAGTGTATTGTCTCTCATATTCTGTGCTATTGGTGAATTCTAGTTACTTGTATTTTTGGTTATTTTCGCATTTATAATTGCTTATATTTGGTAATCATACTGTGCGCTTTCTGAGGAGCAAGATCCTAACAAAGTGGGATCAGAACAGGTGTTGTTCTTGTGATCCCCCAACAAAGTGGTATCAGAGCCAGGTTGGTTGGGATACTAACAGATTGGATTATATCTGGTTAGTGTGTTTTGATTACAGGTTACTCACAGGGTTTTTGTTTGAGTGGGAGTTGAGCAATGGTAGAAGACAGTAAGTTATGGATGGAAAAGTTTAATGGCAAGAACTACTAATTGTGGAAGATGCAGATTGAGGATTATCTGTATCAAAAAGATTTGTACTTACCGTTGGGAGGGGTTAACTGCAAACCCTCAGATATGAAAGATGAAGAATAAGAGGTTCTTGATCGGAAGGCTCTGGGATCTATTAGATTGAGTCTTGCATCATCTGTGATTTCTAGCTTATCATAGTGTAAGACAACAGTGGAGTTGATGGAATCTTTGGCAAATTTATATGAAAAACCCTCAGCTTCTAATAAGGTATTTCTTATGAAGCGTTTATTTAATTTGCAAATGTTGGAAGGTGGATCTGTTCATAGCCATCTTAGTGATTTCCATGGTTTGTTAAACCAGCTAAGTTCAGTCAATATTGTATTTGATGATGAAATTAGAGCTCTCTTAATCTTGTGTTCATTACCTAAAAGTTGGGAAGGTTTGGTAATGGCAGTTTCTAATACTGTGTCTCCTTCAAAAGTCTTAAAAGTGGATGATGTTGTGAGTGTGATCTTGAATGAAGAGATACATAGGAAAAGCACAGGTGAGTCATCAGGGAATGCTTTGACTGTTGAAGGCAGAGGAAGGCAAAGAGAGAAGATAGAGCATGGGAGATCAAGGTCCAAGATAGGCAGAAGATCCAAGTCCAGGTATGGCAGAATAACCTGCTGGAAGTGTGGAAAGCAAGGGCACTTAAAGAGAGATTGCAGATCAGGTGAAGATCAGCATGAAGGACATGAAGAAGAAGTAGATGTTGCAGATTATGCTGCACAGGATGCTCTGGTATGTTCTTTTGATAAAGTAGAATCTTGGGTTTTAGATTCTGGTGCCTCTTTTCATGCATCCCCACATAGAGAATTTTTTCATGAGTATGTCCAGGGAGACCTTGGAGAAATTTGTGTAGGGGATGGTAAGCCTTGTCAGATTGTTGGCAAAGGGAAAGTGAAGCTAAAACTGCAGACAGGTAACACATGGGTGTTAAAGGAGGTCATGCATGTCCCAGTTCTGGAGCGAAATTTGATTTTTGTTAGAAGTTTGGGTGATGAGGGTTGCACAGTAACTCTCACAGCAGACTCTTGGAAGGTTACCAAGGGTACACTTGTTGTAGCTAGAGGTAAGAAAGTAGGTATGCTTTATCTATCTACTTGTATTACTGACTCTCTTTCTGGGTTATCTACTTCAGCTATAGATTTAGAGATGTGGCTTGATAGGCTTGGTCACATAGATAAGAAGGGGATGCTTGTTCTTGAGTCAAAGGATATGCTTTCAGATTTGGAAGGTATGGATCGTGGTTTCTGTATACAAAAGAAGAAGGTGACGTTTCTTGAGGAATTCGATGTTAGTGACAAGAACAGGAAAGCCTTGGTTTTCAAGGAGAAGGTGACAGACAAAGTTTAGCACAAGATGCAGAAGAATTCTGAGCAGAGCAAGGGTGTTTTGGACAAGGATTTGATCCAAAAAGAGCTCACGGGAAAAAGTCAGGTCTCACTAGAAAAACACAGAGGCTGATGTCAGCAGGAAAACCAACGTCGACGTCCAGACAGGGACCGGCATTGGCTATGTGCAGCCTGATGTCGGTGACTCAGGGCAAATAAATACTGGCATCAGCCAGGGAAAAATGACGTCGACAAAGAGGCAGTCGCAGGGAACCGACATCGGTCAGGTGCAGATGAATTTTGGGTGGACAGCAAGCTGTCAAGGTGTCTCAAGCGCCCATATGGAGGACTGAAGGCATAAGTAAGTTCTTAAATTTGTCATTTCCCTTCTTTACACTACTTGTTGCTCACTTATGGCATAGGACCAGGAAGTTATTGAAGAAGCAAAACAGGTAGATCCAGGAAATAGTGGGAGGTTGGCATGGATGAGGATGTGATTCCTTGGAGGAGTACCAAATATGTGTTTTGGGTAGAGTTGCCAGCTGGAAGTAAGCACTGAGAGACGAATGGATGTTAAGGATGAAGAAGAGCGGAAATGGATACGTGAGATGGAAGATCAGGGTATATGGTCTTGTATTAGCTGCAAGGCAATGGAGGTTTGATCATTGTATTTCTCTTTACCAGGTTGGATAATATTAGCTACATTATCCTATTACTATATGATGTGCTTGTTGCAGGGTTACATATACAGGGTATTGCTGAACTAAAGGTAAAGCTAGTTCAGGGGTGTGTCATGGAAAATCTAGGAGCAGCAAGATTCTTTGGCATGAGTGTGTTCTAGAGACATGGAGGGTCATATGTTGACTTTGTTTCAGGATGATTGTGTGAGACCGGTTAGCACGCCATTGGTTGGACAGTTCACAGAACAGGTTCTTGATTCACATAATGAGGTTAAGTGCATGGTATGTACTAAACCTGAGCTTTCCCAAGCAGTGGGAGTTGTCACAAGTTGGAGCCAATCTGGGAGAGAACCATTGGAGGACAGTTCAGTGGATTCTTATAGGGACTAGCAGCAGGTGCACATGCTATGCAGGTTCAAGTTATTTTCTACATGGTTTGTAGATGTGGATGTGGCAGGTGATTTGGATGACAGATTTTGCACCACAAGATTTTTGGTGGTTGGTATTCAAGAGTGATCTTGAGGAGGAATACAAAGCCAAGGGAACAAACTAGATAGAGTACAGGTTGCAGCTGTTTATCTCCAAGTGGGAGATTGTTAAGTTGTGGAGCTAAAAGCTTTAACTCTTTGCAAACTGAAGGAACAGAAGGTTGCTGAGATCCAGGAGCAACGTCAGTCGTGACCAGTGCAGAAAGCCACCGGCGATGGTAGGGAGTCGGCCGACGTCGACAGAACCAGACAAGCAGGGACCGGCGTCGGTCGCCTGTGTGTTCCAAAACTATTCGTTACACGGACAGTTAGTTAAGTGAATGAAGTGTTTGCATGTAAAGGCCAGTTAGAGTCTTGAGCTGCGAGGATAATTGTCTAAATTAAGAGTCTAAGTTATTGTTTAAGTCTGGGATCTATTTATAGACCCATTGGCATGTATTATAATTGGTACAAGATAAGGAAGGCAAGGAAGTTCCTTCTAAGTGTGTAAGATCATTGAGTTGCAGGTTGTTGCAAGCTCATAGGAGATCTACATGTGTAAGTATGGTCTGTTGAATTGCAGGTTGCAGGTTCATGGGAGATCAACTTGAAGTACTATAGAGTGCTTGGTGAACTGGCAGGGTTATTACTGACTAGTTAGAGAGGTGAACACCAATTCTATTTGTGAGTTGGTTGTTGGGACCATTTTTTTGGTAGGAGAGTGTTGTAGAAGAATTACTGTACACTTGAGGTGTGGGAAGCCTCTGTAAGGTGGAAGAGTGTGGCGGCTCTTTATTGTATTCTTTTCTGTAAAGTGTTAATACAAGATAGTGTATTGTCTCTCATATTCTGTGCTATTGGTGAATTCTAGTTACTTGTATTTCTGGTTATTTCCACATTTATAATTGCTTATATTTGGTAATCATACTGTGCTCTTTCTGAGGAGCAAGATCCTAACAAAGTGGGATCAGAACAGGTGTTGTTCTTGTGATCCCCCAACACCATTTTGATCTGCATCTCCCTTTCAGATTACTAGTTGGAGATCTTTGGCACTTCAAATAAATATAGATTGTCTTGAGAAAGCAGTTTTGGGCTTTCATTGAACAGTGTGACCTACACCAACTAATGTCCAATTTGCCTCTGTAAGCTAGTTGCAACCTGTCTTCTTAATTTATGGATTCGTTGGGTATGTTTCATAAGTCAAAAAACTGACACACATTGACAGAGAGAAAGCCATGTTTCATGAGAAACAACCAAAAAATAAAGAAAATACACCTTCATATACAAGCAGCTCTACAGTTGTTTGAAGGAACATAATTGTACAGATGATACAAAAGAGCATTGGGCTGAATTACTTCTACCTCATCCTGTACTTTGTACTTTGATTCATCTTTTGCAATAAATCCTTGGGAGATTGGAGTTTACATCATGTGGTGAATTATTATTGGTAAAATGAGTTTGAAATGCATCTTTTCCTATTTTAGTTCATAAAAACAATTTATTGTGATATGATGGGTTGTGACATATGAGTTGTTCACTTCTGATTTGAAACTTTGTTTTTTATACAAATTAAAGATGGAAAGAAAATTTGCAGGAATTACAAGAATCAACAATGTTGTAGAAATTAAATAACAAATAAGAGTTTCAAATATTTCATGAAACTGTTACAACTAAACCAGCCATACAAGAAATTTTGCATCCCATTGAACGTTGTCAAGGCTCCACCATGTCAAAATCCATAAAACTTAAAATTGGAACTACATTTCCTTGGTGTACTTGAGCGCATCCAAATGAGTTTCCATGGCCTTATTCATTGGTGGTGGACCACATCTCAATATCTACAATAGGAAGGCACTCTCAAACCCTTCTTACACATGATATCTATATCATAAATGAATGCCATATAATGGAGCATAAAGTTGAACCAATGAGCACATCATGGACTATTTAATTACCTGGATGTCAGAGGCTAGTGTAAGACAATAAGCCTGGATCATCTCCTTGGTGAAAAATCCAACTCCATCTATCCATCCTTTAGGTGGCTTCCATATTTTTACATACAAGAGGCGAGATAAAATAAATTTATTGGTTGAAAAAAACATACAACTAGTCAACAAGAATATGAAAAAAGTTGGTTAGCTAATTAAGGACATGGTAAACTCTAAAATGGATAGGATAATTCTTCTCCAAGCTATCAAGCTCATCATATAATGGTAAAACTCACAATTCTAAGGAACTCTTCATTTAGGACAAAACATAAAACCTAGCTTCTTGCATCATCTTCAACAGAAACACTAGATGAAAATTTAGATGAAAAATAGGTTGGAAAACATTTGGATGGAAATTATATTAATATTCATGATCTTTTTTAAATCATATTCTATAAAGGACCAAGGATAGAGCTAGAAAGCTTGGTTTGGTGATACAACAACAATAATAAATGAAATAGATGGGAAAACAATAAGGCATATCTTACCTTGAGAAGAATGTCCTCATAAGTAACATTCCCATAAATAAGATATATTTTGATTCTGTCATTTGGGTTTTCTAGCATAGCCCTCGTTACCTGTAATTGTATATTTATGTTAAAATTAAAATTATAACTGATAATTGAAAAAATACAGAAATATCAACAAAGTAGAACACTTTAATGTACAAAGGCCCTACTCATCTTCACAAGTATCTCTTTTATAGTGATCGAGGTAACTTCTTTACCGGCATTATATTGTGACTACATTCATACTAGTAACCAATTCTAGCTTCTGAATTTTAGTTACCTAAAAATTGGAGTTATTGCATTTAGTATGCTTCTGCAAAATTCAAACTACAAATACCTGAAACATTGGAGTGATACCAGAACCTCCTGCAAGCATTCCAAATGTTGCTACTTGATTTGGCTAGTACTTGAAGCGTCACTGATTATTTTTTTAAAAAATAGTTCAGACATAATTTGTAAATGTTTATAGCAAGGTTGATGTCTTCACAGTTGTCAAGAAAGGGGAAATATCTATTGTGAAAGCAACAAAAATATCTAAAAAATAAATACGCTATAACAAATTACAAAGGTATCATAATTACTTGCCTATGAATGGTTTTTGGGTAAATAGTTTAGGTACATGCCTAAGAAATACAAAATTCTACAAGCAAAGAGGGTAAAGCAAAAATTGGGAGAATTATAGGGTACAAATGCACACCTTAGGGCCTTTTACAACCATATATTCACCCTCATGCAGCTCACAAAAATGGTGAGACATTCTTCCTAGTGGATACCCTGCTCAGACCACAACCACTTTTGTTGTCCCTTACCATGCCCCTTGATTTGAAAATTGAGGTGTATGTCTTCATCTACAACAGTCCCATCTTGCATGAACCCAACCCCACCATTTATCAACACTTTTATCATGATAACATTTGCATACAAAATAAATCCTGCTCTGCATCAATGTCCCCATCAAAGTAGCTGAACATGCCATGGTGGTCCCTATATAAAAAAGACAAATTCCAAAAAAATAAGATTTCCCCTCATCCAGATAACTTTTAGCCATACATGACATCTTGCATGTGTGTACATAATTCATTTTACCTTCAACGTATCCATAATTCATTTTTTAAGTGCAAATCAAAGTAAGGCCTCACTTAATCCATTGGTTTTCCTTAGGAAGCTCTGACCAAACAAGCGGTTCCACATTTGGGATCTTTGGAGCAGTCTGACCATCCAAGGGGTTATCATGTATAGTGATCGGCCAACCATTAGTCAGTTGAGTAGGAAGAACAACACTTGTCAAAGACCATTGAGTAAGACCAACATCAGATTTACCAAAATCACTCCAACCACCCCTAGAAGAGGGCAATGTGAAAAGTGGCCCTTACTACAGGACTAACTTCTCCTTTAGCATCTCCTAGGAGGAGGTGGTAGGGACCTACAAGATGAACCATTTGGTGGAACTTTTCTCATAGTTCATGAGGCATTCCCCTAGTGGTCAAGGAGCTTCTATAGGTGGCATAGGTCTAGTGCCATATTCTCCACCTGAGCCTAAATCTAAAAGTAAATCAAAGAAATAACAACCACCTTTTCATTAACAAAGAATGAAATTCCATAATCCTCATGATTAAAAATAACATTATTTTTGGCTTTTGAAAGCTGAAAGAGTATGATAGCATGAAAAAATACCATAGAAAATAATGGAAGCTATCTAGTTTGAATAATCCCAAAAAAGCACCTATCACCAAGAAAAGGGCTTAGGATGAAATGGTTGAAATAAGGCATGGATCTAATGCCAATCAAATTGGGGTTTAGGACATAACTAAAAAAAATTCTTAAAAGATTCAATCTGCTTGCAAGTTAGATAGAAGGGATGGGGAATGTGGAGGTGAAACAACCACTCACCAAGGGGAACCCTTGGTAGATTAAACACCAAAGAAAATGAGCCAATTTGGGCTCCAAACCAGGGTGCCACACACGTTCTAGATGGGTGAGCCAATTTTTGGGAGAGGACTGAAGGCCCCATAATTTATTAAGTTTTTCAAGATCTAGGGAGAAGGGACTCATTACCTGATATAGAAGCCCTAGAGAGAAAGATTTAAAATGCATATCATAGTGCCACCTCTAGTCTTTCCACCATGTTTGAAGAGGTTGAAGACCAAGATTATGGAGCATAACACTATGAAGTAGTTCTTGAATGCAAAGGATGGAAGGTAAGTCAAAATTATTTAATTAAAATTTGCTTTTCAAATCAGGCTAGGGTATTTAGTCTCTGGAATTAACCAAATTATGAATAGTGTAAATTCCTTTACAAAATAATTGCAATGCTTTAATACCAGGCAATTTAGCTAGGGGAATATAAGAAATGGTGAGAATATGAGACCACCATAAGCTATGATCATTAAAAGATAACCCTATGTGAAATCCATCCCCTACTTACTTCAACTGGGGTTTGATTACTTTGAAAGCATTCCAGATACTTTTGACTACAAAAGAACTTGTAATCTTGATTGGCATAGTAGTGATGAGAAGGGATTGAAATCCAATATTTTTCCAACTGGTTTTACCATAAGGAGAACTTGACAAGATGAAATGGAAGAGGAGGACTTTCCAAGACTCATTTCCCTCAATGGCCCAAACAACCCACTTAACACACAAGGCCATACTGTGTCAATAAGTGTTAATTATGCCCATGTTACCTTTATCATGAGGAAGACAACAAATATCCTAGGACACATGGTGAAAACCCTGAGCCTTGTTAGAATTGGCCCAGAGGAAATATTAGTAAAAATTGGATAGATTATCATAAGATGATTTGGAGGAGGCCCAACAAGATTAGTAGACATGAGTGGGCACCAAAATCTTGGTGCAAATATGGAACTTGATCGCCAATGAGATGGGCTTAGTGATCCAATAAAATTTTCCTTTCAATCTTATTGAGGACATACTTCCAAGGTTTAGAAGGTGAGATATCAAAAGCAAAGGAGATGCCCAAGAACTTAAATTATTACCCCTTAGTGATCCACTACTAATTAAGCTTTTTAAGCCACTTAGGCACCAATATCATGCTTTGTTGGAAGCAATGGGTTTTCCTCCATTGAATGCTAGAGCCTGAAGCCAAACAAAAGGTGTCTAATATTTTATTATTTTTGGAAAACCAGGGTCTAGTTCCTAAATAATAAAGGGTTTGGAGAAAGGGGAAAAATCCAATCAAACATAATAAAATATAGGTTTTGATCAATTTAATCAAATTAATTGCTTATAAAAAGAAATAAACTTATCTAGCAAAATAGGCTAAAATGAATGATTCAGGGGTTGAAATATGCTACATAGGACCTGAAAGATGTTAAGAACCTAGATCTAGGTTTCTTTTTGTAAAAAAATAAGAGTGTTAAAATAGGACACCCCAGGATCTGATGTTATAGTCCTTTTCTGCCATTGTTGTCTTAGAGCCCTGAGTTTTCTAGGTTTTATTCATTATCTCTGTGTGAGCATGTATATGAAATTTTGGAGGTTGAATGTTGATAGAGATCATTATAGGTCCATTTCAATATCTAAACCTTGGGTCTATCAACACATGAAATAATAAATACATTAAAAACATAAGGGGGAAAAAATAGGTTAGGGGAAGTATGATTACATGATCTAGAACCCTTGTTGCCCTGATCGCTACCTATAATAACCCTTAAGTCAGGGTCTTAGATAAAATGTAGTTCTCCCTTAGGTAACATGCATAAATAAATGCACACGATAGATGCAAGAATGAACTTTCGTGTAGGCCCTTCTTTGATCAAGCATGAAAGTCTATGTGTGATGCAAAATGCTGAGCTATACTATTGACTAATTTTTTATTATGTATTGTGCCAAAGTAGTAAGTGCTAGATATAAAATGCCTTGTGTAATATTTTATATAGGAGACTATTTATTTTGAATTTGGGAGCTTTATTCGCATTTGGCCAACATTATAAAAACTTAAGGACAAAGCTAAGAAGGGATTAGGACTCATTAAGTGAGGGGAACTGACCATTGGAGCTAAAAATACCATTGGATAGGAGGGCTAGGAATGGACACCCTAGGGTCCAAAGCTATAGTCTAATCCCAACGCTCTTATCCTACAGGCTCGAGACCTGGGGGGAAATCTAACCTAGTTAAGGTGGAATGATCATTTGAAAAGTTTGGGATGACTTGGAATAATCAAAAAGGAGTCTAAAGCATGAGATGAGACTAGGATGAGTAAAATAAAAGACATAGCTAATGTGAACAAGGCTCATATTCTCTAATCAGAGTCTCCTATGAAAGGACCATGAAAAGACATGATATGTGTGGTTGCTTGACCAATTTAGGCTATATATATTTACTCCCCCTTTTATTCTAGTGATGCAAAGAAATGAAGTACTAGAGTAAAAGAAAGAAAAGAAAATGCATACCTGAACCTACCTATGTGAAAATGAATGTGCTATAAAGGGTCCAACTCACTTTTTGGCTAGGGAAGTGGATGGAGAGTCAATAGTTCCTAGAGAAATAAGGAATCCTTGAAATGGATTCCCCCTGGACTGAATCTAAAAGTGGAATTTGTGTAACATGGAGAATGAGGGCAATGCTTCCCCCTTGTACTAAATCTAACTAGAATGAGAAATGCTCAGAGTCCCAAAACCAATGTCTGCCCTCTGTCCCACATAAACTCAGGTAATCTGGAATGTGTGTATAGAATCTATATGGTATGAAGATCAAAGTTTTTCATGCCCCCATTCTGAATATCTTAATTGAAACTAATAAATGCTTAGAGGCCCAAAACCAATGTATGTCCTCTATCCCACAAAAACTCATGTATTCTATGTATGAATAATATAATGGACCAACTACTGTAGATGACTGTGCAATCCAATCTAGTGATAACCTGGGTACTACTGAGTGTAATCTAAAACTTTGGTTAATATGTAAAAGAGATTGGCATGTCTTGCCATTCCATTTGTATAATTTTAGATGATGAAGAACATGAACATCTATGTCATGCCCCCAAATCTAGTATGTGAGTGATGCATATGTATAATCTAGTAATCTATATAACCACATATGATATGACCTATCATGTTATGCCCATGTGCAAAACCATAGATCAAATCATTATGCTCTGCATTATGCCTATAATCTGTTATATGGTTCTGTAATTATGTCATGTCGTATGAAGTTGTATGTGTGAGACATGTAGTAATGTACATGTTCCCAATTCTTGTATTTGAGTCTAAATTTGTATCAAAGTCATTATGAATCCATATAATCTAAACAATCGTATCTGAATGGTTTGTGTACCTAAAATCTAAAATCACTGTGGATCCATATGATCTGAACCACTATATCTGAATAGTCTATGTATCTATAAATTAAAGGTATATCCCCCTAAATGTCTTGAGTAATGTTGAGTGACCCATGCAATTTGAATCGCTATTATTTCAACTAATCTGAGTTGAATCTAATAATATAAATATTGAAGGTGTAATAACCATGGTGTATCCACTTATGAGAGTGGATGGGTATGCTGGGTAAGTGTAGGAATAGGAATAGTAGGAATGATGCCCCCCTTTTAGGGAGAGGGATCAAATTTTTGATAGAGGAGGTTGATCCAAAAGTGATGACTATTGGCATAATAATAATAAAAGGTTGGTATAGTTTGAATTGATTAAAAAAATATTTGATTGATTAGATTGAGTTGTTGAAAGTGGAATAAGTTTTGATTAGCGAGAATCAAGGTATGTGTCTGGGTGTAAGATAAATATAGATATGTGCCTACCATATTAGGTAAATGAAGTATTAAGAGAGAAAAGCTCATGTGATGTCAAAGGTACCATTGTCATGATTATGTGGAAGAAAACAATTTGCAAAATGGAGTTACAGGGTTCGAGTTATGGGTAAAATGGTATTTTGATTTGATTGAGAAAATTGGGTAATATACGAAATTGGATTCATTCATTTGTGTGTTAACTAGGTTGATATTTGGAGCTCTAGAGTAGGAGATATGCCAAGGAGATGAGCACCTGCTGCGACCCAATTTGAGTAGTTGGTAGCCTAGATTTAGGCTGGTGGTGATGTTACCCTAGTTAGTATTTGAAAGGCATTATTTTTACCTATTTGGAAGCCTATTTTTTATGTTTTTGAGCTATTTAAAGTGTTCTAAGAAAATTTTGACTAGTTCCAACACTTCTATCCTGCATCCAATACTGTTGTCTAGGTTTCAACACTACTGTCCAGTGTACAACACTCTTGTCTAATGTTATTGTCTTGTACCTAACACTGTTGTCTTAGAGTCTTGATTTTTTGAGTTGTTGCTTGGTTATATGTTGTTGTTTTTGCTTGGATGGTGATTTGGAATTATGGATTGATATATATGTTGTTTTGGTATTTTCAGGGTGAGGTGTGAATGAGAGAATTTTGTAGGGGCTAAGTGATAGAGACATTGAGGCTGTTACCATTGTCTGCTAAGGAGAGAGTTGTCATGGATAGGGTAGGGTTGGGTCATGTATGTGACCTAGGCATAGTGTAGTGGGATAGGTATCTAATTATTGCCTTATGTGAGAGGTGGAATGTAGATACATGTACTTTCTAGCTTCCTACAAGGGTTATTACTATGACTTTGAAATATGTGTATCAAATTTTACATTTACCAATTAGTTGACAGTGTGTGACATTACAAGATGACATGGGTGTTGATGTTATTGATAGTGCATCCTTGTATTTTATTGGTGTGCCACCAAGTATACAACAAAGAGGGAGTGATAGTGATGTATTGCTATTAGTTATAGTACAATCTAGTGTTCAACAATTGCAGAAGTTGTAAGCTATGTTGTTGGCATTGTTTGTTACTGTGGATAGGAGTGAGGTGTCTATTTTATATAGGATGCATAGGATTGTGCGTAGTGTTGAGGTCTATGAAACTGTGTTCTCATCAAGTGGGACTATGCTTTCCCACCTATACAGGGATATTTACAGATTTACATAGGAGGCATTTAGTGGTAAATTTACTGTAGTGATGTTATTGCATTATTGGGCTTATAAACACATAGCAGTTGTGCAGCTGATAGGATTCCCTAAGGAGAGGTGGGCACCTCCACAACCATTTGGAGAGTGGTGTATGAGTATATTGGATATATAATTTCTTGGGATGGATCATTATAGATGGGTTCTAGATAGACTAGTTACTGGTGACATTTGTATGGAGGCCTTACAAAGGATTTCTTAGGTGGGCTAAGGATGGAGTGCAGTTACTATATATGAGGGTTAGTTGTTGGATACATGACCACTATGTTTGAGTTTATGAGCACTTTCAGTATGAGCATGCGACTAGATAGTTTGGGGTACCATAGGATGTGCCCCTAATAGCATGGGTGTGGGTGAGAAATGCATGAGCACCAGTGAGTTTCAAAGTTCATGCAAGGCTTACTAAGGCTGAGCTAACATTGCTACCTTTAGATACACATGATATGGTT
Source organism: Torreya grandis (assembly GCA_037957365.1). Classification (NCBI taxonomy): domain Eukaryota; kingdom Viridiplantae; phylum Streptophyta; class Pinopsida; order Cupressales; family Taxaceae; genus Torreya; species Torreya grandis. The sequence continues at coordinate 2,445,901 of JARHVA010000784.1, read as the reverse complement.
ATAGACATTCCTGATGTGGATGATGTTGGATGTATATATGCATATACTGCATGGTGGACTAGGCATCAGTGGGATCCATTGTATCTTGTTGATGGAGAGGATGCTCTTAAGTATGAGGATCCTGTGTCGATCCAAATGATGGGAAGTAAGTAGTAATTATATTTGAATTATGTATAAGTTTGTGGTAGAGTTTGATTTGAAAATATATATCTAATGTAGTGTTGGACTTTGTGTGCAAGTGGAGTGGGAGGTGCTCATGATGAATAAAAAGCTAGGACAACAAATGGAGATGATAATACTGAGAGACCATCATTGAGTTAACACTTTGAGAGCTCACATGACATACATTTGATGATGTGGTGGAGGTTTTGATAGAGTGAGTGACAATGACAACTAGTGTTTATGCTCATTTGTTTGATAGAGATTCTATAGCAATAAATGCATATGTTAGAGAAGTGGGAGAGAGAGATGAGCTGAGGGATGAGCTGGATAGGCATAAGATGACCCCACCCAATTTTGGATCAGTGAGTACAAAGATTATGGATGAGTGCACATATCTTTAACAATGATATGCAAACTTACATGAGGAGCATGGTTGGCTATTGGAGCAAGAGAGTCATCTTAAGAGGCATTCGAGAGCTTGAGAAGGTGTGGGGTCATCAAGTGCTAGGTTGGATTATGGAACTAGTACTATAGGAGAGAGTGAGATTGAGAGTGAGGGCATGATGCCCATTCATGATTGATTGTATTTGATGCGATGTATATATTTTAAAAACTTTGTTATATATATATATATACTAGTTTGAATTTGAATCATGCATATTATGTTATGGATTTTGGAATTTATTGGTATATTAATTTTCTAATGATTTGATTAGAAATAGTTGATTTGATGTTATGGATATGTGATTTGATTATTTTTGATAAGTATGATGTTAGTTTTGATTTTGTAATCATATGTGAGCAAAAAATTTGTTATTTTTGTAATTGGTAAATTATTTTGATGAAGTGAACTGATTTAAGCTTGGTAAAATAGAATATTGGTAAGGTCAGGAGTTAGATAAGTTGGTTTGGTTGGGGATGCTTATTTAAAACTTAGGAATGTTAGTTGTTACTATAAGGGGATGCAAGAGAGCATTATGTGCTCAATTCCCTGCGAGTGGCTCAAGAATACAAAGGCTTGCCCTTTGGCTCCATCGTTGCCCACTACGTGAAGCTATGTAATCATACATGTGTTAATCAATGCTTGGACTATGTGTCCAATCCATTTGAGTAGGTGGATCAATAATACAAAGGCTAGCTAGTCCTTTGTCTCCATCATTGCCCTGTTAGTGAAGCTATGAACTAATATCAATATGAATGTGTGTCATATCACTATCTAAACCCTGATGGCCAATTGAACAAGTGCCCATAATACTCATGCTATGTAGGAACATACATTATATCTGATACTATCTATTGTACACTAACTATAGTTGTGTGTGGAGACTCTACCAAATATAACCTTACTAGATGTACAACTGAAGATGTGTGCTATGAAGAAGGTTCATTTATCCATAATCACAGTGGATTGCTACATGAAATAGTACCTTGTGGCCTCTATTGTGATGCATATGACTAAGTGATAGATCAAGATGGAGTTGAAACCTATGATGGTGCCTCATCTAATCTCAATCATAACAAGTTGCTACATGAAATGGGTCCTGAAAAGCTTGGCCATAATGAATATCTCTCTGATGTAATACTCTCTGATGTGGGTTCCTATAATCTTAATCGTAACAGGTTGCTACATGAGATAGGACCCAAAAAACTCAGTCATAGTGAATATCTTTCTGGAGTGGTACTCTACTAAGGTGCCTATGACTGTGTTGGATATGTATATGGAACTGCACTATGCACTCCTTAGACTACAGTGTTATATGTATGTTTCACTCATTATACTAATTTCCAAACATTCTGAATAGGTGGAATAGGAGATCTCCTGTGAGGCTCTATCTTAGAACCCATATTATTCTCATGATGAGTGACCGATGATTCCTATAAAGTAATGTCTTAGGATGACTTAGCCATGGAGGAATGAGGTCTATGAGTCCATAATTGAGGAGATATCGGTGCCCCCTTTGTAAATGTTATGATGTCATTATCAAAACATCTATTAATGCAATCCTAGAGTCCATAACAATCATTATCTCTGTGTCCACATATATGATGATAGTTATAAAAGGGTTGATGTGGTTGTCTATGTAAGAGATGTGGATCTTGTTGATGAGTAAAAGGTAATGTGATTAACCTCTTATCTAGTAGTGTTGATAATATGGCACATGGGCTAACCTGCTCTAAATCAAATTGTAACAGTGTTTTCCTACTATTCTTTGTAGTGTATATTATAGGTTGTACTATGGAAACTAGCTCTCTATTCTTAATTGGTTGCTTTTCTAGTTGAGGCCTCCTATCTTGTTTAGGACATGGTGGATGCTATGTGCTAGGAGATATATGTGGAGGTACTGTTATGAAGACTAGAGTAATTTGATCAACTGAATCTACCTCAATCAATCCCAATCTCTTTTCCAAGGTTAGAACTGTATAATAGAAGTGCCTAAAAGAGGACTCTATTTGATATAATAAATGCTTGACGAGAGGTTGGTGAAACCCCTTAATAAAGATATGTTGAATCTCTAAATCTACTAGTTTATAGATCAATCTTAACATGTGCATCTTGAATAGTAAGATATAATCACTAATTGGCTTTGAAGTATTCTGATGCAATGTGGCAAGTTTCTCATATGTAACATGATGACCTATGTTTGCTATGTAATATATGAGAAATGCCTCCTCTAAGTCATCATGTGTTTAAATATCCAACGAGGAGTAGATGAAAGACCCAATTTTGTGCTTCCCCCACTAATGTATGTTAGAACAATTTTACAAGAGTCAAAGGACTAGCATGAGAAGGCAAAGCCTTTCGAAAAGCTTGAAGATGTAAAAATGGATCTCCAGTTCTATCAAAGTGAGGCAATGATGGCATCTAGAAATGCTTAGGTAATGAATCTTTATGAATGTCTTTGGTAGAGGGTTACCATGTAAATCATCGATATCCATCCAAGACTTATAAGCCTTGTTTTCCAAGGTAAGGAGATGTACTTGGTGTTGTAATTAATCAAGTACATGCAAAAGAGAAATAATATCTTGGGATGGTATATTATCATCTTGAAGTGGTTCATTTAATCATTGAATTTGATCATTAATTTTAGCCATGGGAATGCTACATTTAGCAATTGGATCATAGAGAGGGGGTATGCTCACTTGAACCTTTGGAGGAATGGTAACTTGGACCTTAGTAGAGGGATGTGAGCTACCATTCTATTTAGGTGAAGAGTGAGAAACAGGTGCTAGTGTAGTAGGGGGTGGCTTGGGAGATTAATTGGTATCTTTATATTTTAGTGAATCACATTCTAATTGAGTAGAGGATGTGATGTTATCATTAACATATGCATTATTTTAAATAGAATCATGCATAGGAGTAAAAAAACATTGGTAGTGCATTATGTTTGAGAGGAAGAGTGAGAGAAGAGTTAGAAACATGAGATGCATTTTCTTCTTCACTATGTACATAAAAATCATCATTATTCCATGTATTATCATTGATGAAATATTTTTCATAGTCATTCTTATTTTCATATTCATTTGCATGTTCACTATCATACTCATTATCACTTCTATTGTCACTAGGGAGAGGTGAAAGAGAAGAATTTAATTCTTTTATAATATGCAATAAATTATCATGTGAAATTGGAATATAATGTGCATCTATGTTATCCATGGATGGAGTGTATGCATTATTTCCATTTGAAATATGAGAAGTAAAAGTAAGAGGGTTATCATTTAGACATTATTTTGATAAAGTAGATTTGAGAGCATGAGATGGATCATTTTAACTATGCATTGGTAATTTGATTTTATTACATTTATATTGTTGTATTTTGAACATAGAAGTAGCAAAAGAGAGAGAGATTAGGTTCACATAGAAGTAAATTATCACCAATAAGAGGTTCACTTGGAAGTGCATGACTAATTTGTTCATTTGGTGCATTGTGCATAGGAGAATGAGGGGAAAAGTATCTTTTCCATTTATCAAAATTATTTTCTTTAGAAGAGGGAATAAAAGAGATAGGTTTGAGAGAAGAAGATGCATCTACTTTTTATTCACTATCATTTTCTCATGTATCATCTATTGTAAATGAAATCATTTTCCACATTTTTATCTAATATCCAATTTTGCAAATTTTCCATTCATTGTCATAATTATGAGAAAATTTTAGAAATTGATCTATGGGATTAGAGGGAAGAAGTGCCTTAGTGGTCATTTTATTTATTTCACCATAGAGAATATGTAAAATTACTATTAAGTAAATAAATTCAATAATAACTACCAACAAAGCTTTTAATAATATTTTTGACACTCAAAACAATTTTGCAAAAATTGCAAAATATTTTTATAAAAATTGTAAGGGAGGGAGGCTTAGGGTTTGAGCACCTAGTTCAAAAATCTAGGATTTTGAGTTGGGGTTTTAGAATTTTTTAAAATTATGACAATAATTTTAATTCAAAAATAAATTTGAATGAGATAAATGCACAAAAAATTATAAAAAAAATCAAAAATTTGAAATTGAATTTTTGCACAAAATTTAAAGGAAAAACCTTAAGGGTATCTAGGGTTTTAGATTTATTCGAAGTAAGTCAGGTTCACCAAATGTTTTATTATTTTTGTGAAAATATGGTCTCATTTTTAAAAATTAAAGGGTCTGGAGTAAGGGGAAAAATCAAATCAAATATAATAAAATATAGGTTTTGATCAATTTAATCAAATTAATTGCATATAGAAAGAAATAAACTTATCTAGAAAATAGGCTGAAACAAATGGTTTAGGGGTTGAAATCTATTGCATAGGATTGGAAAGATGTTAAGAACCCAGATCTAGCTTTCATTTTGTAAATGGATAGGAGCATTGAAATAGGACATCCTAGGGTCCAGTGCTATAGTTCTTTTTCTGCCACTGTTGTCCCACAGACCTGAGTTTTCTAGGTTTTATTCATTGTCTTTATGTGAGCCTCTATATGAAATTTTGGAGGTTAAATGTCAATAGAGCTTGTCATAGGCCCATTTCAATCTCCAAACCCTGGGTTTATCTACACACACAAAATAACAAATACATCAAAATCATACGGGGGAAAAACTAAGTTAGGGGAAGTATGATCACATGATTTAGAACCTTGCTATCTTGATCATTGCCTACATTAACCCTCAAGCTAGGGTCTCAAATCAAATGTAGTTATCCCTTAGTGAATGTACATAAATTAAGGTGCAAAATAGATGTAGGAATGAACTTTTTCTTAGGCCCTTCTTTGATCAATCATGCAAGTCTATGTGCGATATAAAATGTTGAGCTATACTATTGATTGATTTTTAATTATGTACTATGCTAAAGTAGTAAGTGCTAGATATAAAATTCCTTATGTAGTCGTCCTTTATATAGTAGACTCTTTATTTAGAATTTAGGAAATTTATTCATATTTGGTCGACATTAGGAAAACTTAAGGATGAAGCTAAGAAGATATTGGGACTCATTAAGTGAGGTAAACTGACCATTAGAGCTAAAATTTTTGATGGATAGAAGCATTGAAAATGGACACCCTAGGATCCAGTGCTTTAGTCCAATCCTAGTGCTCCTGTCCTATAGGATCAAGACCTAGGGGGATGTTATTAACATGAGAAATCTAACCTAGATAAAGTGGAATGACTATTTGAAAATCTTGGGATGACTGAGAATAAGCAAAAATGTGTCTAGAGCATGAGATGAGACCAGTATGAGTAAAACAAAAGACACAACTAATGTGAACAAGGCTTATATTCTCCAATCAAAGTCTCCTATGAAAGGATCATGAAAAGACATGATATGTGTGGTTGCTTGACCTATTAGGGTGTATACATTTAGACACTATATAGCTTCAATAAAATTAGCCTCGTTCTCTTCAATCATGAGAAAGGTATCATCTATAAAGTGTCCATCAATAAGTTGAGAGGTGTGGTCAAGAAAAATAATGTCATGAATAAGCCCCTACGAGGCCTTAAAAGCCAAAAGGTAACCCAATGCTTCAATGACAAGAACATAAAGCACTGGAACAAGGGGATGCCCTTCTCGAATAGAGCACTAGAGTTACATCCCTAGAGTCTGCTAGTCATTAATAGTGAGGTAGGTGAAGGTATCATGAAGAAAGGTCTATAAAAACCCCAATAAAATAGTTACCAAAGCTAAGATCCTTTAACATGGCAAGAATAAAATGCCACTCAATCTTGTCATAAGCCTTTTCAAAATCAATCTTAAGAAAAATTACTCTCTGCATAGAGGAGCAAGCCCATGCTATGGCCTCCCAAACTACAATAAGATTATCTAAGATATTCCTTCATCGAATGAAACATATTTATTTTGATCTAATAATGACATGTAAGATTAGTCATACAAGGTTAATGAGGGATTTGGCAAAGATCTTGTAAGAGACATTTAGCAAGGTTATCAATCGACTGTTGGTGAGAACTTTAGGATCCCCAGCTTTGGGGATAAATTTTATATCACCTTGGTTTGGTTAATCATGGGGCCAAGAGACTGATTTCATAGGGCCTACTTGTAGACTTTAAATAAGTCAGGGCCAGTGAATTCCTAAGTGGATTTTTAAAACTCACAAGGGAAGTCATCAAGGCCAGGGGATTTATCTTTACTCATACAATTTAAAGCCACTGTAAACTAGTACATGTTGAGTGGGGCATCACATAGCCACTGATCTACAGGCTTGCACTTGCAAATAACCACTTTGAGGAAATTCTAAAGAGCATGGAACCTCTAAGTTGTAAAGGGTTGGGCATGGAAAACTTGTTGTTAATGCTCTACAAAGGCTGAAGAGATATCAACCTAAGTAGTGAATCAAGATTTGGCCACTTGAATATATTTAATTTGCCTGTGAGCCTGCTTGGATTTTAGTGCTTTGAAGAACTCCTTAGAGGATTTGCTACCAATTTTGAGCCAATGTAACCGAGCTCAGAGTTAGGCACCTCTATTTGCATGACTATCCACCACCTTAAGGAAGTGTTTGAGGGAAGCAACTAGCCTTTGAAGCTAAATATTGAAAGGATCAATCTTGAATGAGGCAATAAAATTTTTGAATTATTGGATTGTAGCCTCCTATACATGCTTGTGAATATGGGAAACATATTTTCTATGGTGGAAAAGGAAGGAGGTGGTGTTAAGAATGGATTCATTCTAACACTCAATCTATTTGGTGGCATATGGGGGCTGCAGGGCTAGGTCTCAGATTCAATGGATGAGTCAGATGGTGACAACATGACTTAGCATAAAAGTATTGAGAAAAATTGATTACATGGCACCTAGTAATACCTAGAGGTCCATTTTAATTTGTAGAAGATAGACAAGTGGTCTAAAAAGAAAATATTAGAGTGGACATTGACAAGCTAGCCATCAATCCTAAAAAAATAAAAAATATTTTACTCTGAGAGCATAAAGTGATCTAACCATTTGAACACATAATGATCCCTAGTTTGGTAGTTAGACCAAGTAAACCAAGACATGTGATTAATGTCCTCCATCGAAGGAGAGGATCTATCAACCCCTATTTATTTTTGAAATAGTACCAAGCCTCACACTCACTAACATAACACCACATGGAGAGGGCCCCAACTTTGTCTTGGGGTTGTTCAATCATATTAAAGTCATTAAACACTAGCCACATGGTAGGAGGTAACCCATCTATCAATTATCACTAAAGTAGGGAGCCGTTAGGTCCATCATTGGGAGCATAGATGTTGAGGATGCCAAAAGGATGGCCATCAATGTCAAGAATAATCTAGACTGCCTGATGTCATGGGTCCTCTCCTATGGCTATAATGCTAGAGAATACTTTAGACATAACTAAGATATAAGTGCCACCACATCCTACCTCATGCAAGGTGGTGACCTGGGTGGTGTCTATTCAAATACTTCGTAGGGCCATCTGAAGGAGAAAGCCAAAAAAATTAACTTCCTATAAATAGATAATGTTTAGAAAAGAAATCTACTGACACATAGCTCATATAGAGTATTTACAGGTAGAATCTATAAGAACCCTTACATTACATGATAAGACATTCATAGATAGGGGTAATCCATTTGAAGCTCCCCTTGCCCATCCTCAAAATCTATCAATGTTGTAAAGTTATTGTGTTGGTGAGGGAAGGAAATTCCACTTCCTACAATGTAGTGGTGTTTGGCATCATGTTCCTCCCTAGGAGATTCAACACCCCCGTAAGGTGGGCTGTGAGACCACCAAGAGAATGAGCCACTAGTCAAGTGAACCTCAACTAAAAGCATCTTAAAATTTTGGGATGCCATAGAAATTCTCTAAGGATTAGGAGGAGCTAGGCTTGAAGGGGGTGATAAAAAGGTCCCTTGAGAGGGTGTGATAACTGGAGAAGAATCCTCCTAAGGTGGCAGTTGGGGTGTGATTTTTGGCTTAAGACCTAATGCTCTTTTGGGGGTAATTATGGCTAACCATCACCTTGGTCTTTTGGTTTTGGTTTCTCAGACTAAGGAGGTAGCTAAGGAGGCTTAAGATGACCCATGCAAGGATAATACTTGATGCATTGGTCCAAGGCCTGACAACAAAAATAGGTGTTGGGAAGGTTGAAATATATAACCTTTTATGACCACTAGGTTCCCCAACCTAGATTTCAATGAACTCCTTCAACTATTTAGAGAGGTCAACTTCCACACAGACTCATTTCATAGGGTGAGGGGAGAACCACTCATCTATTTCAATCATAACATGCATTCTATGGGAGTAATGATTTGGGGGATAAAATCCCAAAGATGAACTGACAAATTGGGAATTTCAACCTAGACAAAAACATGAAGAGCTATATTGTTAGAAACCTTAAAATCTTGGGACTAGGGAAACAAAATCATAAGCTAGTTATGAAGGAACTAAACATTGGAATTTGTGAGAATTAACTAAGTTTCAGAGGGCTCCTTAAAGGTAAGCAAAAAAACCTTTGATAAGGTTGTAAATTCCAGAGACATAGACCCTTAGTGGTTCCCAGTGGTTGTAGAGCCATTTTTGGAGGTAAGACTTCAAGGGGATGCGACCAACAAAGTAAGCAATAATAGAATAATTTTCATACCACTTGCAATATAGTTAAAAAAAAATAGTAGGAATACTTACCTCTAGAATGGAGGGGGTAGAGGGATTACCTTGTCTTAGACTTTCGAAACAAGCTTCTTAGCTTATTTGGGCATCATTAGCTCCATCTCCTGCATCAATATATGCAATAGAGTGTGAAAAATCCATAAATATAGTGTCTACCCATGCAAAGGGTGGGACACTGAGTGCAATTAATGTGTTGCATCATTAATAAATCCCATGGGCTTCACGGTATGACACAAGGGAGCCAAAAACACAAATAGGTATATGCAAACCATGAAAAAACCCTAATAGAGCGATTTATCCTCCTCATAAAACCAACAAAAAAAATTATTCTTGATTCTCAATGGAAGCTTTCTATTCAAACTTAACAACCACCAAGCTGAAAAATCGTTCCTTTAAATTGGTTTTTGGAAATAGTGGTAACTTGTTTGCTTGTGATATACACTACAATCTTTTATGTTATTTTCATCTCAATTTAATTTTATAAGTAGCCATTTTTATGTATGTAAATTAAGCAATCGAATTAGTTTCATTCATAGTTTTTTGAAGATCATAGTGGAAATTTCATTCATTTACAATATTGATTACAACTTGACATTGTAAATACTTTCTATTAAGATAGATCCCTCAATTCATTGTTTCTACAAACATTATTTTTCTCCTTCCTACTCCCCATAAAATACCCCAATATTGTACACATAACACATATAATGCCAATACCACATATAAATAAAAATAGTTATCATAAACTAACACATATACCCTCCTTAGTCCCCCTACACTCTACAATAGAGTTTCATGTTGGGCATCTCACAATATCTAATCTTGCATGATTAGCAACATATCATGGTCCTCGTATCAATGATGTTGTATATTGTTCCTCATTTGTATTTAACTTTGACTCAATAAGTGGTAAAAAATGCTCATTAACAATTTGTTGTGATTGCATAAGTGGAAAACCCATGCTAGTAACACTTGATGAAACACCACCACTAATTGGTTTACCCCACCTCACCATTTATTTCACATTCCCAACATCTTATACATATTTGACATTCACATCGACAAACTATCACACTAGTTACACAACATGTTTATGAAGTGTGATCAACATCTTGTCTCTTACACACATATTCCAAAACATTTGGTCGCACATTATTTTAGAATTACTTTCAACAATCACATTCTTTACATTTTGATCAAAAAGAGTCATAAGACCATGAAGAAGATCTACATAATATAAACCCTTCAATTTAATACATTAGTAATTGAAGCATAATTAAAAAGGTTATCGCTTCTTTCCTTAGACAATAAATAATATACACATATTTGAAACACACATTGCTTGTATCATAGTAAACAAATATACGCAAGACATATATGTTATATATAATCCTATGTAAAAATTTAAAAAAAAAATTAACAAGCATAAGCATGAATAAACAAGGGGTATTGATAAACTAACAACATTGACAAACAATTAGCATTGACTAATAAATGGCAATGAAAAACATATGCAAACATTTAAAAAAATAAAAAAACAATTAACAAACATATGCATTTTATGTTGTCCATAATTATATGCATGCTTCGAACAAAGTTTATCCTTTCCATTTAAGTTTATCCTATAAATTAAGTATGTCCTAGCCATTTAGCAATATACAATCTATTACAGCCATGTTTGGAGTGTTTTGGGGTATTTTGTTTTCTCATTTTATTTTTTTACACATTTTGATGTATTATTTATGTTCAACATGTTCCCGTATTTGATATTGCAAACTAACGAACAAGAACATAACATAGATGGATATTATGTTCCTTACCTCTCTAAGGTCTACGCCCTTGAATCATTAAATTGGGTCTTGCATATCTATGTAGGAATTATGAAGTTTCAAAATTACATGATGGATCTTCGGCTCAAAAGAACATTGAAATATGGATGTGATGATCTTTTCACACATTACGGATAGTAATTTTATTTTTTTTGCATATCAATATAGGAATGATGGAGTTTAAGAATTGCATGATGTATCTTCAACTCAAAGGAACATTAAAATATAGACACGATGATTTTTTCACACATTAAAGATAGTAAAATTTTGTTTTGTATAATGTTATCACACATCCTAGATAATATCAATCCTAATTTTAATACCATTTTCTTTGCCAAAATGTGAGCTTTGGAATCAACCAAAAACTATTTACACTACCTTAATTGAGGCATACAGTCAAAGAGACTATAATTTTAGAATTGTAAAATTGATGGAATGGATGATAATGGAAGTGGTTAATCCAAAATAGGGAGACCTAGCAACAAATGAATTCTATAAAATTGAAATAAAATTCGAAATGACCACATTTATTTGAGACATTTTGTCAAATGATTTGTGCACATCCTCCATGCTTCAACATTATATATACATGTATATTCAGAACTTGTGCTCTGAATTATTTGAGCCACACGCTTAAATAAAAAATGGGATATCCAAATGTAGATATTTTCACCAACCAAATTATGAAATCAATAGACAATTTTTTTTATTACAAATATAGATGCAGACATGGTAGTAAGGAATCAAGATGATTTTGAAGATGCCAAACATTTGGTGCAATGTCATGGGTAAAAATATATTAGGCATAATTACATGTGAGAATTTTTTGGGTCGAATCAAGAAGATCTGAAACTAATGTGCCCAACTTAATGTCAAGTGGAATGTATTTCCTTATTTATTGTGAGGCCAAACAAACCCATGAGTTTATGATGTTAACTATCCAAAATTAATGTGTTTTCTAAAACATGGAAACTAAATTTTATTCTTGTTTTCTCCTTGTAAGATTCAACAATGCAAACAATGTAATTCATTGAAGGTAACCAATCTATTTAGTAAATGCCTCCTCCGCCTCTTTCGGATGTTTCTGTGAATATCATATTCACTTATGGAACTGGGTAATGGCACACAAAATATTGCATAGGTAAAAAAGTCAGAGGATAATGGAAAATGAGAAAAAGAATAGGATAAGTTTGCACAAATAATGGGTATAATGTTTAATTTCTATAATCAGTGCATAATGTGCATTCAACTGGGGTTAACATTTAATTTCCCTTAACTGGTAGTATTTATCTTAACCACTACCATTTGCCTTAATCATTTTCATTTGCCTTAATGTCATATTAACAAATGTTAACTGAACCATGAGTGATGAAAATTGAAAACTTTCATGGGCCTTGTAAACACGTCAATCGAAAATATGAATGTATCACCTGGTTAAGGTGCTCTAAAAATGAGGCTTCCCCATCATCGCTTTAGCAAGATCAAGCTTCTCAAATGGATTGGTGTCTTGGTCTCCTCTTTTGGTAAGGATGTAGAATATAATGTAATGGATATTCAAATAATAATGATGATGATTTCACAATACTCTTTTCAATCTATCAAAAAAAAAAACTACACCATTATCTAAATATCATCAACTATGATTTTGGATCTGACTTATTAGGATGGCGGGTTGGTGGCTCTGCAAGTCAAAGCTGAGCTAGGGCAGCCGTGACCTAGCTTGTTCAGGCTGTGGCTAGATTGCGCAAGAGAAGAGTGGGGGACGGGCGCATGGGGAAGGTACAGAGGTGTCCAAAGATCAAGACAAACCAAAAAGGGTGTGGTTATGGCTTAGCAGGAGCATTCAAAGACTGTGCTTGGTAGGAGTTTTAGTGAAGCCGTGGGTTTGAATAGGACGGGGCAACATGTTAACACAATTGGAAATGAGTTTTCCTCCCAGACTATAGGTGTTGTGGACTGGAGCTTGCCTGGGGGATCCCGTATAATGAAGATTAACAGATGCCTAGAGCGGTGCAAGGAGTGACCCAAACTGGTAATCCCCTTTGACATGATTTATGAGGATGTGGAATATTATTCTAATCACTCGTTGTATTGCAATTTTCTGGGATTGAGAGTCTCCCTTCAATTTTTGGAAAGTTGGGCTAGAAGAGTGTGGGAACCAGAGGGAGAAATGGAGGTCACGTTATTGGCAAATAATTACTTCATGGTGACGTTTTTGTGCTTGGCTGATCAAAATAGGGTTTTTGAGGGGGAGCTTATTTTTACAATTAGGTTGGACTTTTTGTCAAACCCTGGCATGCAGGTTTTAATCCTTATGAGGAATTACCAAATCAGGTTCTGGTGTGGGTCAGGCTACCTAGACTTCCTATCGAATGTTGTCGAGAGGATGTTCTCTAGATGCTAGCTTTGATGCTGGGAAGGCCGGAGGGGGTCTTCAACAGAGACTTTAGGTAAGAAAGTTATGACTTTTGCTCGTATTTACATTGAAATTGATTTGAGCAAACCACTGCCTGATGCGGTGTAGATGACTGCGGGCTCATACTCCTGGGTGCAATAACTAGACTATGAGACCCTTCCCTTCAGGTGTCACCTATGCCATGAATATGGACACCTAGTGCATAGGTGCCCGAAGGCTAAGCCAGTGGAGCAACAATCTCAACCGCCACCTAGTAGCGCTCTAAGTACTAATAAAGGGAAGAAGTCTGGGATCGGTGAGGGCAAGGATGCTGAAGGTTTTGTTCAAGTGAAAGCTTGAAACCGCAACAGAGGCCAGAAGAGGTCCCTTATGGAGTGACAGGATGAAGATTCCTTTAATAGGTTTGAAGTCCTAGATGAATTAGGCCAACAAGAAGTAAACCCAGGATTATTGAGTGTGGAGCAGCTTGTGGGAGGATCCAGACCGGAGATTAATTCGGCCAATCTTCATTTGTCCCTTCAGGAGGAGTCAGCCTTACTCATGGTCTTGGAGGGGCAGATAAGGGAATAGATGGTGGTGGAGACAAATGGTGATCAAGGACAAAACGTAGAGGCCTCGGACCTTCCAGTAAGGACTGCGATTAGAGAAGTAGATAAGTGAGGTAAATCTTCTCCTCACTTGGGCATTCTTCAAAAGGAGGGGAAGAAGGGGATGTCAAAAAAAAGTGTTAAATTGGGGCATAAGAAGGATACAGAGAAAATTAAGATGATTGGGGAGACCTTGGTTGAGTCAGGTTCTGTTAAGACCTTAGACTCCCACTTTTTAACTCCTCTAAAATTATTATTATTTCATGGAATGTAAGGGACCTGAATAGCAGCCCTAAAAAAAGGCTGTTTGGGAACTAGTTAGATGTCAAGTACCTAATGTTCTTTTTCTTTAGGAGACAAAGGTTTTTGTGGATGATATAAAGAATGTTGCACCTGAGGTATGGAGGCATGGTTTATGTTAGTGCATTGGAGCTTAGGGGTCTTCAGGCGGTGTGGCATGTTTCTAGAATCCGTGAACGATACAACCAGTGTCCTAGATTTCCTTTAAGTCATCTTTATCCATGGTGGCCTCGTGTATGGAGTTAGGCAAATCAGTCCTTTTTTCCAATATCTACGCTCCTATAGATTTTCAAGGTAAACTTCTGGTTTGGAAAAATATCCACTTAGTGTGTCGATTATTTCCTTACCTGCCTTGGATTGTTGCTGGAGACTTCAATGATATTTTAGATTTAATGGAGAAAAGAGGAGGTAATGCAAGGCTAGAACCATCTTCTTTTTTGCTCTAAGATAATATTGCAGCACTCAATCTAGTGGATATCAAGCCCAATAATGGTTTCTTTACTTGGAATAACAGAAGGGTGGGGGATAGAAGCATTGCTGAGCACATAGATAGATTCATGACCTCCTATTATTGGGTGTGGGGATTGTGGTCTTCTAGCATGGAGATACTTGATTGGAGAGGGTCGGACCATTGGCCCATAAAATTGATAATTTCTTTAGCCTGTTCACCTCAGAAGCCACCGTTTAAGTTTCAACTCATGTGGTTCAGGGACTAGGACCTGTTTGGACGTGTGGCAGATTGGTGGAGGATAGGTAGGTCTGTTGTGGGGACATCAATGTATACTTTTGATAAGTTACTCCAATTCGTCAAGTACCAGCTCAAAAGGTGGAACCAGCAAAGTTTTGGGAACATCTTCCAAGGGAAAAATGAGGCTCAGAAGGAGTTGAATGACATTACCATATTCATTAGGAAGGAGGGAATGACTGAGTTTTTGTAGAGGGAGGAAGCCAAGGCTTTAAAAGCATTAGAGGAATGGGAACTAAGAGAGGAAATATTTTGGAAATAAAAGGCCTGGATTGAATGGATTCAAGAGGGGGATAAGAATACTGCCTTTTTTTTCAATTTGGTCTGAGCCAAACAGCATAGTAATGTGATAACTTCTTTGGTGATGGACAGCGGGGGGACTGTCTCTTCTACGCAGGGTATCCTTAATGAGATAGTGTAGTATTTTACTTCTCTATTTAAGGAAGAGGTGTAAGGGAACTCAGCAGTTGAGGATCAAGTCCTTTCCTGCATTCCTTCTTTGGTGACCATGGATATGAAAGTGTAGCTGATAAGGGATATATCCTTGGAGGAGTTAAAGAGTGTTGTTTTCATGATGTTGAAAGCAAAGGTGCCTGCCCCAGATGGCTTCTCGATTGAGTTATTCCAAGAATTTTGGGAAATTATCAAACTTGATCTATTGGCAGTTGTTCAAGAATCTAAAAGGAATAAGCAAATGCTTCGGGCTCTTAACTCTACCTTCCTGGCTCTCATTCCCAAGGGAGAGGGGGCTGATCGATTGAATCTTTTCTAGCCCATTTCCCTCTGCAACATCACTTATAAAATTATATCTAAGCTGATTGTGGAGAGGTTAAAGAAGTGGCTGCCAGTGCTTATTTCTGAGGAGCAAGGTGGCTTTTTGGAGGGCCATCAAATTTTGGATGGGGTGGTGGTGGCTACGGAGACTATCCACTCCATGACCCAGTCCAAGGATAAGGTGATGTTTATCAAGCTAGACATGTCCAAGGCCTATGATAGAGTTTAGTGGGCCTTCCTCCAGAAGGTCTTGGGCACCTTTAATTTTGAGGAGGATTGGATATGATGGTTTATGATTTGTGTGAACTTGACCTCCTTTTCAGTTCTGGTCAATGGCGAGCACTCTACTCTCTTTGGGGCTTCTCACGGTTTGCGGCAAGGCAACCCTCTCTCTCCCTACTTGTTTCTTCTGTTGGCAAAAGGCTTGGGTCGATTGATCAAAAGGAATGCGGATGATGGCACTATGCAGGGCTGGCATTGGGGTGGGGACCTTCTTATACAATCTCACCTCCAATTTGTGGATGATATGGCGTTGATGGGCATGGCTACTATTAGGGAGGTGTCTAACATTTGCAAAAGCTTAGAAGTTTACCTTGTTGCCTCAGGACAGGTAATTAATGAGGGCAAGTCTTCAATTTTTTTTCTTTAACACCCCACCTTCCATACAACAAAGAGTGGCGCATATCCTTAGGTTCCAAATTGGGAGTCTCCCATTGCTATATCTTGGGATTCCAATCTCTGTTGGCTGGCAGTCTAAGGAGTCATGGAGGGTGATTTTGGACAAGTTCAGAGGCAAAGTCAATCATTGGACCCATCTCTAGATATCCTTTGCTAGTCAGATATAACTGATTCAATCAGTGGTGCAAGCTCTTCTTATCTACAGGTGTATGATCCAGGTGGCTCTGATGAGCTTTGTTAAGGATCTAGATTCCTTAAATAGATAGTTTTTATGGGCTGGTAATTTATCTTCTACCAAGTGGAGCCTCATTAAGTGGGAGGCGGTCTATAGCCCAAAAAGGTTTGGTGGTCTTGGATTAAGGTAATCTGTGTTATCTGGTATTGCTTTGGCTACCAAGCTAAGTAGCGCTGGTGTGTGGAACAAGAGCAAGTGTGCGCTAGAGTCTTATCCCACAAGTACTTCTTTGGGATCCCCTAGAGGGATATCTTGAGGTATGTCATGACTGGGAAAGGCTCGGTGATTTGGGTGACTCTCAAGAAAGGAGCAGCATTGATTAAGAAGGGTCTATTTTGGATTTGTAGGAGTGGGGTTGAGGCTCAGTTTTGGCATGACTCCTGGGATGGTTACCCTCCCTTAATTGTCCAATATCCTCAGCTGAGTATTCTATCCCAGAGGTTCGGTGAGACTGGATGGATCAGGGTGTGTGATTATAAATCCCTTTCCCTTCAGGGGCAGGTGATGGATGCTAGATGGAAGACCCCTGAGAAGTGGCCGATTCTTGGTTTAGAGGCAGAGTGTGCAGAGTTGCATTATATTTTGTCCTATCATAGCTATAATGCACTTTTGGATAGTGATGTGTTAGCCTGATCCCTGAACCCCAAGAAGAAGTATACTGTGTCTTATGGTTATCAGGAGCTAATTTCTTAGCAATATGAGGTAGGAAGTTCAGTGGTGGAAAAAAGTCTGGAACGGATTCTCTTGGCTGAAATCTAACTATTTTATTTGGACTTTAGTCTAGAACAAGTGTTTAACTTAGGATAATATTCTGAAGAGGGGCTTTGTTGGTCCTTCGAGGTGTGTTATTTGCAATCACGAGGAGGAAGACTCCTCTCACCTATTCTTTCACTGCTCTTTCACTCTTCATTTATGGCATTTATGGTGGGACGTGTGGAGGTGCCAGTGCATTCACATTGTCTCCTTGGCTGATTTTTGGTCTAGAGTGGGTCGTCTACCTTCATCGACCCCCTTCTTGCAAGATGCATGGTACGTTGGCCCTATTTTTCTACTTTGGCAAGTATGGCTGGAAAGGAATTGTAGGATTTTTTGGGATGAAAAAATGGAGATTCAACAGGTCTAGAATAGAATTAAAGGAATGATCCAAGAATCAATTGAAGTGAAGAGTGAGGTTACTTTGTCGCTGAAGAGAGGGGACGTTGAGGTGGTGGAGAGGTTTGGCATATGGGGGTTATTTTCAATTTCAGCGTGTGTCAGGAGAGGTATACGGGGGAAGCAGAAAGTTCAATGGTTGGGGAAATGGCTGCTCTCGCCTGCTGGTCTTTTGAAAATTAATATGGATGGATTTTCTAGGGGCAATCCAGGGTCAGCTGGGATTGGTGGGATTGGTAGGGATTCTTCTGGATCAGTGATTTTTATTTTCTCGACATATCAGGGAGTTCAGACTGTTAATAGGATGGAAGGTTTGGCTATCCTTTATGCCATGAGGCGTGCTTATGCTTTAGGGTGGAGGAGGGGGATCTGTGAAGCAGACTCTCAAGTCTTGATTAATTTGCTCCTGGAGAGGAAAATTTCAGAGGTGAGTTGGCAACTAGCCACGATAGTGCAGGAGATATTACAGGTTAGTTCCTTGATGGATTCGATATCTTTTGCCCGTATTCCAAGGGAATGGAATAGGGCGGTTGATTGCTTGGTAAAATGGGCGTCAAAAGGTGGAGAGGGTCGTAAAGTGGATGAGTGGGAGAAGCTGCCCGGTGATTTACACTAGGTAGTGGAGTACATTCTTGTTGAAGATGTCAGTGTAGTTGAGGTGTGAGGCTTTTGTTATTGGTTTTCTGATCTTTGGTTCGTGTTGGTGGTTATTTAATTTGCTGTTATAAGTTTTAATAAATTTTTTACCCCTTTTATTTTTTAATATATATATATATATATATATATCATCAACTATCAAATAGGTTGTAGTCCAATGGTGAGGATAATGTTGTAAAAGGTGTTGTCTAGTCATCCACCAAGATACAAATCCCAAAAAATACAAAATAGGAATAAGGCCGGGATCGTATCATAGACAAATTTAACGGAGTGGATACACGTAATCTATATAAAAAAAGGTTTCAATTAAAAAAAACCATCAACTACAATTTTTTTATAACAAAATCTTATTATGAGTGATATTTTTACAATTGAATCAACTGTATTATTTATGAAAAGATAACCAAATTCAATACAACAAAAATAACTAACCTTGAAATGAGTATTTTTTGGCTTGATAAAAACTTCAAAAGTAATATTTTTTAGTGAGAGAATCTAACATTTTAGCAAACATAAATGTAAATATTTTAGTATATAAATTTATAAAATTAGTTATAACATATATTAAAATTAAAATATATTATATTTTCAGTTATATAATTTAATATTATATATAAATTAATTATTTAAAAAAAATACAAAATAAGAATTGAAATGGTTAAGAAATGATGGTTTCTAATAAATTTGGGATTTCTAATCATCGAATCATGGAAACATAAAATGTGAAGAAAATGTCAAGTTTTTGATAATAAAGTGTAACCAAATTCAACATGGCAAAACTGATTAAACTTGTACTGAACATTTTTTAGTTTTATAAAAGTTTTAAACTTATTTTTATGTAGTTAAATAATCCAATATTTTTTATTTATTTTTTATTATGGGTAAACATTTTTGACCGGAGTTATCAATTGGTTATAGAACACAAATAGGGGTCTAATCCCTATAAATAGTGGAAAGGAAGAGCTAGAAAAAGTAAATAATAAAATCTGACAGTTACACCATCCACTAAGGAAACAAACATTAACAATTTTAGAATTACAACAAACCTCTAACTTACTCCAACATACAATAAAAAACCTAAGGTAGGGAGACTAAACCATTCTGCATAACTTCTGCCAACCTACAGAAGAAGCACAAATTGAAAACAAAACAAACGTTGAAGACAATAGTGGGCAGGTCACCTGAGAAAGACACCACCATCAACCACTAACTAGGTCCAATTTTTTCACTCATATAGAAAGGAGGTCCTTCAATGATCATTAGGAACCATCTTTCAGAACATCTGCCTTTCTTTTTTGTAGTTGTGCCAACGTCATCTTTTCTTTTTCTTGCTAACTTGGAAGAGAAGACAAGATTCTCAACATGCACAAGGAAAAGAAGGGTTGGTAGAAAGGTAGCAATAGACTTGGAAGGAAGAGCCTTCCAAAAATGAGAAGCAATAAACTTAGGTAATGGAGGTAGAGGGGAAGAACACATAAGAATAAATACTTGTTGACAATATACTTAAGAGCATGGTGATGTGTGAAGAAACATAAATTGGAAGACAAGTAGTAGTCTCAAAAACTTATGTGGAGCATAAATCATGGTTAGTTCCTAATGCATGGAGGCAATATGATTATGTTCCACACGCGAGAGCATATGAATGGGTAAATATTGTTGTCACGAGTTGCATGAGTAGTTCTCCGACCGTGAGATTTAAGGCATCTTTATGTACACATAATATATATAGTAGAAGATCATGCTCAGTTGAGATCTCATAAGAATCAAATATGATAAATTTTTACTTCATCTAAATGTTTAAAATACCTTAGTCACACTTAAAAGGCACAACCAACTATGCTAAATAAGACACCTTATTTTATAAACTTAAAAATATAATAACTTTTGAAGTGAGAATATAATAACTTTTGAGAAGAACCTTACTTAAAACAAAGAATATATGCTATTAGAATATAAATAAAATTATCTTATGATTCTTTAATTCCTTATCATTCCTCCAAACAAATAAGAATCAGGGTCTAATATTCTCAAAAGAGAAGGAAATGATTGTGACATCGAATGTTACAAAATACACTTGACCTCATGTGAAAGTTGACCTTAATTTTATACAAGGGATGAGTTAGTGGAGCCTTGTTCAATACAACAATTTGTTATGTTGAAAACTCAATTGACATGAAGCGAGGGTTGAAAATTAGGGACATCTGCAGGGTAGCTAACGAGGATCTTGAAATTCATTGAATCATGGTGGGTTTTGACTGGATCAACATTGATAACATCATAAATTTCCAAAGTTACTAGAAATTCAAGTTGAAAATAATTCTTAGACACCTACTAGAGAATAGTATAAGGTCCATATAGAAGAAGTTTGGCCTTATTGTGTGCCTTGTCTAGGAATTGACAGTTTTTAAAGTATAGCCAAACTTTGTCTCCAATCTAAAATGATTAGGGACACAATGATGATCCATGAGATACTTCTAGGTTATCTTGAGTTTTCTAAAGAATCTAAACAACCTTAGATTAAAGAGACTAAAAATGTTGAGAAAATTAAAAAATAATTCATCTATAACTTTAAAACTAAAATAAATACACCATGCCCTATCTTCCTTATGGAAGCAGGTATGCTACTCATTGAAAATGATATATGCTATACAAAAAAAAAATGTTCAAAATTTTGAATAAGATAGACTTTTTCACTGATCCAACTTGAGGATGCGATTTGAGTGTACCTAGGGAAGTGATATAATGATACATATTGGTGGATGAAAATCTCAAATTATGTGATATAAATATCTTTCTAATATAAAATATTATAAAAGATTCAACACAATGTTTCACTGTGTGGATTAGATCAAAATATGTGTGATGAAGAGATATTTATAATATGAAAGATTATAAAAATTTAAACAATATTTTCATCCCATTTTACATTAAGACATGCCATTCGTTAAACGATTATTGATGTACCTCTTCATAATGCTCATACTAATCACTTGGTGACAACATATATGAAAAATCCCTTATTTCTATTGTACCATCATAATATATATTTTTTAAATTCCAAAATGGGTGGGACATTGGTAATAATCTCCCTTTCCATTCATGCACAAAATTCTTGATGTCCTTTTGATCATATACATGTCAATTTATCTCCACACCTTGGACATAATCTTTTTTCCTTTATGCAAGATTCTACAAAAGAAACATATACATTTGAACAAACACACATACAAATGCACATTTATGCGTGCACACACATTAATCAGATATCTTTAATTTTAAAACTAACTTACATGAAAATAAATCATAAAATGTACATGAGTATAATGAAAAATTTAGGTATCTATGAATAAAACAACACAAAATTCTATAATATATACTTGAAGGCTCTACTATCAACCAATGTTGAAACATCAAATATGTTGTACCATTACGAATCTCATGCAACCCTATATAAGTGATGTAAAATAAACATTCATATTTTTCACTTGATTCATTTTTGGAACAATTAAATAAAATATAAATTGCTTTTTTCATATTTTAAACCCTGAAGAAATATCATAATTAACAAAAATGATAAGCCACAATGAATTATTGGTAGGAATGTTACTAAAGGGATTCACTCGATCCATAACTATAAAATAATTATTATAAGATAATTTTCTATTAATTTTTTAATTCTACATTCTTTCAATATGTTTCATTACTTTACAATCATTTGATACATGAATTACACCTTTTCTTTTCTTCTATTATAATAATACTAAATCATTAAATTTTCCAAGCCTTTGCACTAGTATATATGCTTCAATGGATCTATAGAAAAAAAACCAATAATTTTTGTTAAATTTTGGGTCTTGACTCGCACCTTTCTTAGTGAATTTGACCATAAATATGATGCACCTTTGCATGCTCATAGTCTCCATTTTATAGCATACAATTGTCAACATAAAAATTAAACTTGTAACCAATCCTTATGAAGGTTGAAATAATTTTGCATCTCTATATGTAATTGGAATTATATTGTCTTACACAATAAATTCACATTTTAATAATCTATTTAATTATAATTATAATTAATAAATATTTTTATAGATACATAAAATTATGTTAGTATTTTCTCCAAATTTCTTAATGTAAATTTAAATTAAATAAAACAATGTAAAAATGAATATGGATTTTTTATAAAGACACTTTTTTAATAAATTATTCGGTGTTAGTAATTAATTAAAATTATGTTTATATGATAATATGTATTATTATATGATAATTTGTGAGCATTGGTAAAGATTAATCTAAATCTATTTTTATTACTCCCGCTTAAATAATATGATTGAATTTATTGCACAGTTTTATAAGAATACAGACTAAAAGTGAAAAAAATTAAAATGAAGATAATTTTCTCAAAATATAAATTAAAAATCAACACATTCAAAAACATTACAACCCACCACCAACACTGATTGCATGATAGATTTCGACAAACCATCAATTATCTCCCAAAAAACATGATATCTAAAGAAAACCTAAAATAAGAAACTGAAGCAAATATCTTTTTAAGCATTTTTAAAATTTGCAATCTATCTGCTTTAGACAAATTGAAGTAAATGTCTTGCAGCGGTAGCCACTTTTAGTACTAGGCGTTTTATAGAAAAATAATTAAAAATATATTCGAAATTATGTTTTAAAATATATTATTAAACTATTCAAAAAAATAAGGTTAGAACCCTAAGTAAGACTTTGACTTGATCATTTCTATTATTATTATTTGGTAAGATTTTTTTTAATACTATTGTCACAGTATTGAATAATTATGATGTATTTTGAATTTGGAAAATAAAATCATTTTTTTAAATTGAAAGCATATAAATATATTTTTAAATATAAAAAATATTATAATAAAAATATAAATAGTAGAAATTTCTTCATTTTTTTTAATCGTAACACATTTTTATATTATCTATCTTTTTCATGAAATATGTATTATATTTTATTTAATAAAAAATATTATATAATTTTAATAAAAATTATTAACAATAATTTTTATATTAAAAAATCATTAAAAAATATTTTTTATATCATAATTTAATTTAAGATTGTTTTCTTAAATTTTAAAGACTTCCATTATTTTATGCTAACAATCAATAGTTATGAAAAGAAAAATCTTAACATAATTAATTTTTTATTTTTTATTTTTAATTTTACAAACATTTATTAAAAATCTAATTTTTCTAACGAACGTAATTATTATCAAACATTCATACTCTTTTAACGTTTAAATAAAAATTAAGTCGTATTAAATGTACTCTTTTTAACTTAGTTCAAACTTATTTTAGAAGTACGATTTAAAAACCATCACTCATAAATATTAAAATTTACAACTTTTGAAATCATGTCATTTGCCAATAAAAATAAAATTTACAAAATTTTCAAGGATGGATTAGAGTGGGGAAGGAGATGCCATGTTATATTACATTTGTACGAAATAATTAATTATTTAATAATTTTTAAGTAGAAAATTATTTTTAATATTATTATTGGAACATTTTATTATACAAAAAATAATAACGATATATAAAGGTTATATAGTAAAGTAGTTGGTTGGAATATATGATTTATATTCTAGTTTAAAGGACAAATTTAAATTCAAAACATAGGGGAAAAATATGAAATAGAAAATAAGGCTAAAGAAAGTATGACACACAAAATCAAATTACATCATTGAATAAAATTTAAGCATACGTTGCCGCTGCTGAAGGAGGAGATAGAGGATCATTTTGGGCTGATAGAGTCGCCCAAGCAAAAGATTTTGTGGAAGGAAGATTTAATGCAACCCAACCATCCAAGGGGTCTACAGTCATATCAATAGTCCATCCATCAGTGGGTTGCGTCTGAGTAACAATACTAATAGAAGACACCTTCGAGAAGAAGTTGTGTCATTTTTACCATGTGGCAACAATGAACCCCACTCCCTTTGGTGAAGGCGATGGGAGAAGCGGCCATGACTGCACAACCACTTCCATAATGGCCAAGGACCCACTAGGATTGTTTTCAATATTCATTTCCATTTTAAAGCTTTTTTCATTTTTTCTTTTATTTTTTGTGATCCCAACCTCTAGTCCTTGACACTCTACCCTAAAGTCAAAGCCCAATGTTGTGCCCTAGCCTCGATTCAGAATTCTAGTCTCTGTAAAAGCTCATATGTTACGGTTCATAGCTTCGTTCAAAAGCATTCACCTTTATCAAAAAACATGTTGTATTTTCAATAAGAAAAATTGAACAATTTTTTTTGAAAACATGTAAATATATATTTAAAATAAAAATAGATTATGAAACTAATAAATTAAATGTATGTAAATATATATATCTATATATAAAAAATAGATATGTGATGAAAACACAGACTAGCTAAGCAAAATATATCAATAGGCATAAACTCAAAAATTGCATGAATGTAATCTTCTATGTTGATTCTCATTGCATAAATAAATTATTACGTAAGAGTCTTTAAATAAAGCTCAACTCGAAATTGAAGTTGATATGCATGATTAAAAAATCTAAATAAATCAAAAGCTACCTAAAGCTAACTGACCCATGTTATGTTTTACAATTTTTATTTTTAGTAATTTTCATCTTCTACAAAGTTTAGGTTGTCTAAAAATATCCACATATCCTCTAAACATTAAAATTAACCTAATGGATGAATTTCAACTCAAGTTCATGTCTGGTTATAAAAATACTTTATTTCTAAAAATTAAAAAATCTTGAAAAATTTATTAAAATATAATTTCAGATACTTCAATGATCACACATGGCCTCCAAAAAGTTTTAACAACATCCAATCAGATAAAGTGGTTATGGTCGAATTAAAATTTTTGATACCTTCATTTTGGTGCAAACAATAGCTCAAACAGAGTTACAAATCAAAAATTTATGGCCTCAAGAAGATAAGCCTTCACATCATTCTCCTTTGGTTCAAAACAACTCAGTTCCTGCAAGTTGCCTTGATTATACTCCTATTTATTCATATCAATTTTTCAGCGCCCATTCTAAAATCTAAGTGTTGTCTTCATGTTTTAGTCATTCTTGTTATACCAAATCCCTGTTATAACTTCTTTGTCTTGTGTTCATTGTCTTTTTATCCAAAACATGTACTATCTTTTCTTTTTTCTTCCTTGGTACCTATTTCTTCCAATCCACTTATTTACAATATTCACCTTCACCATCTTCTCCATGAAAATAATATAAATTTAAAATATTAAAAACTTGAGACACATCAAAATTATGTGGTAAACTCACCTCATAAGCATTGTCATTAATTTCTTCATAATTCTGAATGAACCAATTTTTTATACTTCAACCTATTAGATGTTCCTTTGATGAATATTTGTTTTCATAAATACACTATCACTAAATCTCTTTCAAATACATTTGACCTTCTTGTTACATATGTTGTTTTATTCTTTTCATTATTTTCTTCTAGCTTTTTTCTTACTTCTTATTGCAACTGTTGTATGTGCTCTATAGATACTTCTAGATCATCACTAACTCATGCAATTAGAAACTACACCAAATTTAAAATATTCATATGATTTCTACCATAAAAAATCTAAAATTATGTTGGGTTCTTTTAGTTAGTTCCAACTTTGATGCTAAAGTTTCTTCTAACAAGCTAACGCACTGGCCCTATCACGCGAGAGTTAAGTCTCGCGTGCTCACCCAAAGTGTATAGTAAAAGATCAGTTCCTAAAGGCTTTGTAACACAATGATGTATGTTTTTTCACCCTTCATAATATAGCTCTTAAAGTATTATTCAATACCATAAATATACTTTTATTATACTTCTTGTCCCAGATGTAACTACCACTATTACTAGGATCATCATTATTATCTAACAATAGTGATAAAAGAAAAAGATACCAATACTACAGAGATAAACTATATCCATCTTCTAACACTTAGAATATTTCATTATCCGTAACATAATTTGGCAAAAACTAATCTCTCATTGGTTGCTTAATGAATTACAAGGCAAAGCTCTCTTATCTACACTCCAAAAGACCATCCTCGTAAATGATTACAACAGGGGTATTTATACTTGTTTTATCTTGACCAGATGTCATAATTATAACTATCATAAATAGATGGTACATGGACTCCCAAAACTAAGAGTCATGGCTCTTACAATGAGTTATTTCTATAGACTTGGTCCTTGCACCCCTAGATCCTCACTCTATGTTATATTATGGTGGCCATGTGTTTCATTCCTCATGGGCTAGTAAAAAAGCTTTAATCAATAGGGTCAAAGTGTCCCATTAGAATTATTCTTCTAAATTCTCCTACATCCCATACATTTTACTTCTTATGCACTTCACTTCCCACATGCTCCCCTAGTCTTTTATGTTTGGTCTGAGTCCTCTGTTCTCAGATCCCTCATGACTTGTCTTCTTTTGACTGGGTCCTCTTGTGCTAAGTCTCCTGCACCATTATCCTTTTATGCCTGACAAGTTTCATACCACAACACTTCTATGCCTATCATATGGTCCTCCTGCACCATGATGATTCCATGCCAGATTGTACTTGTGTTAAAATGGATAATCATCCTTCTACGTCACACACCAAAATGAAATAATACTTAGTCAAAATTTAGGAGCCAACCATCACCCCATACTATGCCCTTAGTTTATCCCAGACTAAGTCACACTAGCATCTTCCAAAAATTTAGATGCCTTTTATTCTATTTATTTTTTTAGATTATCTCAATGGGATGAAGCTTCGAGGACTTGCGTAGTTAGTCCTTCAATGACCTGTTTTGATTATTTCAGCTCCTTGAGTTGGGTTGGAGTCTCAGTCTTCTTCACTTGTTCATCCAGAGCTGCACTAGTATCCTTCTAAACATATTCTAATACAAAGACATCCTTATCAACCTATCCTCAAAGTATGGTAAAACTAGCATTTAGTTATTGATGATGGTTATTAATGGCATCATCCATCATCTCAACATCCCTAAATGCCTTCATGCACTTGATGTGATCTTTTATTAGTAGTGTAGCATCAGCTGCCTATTGCCTTAATACTTCTATAGCTTGGAGCCGAGCCTCCAAGACTTTACGGTGCACAAGCCATTCAAAAATGTTGTCCAAAATGGGGATAAATTCCCCAAGTCTTTTCAAGGTATGTTTTCAAACATCAATTATCATGGTGGACTATTCAATCATTTCTCTTCCCTTATCCCTTAGTGCGGGGCACTCCTTGTGTTTCTTGAATAATAATTCAACCAAGGTCTCTAATTTTCCAATGGCATCCCTGTCTAGTGGTACACCATCTGCATGTGTTGGATCTTCTTTAGAAATTGTTTTGTAAAGGGTTAAAACCCTTACTTTAGCCTTGATGGCCTCTTAGATCTATTGTTTCAAGGAGGCCACTTCCTCGATGAGCTCTTGCTTTTCTAAAAGTGCTTTATTATGCATATCAACTACTTTGGCATGTTTTTTCTCCATTGTACATGCATCAAAATCTGACAAAATGTTATGGCATGTTATTTCCATGTCGAGTTTCAAAAATGTTGCACTTGCCATTAGTGGGGTGAGCCTCTATAGATCAATCCTCATTAGGTTTAACAATCCTAGAGCATCTAAGTAAAAAAAATACTATCTAGTGGGATGTCAAACTGGGTTCCTCATTATACATCTCTAAAAAGAAGGAGACTTGCTTTTTAGTGTTAGGAGTCACATCCTTGGGGTGGAAGTGTGACCAAAGATAGAGGTCCGTGTCCTCTATGTCTAATTGGTAATATTTGCATGTAGTTGTCAACTCTCTCTATTCATGTTCTTCTTTAGTTGGCCCCTTCCCCTTATCTGGGTCCCATTTGAGCTCAACCTCTTGATGTCTTCCTATGGCCATCTCTCTAGCTCCCACTCCATCAATATCAAGTTAGGGATCATCGAATGGGGCCACCTATACTTGGGATGGAGTCTTTTCAAAGTCTGATCCTAAACTATGGATCTGTACCTATGAGGACTCATATTGGGGCACTCACCTTGGAGGATTTTATGGGGTAGACCCTGTGGTAGTTTTCAAAGATGATGGAGTCAAAGGTGGTCATGTAGGAAGAAAAGGTGGGGGAGCAGGTTGAGGAGATAAAGGGTCTGGGGCAGGTGAGTGGGGAGGAGTGGAATGAGTAGGGGATGGTGAGGTAGGAGGAGATAAAGTGAGAGGGGGATGGAGATGGATGAGGTGGTGAAGGTGAAGGGCGAGGTAGAGGTGGATGAGGCATGAAAGGGAAAGAAGCAATGGTTCTAGAAGGCTATGCCTCTATTGTTCTTTGTTGTTTTTGTTGGGCCTACTACCCATTTAAACTCATGCTCAACTCTGGTCACTTTATTCATAGCTATGGTGACTAAGGGAGCCTTTCTTTGGGATCTCTATCCTGAGGGTACTGGTGAGGGCATAACATATAGTATAATTTATGAACTTGATCACCAACCAAAATATCCTTAACCTTGATATCAATTATGTCCATTTTTGATCTCTCTACATAGGCCTTTTTGCCTATATATACATACATTTTCTAGAGGGCGTGGCACTCTATGTCGATCTGATCTACCTAAAAAATGATCGATTGCACATCATATATCTAGTTAATGGAATCGATAAAGTGTCATGTGTTATGTATGGAACCTAATTATCTTCCAAGGTCAGAGATTAAAATTTTAAAGTTATTTCATTTAGGTTTGGATCTGGAACCAAATTAATTAAAGGTTTCTAGATCCAATAGTAGAGATTATGTTTAGGTATTTTTCATCGTAAGATGTGTTGATATATGGCTAACATGTATGATTGTAAAAAAAATCAAGGAATTTTGTACATAGAGAAGATGCGAAAAGGTAGAGAAGTGTAACATGGTTTGTTATAGGAATTTGTTTCTCCCTTGTATTGTTGAAAATAATATACTGGACAAGTTTGGTGGATGTAGCCCATTTTAGGTGAACCACGTTAAATCTGGTGGCTCCTATTATGTGTATATTTATGTTTATTTTCTTAATGTTTGATTAATTCATTTCACAGTTTCTCTTGTATGCAATTTGGAGATAGATCTAGGTTTTAATTTATCCTAACAAGTGGTATCAGAGCAGAGGTTTTTTTGCATAATTTTAAATCATAGGAAGAAAAGGGTTTGACCTCAAGTGGGAGCTATGGCAGATGAAAATAAATCTAAGGTGAATAAGTTCAATGGATAGAACGTTGGATTGTGGAAGATGTAGATGGAGGACTACCTTAACCAGAAAGACCTTTATTTGCCATTGGTAGGGCAATCCAAGAAGCCATCGATAATGTTAGATGAAGATTAGAAACTACTGGATCACCCTTGGAACTATATGATTGTGCCTTACATCTTTTGTAACATTTAACATATCATAATAAAAAACATAAGGTCTTATAAGTGCATTAGGCAAGTTATATGAAAATCCCTTTGCCTCAAATAAAATATTTTTGATGAAAAAAATGTTTAATATGAAAATGTCTAAAAATGGTTCAGTACCCGAGCATTTAAATGAGTTTAACACGATTACTAGTCAATTACATTCTATAAATATTAACTTTGATGATGAAGTTAGGGCTCTTCTTATTCTTTGTTCCTTATCTGAAAGCTAAAATAGCTTGGTAATGGCAGTAAGCAACTCTATGTCTAACAATACCAAACTAAAGTTTGAAGATGTGGTGGGTGTTATCTTAAGTAAAGAAATGCAAAGCAAAATCATAGGCGAAATATCCATATCTAGAAATGCATTAAAAGTGGAGAATAGAGGAACGTAGAAGAATAGAGGAAGAGGAAACCATTGGAAATCAAAAGGGGGTGCAAGATTTAAATCAAGAGGCAAGATGAAATGTTAAATATGTGGCAAGCCAGGACACACAAAGAAAGAATGTTGGTTTCGAAAGGAAAAATAGGGTAAAGACCAACAAGAAGGTAAAGAGAACAAAATATAGTAGGTGATGTATTACAAGATGGTCTGATATTTTTTTACATAATATTGTTGAATCTTGGGTTTTAGATTCAGGTGCTTCTTTTCATGCTACCCCTCATAGATATTATTTTATAGATTATGTTTAAGGTAATTATGGGAATGTTTACCTTGGTGATGATGAACCCTATAATATTGTTGGGAAAGAAAGAGTTTAGGTTAAATTACCAAATAAAAACACTTGGGTGCTGAAGGATATTAGGTATGTTCCAAGATTGAGGAGAAATATGATCTCTATAGGGCAGTTGGGTAGTGAGGGTTGTATGGTCACATTTATAGCCAAATCATGGAAGGTTACAAAGGGTTCTTTGGTGTTTGTAAAAGATAAGAAATTAGGCACTTTATATTTGTCTACAAATAATGCTAATTCATCTTGTGATGTAGCTGCTACATGTAAAGGCACGTCATTGTGTCATTACAAACTTGGTCACATGAGTGAAAAGTGAATGAAGACCCTACATGCAAAGGATAAACTACCATGCTTGAAAGAATTAGATTTGGACTTTTGTGAGCACTATATATATGGAAAACAAAAATGTGTGAGTTTTCTCAGGATTAGACCAGCCAGGAAGGAGCAGAAGTTAGATCTTGTGCATACGAATGTATGAGGACCAACTCAGGTATCTTCACTTGGTGGTTCAAATTATTATAATACTTTTATTGATGATGCAACTAGGAAGGTTTGGGTATATTGTATAAAAATAAAATCTGATGTTTTTGATATATTCAAAAAATGAAAAGCTTTAATTGAACATGAAATAGGTTTAAAACTAAAATGTCTCATATCAGATAATGGAGTTGAGTATTATAGTAATGCTTTTAACAATTATTGTTCAGAAGTGGAATTCATAGACAGAAAATAGTTCTAGGAACATCACGATAGAATGGTGTGTTAGAAAGAATGAACATGACTACTATGGAGTGTTATAAATGCATGAGATTACATGCAGGTTTGCCTTTATAGTTTTGGGCAAATGTTGTAACTACAATAGTTTATATGATAAATAGAGGACCTTCAAGTGCTTTGGATGGTGGAATACTAGAGGAGGCATGGACTAGAAAGAAGGTAGATTATTCTTTTTTAAGAGTTTTTGGTTGTGAGGCATTTTCTTATATTGATAAATATCATAGGAATAAGTTAGAAGCTAAGTCTCAAAATGCAAATTTATTGATTATGGAATTGATGGCTTTGGATTTTGATTGTGGAATCTGGAAGATAAGAAAATAATTAGGAGTAGAGATGTTGTGTTCAATGAAAAAGTCATGTATAGGGACCAGTTGTAGAAAAAGAAGCAAGAAGAATTAAAAAGGGAATATACAGCATTAGAAGGCATTACATAAAAATATGTCTCAAAGGTTCCTGATCAAAATGTGTAATAGGAACATGTACCTCAAACCCCTGTTAAGAGATCTACAAGAGTAAGTAAACCACCTAATCATTTTTCTCCTTATTTATATTATTTATTAATGATTGATACTGGTGAGCCAGAAAGCTATGAAGAAGTAGTGCAATTCGATGTCAAGGATAAGTGGTAACAAGCTATGAATGAGGAGTATGATGCTCTAATGGAGAAATAGACATGGGATTTGGTGGAGCTTCCCAAAGGAAAGAAGGCATTGCAGAATAAGTGGGTATACAAGATAAAGGAGGAGGACGTAGGTAAAAAGAAATTCAAGGCTAGAATAGTGGTTAAAGGTTTTGCACAAAAGAAAGGTATAGATTTTGATGAAATATTTTCTCTAGTTATTAAAATGACTTCAATTAGAACTATACTGAGCTTAGTAAATATTGAAGATTTACACTTAGAATAATTAGATGTGAAGACTGCTTTCCTTCATGGAAATTTGAAAGAGGAAATATATATGGAGAAACCACAAGGTTATGAAGTTAATGGTAATGAGAATTTGGTGTGCAAATTAAAGAAGAGCTTGTATGGCCTGAAACAAGTTCCAAGACAATGGTATATTAAGTTCGACATTTTTATGATGGAACAGGGTTATTCTAGATGTCATTTAGACCATTGTTTATATTTTAAAAGATTTAAAAATGGTAGCTTTATTATTTTACTTTTATATGTAGAAGATATGTTTGTATTTGGCTCCAACATGCACAATATTAAAGTATTCAAGAAACAGTTACGTGATTGCTTTTCTATGAAGAATCTAGGTGCAGCTAAACAGATCCTTGGTATGAGGATAACTAGATATAGAAAGAATAGGAAGTTGAAATTATCATAGTGAGAGTACTTCAAAAAAGTGTTGGAAATATTTAATATGTAGGATGAAAAATCAGTTAGGACACCTTTGGCTGCACACTTTAAATTAACAAAGGAACAATGTCCTAAAACATTAAGAAGAAAAGAACTTGATGTCTAAAATTCTATACTCGTCAGCAATTGTCAATTTAATGTATGCAATAGTGTGTATGAGGTTAGACATTTCACATGCAGTGGGACTGGTAAGTATGTCCACAAGTGATCCAGGAAAGGAACATTTGAAGGAAGTAAAATGGATCCTTCATTACTTAAGAGGGACCAAAGATATAGTATTAAGTTATGGTGAATTAAATGTGACATTATAGGGATACGTTGACTTAGATATGGTAGGTAACTTGGATGGTAGAAGAAGCACTACAGGGTATGTGTTTACAGTAGGTGGTACATCAGTTAGTTGGGTATCACGATTACATAAGGTTGTGGCATTTTCAACCACATATGGTAAGTATGTTGTTACATAAGCAATCAAGGAAATACTTTGGTTACAAAGATTGATGGAAGAATTAAAACATAGTCAAGAAAGATGTACACTATATAATGATAGTTAGAGTACAATCCATCTAGCAAAAAACTCAATTTTTCACTCTAGGACAAAACACATTTAGTTGTAGTATCATTTCATTCATTTAGTGCTAGAGGAAGAGCAACTAAAATTAGAGAAGATACATACCAATAAAAATCTTGTGGATATGATGACCAAGGTAATTACAAGAGAGAAGTTGAAGATTTATTCAGCTTCAGTTGGTCTTCATGGATGATAATTAAATTAATGAACTTGTCTAGGTCCAAATAGTACACTAGATGCAGTAGTAGTGGAGTTGTTACAATCAGTCTCCAAGTGGGAGATTATTAGGTGTGAAGCTTGATTATCTTCTAGGATCAGAGGTTAAAATTATGATGTTATTTCAATTGGGTTTTGATCCCATTCTTTGAATCCCTCATGGTGTGAGGGGTTACAAGGGGGGAACCTCCCTTGTGGGGTCTGGGGGTCATGTGCCCTGGAGAAATTTTTTATTAAAATTGCCTTGTTAAATTATAATTTTATTATCAATCTAGGCCATTAATTAAAGGTTTATGGATCTAAATGTAGAGGTTATGTTTAGGTGTTTTTCACCCTAAAATGTATTGATATATGGCTGAGATGTATGATTGTAAAAAAAAAAGATCTGGGTTTTAATTTATCGTAACATCACATAGAGAAGGCATATGGTAGCTTGAGCCATGTTGAAATCTCTCCTGATGGATTCATGAAGATGCGTGCAAGGAAGTAATGTTGCTTTACATCAAATTATGCTTGATCTAAAGCCAAGAAGGGTAAATCATTTGGGATGTGCCATTCATTTCCAAATATCACCTTCATCCCATCAAACCAATACCTCATCTTTATCTTATATGAGGAGGTGATGTGCTGGGGATAAGTGAATTCTTTGAAGTGCTCACCTGGGGACCTATGAGTGGGAGGGTACACCTCCTTCAATGAACCTGAGCTATAATCTAGTACCCTAATCTCATCAAAGACCAACAATAAAAGGATTCCTCCCCAAGGAAACCTGTACTTGGGCATCTTATGGGCCTTCTCTACATCCTCAATTATTTTCTTGGCAAAGTATAACACCTAGTTGTACTTTAGTCCCAGAGAGACTTGGTGAGCTATGTATAGGTGGGCCATATCCACCTCCTTCCACTGATCAGTCCCTTCGATCTTGGTGGAAATGATATACATTGTGATTCTAAGGGTGAGATCCTATAAGTTCATGATAAGCATTGCATGCCCTTGCTTCTAGTACATAAGCACAGTGGTAGTCTACTGAATCTCCTCAATATCAGCTAAGTCATCCAGCACATTCATCCTCAAGCATTATAGTCTCATGACTTTGCTAACAATTTTTGGGGTGATTTTTATGTTGAAACCAGTAAAGTAGATGTATTCCTCATGGAAATGTGAGAAGAGGAACTATATTGCCTCTGTAAGTTTCCCAAAATATAGCAATTCAAAAAGTTGGAAGAGACCTGCTTGGTCCAACTGGTTTTTAATGGACAAGTCATAGACCACTTGGTTTCTTATATTGGTGGTCCTCACCTAGTAGTCATTATATAGATCTACTTTATTCCCTAGTTGGTGGTGGTTATAATCAAAGATGGTCACAATCGATAACTTGGAGACCCAGTTCTCCATGTGCAGGACCGAGTCTGGGTATTATCTCTCCTCTATCAAAAGAGACAAAGGGGGAGATGCTGGGGCATTTTTCACTGATGATGTCTATGCCTACTTCAATTTCTTCACCATGTTTTCCCTTTCTTCTCTCACAAATTCTCTTACCTCTCCTTTTGTGTGTTGTACTTGTTTTGATCTTTGTTCTTGGTTCTTTAAAGACTCTTCTCTAATAGGGAACCAATCTCCTCTGCTCACCTCTTCCTCCTTTAGTATAGTTGGTAGTTTCTCAAGTCTTTTGGATTTTTTCTTAGGCCACATTACCCTTCATGGAGCTCGAGGGTTAATGTGCAGCCATCTCATGTTCCCAAAAGAATATGTGATGGCAAACCAACTTACTTCAAATTTTTGAACTTCACATTTTAGCAAAGGTAGACCTACAACTTGCAACTCCAAAAACTCACTTCTTTCCACCAATCTGGTCTTAACAACCTCTCTTCTCGCTTGGGTAACAACCTTCATGATTTTGCTAACTTCCTAAACACTCTGCTCTGCTTAGGATTTAAGAAATTTGATTTTGTTTTGGTCTTTGGTTCTCTAGTTCATCGATCGTTCTTAGCACTTCAAAGATTAATACAAGGTAAAGTGTAAAATGGCTTTGGCATTCTTATTTATAGGCTCTGTGAGGGTTTACCTTCTTTAATTCATTCCCTACCCATGAATTCTAGTCATAAATGTAAATATTTTTAATGGCCTTCATATTTTGAATCTTGTATTATGCATTTAATGCCTTAACGATTTTGTCCCATGATTCTATTCACACACTTCTTACCATAACCATCCTCGTTGCATTAATGGCCTATAATTTCTCATACCTTTGTTAGAAGTGGGAGACAACTATGTCCCACATTTCCAGTGTAGTGGAAAACAACTGTTATATGGCATGAACCTCTTGAAGTGCTTTTAAAGTGCATTAAATAACTCACGTGCCTTTGATCACTTCCACACCTTAGATGGCTTTTGCATTATTACTGACTCTCATACCTTTGGTAATTACATGCCCACATGTCTTACGTACTTATAATTATTATATTAACATATGATTCCTTACCCCACACTAAAAGGGTTCATGGCCCTCTATGAAAACAAATTATGTATAAAAACTCAAGATTACATTAAAGAGGCGCACGCCACAAGGGCAACACTTTTTATTGAAAGTAGTAAATTCTAACTTAATGACCTTAAGCCTTATTGATTATAAAAGTGTAATTAAACTGAATCACAATATGATTGAAGCTGATTGACATTATAGTGCTTTAGGAGGAACTAACCATCCATTCATTTTAATTGACAAGCCTTGGTAGGTTGAATGATACGTACTATGAACAGACCATCCCAATGGATGTGAAGTTTCCCAGGGTGACACATGAACTTGGATTCATATAATATAAATTTCATGCTTGGAGAAAAGATTTTGTTAGGATACTTTGCTCTCACCCAAGAGACTTGGGTTCAAGTCCCAGTAACGGAACCAAAATGTTGGGTTCTTTTAGATGGCAATCATGCCATGCTTTCTATTTACGTTTCTCAACATCTTGACTCCAATGGGTGATAAAATGAGTCTCATCTAGTTTCATCAAACCATTTAGTCAAGCTTTCAAAGAGGCCTCATCATCCATTTTTTCCATTCACACTATACAAAGAGATGGGACCAAAAACTCCACTAGCATAACTGCTTCCTTTCCATATACTAAGTTGTATGGTGTGCTTTTATTGAGATGATTGTATATAGTTCGATAGGCCCAAAGTACTATAGATACTTGATCATCCCAATCATTTTGGCCAATATTTATGATTTTTTTTAAAGTGGTATCTAGGATCTTATTGAAAGCTTCAACAGTTATGTTGGCTTGCAGATGGTATGGTATCCTCTTATGGTGTGTGATCATGAACTCAGCCAACAAGATATAAATCATCTCATTCAAAAAGTGGGTTTCACGATCACTAGCAAAGTTTAGAGGACATCCAAACCATGTTATAATGTTCTCCCAGATGAATCACATGATAGTTGATGTAGTACATTCTTTTATCAATGCTAATTCAGCCCAACATGTGCGGTAGTCAGTTGCTGCAATGATATACCCAGAGCTCGTTCGTCATCCTGTTGGAGTGATGGGCCACATAAAATCAATAGCCCACTTTTCAAATGATTTCTGAGAAGGACTGGGTTGCAAGTGCATAATATTTCTTATGTTAGGTTTTCCTATGCATTGACATACATCACATTACCTAACATACACCTTTGCATCTTTAAATAAAGTTAGCCACCAGAGCCTAGTGAGCAACAACTTGTGCACAATAGCCTTTCTAGCACAGTGTCCTCTAGTAATACCTTTGTGGACTTCTCGTAGTACCTCATGATGCTCATGTTGTATTACATAGTGGCAAATCACCTCCTCACAATCTATTTTATAAATATCTCCTATTGATATGATTGGGTGTGGCACAGATCATAAATTGTTTTTTCTCCTACGAGGTGAGAGAGTTGGGCACACAACTAGTGTTGAGAAATACTATAATATCTTCTAGTTCTTTCTGTACTCGAGCAACTAAAAAGAGTTGTATATCAGGAAGATCATCTTCTATGTCATGTGGGGGTTCTTTGGTCTCAATCAAAGATAAGTGGTCAGGTCCATAGTCTTTCATGGCTTCACTACTATGAAAAACTAAAATTCTTGGAACAGGACAATCCAGTGGCAGATCCTTTCATGTAGTACTAGTTTGTTAATAAGATACTTCAAGGCCTTATGATTTGTATAGAATGTAAATGGAGTGGCTAGAAGATAATGCCTAAACTTCTATAGAGTGTAGACTATAGATAGAGCTTCACGCTCTTTGGTGGTATAATTACTTTCAACCGATGTCAACTTTATATTAGAAAAGTAAATCAGGTGATCTAATTGTCCTTCACCTGGTTGTATAAGTATCACACTGACTACCATGCTAAATGCATCAACATGGACATGGAAAGGCTTTGTTCAATTAGGGAATTATAAGATAGGAGCTCTAACCAACTTTTTTTTTTAGTGTTTCAAAAGTTGCTTGACAAGAATTAGTCCATATAAACTATTCATTATGATTTAAAAGTTCTTCTAGGGGTATGGCCATCTTGGCATAACCTCGAATTAACTTTCTATAATAGCCTATATATCCTAAGAAGGCACGCACCTCATGCTAAGTCTTGGGTGCTGATAGACAAGGAATCATAGAGACTTGGTTGGGTCCACTAGGAGTCCTTTACAAATAATATTCCCAAGAATTACACCAAAATATGTTGCAAATATGAACTTATTCAAATTTAAAAAGATTTACAACACTCGACAATGCTCAAGCATGAGTCTTAGATTAGCACAATGGTCTTTGACCAACCCATATATAGACCAGTCGTCTAAGTAGACTTAGAGGAATTTGTGAATAAAATCTTTAAAAGCCTCAAATTTTATCCGTGAAAACACTATTGGGGTATTTTTCAACTTGAAAGGCATGATAATATAGGAAAAAGATGCCCATTCAATAGCAAAGTCATCTTAGATTGATCTTCCTCAGCTATTTGAACTTGTTGGTACCTTGAGAACCTGTTTGTAAAAGAGTATACTTCACATCCAGTAACACTTAGGATTTCCTTCATCAAAGGTGTTAGGAAGGGGTCTATCACATAGGATGCATGTAAGACATGATAATCCACACAAATATAAATATGCCCATATTTTTTGATACTGATTACCATGGGACTAACCCATTTAGATTTGATGATGGTGGTAATTACTCCGATGTGGAGAATGTTATCAATATCTTCTTTCACTCAGGCCCAGAGATTAGGTTTCATCTTGTATGGTCATTTTTTCACAAGGTGAGTGTCATTGATTAGGTTTATGTGCATCTTTCTTGGAGATGGGTGGACTCCTTTCATTTTATTGTAATTCCTTAGAATTACATCTTGATACTCTTTAAACAACTCAAATATCTTTGAAATTTTTGTGGTAGTCCAATAATTTCCAATTATATCCATCTTTAGCTCTTGCTCCATGCTAATGTTATGTTGAATAGTTTGAATGGGCCCATGATAAGGGTTGTCCATTGAAAAGCTTATGTCCCAAATAGTTCATGAACCAATATTTTTAGGGACATCTAGATGGTTGGTCTAGGGGTTAAACAAAGTAGATCCTTCACCTTCATCAACTTCAAAGATGAGTTCTTTCTTTTGGTTAAACAAAGTAGATCCTTCACCTTCATCAACTTCAAAGATGAGTTCTTTCTTTCCCAGGTGAATTTCTTCACATCATTCTTCATCAGAGACTAGAGTAGGTGTGCGAGCTATAGGAGTTGAAGGTTCACTAAACAATTATAAAGGTTCATTGAGTTCTTGATGAATGTTTTGTAGGTGATCTTATAGAGGACTTAGGTCTCTAAGTACTACTTCATGCATATATTAGAGAGTAAGGCACAAGTCCATCTTTGGTGAGAAATAAGATAGTGCTAACTTCATGTTTTCCTTTAGTAGCTTCCGAAACCTTATACCCATGTGCCTTTATTCATGAATGTACCATGCTCACACCCAAGTGCATAAAGTCCCATACAATGCATGTACCTAGAGTACCTAGAGGTAATCTAGTAAGAATGTTTCCTCAACTTGCCATATTGTCTCACAAGCCTCAATGTGAGTTTTGGATGCTTGCACACCATTTAAACTAAGTGTTCCCCTAACCTTATTATCATGATGAAATCTATGGTGTAGAGTAGCTCATATTTGATCCTAGTATAAGAGGCACTCCTTATGAGTATGCCACCATTTGGTAGTGGTGCCATCAAGAATGTGATCTAATGACCTCATTTGATCATTCTTAGTATCATAAAACTCTTTGAGACACTGGACAAAGTCACGTACCTCCATTTTTCCTTGGAACCATGGGGCTTAATCAAGTCTTTCTAGTGGTGGTCCAATCAGTGGCCCTCTCATTGCTAAACGCATGAGGTGAATAAGCTTATGATGTTTATGAAGCTAGCACAGGTTGCTTTCTTTTTTGTTAATGGTATTGCACATCTTTTTGATGAGATCATAGTCACTATGGGCCCAAAAGTTACAAGCATTACTTGTAGTATCTGAGATATATTGATTATGCATCCACCGAAGAATACCATCTAGCATTGGATCTTGATGTTTGTCATTTCGTGCAGTAACATTATACAAGTGGTTGATATCTTCATCAACATTCACGGGCTCAATATAAGGAGGTCCTTGTGCTTGGTCGAAATGTAATGAAATTACTTATATGTTCACACATAATGGTTTTATATCACATAGAATAAGCAAATATGAGAGATCACATAGCAATAATTGACATCAGAGCAGAATACTAGATAATATAACAAAGTCACTTCGAGG
Source organism: Torreya grandis (assembly GCA_037957365.1). NCBI lineage: Eukaryota > Viridiplantae > Streptophyta > Pinopsida > Cupressales > Taxaceae > Torreya > Torreya grandis. The sequence continues at coordinate 2,405,383 of JARHVA010000784.1, read as the reverse complement.
GGGAAACCTCCATAATAATGCACTAAGAGTAGAATACTTAACATGATGATCAAAGACTAACCACTACCTCCTATATATAGTCTACTTAGCCATGGTTATTCCATAGGCTGACCTAACTAAGAACATAGAGAAATGTAGCAAGATTATAAAAGAGGTGTGTAAGCCACAAGTTAGCCACACATATCTCAAAACATGCCAAAGGTTAAGGACATAGCATGCCCCTCCCCTTTAAAACAAAATTATCCTCAACATTGAGTCAACTCTAGATGTTGATTCACAAAAGATTCATCCTCCCAAGTATCATCTTCATAGGGTAGATTCTTCCATTTGATTAGGCACTCCTTAATTGCTCAAGACCGTAACTGCTTAGAGTAAATTTGAAGGATCACCTTAGGATCAAGAATAGAACTTCCTTCCTCATCCAATTCTGGTAACGCAGTTTGGGTAGCCACTTTATGTCTAATGAATTTTTTTAGGCATGATACTTGAAATACTTGATGTATACAAGTGGAGGAAGGAAACTCTAAGTTGTAGACCACACTACCAATTTTTTGCAAGATCTAGTAAGGCCCATAATACTTAAGGGACAACTTGTTATACTTTTTCTATTACTTCAAGGACATTTGTTTATATGGATGTAAGTGAAAAAAACCCAATCACCAATGTCAAAGTGCGTCTCACTCCTATCTTGATATGCTTGTTGTTTCATGTGATTATGGGCCATGGCTAAATTTTCATGTAAACTGACAAGGACCTCCTATTGATCGTGAATATATTCTTCTACTGCACGAACCTTAGGATGGATCTTCAATGTTGAAGTGATGGATGGTGGGTGGTATCCATATAGTGCCAAAAAAGGAGACATTTTGGAAGAAATATGAATAAAAGTATTATACCACCATTCAATAAGTGGCAACCAATGAACCCACTTATCTTGTTTATCAAAAATAAAACAATGAAGATATCCTTCCAAACATTTATTGATTACCTCAGTTTTTCTATCATATTGAGGATGATAGGATGAACTATGAGCCAACTGGGTGCCCAAACATGCAAATAACTCATTCCGAAAATTACTAGTGAAGATGGGATCTCGATCATTGACAATGATCTTAAGGGTACCATGCAATTTCTAAAATGTATTAAAAAAATATAAGCTATTATACTAGAAATAAATGGCTATGATAAAGAATAGAAATGAGCATACTTACTAGATGATCTACCACAACCACAATAAAATTTTGACCATCATATCTCGATAACTATGTAATGAAATCCATAGACACTCTTCCCTACCTTGGCTCGAGATGGATAAAGGTTGCAAAAGACCTGGGGTTTTGATGGTTTCTCCTTTATTTTGTTGATAGATCATACATTCATCCACATATTTATGGACATCCCCCTTGAGTCCTTCCCAGAAAAAACTTGATTCTATGATAGGTTTTCAAAAATCCTAAATGACCCCCAATTGGAGTTGCACGAAGTTCCTGAAGGATTTTTTGTTTAAGAAGAGAATTCTTACATAGGTATAATCTATCTTTATACCATAATGCATCACCCTTCCATGTGAATTTTTCAAATCCACCCAAACCTTACTAAATATTTTGAATCAAATCATGGGTAGCATTATCCTTGTCCCATTCCAATCGTGTTTCTTCTAGCCAATTTGCCTGCAAATTGGTCATAGCATATAGCAAGGCCTTAACTCATTCATCCTTCCTAGATAGTGCATTTTCCACTACATTATCCTTGCCTTTCTTGTAAACTATTTTAAAATCATAGCCTAAAATATTAGTTACCCATTTATGTTATTCTTCAGATGATAGACTTTGTTCCAAAAAATATTTGAGATTGTCATGATCAGTCTTTACCTGAAAGTGATGACCCATCAAATAAGGTCTCCATTATTTGACTACATGTAAAATGGCCATCATTTCCTTCTCATAAATGGGTTTGTGCTAATTTTTACCATTTAGTTGATGACTTTCAAATGCAAGTGGTCTTCCTTCTTGCATGCGTACAACACCCATGACATACCTAGATGCATCACATTTAACCATAAAAATCTTGGAAAATAAGGACTAACCAACACTAGAGTGGTGCACATCGCCAATTTCAATTATTCAAATGCCCTAGTAGTTGTATCAATCTACTAAAAGGAGTCTTTCTTCAACAAAAATATGAGTGGGGCTGCAATGCTACCATAAGTTTTGACAAACCTGTGAGAGTAACCAGTTAGCCTCATATATCCCCTTAGTTGCTTGAGTGTCTTAGGAATTGCCTTGTCCACCACTGCTTAGATTTTTTTAGGATCCACTTTTACTCCTGTATGTGAAACCATATGACCCAAATAATCAACCTCACAAGCTCCAAAAGTACACTTGGAAGGTTTGACATACAATTGATGTTGTTCCAAAATTAAGAGTACATATGTCATATGGTGCAAATGGTCTTCCCAATTTTTAATGTAAATGAGGATATCATCAAAAAATACCAAAACAAATTTCCTCAAAAATGGCCTAAAAATAGTATTCATCAAACTCTAAAAGGTAGATGGTACATTTGTTAGCCCAAAAGGCATAACCAAAAACTCATAATGGCCCTCATGAGTCCTGAAAGTAGTTTTGGATATGTCTTCATCATAGATCCAAATTTGATGATACCTAGAATGCATATTTTACTTAGTAAAATATAGAGCACCATTTAATTCATCTAGCAAATCATCAATGACAAGAATAGGAAACTTATCTTTGATAGTGTACTTGTTGAGTTCCTTATAGTCAGGGCACATCCTCCAAATGTCATCTTTCTTTTGCACCATGACAACTAGTGAAGAATATTTGCTTTGGCTATGGTGAATGATTCTTAAATGCAACATTTCATGTACCATCTTTTTAATTTCACTTTTTTGAGTATAGGGATACCTGTATGGACTGATGTTCAGTGATGTACTACTAAAAATAAGTTTGATAGCATGATCATGTGTATAACTAGGTGGAAGTCCTTTTGGCATGTCACCAAAAATAACTGAATTGGCATCAATCACTTGTTACAAATCAGGAGGTGTAGATGGCTTAGTTGAATGAACTTCCATGAAAAAAAATGAGCTACAAATCCTTCAGCACCCTTTCAGAGAATCTTTATGATTTGATGGAAGCTAATAAGTTGTGAAGATTTAGCCCTGCTCGAATGTCCCTCCCTCAGAATTAAAATACATGAATAATTACTAAGAATTCATCCCAATAGTGCCCAAAGTGGTGAGCCACTATAATCCTAGAACAATGTCAACTCCCCCCATTGGAATATCAAACATAGGAGAATCCAACAAGTAGACTCCCATAGCTAGCTTAATACCATGGCATTTTCTTGAGCAGCTGACAATACCACCATCTACAATTATGACCTAAAATTCTAGAGCGGGATAAATGAAACAATTCAAATGATCAACTAACTTATTGTTGATGAAGTTGTGTGTGATCCCAGAATCAATCAGAATAGTGACCTATTTTTTTAGAAAATCCACCACCTTAAGAGTTTGGGAAGTACTAATACTTGAAAGGACATGATAGGAAATAGTAGGCTGAGAGTCTTCAAAGTCCTCCTCAGGACCTTCTTCATCCTCACCAAGTGCCTCCTCATCATCGTCATCCTCATTGGTACCTTCGATGTAAAAAACTTCTTTTCATCACAATGATGGCCTTTGCTCCATTTATTGTCACAACCATAACACAACCCTTTGGATCACTTCTCCTTAATTTTTCAAGGTATCAGTCTGGTGGGTTGAGGATATGATGGTGTTGAAAAGGTGCGATCATGACCAGTAGTGAAGGTTTTCTGTTTGACCATCTCTTTTTCCTCTACCAAGCATGTCCATGGGATAGTTTTTGATACAGATGTTGGGTTAAACATTTAAACCTCCAATTGGATTCTATCTTTGAGACCACCCAAAAATAGATCAGTCAAATTTTTCTCAGTGATGTCTTTCACTCGTAAGGATAGATTCTGAAATTGATGAATATAATCCTTCACAGTTCTTGTTTACCATAGTTTGGCTAATTGGTTGAAGTAGTTATCAAAGACATTATTATAATAATTAGCCAAAAACACATTAATGAAAATATACCATGTAATAGGAGCACCATTCTTTTTATTTTGAGCACAAAACCAATGATACCAAATGAACTGCTTATGTTCCAAATATAGAGATGCCATGATCACCTTCTAAGAACTAAGAGTTTGATGTAGATCAAATAAATTCTCAAGTTGGGTAATCCAAGTGAGAGGATCCTTACCATCAAACTTATGCATGTCCACTTTGGGTAACATCGATTTCACAGCAAAATTGGAGTTGTTAGTGTTGAGAGGAGGATGCCCTGAATGATGAAGTGGATGGTTGTTTGATTGTAACTGAGTTGAAAGAGCAGTCAATAAAGCAATGATTTGATTCAATTGATTATGAACCCCATTCATCTCTCTGTGCATCCTTGAAACATTAGTTTGAACTACAATAAATTCATCATGCCATACCAAGCCTTTTATGTCATGTTAAAGTTGAGAAATCAATGGATCTGAAGTTTTAGATTCTATGTCATTGATAGGAGTCTTAGGAGTTTCCTGCCCCCCTTTTCATCCCCATGTAGGACTGGACATATACAAACCCTAAGAGGGTTTTCATCCAAAAAAAGTGTATCAGGGGATGGTACCATTGCAATCACCTCACCAAGATGAATCCAATGACTGCCTTTACACATTAGGATAAAAAAATTCAACATAAAAATGTGTACCGATAGAATATACTGTTGCGATTGGCTCATCGAGATGAATCCAATGACTGCAATTGTGCAAGGCAAAAAAAAATTTCTAGACTTTTTTTTAATTATGTTTTTCCAAAAAAGTGTTTCAAATAATACTGCACTGACAAAAAATAATAATTCTTCCCAAATTACAAGTTATGTTTTTTCGCTCCTTCCCCTCATAGAAGTCGTGCCTCACCAGATCTGAAAAAATAATGCCATAGGAAACTTTCCCAAATCAAAGATTTGATACCACTTGTAATGAAATTACTTAGATGTTCATACATAATGATTTTATACTGCATATAATAAGTAAATATGAGAGATCACACAATAATAATTGATAGTAGAGGAGAATACTGGATAATATAGTAAAGCCACTTCGAGGGGCAACCTCCACAATAATGTACTAAGAGCAAAAAATTAACATGATGATCAAAGACTAACCACTACTTTCTATATATAGTCTACTTAGCCATGGTTATTCCATAGGCCGACCTAACTAAGAACATAGATAAATGTAACAATAATATAAAAGAGGTATGTAAGCCATAAGTTGGCCACACATATCCCAAGACATGCCAAAGGTTAAGGTCATAGCACTAAAGGTATTCTTACACATTGATCGATATTCTCAAAACTAATGTATCAATTTTTAAAGCTCAAATTTGCATGGTTCTCACAACACCAAGGCCTTCCCAATAGGGTTGGATAATCATCAGCTTTAGCTAACTCCAAAACCTCAAAGTCTATTTTAAATAAAACTCTAAGTATGTCAACTGTGGCATTCTTAAGGACCCTAATAGGGTGTGATTGAGTATTATTTGTCATGAATAAGATGTGAGGTGAAGGTTGTAGGGCTAGATTAGACTTTTTTTGCCAGACATATTTAGTGAGAATATTAACTTTTATACTAGTATGTACTAAAATGTCCTAGATTACCCATCTATTGATGGCAACATGAACCAATTCTCTCCATCTTCTGGAGGAGTGGAGGAACTAAGAGTTTCCTGATGTCGAGCATGATTTAAATAGTGGTCTTCACTTTGCTGACTAAGGTGAGGGTGGACTTCATTTTCTAAGTGAGCCTAACTTTTAAGCCAAACACTGAGCTAGGGAACAATGTCCTTATCTAGCATACACTTGCACAATTCCTAGAAATTATCTTGCACCACTGGTCGAGGTTTAGCTTCCCTTTGCACAGTGGCATGTTATGTAACATCCTTGTTTTTGAGGTATTGAATCTCACTTTAGAGATATCGTACAAGTGTCATTATATCCTGAAAGACATCTTTTTGTTGTTAAGCATCAAGGTACTTTCTAGCCCATGGTTTTTCTTGATGTACCTTCTTGACTGAGTTGGTTGTGGATTGAGTCTGTCCCCCACTATAAGTGGTGATATTTACTTATTGCACTATTGAAATGGTTGTATGTGTGCATTATTGTGGTTTATCTATTCAAATCATGTTAACACCTTTTTCATTGCACTCATTGGTGATGGATGCATATAGATCAGGGCACTCTTCTATTCGATGGTCCTTTTTACAGAATGCATACATTGGGTATTCTAAGCAATCCTATTGATAACAGTATGGTGACCCACACTTATAACAAGTCCTAGGTGGAAATCATCGACCTCCTCATTCATGCACTCTTCATCATCCATGATTACCATCATTGTCTTGATTATTAGGGATCAAGGTTTGGTACATGTCGTACGCTCGTGCTTCACAGATGTCATTGATCAAATGACTGTCACTAATATCATGAGTGTAGGCATCACAAATTTTATCATACTCAGATGCCTTGGTATGTGTAGCCCATTGCAAAAGTGGGCAAGAATAGACATCATGGTCCTCATGGTAGATTTCACATACTTGTTTGAGTATCGTGTAAATGCTCTTGCATGGGCAATTGTTCTATATATGTCCTTCAATTTCATGGTCAGTACACCAGGTACCACTGCATGTCTCAAGCACATTACTTGCCATCAAATTTTTAAGTTGTGATACCATGGGCCCTAATTGCGCCTCCATAAAGGGGATAATCTTGGTATCAATACTTTCAACCGCTTCAGCACAGAGAACAGCTTTCAAAGCCTCACATGGGCTAGTGAAGGTTTGTTGTGACAAGGTCCTTCAAAAAGGTAGAAATAGTCCTCCCACAAACCATTGTGCATGTTAAGCAGGGTTTATTTCAAATGATAACTTTAAAAACAAGGTTTTGAATCATGCATCATACTCATGTACACTCTTTGTAAGTCCTTGATTTATGTCCTTTAGCGTTGCTATACTCTAATGTTCAAACTCAAAAATATCAAATTCTTGCAGAAAGGTTTCTTTAAACTAATCATAATTAAACACCACCTATTGAGGGTTGAAATTTTTATACCATTTGTGTTTGTGCTCTAATAGCATAGTTACAAACTGAGTAGCCTTCCATTCAGAAGATGTGATGCCTCACACTCTCAAAATTAGTTTACACTTTTGGAGATGCTCAACCGTATTCTCTACCCCTTGATATTCAGGTAAATGCAATATCATCTCATAGTAGACCATAGTGGGTTGTGGTTGTTCAGCGAGTGGTTACTGGGAAGATCTAGCCCTTGTTCCTTGAGGAGGGGGTTTGCTTCCACCTATGCCTCCTCCTAATCCTCCTCCAGTGCCTCCAGTAGTAGTGCCTATGGAAAGAGGCATGGTAGTGGGTTGGTTACCCAAGTTTGGGTATGTACTTTGGCCTTGAGGGCTAGATCCACTAGGCATTCCAAGATGTGTCATGGAATTCCCTTTAAGAGGGAAAGATAATGTAGATTCTAGATGAGTGTCAATTAGACTAGTTCCAATTTCCCTTACTGGTTCAATTTTTGATTTTGAACTATTTGTATCCCAATTTCATATTTGTACTCTATCTAACTCAAACGCATGAGCACACATTGTGGTGGGGGAGCCTAGTTGATTTAGATTTGGTTCCTCACCTCTTACAGTCCAACTCATTTTTCCTTCATAATATGGAATTGGCAAAGGATGTGGCTTGAAAGTGATGGGTTCCTTGTGTGTGTCTGCTTCCTTAGGACTCTTTACAACACTCGTAGAGGTCTCTCAGTCTCTTCTTACATCCCTAACTCCCATGATCCTTTTTTAGGCTTCATCATACTTTCATTTCCATAATGCTCATTGGCTTGCTACCATTTTGAACCCACAATCTTCAATCAACCCCTAGTCTCCCCTTCCAAATGTGTGGCTCATGCATAAGAGAATTTAGCCCTTTATGGGTAGAGTTTGCAATCCAAGGTCAATAATTAATTTCTTAATTTTCAAGGCAAAAAGCGTGAAATAGTGACCCCTCGACTCTTGAAGAAATTAGAATTTGGCTTCTTCAAGGCATGAATAGGTGGTCACAACATTTTCCAAAATGTAGTTATTCTAAACTCCTCTCCTCCAAAAGTTAATTGTTCACATCTATGGAACTCCAAGTCATGTTAAACTCCTATGTCATTCAAATTTCTAAGGTTGCCTTCTTCCAAGATTTTTGGATCATCCCTGAACATATGCTAATATCCAAGCATGCAAAAGAATTGGGACCTCAAAAAAAAATTCATATAGAAAACTGTAGAGATTCTGCTTTACCCATTATTGTGCAGAGATTCCTGGTTCAAGATACAAAACCACAAAGTTATCTTCAACATTGGTAACCCATTCTTCAATATTCTCTAGTGTAATGCACTCAAACATTTTCTCATGATTGTGTTCTAATTACTTTGGGTCTCAACAATAGAATCAAAATATTGGGTTCTTTTAGTTAGTTTTAACTTTGGCACTGAAGTTTCTCCCAACAAGCTAATGTGTTGGCCCTATCATGCAAGAGTTAAGTCTCGCACACTCACTTAAAATGCACAGTGAATGACTAGTTCCTAAAAGCTTTATAGCACAATGATGTATGTTTGTTCATCCTTAATAATACAACTCTTAAAGGATTATTCAATACCATAAATATACTTCTATTATCCTTCTTATCTCAGATGTAACTACCACTATTACTAGGATCATCATTATTATCTAACAGTAGTGATAAAAGAAAAGGATACCAATAATATAAAGATAAACTATATCCATCTTCTAACACTTAAAATATTTCATTACTCATAACATAATTTGGAAAAATTTGATCTCTCATTAGTTTCTTAATGAATTACAAGGCAAAGCTCTCTTATCTACTCTCTAAAAGACCGTCCCCACAAATGATTGCAATAGGGGTATTTATACTTGTTTTGCCCTGACTAAGTGTCATAATTATAACTATCATGAACATATGACACACAGACTCCCAACAAACTGAGATTCATGGATCTTATAATGAGTTCTCCCTGTAGACTCAGGTCCCTATGCCCTAGATCCTCACTCTATGTTATATTATGATGGTTATGTGTTTTATTCCTTGTGGGTTGGTACAAAACCTTCGATCAATAGGGTCAAAGTGTCCCATTTAAATTATTCTTCTAACTTCTCCCACATCTCTCATACTCCACTTCCTATGCACTTCGCTGCCCATGCACTCCCCTAGTATGTTATGTTTGGTCTAAGTCCTCTATTCTCGAGTCCTTCATGACTTGTCTTATTTTGAGTAAGTCCTCTCATGTTGGGTCTCTTATACCATTGTCCTTTTATGACAAACAAGTTCTACACCATGACACTTCTGCACCTATCAGCTACATGCCATAGTCTTCCTGCACCATGGTACTCCCACGCCATGGTCCTTTTGTACCATGTTGGACATGTGTCAAAGAAGATAATGATCCTTCTGCACTACACGCCAAAATGAAATAATACTTAGTCCAAATTTAATGGCCAATAAATTATAATTTTCTTGTTGATTCATTCACTAAATTATTATATACAAACTCAACTTATGTTAAATTCAAGTCCCATTGCTTGGCCTTCTCTCCAATTATGCATCTTAATAAATTTTTCAAGCTCATGTCTACTACTTTTATTTATCTATTTGTGTGTGGGTGATATGTACTACTAAATTGTAACTTAGTTCGTAGTTTCTTCTATAAAATCCTCTAAAATGACTTTAAATTTTTGTGTCCCTATCTGATGTAATAATTTTTAGAACAACATGCATATCAAAATATCCTTAAAAATAGTTCTACAAGTCTAATGGCATCATTGGTTTCCTTACATGAAATAAAATAAACCATCTAAGAAAACATGTCTATAATAACACAAATTGAATCAGTACCTCTTTGTGTGTTTGACAACCCTAATAGAAAGTCTATACTCAAATTTATCCATGGTTCTCTTAGAACTAGTAATGATATGTACAACCTTATATTTAATACATGACTTTTAGCCACATGATATATCTTGTATATTGAAACATACCTTGCCAATCTATCTTCATATTTGGTCAAAATTATTTCTCCTACACCAAAGCTATTATCTTAGTTTTAACAAAATATCAAGCAAAACCACCACTATGCAATTTTATTAAAAGATTGTCTCTTAGAGACCTAACTAGAATACATAGTTGTTTTCCCTTGAAGAGATAACCATCATATATAAGGTACTCATCATAAATATTACTTGTCTCACATGTTAATGGATTCTTTCATTACTCAAATATCTTTTCAAAAGTTGGATCAATATCATATAGTTCTTTAACAACTTCAAATCCAACTACTTTACTCGCCATTGTAGTTACAGTGCCACTCTCCTGCTCAAAGCATCAACTACCTAATTTTACTTTCCTAATTTATGCTTCAAAACAAAAATATATCCCTGTAAGAAAGACACCCACTTTGCATGTCTATTATTTAACTTCTTTTGAATATTCACGTACTTCAAGATGCCATGATCTATAACTAAGATAAACTCCTTATGCACTAGGTAATACCTCTAATGTATTAATTCTTATACAATGCCATATAATTCAACATTATATGTAAAATACTTTTTTACCTTGTTCATTTTATTACGTAAATATGCTATTAACTTTCCTTAACTCAACACAACAACAATTCCTACATGTGAAGCATCACAATCAACCTCACACTTTGTTAAAATCTAGTAATTCTAAAATAGGTTTTTATGTAATTTCTTCTTTAATAATTTAAATATTTTTTTCGTTGTCCTTGTCCATACAAATTATTTTTTTCTCATGCAATATGTTATTGGTGCAACAATACTACTAAAATTCTTAATGAAAATTTTGTAATTTTTTTTTAGACCATGTAAACTTCTTTTCTCTATGATGCTCTTTGGAATAGGTCACTCAATAATTTCCTTTATCTTTTCTTCATCTATTCTTACACCATCTGTTAAAACTAAAAACTCAAAAAATACTAAAATATTTTGCATAAAACTTCTCCTTTCTTAATAGTTTTAATATCATTCTCAAATGTCTTATGTGTTCTTCTTTACTCTTACTGAATATCAAAATGTCTAAAAAATAAACAACTAAAAACTTACTAATGTAATCCTACATCATTGTGTTCATCACCCTCATAAATGTGTTGGGTGTATTATATAATCTGAATGGTATCACCATCAACTCATATAAGCCATCACTAGTCTTGAATGTTAGTTTATTTTCATTTCTATCACAAATATGAATCTAATAGTATCCACTTCTTAGATCAATATTGGTAAAGTGTTTCTCTTGCAAGCACATCCATCATATCATCTAAATAAAGTATATGAAATATGTATTTGAAATTTATTTTATTAATTACTCTACTATCCACACAAATACTCCATGTCTCATATTTATTTGGAGTTATCAATGTTAGTGTTGCACATAGAATCATGCTTTCCCTTACTACTTCCCTTACTACCCTATTTCTCACTGATTCAAAAACATGTTTATTCAATTCTACATGTTTAGTTGGACTTATTTTATAAATTATTTGATTGGGTAATGTCAATCCTAGAATCAAATCAATTTGATGTTGAATGTCTCTCTTTAATGGTAAACCATTTGATAACCCATCAGGGATAACATCCACATATTATTTCAACATTTATGTTGCTTTTGTTGATATTTACACCATTTTTGTGTTTTCTTTATTTGTTATAAATACACAATAACAACTTGTCATTTTCACATGTCTTTGATAAATTATTTTGTGGACAACATACTTTATGCGTGTTTTTATTCTTTAAGAGTTAATAAAACTACATTTATACCACCTTTGTAGATAATATATGTATTATTTACTTATCATGAATTAATTTTCTGTCATATTGCCATGGTCTTCCTAATAACACATGACATGCATCCATTGGAATAACATAACACTATAATTCATCTTTGTAATTTTTACATATAGAAAATATTTTTAAACATATTTTATCTATTGTAACTTCATTTCTTTTTTTAAACCATGAAATTTGATAAGGATAAGGGTGTCTTGCACATTTCAAACCTAGTTTGTCTACCATTTATTTAAAAACCATATTTTCACAACTATCACCATCTATATTTACTTTGCATAGTACACATTGTTTGAAAAATATTTATACATAGTAATGCATCATCTCCTTCCTTATTCTTGGCATGTTCTTTCCTTAGGGAAATTATTATTCTCCTCATCGTGATATTTTATCCTATGTTTATTACTACAACTTCATTATTTTATCTTTTTATCTCAGCCTCAACTAAATTCAGTCTTAGGTTGTTATCTTGCCTCCTTTCTTCTTCATGATTGTATGGACACTCAAATGTTTTGTCTTTCTTTTTCACATCTGTAACAAACATAAGACCTACATTGATTTAGAAACCACCCTCTTGCACCACCATAGTCTCGTCATCTCTAAAACCCTCTTCCTCTTTGTTGGTATTTAAATAATTGCCCATTGGGGAGATCCTCCTCTAATGAAATTAAACCCACCTCATCCCCTTATTGGAGGTGATTGTCCTCTTCTTGGTGTAGTTGATATTCTGAAAGTCTGTCTATTTTATTTTTCTTCTACCTTCAAATCTAATTTATAAACATTTTCCATGCAAATTTTTTTATACATGCTCAATTCATCTTGAATATAAAACTTCAAACTATTTTCATGCCTAATGACCATTTGTTCTTGTATTTCATCATGTTCCACGCATATGAAAATTTTGTAAAACTCATATGTATACCATTGTCATTGTGCTTTTTTTTAACTTAAACTATGGACTGTTATGTATAAGGTTTGTGCTCAATTCACCAGAAGATATTACTACTTTAACTTTTTTTCCATTTTGCTCCATATGTTGATCTTCTCTTTACCCTTTCTTCCTCTATTTTTGCAAGTGATCCCACCCAATTATTGTATGGCCCTTCAATTTCGTGCATGCCAACTTTACTTTCTTAACTTCTCTTAGAGTTTTTCATTCAAAAAATTTCTCCATGTTGTGTATCCAATCTATCAACTCCTTTGGTTTCAAACCACCTCAATAATCTAGAACGTCAACCTTGATTCCTTCGTTCCTTCCATCTAAATCCCTAACCATCCTCTCTTCCTTTGATGGTGACTGTTCTCGTTCCTTTTCTTGATGAATTTTATTTTTACGATATGTTTCTTTCTATGTTTCATCTTCTAGTTGCCTATGTCTTTAATTTATGATAATTGCATTTAATTGTTTCACTTACCTATGCATCTCTTGCATAGTCGTATTCATCTGAGCAATTCCTCCTTGTCTTCTTGGTATCATTACATTTATTATATAATTATAGAATGATTTTTTAAACCCAATACAAATTCACAAAGATATTACCTCCAAGATTCAAAAACGCTTTGATACCAAATAATAAAAACACAAAGTAGCTAATCAAAATATCAATAGGTATAAAACTAAAAAATCACATGAAAATAATCTTCTTTAATTATTCTCATTAGATGAATAAATTATTACATAAGAGCCTCTAAATAAAGCTCAATGCGAAATTAGAGTTGACATGCATAATTAAAATATCTAAACAAATCAAAAGCTACTTAAAGCTAATTGAGTTGTGCTATTTTTAGCAATTTATATTTTTATTAGCTTTCATCTTCTAACAAATTTTTCAACTATTATTTTTAGTAAGTTTTGCATGCAATTTCGGATAGGTCTAGAATCCTCCACATATCCTCTAAACATTAAAATTAACTTTATAGACGAATTTCAATTCAAGTTCATGTCCGGTTACAAAAATACTATATTTCTAAAAATAGAAAAATCTCAAAAAATATATTAAAATGTAGTTTCAAAACTCTATATGATCATGTATGGCTTTTGAATTTTTTTAAAAATATCTTTAATTAAATAAAACATGTTATATTTGAATTAAAATTTTGAGACCTTCATTTTGACGTGAACGAGAGCTCAAATGAACTTACAAAACAAAAGTTATGGCCTCTTGAAAATAACCCTGTACATCAATATATACAACCAATAAATTGAAATATTATTATTTTAAAAATATAAACACTAAAATTTTCTCTTGAGCTTTTTGATTTGGATATATTTTTATATTATCTATCTTTTTAACAAACATGTATTATATTTTATTTAATGAAATATATTATATAATTTCAATCAAAAATATAAATGATAATTTATATATAAAAAGACTATCAATAACTACTTTTTATTTTATAATTTAATTTGAAATTATTTCTTTAAACTTTAAATATATCTATTGTTTTATTCAACAACTAATAATTATGAAAAATAAATCTGAACAACTTAATTTGTATTTTAAAATAAATACAAATTAAACATTAATACTCTTTTAACTTTCAAATAAAAATTAAATCGTATTAAATATACTCTTTTTAACTTGATCAACAAGAAACCTTTTCATCATCCAATTTGATTATTTCTTCTCAAAGTTGTGTTTTTAAAGTGATACGATCACCAAAGTCCAATAGCTTGCATCATGACGTTGGCTTACAATGATACAACTGTATCAGTAAAGTCCAATAGCTTGCATCATCTCTTTGGCTTGGCGCTTCCATTTATTCTTTTGACTGTTAGCATGTGGCTGTCTGCCTACTTACTGCCATTTTATGTGGCTCTCTGCCTACTTACTGTCTTTCTTGTATTTAATGCGTTGCCATCTCGGATTTGGCATATTCCCGTCATACGTCATTTATGATCACATGTTCATGTATCTTAAAATGTAAGATGTCCATTTCCAACTGCCCAAGATACTAAAATGTTGTCCTTATTATATGCAAGGTGGGTGTCTGTTATTTGAGCTCCCACTATATCGTATCAATTAAAATATAATTTCGATAAATAATGGGTAGATTTTATATCAATTCAGCTTAATATTTGTATAATATTTTTTTCTTATTATTTACATAAAAAATCAGATCTGTCATGATATTTCTACGATATAATAAGATGATTCTGTAACTCTATAATCAATGGCATAAATAAATAAGATCATAGTCTATAGTCTATAGTCTATCAATACCTTCAACAGTTTGTCTCGCATATGTGCCTTGACCAATACCAGGTTTAATAGAAGCGAGGCCTACGGATAATTCAGCAACAATAAAAAAATAATAATTTGAATGTCATATCATCATGTTGAATAGAAATATAAGATCTCATAAATCGATAAAGTACTCATACAAAATAAGCTCATAATCACATAAACATATATGTATTTACATGCATGTATTAACATATAAGAATCTATGATTTAATATATAAAGTTTCTTTAATCAAAAGATAACAAAATGTAGAAGTCTATAATATAATAATAAACACAAGGGTGAGTTCCACATCATCAAATAAGAGTCTCGAGTTGAAACATTACAACAATCCATGAAACATTTTTAATTAAAGTACTTTCACAATCTTTAGACTCTTCCCTATTAAAATACTTTTATAATCCTTAGACCCTTTTCAAATAAAATAATTAAGAAATGACATGAGGAATTATAAATGTATTAACATAATAACTAATTAAACATATTTTAAAAAGATTAAAAAAACTATATGATAGATAAGTTTTCATCACCTAGTTTTTTTAAATAAAACTTAGCTACCAAAAACCTTGTTTATTTTATAGACATTCTTAAAATTGAAAATAATATAACCAAATTTATTACAAATGCAATGTTTCTACATTTCAAAACATTAAAAGTTTTCAGAAAATATTTTGTAAAAGATTTTAAATCAAAATTTTGAATTACAATTTCTAATGTCTCCTCAAAATTAAAGTAAAAATGTAAAAATGTGTGGATCGTGTACAATAACTTTATATGATTAATTCTTGAAATTATGATTACATCACATAATTCTAGATAAATTGAATTATCAAGATTAGTTTGTTATTTTTTCTTACATAAAAATTAATGAACCAAGTTTTGATTGTAGATATCAATATACATATTTATTATATTATTCTATAATATAATAGATTTATTAGTGGAGATTGAGTTTTATTTTCAATTTATTTTGATGATACACTTTACATTGTTTTACATAAAGTTTTATTATTATTCATTTATCAGTTTTATTATGTAGATCATGTGAGGTAGATCAAGTTTTGTAATTATGACTTTCGTTTTGAAGGTAATAAATTTATATTGATATAATTGATATTCAGATTTGGGATTGTTGATATAATATTGATAGTAAAATTATTTTCTTTTGTTTGATATTTTCATCCTTTCAAATATTTTTTAACATTTTATTTTAATTTTCATGTCTTTTTATACATAAAATTTGTTGATGAAAAATTTGTTAGAAAAAGTGTGAGAATATAATTTCCTCTCTATATGCAAGGGAAGATTTCTTTTAAAAATGTGTTGACCAATGTAAAACGAACACACACACACACACACACACGATATAATATGACATTATAAGTATTTGAAATAGAATATCTAAAACTTAGATAAAAAATTAGAAATACATAACTGAAATAATAATGATAGAATTCTTCCTCTTATACCAAAGTCAATATGAAATAAGGAGATCTACCTATAATAGTATAGAGAACTTAGGTGAACCAAATCTTATGAACCCAACAAACACAAAAAGTCACAAAAATAAAGTAGATAAACTATAACACATTATCACAAATAATATAGAATCCTTCACAATAATCATCATTTTTATTTACTAATCACAAAAATAAAGTAGATAATCTATAAGACATTATCACAAATAACATACAATCCTTCACAACAATCATCATTCTTATTTACTAATATTTAAAATAGTTTTTTATTACAAAATATAAACAAAATAATATATATAAAATAACATAAAATTCTTCATAATATTATCATTCTTATTTAATGATATTCAAAATAATTCTTAATTATAAATATAATTTAATAACTCATGATTATTTTTAAATCTCTAATTTTTAACAACATAAATAATTATGTGCACATAACTACATTTTTAAAAACTACCTCTTAATCAAAGAACTACCTATCCTTTATTCACTAACTATAACCAAAATAATGATAATAAAAATAAATAAACTCACTAAAATGTTTTACACTTTTAAAAACTTTATGAATTTAAGTTGAGATGGGGTCACCCAAACTTAATTCACAACTAGAATTATCTTATTATGAACATTAATCTTCCCTGTTGACACAAGATTTATAACAATACTTTATTGGGTCTTCCATGGTTGACATGGACTTAAAAAAAATATGTTTGTTTTCACCTTTCAAATGATGGCCTCATAACTATTTACAGAACGTGAGTTCTTAGAATAAAAATTTGAGTTAATCTTTTTAAGAATCAAAAGTTAAGTTAAATGTGTAAATGATAAGAAACATTGTCAATATTAGTTTTGAATAAAGTATTAAAGTATTAGGATAATTGTTTTAAGGTTGAAATCATTGTAGCTTTTTTTTTAAAAGAATATTTCATTTAAAGTTGGGGAATTATAAGCAAAAATTTGTAAAACCTTGAGGAGCATGTTTAATTAGTTTTGGATAGACTATAGCTTAAAAAATTATTATTATTAAAATAATAAATTTATATTATTATAAAGGATTATTTATTATTAAATTTTTTTGAAAACATTATTTTATAAATATATATTTTTAAAATGGAAATGGTTAAATTATGATTCAAATATTTTTAACATGAGATTTATAACTTCTATCATGCTATTGTAAAAGTGTTTTCGCAACTTCAATTCCCCTAAAAAACCTTTTGTAGCATCCATGACATCCAGGGGCTTCTATAGCTTTAATAACCTCCAAATGCTTTTGTAGAATTAATAACCTCAAAGTGTTTATGTAGCATCAATGACCTTCATGCATTTGTATAACTTCAATAACCTCCAGATGCTTCTACAACATTAAAGACCAAGTTTATGAGGTCATATCAAATCTTTAAACCATGGTAGCAAACATTAAGCTCTTCCCATCAAGCATACAATTTTCTTGTTACAATGTCATTGGTTTTTTATTTGTGATGGTAATACACACCTTACATTTAACAAAAATATCACTAACCATAAACTTGACAAGGGAAGGATGATTGTGAGTGACCATAAACTTGATAAGGGAAAGATGACTATGAGTGAAAAAAGTAATGGTGCTTGAAAAAAATCCAGTAGGAAGTGACCCAAATAGTGATACAAAATGATCATTTTTTTTAATTTTCTTCTCAAACTTTTTTTTTCAAATGAAAATGTGATAGGTGTAAGTGTCAAAAAATGATAAAAAGTTTATCTTACTCAATTTTTGGACATCTTATTTTTGTACAGCATATATCTTTTTAAGACTTCACTTTTAATGAATAACATATCCACTTAGAATAATATACAATATTTTTTTTAATTTTAATTTTAAAATTATAGATAATTAATTATTATTTATTATGCTTAGTATTTGAAATCTCTTTAATCTAAGGTTATTTAGACTCTTGAGAACCAAAAATATCTCATGGATTGTCCTTATGTCCCTTATCATTTTTATGTTAGGAAAAAGGTCTAGTTATATTTAAACAAACGTCAATTCTGGGTTAAGGCACATAATAAAGTCAAGCCTCTTTAATATGGACCTTTTATTAATCTCAAGCAAATGTTCAGGAATTATTTTCAACTCAATCTTCTAATATACTTAAGCATTTACAATACTTTGAATGTCAATATTCTTAAATCCTAACATGAATTGGCATTATAATTGGCATTGTGGTATAGCAAAAGGTCTCCAAAAGACGGTTTTGTCATTCATAATGGTTTACAACACGACACAGAGTGGTTGACAATGTGATCTGATGTTTCCAAAAGTAAACTCTTTGTATGGATGTCCTACTACATTGTACAATGTGGCTTGAGACGGCACAAAGCAAATTTATAATTTTAGAAGGCTTGCAACATGACACGATTGCATTGTATGCCAAGTTCTACAAACTACATGATAGTACATATTATTTGTGTGCTCATGTACAAGAGAAGTGCATGGGTCACAAAATTGTACACATATCGCCTTGAATTTCTTTTTTAGATTTTCAAAAAAATAATATACTTTACTAAACTCTCACTTCATCAATTATTGTCTCTTTCTTTTTATTCCTGGCCTTGCCCTTCCCCATCATTTATTTATTCATTAACACTTTGTTTACAAAAAGTGAGATGAGTTCAACAATTAAAGGTTTTGTGTGTGGTATGACTGTCGATTTACACTTTTTTTTTTACAAAACCTCAATTTACCAAAACAAACAATTATACCCCTTTTGACATAACTTACAACTTTGAAGAAAATGCTAATTTATATTATATTTTGATGTTATATTGTTTGTAATAAGTGAGATTCCTCTTACTCATATTTTTATATTTTATTACATGACACATAAGTTGTTTGGTTGTCTTATTCTCATGGTTGGTTGCATCGATTTGATATGAGTATTATGAGATCTCACTTTAACATAGTCTACTATTGTATATTTCATACACTTATTCCCACAAAATTTATCAACTTTACATTGATTTTCATGTCATACTTTTCAGTGTAAACTTATATATTATTCTTCTTGATTCATCCTTGAATTTTCATATTAATTATAGAAGTATGTAATATTGAAATGTTCATATGCATGCCAGAAATCATTCAAGAAGCTCGAAAATAAGTTTTTCGAAGAAAGTATTTTTCTGTACACAAAGATGTTTCCAATCTCATGGTTATAGCACTTTTCATGCAACTCGGTGAGAAAAATATTGATCTTCCTTTTTAATTTAAGTATATGGCGCACAACTATATAACTGATTGTAACCAACACACACAATTTTGTCGACAACTTACTCACTATCAAAACTAACCAACCAAAAATATTAAACACTTTGAACCTGAGATTCAAACTCTGCACCTCTCATTTTATTTTACTACACTATCTTTATCACTTTGCAACAAGATCAAAGAACATTTACACTCAACTGATTAAGCTCCTCTCAATCATACTACCACCAACCATGATTTATTGCTATACATAAATTTTAACACTACTTATTATGTTCCAATTTATGTTTCTACCTAGATCACCAAGCTCTTCAATATAATCTCAACAAATATTTACTCATACGTTGGCTAAAATATTGTTGGATTCTCTTAATACAATAATATAACTTTGACGTTTTTATCAAGGCAATCCTACTTCTCCACCTGCTCCCAAAAAAAATCATTTTAGATCTAATTGAACTTGGTGTTCTATTATCAAGAAAACATTTTTATTATATGTTTACGCTTATAATATTCAGAAACCCGAAATCCATTAAAAATCGTCGTCTCTTTTCTTTTTTTACAGTATTAATATTTATTTTAAAATTTATTAAATAATATTTAAAATATATTATAATTAATTTTTTAATATAATTATATATAAACACATACGTTTTTATATACAACTACTCAAGTAATGAATCCCAACGATTGTAAAATTCTGATACTCCTCCATTATCACCTGCTTATGTTGTCCATTATAAATTCAAAGCCGTTGGGGCACCCAATTTTTCAATTATTATATCATCACTAAGCTCACAAATAAATTCACTGTCCAGATATATAAACCTACTACCTATTATCCGCGCATAAATAGCATGGCTGAATCCACTGCACAGTTTTGTAAGGATGAAAATTAAAAGGAAGGGAAACATGACTATCATAAAACATGATATTTATTTATCGAATGACAGATGGAAATTCAATATTAAAAAATGATTAAAATTTGCACCATATATAATGATATAAATTTATTTATGAAGAAAAATTAAAAATTGAAAGTAATTATGTTTTTAGTTATTTTTAAAATTTAATTTGTGAATGTTAGTTAAAATCAGTTTAAATCTATTACTATTATGCGCACATAAATAACATGGCTTAATCTACTGCACAATCTTATAAAATATAAATTAAAAATCAAAATAATGATAATTTTTTAAAAATATAAATTAAAAATCAACACACTTAAAACATTATAACCTACCACCAACACAGATCGCCATTATAAATTTGGACAAACCGTAAA
Source organism: Torreya grandis (assembly GCA_037957365.1). Classification (NCBI taxonomy): domain Eukaryota; kingdom Viridiplantae; phylum Streptophyta; class Pinopsida; order Cupressales; family Taxaceae; genus Torreya; species Torreya grandis. The sequence goes on along the minus strand of JARHVA010000784.1, from coordinate 2,384,114 downwards.
TTAACTACCAAAAAACATGATATTTATTTAAAGAAAACCTAAAATAAAAAACTGAAGTAAATGTCTTTTTAAGCATTTTTAAAATCCAAAACTGGATCAAAGACAATCTATCTCCTTTAGGCAAATTGAAGTAAATATCTTGCAGCGGTAGCCAGTTTTAGTACTAGGCGATTTATTCAAAAGCTTTTTCTGAAAAAATATTCTAAATTATGTTTTAAAAGGTTCAGAATAACATACAAATTTAGAGCTGTTTAAAACAAAATTAAGGTAACCATTAAAAAAAGGTTCTAGTTTTTAGATTTAACATGATAAATAATAATTATAAATTGTATATTTATTTGGCCTCTGATTTCTATAATGTTCTTAATCGAATTATATGATATAATAAGCAGTACAAGTTGACATTTTTATTATGTAAATCGAGAAAATATATATACACACTGTAAATCTGTCAAAAACCACTATTTGGAAACCTTTTGTATTGTTATTTATAATCTGCAATGACAATGTCTTACAGAATTATCTGTGCTTTGATCAGTCTGAAGACGCCATAACACATGCTCAAAGGTGGGTAGATCGCAGGGAATATTGAGCACTCCATTCTGCTGAAATCCATACTCCTCCGCAGAGATCGCCAGAAAAGCACGTATCAGCGGATGATCCAAATAATGCAGAGGCACAATAAATCGTATTTTCTCTGCACCAACACATACAGGAAAACAACCTTTGGGAACAATTTTTTTCCCGTCACTCTCACTATCTTTACTGTTAATAACATATTGGGGGAAGCAACAGCCGGGGGAGGCCAGCAACGCATAGCTCATCATGCTCTTTACATCCATTCTAAGCGCAGATAATAAATTGCATACCCTCCTCCTGAACCTCGCCTTCATTTTCTTTCTCGTTCCGCCCTGCCTTTCATAATTCTCCTCTACTATTCAACCCCTTTTTAAAATCACGTGTCCAATAATATTTTTGGTTTGAAAGTTTCTCGGCTTAGCCATTAAATTTTTTAATCTAATGGTTTCTATTATTATTTGTTGATGCTTTCTATTATTATAAGTTGATAAATAATGATTGTAAAATCTTGACCTAATAGAATTTTATTAGAGTATTATTATAAGATTGAGTAAGACTGAATAAATTGAAAAATATTATAATAAAAATATAAATGGTAGAAGTTTATTAAAAAATATATATATCTTAGTGTGTTTTTATATTCTCTTTCTTTCATAAAGTATGTAATATATTATAATTTATTTAATAAAATATATTTTATAATTTTAATACAAATAAAAATAATAATTTATACATTAAAAAAATTTAAGAAATATTTTTTATTTCATTATTTAATTTAAAATTGTTTTCTTAAATTTTAAACTATCTTATTTAACAATTAATAATTATGAAAAGAAAAATATCAATATAATTAATATTTTATTTTTTATTTTTTATTTTTTATGTTTTTACACAATGAGATGTCAGAGGGTCAAATCGTGGAGGAGGTAAAGAGATACCTCCCCATGATGAAAATAAGAAATAGTTTCATATATTATAAATTTCTTTACAAACCATAACCAAAACACTACTTTACCATAAATTTTTAAAATTATATTATTATTATTACAAACTTTTAATTAAAATATACTTTTTCTAACCATATAATTATTATTAAACATTCGTAATCTTTTAACTTTCAAATAAAAAATAAGTATGTATTAAAAATAATCTTTTTAATTTGGTCAACAAGAAACCTTTTCATGGGCCAGTTTGCTTTTTACTAGTCAAAATTATGTTTTTCAAAATAAAGTGGTACAATCGCCAAAGTCCAATAGCTTGCATCATCTTGATAAAGAGTTGGTTTTATGTTTTGAAAAAAGTGCGTTCTAGAGCGTCAACGTAACTTCGAGTCAAAGCACCCGGCCAAAAGTGGTGGTTCAAACTTGTTTTATTTAAAGTGCAATTTAAAAATCATCATTCATAAATATTAATTTTAAAACTTTAGAAATCATTTGGTAATTGTGAATAGAAATAAAATTTAAAAAAAATTAAAAGGATGGATTACAATTGGGGGAAGATGATGTCATGTTTTATTGTATTTTATAAAATAATCATTTATTTAATAATTTTAAGGTGGAAGATTATTTTCAAAATATTATTAGAACACTTCACGATATCATATATTATGCAAATAATAATAATAATATGTGAAAGTTACATAATAAAGTAGTTAGTTAGAATGTACGGCTCATATTTTATATTGGAGGATAAATATTGACTCAAAACATAGGTAGAAAATAGAAAAACTACGACATACAATCAAATTACATCACTAAACAAAATTTAAGCACAAGCTGCAGTACCTGAGGAAGGAGGCAGAGGATCATCCTTAGGTGGCAGAGTTGCCCAAGTGGAAGACTTTGTGAAAGAAGGATCTGACACGACCCAACCATCCAAGAGGTCTACGATCATATCAATAGTCCAACCATCAATGGGATGCATCTGAGTAATGGTACCAACAGGGGAACCCCTCCGAGAAGGAGATGTGTCATTTTTACCATGCGGCAATGATGAACCCCACTCCTTCAGGGGAAAGCAAGGGGAGAAATGGCCACAACTATGGTTATATTTTTAGTAACTTTCATCTTCTAGCAAGTTTTTTCAACCATTATTTTTAGTAAGTTTTACATGTAAGTTCATATGGGTCTAAAAATATTTACATATATTTTAACACTAAAAAATTAATTTAATGGATGAATTTCAACTCAATTTTATATCTAGGGACAAAATTACTCTTTATAAAAATGAAAAAAATTGAAAAACATATTAAAATATAGTTTTAGACCCTTAAATGATCACGTATAGCCTCTAAAAAGTTATAGAAACATCCTTAATCGGATAGAGTAGATTATATATGAATTAAAAAAAATTATACCTTCATTTTGACATGAACAAGAGCTCCAACAGACTTATTGATCAAAATTTATGACCTCTAAAATATAACCATCCACATCATTTTCCTCTAGTTGAAAATAACTCAACTCCTATGTGTTGCCTTGATTATACTCTTGTCATTTATTCATATCAATTTTAATCAAATTCCATTTTAAAATCTAAGTGTTGTATATCTGTTATAGTCCTTTCCATCGTACCAAATATCTGTTATAACTTATTTGTCTTGTGTTCACTATCTTCTTATCTAGAACCTGTACTATCTTTTTTTTCTTCTTTCTCGGAACATGTTCTTGTAGTCCAATTCTTTATCATATTCACCTTTACCATATTCTCCATGAAAATTATATAAATCTAAAACATTAATTAGTAGAGAGATATCAAAATTCTATGGTAAGCTCACTTTATAAGCATTGTCATTAATCTTCTTTAGGATCCTACACAGACCAATTTTCTTGTACTTCAACTTGTTGTATGTTCATTTGAGAAATATTTCTTTTCTCAAATACACCATCACCAAATCTCCTTCTTTAATTATCTTTGACCTTTTTATTATATTTGGTGTTATTCTATACTTTTCATTACTTTTATGTTTCTTTCTTCTTGCTTCTTGTAATTATTGTGCATATGTTCTGCAATACTTCTACATCATCACTAACTCATTTTACAATTGAATACAACACCAAATCTAAAATTCCTATAAGATTTCTACCATAAACAATTTAAAATTATGATTTTCTTATTGATCTATTCATTGAACTATTATATGTAAACTCAATTTGTGGTAAAACCAAGTCTTATTGTTTGAGCTTCTCCCCTACAATGTATCTCAACAAATTTCTCAAGCTCTTGTTTACTTCTTATGTTTGTGGATGGTATGTACTACTAAATTGTATTTAGTTTCTAGCTTCTTCCATAGAATTTTCTAAAAATAACTGAAATTTTTTGTGTCCCTATCTGATGTAATGGTTTTTAGAACACCATGTAATCTCACAATATACTTAAAAAATAGTTTTGCAACTCTAATGATAACATTGAATAGATATGATATATGGGGCCGTGTATCTTATTTCAAAATGCACCAAATCTAGCCGACCAACAGTTTACAATCCTGTGCGTGAGCATCCAACCAACAAGGTTGACAGATTTCAGACTTTAACGGAAGAATTATTTAACGTGAATTAATTATATATGGTCAGGGAATTAATTTTTCACTGACAAAAATTTTGTATGGTTTTTTCTGTTGTCACACTTCAAATCCAAGCATTGAGCCAAGCACGTCTAATTCCTTGGCAAGATCAAGGACTCCGTCGAAGTTACCTCGGCCACTTTTGGACTGCATTGTTCTATCGAACTCGGTTCTATCATTATACAAAGAGTCATTTCAGGTTTTAATGTTGTCATTATTAATTGATTCAGTCTCTTTATTTGGTACCACTTTGTGATAATCATAGCCGTGTTATTTAAATGGTTGTTTAGTCATATTCAGTTCAGTCATTGCCCACCATCTCACTTCCCGAATTTCGTTTTGCATGGCCACTGATATTAATTTTTATAAGTTTTGTTATAGTTCTATAATATAGTTTTTATCTTGTGTCTAAAATCAAGTTTTTTTTTTTAATATCTTGTCGTATCTTTCTTGTTACTTCAAATAAAGTCTAAGGGTGTATTTATAGTCCATGGTTTTTAGGCTTAGCATTTGTGTCAATATTATTATATGTCATAAAAATGTTAATATAAAAAAAAATCATTATTCTTATTGTCTTGTTGTAAAAGAGGCATCGTCAGTCCTTTGTGTTTTTCATTTTGTTAGTTTAAAAGTTTTAAAAAAACAAAACAAAAAAAACTTATGGATGCATTTTTTTTAAGAACTTGACATCCAAATCGTGGGGGAAGGGGGAAGGGGAGGGAGAAGAGGGTTATCTATACATGAGCTTCAAAGTCAAAAAATTTAAGTTGAAAATTAATAAGCAAAAAGATGGAAGTAATGGCAGAAGAGGATAAATAGCATTTTCTTGCAAGTCATTAGCGACAGGGCTACATAATAGATTAGTCACGAATAAATCGAACAAAATATTTAAGCTGAAGATAATCACCAATGGCAATGGTGACCATTTGTGTTGTATGAGATCAAATGGTAGTGGTCGCGTACAATCGCTACATGAGGTGATGAGGACTTAGTCCTTTTTTATTTTTATTTTTTCATCATTTTGTGTGGAGTGTTTTGAAATAAGAATAGACTTGTATATTCCTTGATGTAAAAATATAGTGGAAATATTAAAGCACAAGTATAAAACAACATCATGATATTTGAAGAGGATGAACAGATGTGTGTGTCCCTATTCATTCCTAAGTTATTAGTAATCTTGTGTAAAACCAATTTGTAGAACCCAAACAGAGGTGTGTGTCCCTATTTGTGGCTAGGTTAGTGGTTAACCTTGTTGGTGTAGGATATTCATTATTCCATTTACTTATTAAATGAATAATTCCTACACTTGTAGCTTTAGCTTATTTAGGTGAGATAAGAGGTTAAGTGGGTGAGAGGGTGATTCCACCTGGGGTAGATAGTTTGTAAAGCAAGGCATTTTAATACATCAGGAAATTGTTGCACATCTTCTTGCATGTTTCTAGACAAGGTCATCATTGTTGCAGAATGCTTGTGTACTCACTCTACCAGATGATCACCTACTGGCCTATTTTGACATGGTATCAAAGCTTTAGGTTCTAGTAATGAGCATGAAACTATCTATTTAATTTTTACTTGTATTTGTATTCTTAAGAAGAATTTACATATTACTTGTCATTATTAGCATTTGCATCATGTGTATTGGCATTATAAGATTTGTTGCAGATTTCAAGGTTTTGATTCATTTAGAAGAAGAATGAATGTGCCTATATGCAAGAAGCCTCTCGCCATTCATAGTCATCATTTGTTAACCCGAGTATAATGCATTGAGTTCATGTTGATCGCGTAGATCTGGATGCTTCATGTAACTATTTCCACGTGGTTCTGAAACTCAATCTTGGTGCCATCAACCGGTGCAGGAATCAACTCGACTACGCTCAAATCTTCCAATTCATCCCAATCTACTCAGTTGTGCTCAGATCTTCTAGTTCATCCCAATGTAAGGATAGCCATAATTATTAACAAGCAGATTGAGTCATTGCAAGCTGATGTTTTGGTATTGAGAAGGAGATTCTGGTTTTCAAACTAGAGTATATGAGCTAAACAGATTTTTTAGGTTCATCACCTCGCCATGGCTCCTCTCTACCATTCCATCGTGTATTCAACGCCAATGGTTGACATAGCAACACCAATCTATGGTGAGGGATCAGATTTACTAAGAGCATCGTGAACCAACAAGCCAACTGATCCTGTTGTAGGCCTCGTAGTTGTAACGTGAGTAATCAGAGAGATCGCTTTTCTGTTGATGTAACTAAACATGAGGGTTATAAAAGAGGTGAATATGCTTGGAAAATAATGGAGGAAGGAGACTTTGACGGAGCTAAAAATGATGGCGTCGACCTAGATCCACCATCTCGTGCCAAACACTACCCCTGATAACCCTAGTTCAAGTTTGCCCTTATCTACCTTGGCACCCACTCAGCTCGACCTTTGGCTTGCTTGTCACCACAGCTTCCCTAAGCGGATGGTTTTCTGCTCAACACCTCTCCTTCTGATCAAACCCTCTAATTTGCAGGGCTATTCTAATATGGCAGCGTACATCTGATCCTACCTTTCTGTGTCTGACGCCAACACTTGCACCAAATCTACCTCCGTGGAGTCTCCCGCAGATCACTCCAGTCCTTTATGGTGGTGCCTTGCTTTCATGAAAAAAAAATAAAGTTTTGCCCTAAAAGGATTAAAAATTAAACACTGTTTCAATTTTATTTAAAATAGTTTTTTGTATTTTTTTAATTAAACACCTTCAAATAAGTCTTTTCATGTAAAAAGCACATAGGGGTGTATGGGTGGAAGTATTTTTGAATTTTGTTGACGTGAGGAGGTTCAAGGCTTTTTTGTCGATTCCAACGAGTGGTTAGATGGCATGCTTTGTGTTTGACCCTAATGAGCTTTTAAACTTTAAGTGCAATTTAATTAAATAGGCCATCAATCACGAAAAATGTATTTTGCTATAACTTTTGACTGGTAAATCACAATTGAGTGTCACTTTTTTCAAAAAGTGCATGTTTTTTCATCTTCTTTCCATTTTTATACTTTGTTTTGTAAATGCACTAAAGTTATAAGGTGTCATATTCAGGGATGATTATGGGCCTTACTACTTTCTGCAGCACACTTTGTGCATTGATTGCTCCCATCTATATGGACTCATTTTCAGCCCAATCCAAAGTCTATATCTATAGCGTACAACATTGTTTTCCCTTACTCTATCACTAATTGCTCACTTGGATGCATTCTCGATTGTGTCTGACATATTTTTCATGAGCGTGCTTTAAGAGTTCATTATAGAAAATTTTGTGCAATTGTGCACTTCTCTGGTGTCTTCTCTTGGCCATGTCAGCTCCATTTGAAAAATTCCAGATGAGAAATTTGTTTCATCTCTAGTGATCCTTATTGAGAAGGATAATTATGCTTCGTGGTGTGTTTATATGGAACACTTACTCACACACAATAAGTATATTCTATTTCGATATTGACAGATTCTTACACCCACTAATCCTGTTTGGTTCGATAATTGGGCTAATACTTGTGACAAGGTTTTTTCCACTCTTGTACTACATGTTTCAATGGATCTTCATTGCCATGTGGAACATACAGAATATCCATGCACTATTTGGAGCATAATATATAGTCTTTTTGTTGATCTTGCTAAGATTTATGTCACACCTCCTCCTCCACTTCCTATTGTCTCTTTTGAGACTATTATACTCTCTCCTCATTCTTATATTCCTTGTGATGACACATCCATGATGGACAGTGTTCTTCCTTCTGTCGAACCCCCACTACAAGATGAGATTTTGTCAGACCTTAGTTATCTCATTACGGATTCTACATCCATTCTTGTGCAGATTGTTTCTCTTTTAGAGCCTTCACAGACATGCATTTTGAAGGACTTTTATAGCGAGAGTATACACATTGAGATTATTGACGACTCATATGTCCCTGAAGACATTCATCTTACAGATTTGAGTGCTTCATTTGCAAACTAGTCTTCTCGACAGTTGTTGAGTCTGACTCTCCTATTCCCATGGACATTCTTTCATTGAATGTTCCATGTCTATCTTCTTCTTTGATTGTTCTCTCTCCTTCATTGTATGTTTCTTCATTGTCATCTTCTACAGTTAGTCCTATGATATCTTATCAGACTTTGGCACATTCAAGCATTAGGAGGGAGACATTTGAGCATTATCTAGAGATATACATCTTGAATCCTACACGCATTCCACTTGAGTGGGAATTGAATAGTTTGACAGTTAGTGATTTCTTTCTTCCAAAAGGAAGAGACAACATTTGTTACAAAAGGACCTACTACAACATTCACCATATGATATTTTTTACATACATTCTCTCTCTTCTTTATGGAGTCACACATCTTTCATATTTTGTAGGATATTGGGATCATCACTATGTATTTGTGTCCCTATTTGTGGCTAGGTTAGTGGTTAACCTAAGATTTGATGTTAGTTTTATTACACATTACATAAACTTTTATGAGGTAGCATCTAACATTTTATGATCTATGAATGAAACTAATTCCAAGGTACAAGTTACAAAGTATTCAATTTTGTATATAACCTATTGGTAGAATAGCAGTGAGTGAAGTGGTTTATTTACCATGGATAGGTCAGCTATAGATGAATATAAATCAAATTGAGATGGGTGTATTGATGATGGATTTAAACTAAGGTGGATAAGACCAAAAAAAACTCAAAAAAGAGGGAAAGGTAGGGCATAAAAGGAGGCTTGTGGACCACCCCAAATAAAAAAATTTTAGACCATCACTTGAACTAAGGTTGGATAAGGAATCAAAAACCAATGTTTGTTGTAGGATACTATGACACACCAATAATCAAACACAATTAGGATTCAAAGGAAACCAAAATATAACAAACTTAAGTGCACAAAAAATTAAAGATTGTTATATTTTTAAGATGGTAATAACACATATACAAGGGGGAATTATGATTCATATATGTAAAAGACATTTAGATCAACAATAGCTCAATATGAATAATTGTATATTAAAAAGATAACTCATATAAAACCAAAAGACTAAGAAATTAAAATAACATAACTTCTCATAGAATCCACAAGTTTGGAGAAGAATCAAGATTTGTGCATTGAGATCAATTGCAGAACTTTCCTCAAAATTTCCTATTAATCTCAATAGCCAAAATTATCCTCCCTTTGGGACTAAGAGGATACAAGTATATATAATTTCATGGAATGGGAAGGCCTTATCTCTCAAATGAAGTCTTAAAATACATGTTCAAAATAACACTGTATATTAATCTCATGCAAAACATGCATGTCTAATAATTATTGCTCAAAATTCTTTCTTCATTTAAAATACAATATATGCATGCTAAATAAATTATGAACTAGTAATTTCATCTTAACTAAAACATGTAAATACTTATGTATATTTAGAAGTTTTTGATGCAACACTATTAAAAGAATAAAATTATAACATAGCCAAAGTCAGTGGAATTGGGGTTGTAACTTGTGTTGCAACTAGAATGGGTACTGGAACTGTAGCTACACCATAAGTGGCTGCCAATGTAGTTATGACAGTAGTTGTTGGAAGTGGTACATAGGCAGGCTCAATTTGAGTCTGCACTAGTGTGTATTTGGGAAACTAAGTACTTTGAAGTGGAGTCGGCATGACCCCTACTATTGAAGTTGCTTGCTTGACGGCTTTCATCTATAGATAAAGTGCATGGCTTGCATGTAAGTTGATGCCTATGGTCTCAAAATCGCCATCATCATGTTGTTTACATCCATTCTAAGCACAACTAATATCTTGCATACCCTCCTAAACTTCTCCCTCATTGTGTTCCTTATTCTGCCCTACCTTTCATAATTCTCCTCTCCTATATAACCCCTTTTAAAACTGCACGTCCAATAATATTTTTTGGTTTAATAGTCTTAAACTTAGCCAAGAAAAAATTGACTTAATAGCTTTTATTATTATAAGGTTGATAAATTATGATTATAAAATCTTGACCCAATGATTCTTATTAGAACATTACTATCAATTGCCCTAAAGGTATAAGGTTATGTCGGAAGGTATATAATATTTATTTTTTTGGCAAAGTGGGCTTTTTAAAGTGAAATAGTGTAAATCAATAGGAGTAATTCATGTGAAACCAATGACCGTGGGAATCGTTTCACTTTTTGGGTACAAAATATTAAGTAACAACAATTTGATATTTCTAATGGAGGTGATGGTGGAAAAAGAGGTAGTGTGTTACTTCATATGGTGTGACAATAGTTGTGCATGGATGACACATCATGTTTCACTATGAGCTTGAGAAATAAAGAAGTGGTAGATAAGGGCAAAATAATACAATACATGAAAGTAGTGAAAGAATTCAAGATGAGTTGAAACTACCTTATAAAAATAGATATGGATGCATGTTTTCATATACAAATAGATATGCATATAAATATTTACAAGATTTTTCCATTATCTCTCTCAATAACACCAACAACAATGATTATATTTGTAACACTGGGGAACATTTCTCTTTATTTGGTGAATGGAGGAGAGGAAAAACTGCCACTGAGAGTACAAGCACTATCAATTTTATGTTTTATGGTAGAGTAGGGTTCAAATCCCCCCTAATTTTTGCATACTTTCTCCTAATGCGACGATGGTATGATGGATTATATATATATATATATATATAATTTTTTAATTTAAAAAATTATAAGATTATAATATATTAATTTAATAACATATTATTATATGATATATAATATTAATTTAATAATATAACATATATTTACTATAATATATTATATTACAAATAATAACTATATTATATTTATTAAACAATTATATTATATATTATTTATATTAGATATTATTTTTGGTAAAATGAGGTTTTGTAAAGCGTTGAGTGTGTGTGTGTGTGTTCAAATTTTTAATTTAAAAAATTATAATATATTAATTTAATAACATATTATACTATAATATAATATACTATTATTAACTTAATGCTTCATTACAAAAAATGAGATGGAGTCATATCTCACTTCAAACCCATGACAAGTGACTCCATCTCATTTTTTGTAATGAAGCATTAAGCAAAAATAATATGATATTTATTTTACTAATTTTTTCTAAAATATATTTTCCCTTACTAGTGCTCCCTTTGATTTTATGTTTTTTAGCTAGTAAGGATAAATAAGATGCTTACAAAGACAACATCCAATTATAACTATTTTTTCTTCCAAGGGTACGAGTATGGCATTCCCATATGTACTTAACCCTGATGTAATTACTTTAAGTGTCAATATAGTGGCAACATGGACTAATGCAAACTACAAGATAGACTATAGGACCTCAATGTCTTGTCCCCACATCATTGACATTGCAATGTTTATTCAAGTTGCACATCGGATGTAGTTTGGGACCACATTACACATCAGTGGTGGGTATAATTAACTTTATTGTGGTAAGATTTGACATTACAATATTGACACATCCATTTTTTGCATTAAATCCACTATACATCATATTATAGCTTGTTGAAAACCATTGAGATATATTATTATATTAATATTATTTATACCTAAATCTTATATGCATACATATCCATATGAGAAATTAAAAAAAAAAATGGTGTCAATTTTGGTTTTATTATATTAATATTAATTGTACCTAAATATTATATACATACATATTCATATGAGAAATAAAATATTTTTTTGTTGCGTCAATTTTGATTTGGTCATGTTTCTAAATATTGAATTAAAGTGGCCCTACACATAAAAAAAATACTACATTATATGTATTAGTTGTCAACAGCAAGGCACGTGCAGTCTATTTGAGGACACATGGCTACCTCATACAATTCCAAGCCTCCCAACAACAATAAAAAAAAATTAGACATATGCACAACTTTGCATTGTGTATACTTTTGTGTACTTTTTTGCATTGCTAGGGAAGATTTAAATCTAAATTTTGTAGCTTGGTTATGCAAAAATTATGGAGCTTTTACACTACCATTTATGCCATTTTTTTTTAATTTAGTTTTTCCTTGACATTGTATAAAATTTTGTTTATAAGTTGTGATTCAATCTATGATGTGGTTGTTTTCAAATGGAGATGCCGCTGAAAGAAGTAAATGGTGATTTTTAGTGTGGTTTGGAAGGAGACTACTCCTTTCGATGGATAATATCCACGACATCTGACCTTAGGAAGAAGGGCAATTGAGAAATCTTAGGCTCTATTCCAAGCCATCCATGACCTGACCCAATGATGCATATTATTCAAAGCATAATTTGGATATGGAGTTTCATCACCAAACAATATCAACAGGGATTCAAAGAGCTTCCCCGTTGTAGAAAATATGATAAGACTTATATCTGCTTCGCATAAAATGGAAAGTTCCTACACTTTTTTCACCAAACCCTTGTTCTGCTTGGAAAAAGTGATATGCCTAGCCGCTATTCTTTCTATCTTTTTTATCTCTATTTTCTCCTATGCCATTTTAAATCTGGAGAGAGCACTTCACCTGCAATAGATTTGTTGCAATTATAAATCTATAATGCATGTAAAACCATAAACTTTCTAACATGATGGTATTCGCTCCTCAAGTACATTAAAGTAGTAGTCAAACAATTGCAACTAATTGCTAGATGACAACAATCAGGTGTCAAATGACATTGTTATAATCTCAAACATAAATGTTATATTGAATATATTTTAATCAATGCATGTGTCCACAATTACCATAGGATTATATAGCCACCAAAATCAAAAATAGGATGTCGAATTAAATGTTGGAGGTTGGTTGACAGTTGGAGCTAGTATTCGTTGAGCTCCTCCACGGTGATTGACATCTTGGAAAGGATATACGATGGGCTAGAGTAGATGTGGCTCGGCCACTACTTTCTACACACCCCCTTATTCTAGACCATTGGATTAAAAGGATACTCATATATAATATATTAAATTCTATACCCTAATGGTATTCGTGCCTTGAGTACATTAAACCAACAATCGAGTGATTACAATTAGGTCCCAGATGACAACAATCAGGGGTCATATGACTTGTTATAAGCTCAAACATAAATATTGGAATTGAATATATTTTAAATCAATGCATGCATTCATAGTTACCATAAAATTATATAGCCACTAAAATTAAAAATAGGGTGTCAAATTAAATGCGGTCGTTTGATGACATCATGTAGTCGAAAGACTATATAATATAGTCAAAAGACAGGATGTGGTCATTTGATGACATCATGCAGTCGTCCGATTACATAATGCAGTCAACAACTGCATAATGCCATTAGAGACCGCATAATACAATCAATGAATGCATAATGCAGTTGAGATCCACCTGCAGTCGACCAATGGCAATGTAGTCGACCCACGACAATAGAGTCACTCATCGGCCTAGCAATAGGTTGACAACAAATGTGGTCAATCGATGACAAAGTGACCAACCCACAGCAACATCATCACCCCACAACATCTCCATCACCGACGATATTGTTGTTGACCAATCACACTACAGTCGCCTAATTGTTGTTACCTAATATACTCATTTATAACAGATAACAACTGTTGGATGTGACAGAAATAGTACTGAAAGCTTTGTGGATGGATTTTAGGTGTATCCCTCTCAATAAAAATGCCTCCGACATCATTACAAGACATTAATAATTTTGATGTATTTGATATATTTTGAAAAAGAAAAGTGAAACAATTTTTAACTAACCAATAAATTTAAGTATGCAAATGTATTTTTAAATATATAAAAATAAATATATTAAATAAATAAATTTTAAAAAAATATTATAATTAAAATATTTTCTTGAATTTTTTAATCTTAAAATATTTTCATATTATTTACCTCTTCATTAAATTATATTTTATTTTATTGAATATAATATATTGTATAATTTTTATAAAAAAATATAAATAATAATCTATGTATAATAAGATCACCAATAAATATTTTCTGTTTCATAATTTAATTTGAAAGTATTTTCTTAAATTTTAAACAGTTCTATTTCTTTACTCAACAATGAAATAACTAAACACAATTTGTATTTTATTTTTTATTTTTAAAAACTTTTATTTACAATGTACATTTTCCAACTATCGTAATTATAATTAAACATTCATCCTCTTTTAACTCTCAAATAAAAATTAAGTTGTATTAAATATAATCTTTTTAACTTCGTCAAGAAAGAAACCTTTTCATCGGCTAGTTTGCTTATTTATTGCCAGACGCACTAATTTCATTTTTGTGAAGAATGCCAGGAGTGCCCTATATACCAGAAAAAGGCAATCCTAAATGACATTAGGAAGCACTGTGTGTAAGAGAATGCAGGGGACAGATTTAGCAGGTAGGCTTTCCTTAGGGATACCAAAATGTTCAATATAAGTTATTTAAATCTTTTTATTTCAAGAATTGGTTTAGATTTTCGTATATGCAATCTCTTTCCAAATTTGGAATAGAGTCGTGCTCCCCATCCGGTGAATCGCACCACTCAATTCATTTATGCTGTTCTTTAATGTTGGTTAGTTTGATTGTATTTGTATTTGGAATAGAGTCGTGCTCCCCATCCGGTGAATCGCACCACTCAATTCATCTATGCTTTTCTTTAATGTTGGTTAGTTTGATTGTATTTGTATGTACCTTTATAGACATTAGAATCTTCAAAACAATACTGGGAGGCAGAGAAAATAATCATATTACAATTAATCAAAAAATTAGAAAATTGAACTAAAAAACCTTGAGTTTTGTTCTAAATTGTTTTTACATTTCTAAAAAATGGATTGTGTTTACACTAAAAGCCATACACGCCACCATTATGGAGTTATTATGATACGATGGCCTTAATGTTTCTTGCACATAAACCAGAACTATGTTATGGTACATCTCAGGGCATCCACCAAACAAGGCTTTTATCACACTTGTCTTTTCTTGTGTTACGTGTTGCCAACATGTTATAGTGACAATTGGCAGCTATTTTGTGATCCATGCAAGGGTTTTGACCTTATATCATGTGTCAGTGAATGGCTTTTTATAAATAGACACATTTTTATATTTTAGTATGTTAGTAGTTTTTCAACGGTCAAAAATTTGAAACTTGTTTAAAATCATCATTTCTTGGCTATTTTATTTTTATTATTTATTTGTACTATATATTTTTTTAAATATATTACTAAAATACATGACTATATTAATATATTTTACTTTTGATACATTTGACGACTATTTTTTTGAATTTTCATAATAATAATAATACATAATTTATTATTTTTTTTGCAATTTGTGATTTATAATTATATAGATATACACATTTTTATATGCAACTTTTTCAATCCTCATTTACTATTTAAACTTTATTCCAAATAGTTTTTACTTGAGAGAAGTTGGACAATAACTTTTTTTTAAAATGTGTCTCACAAAATACCTTGCAAAAGACATGAGTTCTCATGGAAACAAGAATACAATTTCTATGGAAGATGCTTTCCCAATTGTTGATTACTGCTTCAAAGCTGCCATCTTTGTTCAAATTTATTTTATAGCATTTTTCAACCTCTATTCAGCGAAATTATGCAATTTGTTGTTTTCAATCTATGAACAGAGTTATTACTTCTAAAACGATTTTGATCATGCATCAATAATGGACAAGGAGAAAACACGCTTCAATGTTTGTGTGAAAGTGCCATACAACTCTATTATTAGGAAAGGCACTCTCAAACTACCCAGTATTTCATATATCTTTTATTATGTTCTTATCCATTGTTAATGAATGTAAATAAGATATTAAACTTTGTTGTGCAAATATCTTCCCCATAATAGTTTGTAGACTTAAATATATTTTATAAATCAAATATCCATTCTTTATCATTGCTATGTAAATAGCATTTATCAGTTCGAAGTAGGCACTGAAGCTGCTCCACGACTCTTGTTTGTTAATGCTTTCTATTATTACATTATTATATAAGATTGATTAATTATGATTGTAAAATTTTGATCTAATGATTTCTATTAGAATATTATAATAACACTGAATAATTATTATGTATTTTGAGTAAGGAAAATAAAATTCTAATTAAAAACACGCAAATATATTTCTAAATATAAAAAAGTTTAGATTCATCCAACCATCAAATTAAAACTATTTAAATGTATTTTTAAATATAAAAAATTAGATATATGTGACTAATGAATTGAAAAATCATTATAATAAAAATACATTTGAATTAAAAAAATTATTAATTTTTTTAATTCAGAGGTATTTTTATATTATCTTTTGTTTTATCAAATATATATTATATTTTATTTAATAAAATATATTATATAATTCCACTCAAAAATATAAATAATAATGTATATATATATAAATTAACATTAAATATTTCTTATTTCATAATTTTAATTTGAAATCAAAATTATTATTTTAATCAATAATTATAGAAAAATATCTAAACAACTTAATTTTTATATTATATATATATATAATACAAATTTCATTTGAAACGTAGTGTTTTTTAACAATAGTATTCACTTATTATTGTTTACTTCTTCCTGTTATTATTAAACATCTATACTCTTTATCTTTCAAATTAAAAAATCATTTTAACTTGGTCAACAAGAAACCTTTTCATCACCGAATTTGCTTATTTCTTATCAAAGTTGTATTTTTAAAATGATACAATAGCCAAACTCCAATAGCTTTCATCGTCTCGTTGCCTTAAATTTCTTTTCATATATTTGTTTTGTCATTAAAAAAGGAGATATGTGTTTTGAGAAATTTCTTCCAGTTGTGGAATGTTAGAAAATAAAATCAACGCGTATATCGATGTGACTAAGCAATTGGCAAATAAATTTCTTCCAATAGTTTTCATCGTCTTGTTGTTTTAAATTTCTTTTCATAAATTTGTTTTGTCATTAAAAAAGGAGATATGTGTTTTGAGAAATTTCTTCCATTTGTGGAATGTTAGAAAATAAAATCAATGTGTACGTCGATGTGACTAAGCACCCGGCAAAAAGTGTTACTTCAAACTTACTTCTGATTCAAAAATTATTTTTCAAAAAAATAAAAAATAAAAATAAAATTGAATTTAATTGTTATTTGTGAATGGAAAAAAAATTAAAAAGTTTGAAAAGTTTATTCTTATAAATTAATAAAATATTATTTAAAAAAAGTGAATGAAAATATCACATTTCATGACCATTATATTGATCATAGTTAAATTTTCAACAATAAATAAATGAAAATGCACTTAATAAGGGTCATATAAAGGTAACAACAAAATAAAAATATTAATCGATTAGAACAATGAGTAATGATGGTAATTTCAAGTAGGCGGGTCTATCGTATCATGTATAGGCTTGTAACCATCATTATTATTTTTTTATCTTAGGAGCCTCCTACTGGGACGGAGAAATGGCAAGTGTTTGTTGAGAGATCTTCCTTGCGGAGGTATTGACCACTTAGAACTACCAACCACAAGGGGACTCACAAGAACTACTAGAAAACACCGTCAAGGAGAACCATTGTGGTGTCTGTTCTAGGAGTGGTTTCTCCCTCACTATTTGAATCCACAATCCCATGGGGATACCAATGATGAGGAGAGTCAAGGGAAACCTAACTAATAACACGCATAGTACTCCCACAATGATTCAATACAGTTTGGAGGTGTTCCACGTCCAAGGGGACATTCTCCACTTGAACCTTTATGATGAGTCTACAAAATAGCTAAGCAAAATATCAATAAACATAGAACTCAGAAATTGCATGAAAGTAATCTTCTCTAGTGATTCTAAGTAAATGAATAAAGTATTACATAAGTGTCTTTAAACAAAGCTCAACTCAAAAATGGAGTTGACATACATAATTAAAAAAACTAAAGAAATAAAAAGCTACCTAAAGCTAATTGAACAATGCTATTTTTAGCAACTTTCATCTTTTAGTAAATTTTTCAACTACTAGTTTTAGTAAGTTTTATATGTAAGTTCACATGGGCCTAAAAATATCTACATATTAAATACATACTTACGAACAAATTGTTACATTTTTTGTTACTTCGTACTTTTCATTATTTTCATATAACTCTCTTGTTACTTAATGCAACTGTTGTATGTGCTCTAAAAATATTTTTGCATCATCACTAATTCGTTCTGCAATTGGTAACTACATCAAATATAAAAATTCTTTAAAATTTCTTCCATAAACAATCTGAAATGGCGATTTTCATGTTGATGTATTCACTAAACTATTATATGCAAACATAACTTATCTCCAACTATGTATCTCAACAAATTTTCCAAACTCCTTTTTACTACTTCTGTATGTCTATCTATTTGTGGGTGGTATGCACTATTAAATTGTAGCTTAGTTCCCAACTTGTTCCATAGTGTCATCAAAAAATGAGTTAGAAATTGTCCCTATCTAATGTAATGATTTATTGTACACCATGAAATATCATAACATCTTTAAAAAATAGTTATGCAACTCGAGAAATATCATTGGTTTTATTACATACAATAAAATGAATCATCTTAGAAAACTTATCTACAACAATGAAAATTAAATCATTATCTCTTTATGTATTTCGGAAGCCTAACATAAAATCCATACTAAAACCTATCCATAGTCCTCTAGGAACTGGTAATAGCATGTACGACCCTATATTTTGTGCATGGCCTTTAGCCACTTGACATATCTTACATCTTGAAACATATCTTTCCACATCTCTCTTCATCTTTGGTCAAAAATATTTCTCCTCCACCAAAGCTATTGTCTTATTTTTACTTAAATGTCCACCCAAACCACCACTGTGTAATTCTCTTATCATATTGTCTCTTAGAGACCCAACTAGAATACATAATTATTTTTCATTGAAGAGATAATCATCATGTAAGGTACTCATCATAAATACTAATTGTCTCACATGTTAATGGATTTTTACATTTCTCAATTGTTTTGTCAAAATTTGGATCAATATCATATAATTCCTTAACAACTTAAAATATAACTACTTCACTCACCATAGAAGTTAACAGTGCCACTATCATGCTCAGAGCATTAACTACTTGATTTTGCTTTCCTGATTTATACTTCAAAATAATAATATATCCTCATTAAAAAACACCTATTTTGCATGCCTATTATTTAACTTCTTTTGAGTGCTCGTATACTTCAAAGCCTCGTGATCTGTAAATAAGATAAACTCCTTAGGCACTAGATAATGTCTCCAATGTAATAATGTTTTTACAATGGCATACAATTCAACATTATACTTATTTCTTATCTCATTCAATTTCTCACTGAAATATGCTATCTTCCTTCTTGACTCAAAACAATATCAATTCCCACATGTAAAGCATCACAATCTGTCTCAAACACTTTGTTAAAATTTGAGATTGCTAAAATAAGTTTTCTTGTAATATTTTTATTTAATAATTCAAAGTTTTTTATTGCTTTTTTATCCACACAAATTATTTCCTTATCATGCAATCTGTTATTGGTACAACAATACTACTAAAATTCTTAATGAGTTTTCTGTAAAAAATTATTAAACTATGGAACTTCTTACCTCTATTATACTTCTACGAATAATCTAATCAATAATTATCTTTACTTTTTCTTCATCCATTCTTACACCATTTATTAAAATTACAAATCCCAAAAATACTAAATTATTCTATATATACCTGTACTTTTTCAAATTTACATAAAACTTATCCTTTCTTAACAATTCTAATACTATTCTTAAGTACCTTAAGTATTCTTCTTTATTCTTATTGAATATTAAAATATGATAAAAATAAACTACCACAAACTTACTAATTTAATCATGTTGTTATTCTTCCCATCAATAGTTTTTTATTTAATATATAGTTTCATCATATAAATATGCAGGGCTATCGTCTCTTAGTTTTATAGTTGTATAATTTTTTAAACCCAGATTAATTATGTTTCTTTTAACCTGGTGGTAATTTGATCACAAAACATTTCCACATTATGTTTCGTAATACTTTATATTATTCTCTAAACATATTTTTATTTTTATTTTTGGTTTTGTAGATTTAATTGTTTTAATGTGTTTTAGATATTAATCTTACTAAAATATTCATGGTAAATTGCACATATTTTTTTTGATGAAATATATCTATATATTAACAAAATATATAATATACAATTAATTAATAAAAAAATAGGCGGTATGGAAGAACGCTTCAAAGTCAGACTAGGCCAAGCCTAAGAATAAGAAACAATAGAAACAAAAATAGCACTAGGCCCCTCCTATAAATAAAAGAGAACATTAAGGTACTAGAGCAAGATTAGAAGGTAGAGGATCCATATCATCTGGGCCCCAACCCGAGTTAAGCAAGTCATTATCATCTGGAATTGGTTCCCAACTAGAAGCTTGAACAGTGTCCTTGTCATCTTTTTGTGGCCGAGTAGGATAAATGGCCATAGAGAGTCTAGGGAACTTATCCATCATGTCTATCCAACCTCCAAGTGGTGCCTCCTAAGCATCTAGATGTAAAGGAGGATGAGGAGCACCCCAACCATCCTTCCCAGCAAGGAAAGGAGGTGGGGGTTGCCACCCTCATTGTACTCCAGGGGGGACATGCATGGATATGGATTGCCACTGTGAGAGTGGCATCAAGACCAGCTACATCAATGCCCACCTCAAGGAGGACTAGCAATTATTCCATCAATTCTATTATCCTTAGGTGGATAAGGAGGAATCCATGCCATAGCACAAGGAACATCCTCCCAATGAATGAGAAGGTCGTAAAGGTGGCCAAGCTCTATGGCAAATTTATTTTCTTGCACTTGAATCTGTAAGAGTACATTATAAATAATAAAGGATTTGTTGAGAGTAAAAAAATTACAATATGAAGAAACATTGTTAAACACTACATTATTTCTTTATTTCCATAACCAAAATAGAGTCTCCACTCTGAAAGTATGTCAAACTTGGGTGTATTTTAGACTCAAGGCAAGTTTATCTCCAAGAAGGATGTGCTATCATTGAAAAAACTCAAGCTGGAAAGGCTTGAAAAGGTCATGAATCCATGTTCAAACCCTTTGAGCTTTAGAGCAGTGCCAGAAAAGATGAGGGAGTGTTTATAGATGGCCATAGAAAGGGCATTTGGGAAGGGAAATTCCTAAATGCACAAGTCATCTGCCTATAGGTAGCCCCTGATATAGAACACACAAAGTGAAGTGAGCTAGCTTAAGCTCTAAGCAAGCCTCCTAAACAGTATACAAATGGAAGCACCAGGTACAAACTAAAGAATGTAGAACCCAATGAGAGTTAAGCTTGTCCACCATAGGCATGTGGGGAGTAAGCCACCCATAGCCAAGTCAAGGGATGTAATTACAAAATAGAGTTTCAACATACCACTTCCAATCCTTTCACTAAGGACAAGTGGAATTAATAGATATTTTTTAAAGCATTCAAGGTGGAATAGCAGTAAGGATTTCTTCGTAAGATTCTCTATCAACATTGGTTAACCGTAATTTGATTTTCACTTCCTACTAGGATAGCCAAGAGTGACACTACTTACAAAATATGTCTTGGACAATATGAATGCCTCTACGAAACAATTTGAGAGCATTGATCCAAGGAACCTAGTCTAGAAGGACTTCATTGAAGTTGATAATAGGTGACCACCATAACGAATGAGAGTTAATAGACAATCCATCTTAGAACCCTGAGCCATTCCAGAAAAGCCATGATTTTATCTTTTTCCATGCTTTCCAAATACTTTTAACCATAAAGGACCCTGTAATTTGAATAGGGGTTTTGATGATGAGCAGATTAGAGAAGTCAAGCCCTTTCCAGGATTTTTTACCTTTAGGAAGGCCTAAAGATATGTAGTGTCAAAACAACACTTTTCAATCTTCCTTTCCATCAATGACCTGCACAATCCATTTGGCACATAAGGTAACTCCTTGACCAGCCATGTCAATGAGCCCCATACCTCTGGCATCTTGTGTGAGGTAGCAGTATTCCCAAGCAACCTTGTGGAAGCTATGGCCATGTGTAAAATTGGCCCAAAGAAAGTCCTTGAGAAGTTTTTCAAGTTTTTGATAAGAATTCTTATAAGGCACCCAACATAAAGAGTAGTAAACATGGGTAGTCGCAAGCACTTTCGAGCAAATTTAAAATTTTATTACTAATGATAAGGGCTTAGTCACCCAATATTCCAATTTATTTACTACTATGTCAACAACATATTGCCACAACATGGGCAAAGAGGCATCAAAAGCAAAAGGGATGCCAAGAAACTTGAATATTTCATCATGTTGGATACAGGCCCACCCATGCTTGGTAGCCCACATTGACGAGGGGAGGTATGACTACCTGCAGTAATGAGTTTTTTTCCATTATATGCTTTAGCCAGAGGCAAGGCAAAAGGTGTTGAGACATTGTAAGGCATTGTCTTTTTCTTCAATAATAGTAAGGAAAGAATCATTAACAAAGTGGCCATTCAATAATTGCATATCTTCCTTAGGGTTTTCTTTATCTGGAGGGAGATAGATTCCTTTAACAAGGCCCCTCTCTTGGGTATTACTAAGAATATATCCAACTGCAAGCACATACAAGGCATGTGCTAATGGGTATCCTTGGCAAATAGACCAAAATAAACCAAATTGTTCAGAGGTGACTCCATTAATAAAGAGGATGGCTGAGGCATCTAAAAAAGCATTTGGATGGTTTGAATTATTTTTGGCCCAAATCCCAAGGCTTTTTGCATGGCCAAGATATAAGGATACTCAGTATGATCATAATCTTTTTCAAAGTCAATTTTTATAAACATAACTTTTTTATTAGATCTCCTAGCCCAGTCTATTCCTTCCCAAGTTTTGTAATGATATTATCTAATATATATCTACTTCTGATGAACCCTGATTACTCAAGGTGAATGATGTGCGATAATAGATTACACAACTAGAGCACCAGAGCTTTAGCAATGATTTTGGAGGAAACATTCAAGAGGATGATCGACTTCTAATTACAGATCAACTTGGGATCCCCTTGTTTAGGTATGAATTTATATTCTTCCCTATAGAATGTTTCCTTTATTTATATTCTTCCCTAGAGAATGTTTGTGAAAGGCCTCTTGGTAGACATGGTATAAGTCATAACCCATAAGATCCCAAAGGGTTTTATAAAATTCAAAGGGGAATCCATCAATGCCTGGAGCTTTGTTATTCACCATATGAGCCACTACCTCATGCAGATCATCTACAGTGAGAAGCCTATCGCAAGCCACCCACTGAGTGGGAGTGAGTTTGTAAGGCACCATTGTGAGACACTGTTGAAGTGTTATGTCATGCTTTGTGGATGACACTTGATCTCTAAATGCTTATTGATAATGGTGGACTAAGGCTTAAGTAATTTTTGGTGTCTCTAATAGTCTCCTACTAGCATTAGAGATAGCTTGAATTTATTGCTTCGAGTTTTTAGCTTGAAGCATTTGAAAGAATTCTTTAGAGGATTTATCCCCTATCTTGAGCTAATGGAGTTTGGCTTTGATTTGAGCTTCTTGGGAATTATAATTATCTACAATCCAAATGTGATGCCACAAAGAAGAGAATCTAACCAAGAAGATCTCATTAAAGGGATATTTCTCCATGGCTAAGGTCATACAGTTAAGCTCTGAGGAAGTAGCAGAGTAAAAGTGTCATCAACTTTTAATAATTTGGTGGCCATAGATTTTTAAAAACTGAATTCCTTTTGATGGCATCATTCTATCAAAAAATCCAACCAAAATCTTGGGTTGGACGAGGATCTAGGTTCCAAACTCTATGAATGTGCACCATAGTGGGCCCATGCTTGAGCAGGGAGGTATTAAGAAAGAATTAGGTTTTATCTACCTTGGGTTTCATGAACTACAATGTCACTTGAAACCAAATGGGGGAGTGATTGGAAAGCCCAAAATCTGGTAGCACTTGTATCGGAGGAGAAAAACCATTATCAAAGGAAAGTATGGTTTGGTAGACATCATTGATCTACCTAGGTACTTTAAAATCCAAATGGGACCATCCCTGAGATTTCTCTAGGTGTACCACACTTTGTCTATAGGTTGGTAGATTAAATTTGGGTCATAAAAGCCCCATTTAGTGCACATATAATACCACGCCTCCCTTTTGCCAACTGCCCAACGTACTGGTAGGTGGCCCACTTTGTCTTCGAGAGATGCCACCATATTAAATCCACTATATATGACCCAATGAACATTAGGGAGATCATTAGTAATCCATCACCATAAATGAGCATGCTCAATGGCATCATCTGAGGCATAAATATTAATAAATCTAAAAGAATGGCTTTCAATGCTAAAAAGGGCCCAAACTAATCGATTGATAAGGTCCATGCTAGATTGCACTAAGTGTGGCTACCAACTTGGAGAAATAAATGTAATCACACCACCACGTCCTGCCTCATGATTACTATGCAGAATAATACTATCATGCTAGATAGATTTATTGACCACTGTCAATAAAATATCTACCACCTTCACTTCTTACAAACAAAGAATGTCCATCTCAGGAAACTTCCTTCTAAAATCACACACAGCAAACTTGCATTTTGGGTCTGTAAGACCTCGAACATTCCATGAAAAACAATTTATAGATGAAGGGTGTCAAGAGATATATCCTCAAAATCTAGCCCTTCTAAGGCTTCATAATGATTCTATAAAAAATGCCACTATTAGCATTTTAAAAAAATCTAGTTTTGCTTGTTTCCTCACAACATATTCAACCCGATACTCTCCTTTCTTTGACTCTTCACACCTCCCAGGAGGGATGTGAGAGAATTTGGGTGTAACCTACTGAGTAGGAAGTGGTATAGCGATTGGCTATGAGTCTAAAAAATTAGAAGAATTGGGCAGAGAAGTCCAAGACCCTGAAATAGAACATTAGTTGCAAGAGGGGTGTTGTAGACCCTAGGTTTTTCTATCAATTCTGGAGCTTCAACCTAAGAAAACTCTTTCTCAACAGAAGCCTAGTCCTGCAGGCATTTGTTGATGGCTTACCTCCTTTACGATTTCCTACATTTGAGATTTTAGTTTTAGTGCAGTTGTTCTTCTTTCCTATCATAGTCCATCCATCCTTAGCTAGTTTTTTTCTAGCTTCTAGAGAGTGCTTAGGAGGAGAGGATGAGCGATTGGGTGTATTGTTATGGACTAACTGAAGGGGGCAGTCTTGAATTTTATGGTCAGTGGCTTGGCAACAAAAATAGGTATTGGGTAAATTGATATACAAAACTCACCAGGAATGTCTCACATCCCCAACTTGAATCTTCATAAACTCTTTAAGGTCTCGAGAGAGGTCTACTTCTACATAAAACCGCTTATGTGGTCTAGAAGAGTAGAACCTGCTTTAATCATAAAAAACAACTTGACCTATGGAGGAAGTCATCTGGGGAATAAAGTGTTAACAGGGGAACAGGAAACTTGGAAACTCTACCCAAATTAGGACCTTGAGAGCAGTGTGCTCAGAGACCACAAAGTCCTGTGTCCAAAGGGAAAGAACCCTGAGCAAGTTTTGAGTCAAACCTTGATTTTTTGTCTTTATAACTTGTCTACATACCAAAATTGCTTACAGGACTAGTATTTATTGTCTTTTAGGGTTTCTCACCTTCGAGCAAGACTAGCCTATTTAATAACTTTTCCTCATCTCTCTTGGTTGATTCAGCTGCAGAGAAGAATGGTGGAGCATCGAGTAATGGCCCCCTACAAGCACCTGAGGAAGTTTGTACTGAAGGTCTACCATGAGGTAAATCTTCAAAACTTGATGTTAGTTTACCCATTCTAGAATTTAACTCTATTTTTCAATGGCTAGAACATTTTTGTTTGATAGGATATTTTATGGATTGAATTCCCTCTGAAAGTAGGCCCACTGGGTTGCTCAAGGCATAAAGCTTGAGAGCATCCAAAATATGACCAAGAGATTTTTTATGTTCTATTTTGTCGACCCTTCCCATACAACTAAATCACATATCTTTTAAATTAGTAGTCAAACAAAAACTTGCTACATATTTTAATCATTCTCAAAAAAAAAATTGAAAAAACTTTAGAATTTATGTAAAATAATTATTTTTCTATTAAAATTAAGTTAAAGAAAATTTTATTATATATAAAAGTATATTTTCAATTGTACCATACATCTATACATATGTTTAATCTTATGGGAATAATTTAAGAAAAATAAACGTAACATTGAAACCATTTGTATATATCATGGAAGGATCTATGGTCCACGGAGTTATAGGTCAATATGGATAAATGAACTAAGTCTATTAGAGATTAGAGGAAAAACAAAAAGAAGGACAAATCATAATCTTGAGTTTGCTACTAACTCAAAGGTTATAGTTGTTGTAGTGGCATAATATATTGCGCTTAAAAGATAACATATATAAAGAGTTGTTAATCATCAGTAGTAGTGATAATCTACTCCAGCTATAAACGTAAAATTTAGTGGTTGTTTGGTGAAACACAAGGAACTAGAGGATCAAAATAGAGGAGAAATGGAGGCCTATGCCATACTTTCACTAATTAACATGTGTGTCCTCTCTCACTTAATGTAAATTTTAGAGAGGCCTAACTAACTAATCTCATTTTTAATCATATATGATCATTCATATTTCTCGATAAAATGTGTCATAATTTATTTTTGTATGATCATGGATTAACGATTCTTTGCATATTACTAATCACAGTTGTATTCCTTGTTGGATTGGTGATATATTTCCATTCAACATTATTCATCTTAAATTGGTGTGTGTCATTGTTCTCATGTAGTACAATTCATTTCCATATGTTTATACTAAAGGGGAATGTTGTAGATTTCATTAGATATATAATTAGTTAGTCATATAGATATGTTAGTGAGGTTGATATTAGAGGTTACGGGTAGTTGTGAGAACACCCATTGAATATAATAGAGGTTAAGTGATAACAAATAATTGATAGGATTCGCATCCTAAAAAATAGGATGTCAAATGTGTGTGTGTGTGTTTTTTATGTTAATTTTGCCTAATATGAGACAATTTTTCTCATTAAAATAATTGATTTGTTGTTTAATGTATGTATTCATAATAATTTAATTTCAAAGCTATCAATATCACTCTGAAGAGTTCCAAATATAAATTAACCCTTCCCTCCATCATTCCCCATCGTAATTATCGATGCACCCATTTTTTTTTTCCTTGCAATCAACCCAAATAGAGACAAATTTTTTCGTCTTCCTAACTTCAATATCCTCCCTTATGTTTCTCGTAAAAAAATATCTCTATATTTCAATAACATTGATTCATAAATTTTATTAAGGATGGGTTAATTAGCCTTTGTATGTTATTTGTGACTTTATATTTTATTGTAAACTATCATGGTTTAATTTCCTATGGGAGTTACATTCTTATAGCATTTAATATCATAGAAATTGTAATTGTAACTTGTTACATAACATGTTTTTTGTGTTGGCATATACATCATTTGTATTCTTATTAACAAATATTCAAAAATGTTTGAAATCTATTTCAATTAAATTGGAGTGTAATCAGTGTTATATCGATTAGAGATATTTTATAAGTTAAGTTCAACTAAAATGTTTTAATTTCATTTCGTTGATCTAGGTATTGAAATATTTTATTGTATTATGTTAGATGTGTGATTTTTTATGATAAAATATTGATTATGTAATTTTTATTTTATTTTGTAGTTGATTGTTATAATTAAAAATTACAATATCTTCACACTGTGACTTTAATTAGGAAGGACAATATATTGATGATGTTTATTTCCTAGAGACTAATAACCATCGAAATTAAAATTCAATCTAAAAGAATTGCTAAACATTCAAAGAGTTTAATATTACTTTCTAATTTTTTATATTTAAACTATTAAATTATAATACCTTAAACATTGAATTATTTAAATAAAATAATATAATGTAAAAAATAATATTTTTAATAGTAAAAATGCTTTCAAATACATGTGATACATTATATCTCAGAAATAATGAAAAGACATTCTAAGTTATTTCATACAAATAAAATATCTTACCAAAAAAAATATTTTTTCAAACATGCTTTTTCCAATCATTATTTTTATATAAAAGTTAAATTTGAAAGTTTAGCCTACCCTTGAAATATCAGAATAAATATATATTTTTATATTTAATTTTAAATATTTTTAAAATTTAATAATTTGGTGTTGAGGAGTATTCTACAATGCTTGGGATGGCCTCCTAAGTCTGTGAGAAGCAACAACTTCAGGTCATTTGCCTTTAAAGCATGTGAATATATTTTTCAATGTTTTTTATTAATCATGTTCATATTCAATCTATTTTATTTTTCAAAAGTAAATGGTTGAGTCCACACTGATGTTCAAATTCAATCTATTTTATTTTATTTTGTTTTATTTTATTTTGCGTCTCTAAGAATTATCATGTTGTTTACATTCAAGCTTCCATCATTGGAGAACAAGTTAATAGATTTTTTTTGGTTTTAAATATCATATATCCTTAGTTATTTTGTAATACGTGTATTTAATATTAAGGTTATTGTGTTTCAGTAATTTAAATGTTTTCTATTAGAAATTTGTAAGTATATTAATGAATGTTTTTCATTTTTATTAGATAGGTAATTGAGGTGTTTGGGGTTCTTCATCTCTTTATTAAAATTTATTTGAACAATGAATGACAAATTTTTAGAAAATTTTATGATTTTTTTTTTAAATGGTAAAAAATCAAAAAATGTCATTTATATTAAGATATAATGGAAATTACTTACACAAGAATGTTTTTGAACTTAGCAATTATTAAAACCCTTCTATTCTCAAACATTAAAAATTTTGAGGATTTTATCAACTCCATCAATTTATGGAACCTCACACGAGCGAAGTAATGTTACAACCTATATACCTAATGGGAGATAAGGGCTTCTATAGTCCATTGTGTGCCTTCATCAAGTTAAAAGCATTCATGCACAACCTATCCACATTTATTCTTCAAACTTTTTGTTTATGTATGGATTTATAGTTTGCTTTTGACAACTTAGACTCGGACTACGAAAGGGTAAGAATTTATGTCAATACTAAACAATATTCATCTTATTTATAAGCATTTGCTTCTTCCATTTCCTGCAAAGAACCTTTGTTCCAAAAAATAAAATCCAAGCACTTCTTCCCACATTCTAAATGATCTATAACTACATACATTTTTCATTCCTAAACAGTGAATCAACACTACCACTAGCTGTAATAATAATCATCATCATAGATTATGTCCTGGTCTTCAAGACCTCTGACTATGAGGAGACTCTCTCCAACCCACTTTCCTCATGCCCACCTAAGGATAAATATACCCTACCCTAAAAGGCAGAGGCCCCACATAATTATTGAGCTTGATAATTTACCTAGATCCTTTCCCTATTGAAATTCCTCTGGATAATCTTCCCCACATTGATTATTAGGTAGCTAGTTTTCTTCATCCTTTTTTGCATATGAAATGAGCTAGATCCCAAAAGACACTTTATAGATCACTTCGTCTTTTTTCTATAGAAGGTTGCACCAAAAACATCTGGATGATATCCCCTAATTTTTTATAAACTAGACCCAAGAACCCTTCAACGACACCATCTTGATGGAAGTAAACATGGGTTTAGATAGATCCACCATGGCATAAACCCTAACAAAAAAAATTGTAAAATCTCGGCACATCCTCAATATTGACAAACACCTCGATTTTATAGATAAAATTTTGAACCAAAAAGGGGTTCCCTAAAATTGATGACAGATTGTATAAACATATCCAAGTCAAAGCCTTAGTGACAACAAAAATGGTTGGATTAAAAAAGGGGGTTCTTGTGCATAAAAACACTCCCTATCATTCAAATAACTAGGGATCATTATTCCAAAATAAATCTTGGTGTCTATTGTTTGGAACTTAACCAAGAAGAATCCCTTTACCAATAACAAAATAATGGAAATAGGGACCTTTTTATTAATAGATATCATCCAATAAATAAATATATACAAAAAGAGATGTTTCCAAAGGTATTTGCAAATCATAGACTTGAAACCCATTACCCTTTCCAAAGATTCTAAATATTCCTCCTCTATCACCATCTCAAGCACCTCATTGGAAAAAAAACAAGGAAACGTTCCTAAATGAAATCGAAGCTAAATTATCTTGGGCCTCTGATACCACTTTAGAAGATGCATTTGTTTGATAATTAGGGAAAGGATGTTCTTCAAAAACCCTAACATTAGCATATCTAATCCCCCACCCTTTTTGATCGATAGGTTGAAGAAGTTGAAATTCTAGATTTTGAGAAAAAATTGTGTAATTTTTATTTGCCTTGATGTTTTGGATCATCACCTGTGATCCTTCCTCAAGAGATAAAATATTTATGGTTGAATAGTAAGACCCGCATTGCTTAAATAGTATGGAGAGCAATTATCACATGAGGTATTAAATGAGAGGCTAGTCATTGCCAAGTTTTGGAAAATGTCTACCTCCCATTTTTTAATAAGAGGTCTTGTACCCCAATGTGATCAAGAAAATAAAATATACTAATTCAAATTACAAGACTTTTAATTTTTAACCTAAAAGTTAATCTATATGGGTAGTTTATGATTTACTATATGTATTTTTGGTTATTAATTACTATTGGGGTGAAAGAGTAAAAAAGTTTAAACTTTTATAATATAAATAGGTCTTTAATATCTAATGTGTCAAAAATTCATTAACTAATTAAAACCTTAGGAAGACCTAACTTAAAGGTTGTTGATAATAGGTCTTCACGCATGACCTATTTCTAGGCCCTAGTCTCTATTAAAATTAAAGTAATGTTTACTGATTTTGATGGCTTCCCTTAATTTTCACTTGTGGAAATGGATTTCTATGGAGACAAATTTGGCTCTTCAATGTAAATAGCATGTTTGGTTTTGTATGAGTGCTCATCCAGAGCCGACTTCTATTTTATTTCAATGCAAATGTCAACAATATGCTCCTTGATTTTTATATAGATGGACCTCCATGTTTTTCCTATGTAAGGGATTTCACAAGAGCATTCAACTCTGTAGACACCATTGTGTAAGCTAGGGTCCAGAGGGTTTTTCGCTAACCCTACTACCATACATAACTTGTTTATAGGAAGGAAGGTTATTTGGATATTATGGTGCTTGATAATTATTATAAACTTGTTAGAGATACCTTCAACATATGGAAAGAACACTACAGAACTGCCATCTAATGACACCTTATAATTTTATCTCTTAATTTTATTTTTGGCTTGTTTTATACCCTTTGTAACTTGATTCCTTATGTAAGCATTCATTTTAAAAACTCTTTTTAAGTGATCGATTTATTGATCTAGCTTGTCTTCATCACAAATTTTAAAAGCTCAGGAAGCTAAAGTTTTTAACACTTCTGCCTTTTGAGTTGGGTGATGATAAGAAGAGGCATGTATGTAAAGATCAATGTGGGTGCATTTTCTGTAAATTATCCTTATTAGGGAACCATCCCCTTTTTTGGAAGTGAGTACATCTAAGAAAGGTAGGTTCCCCCCCTCCTTAATTTCCTTCATAAAATTTATGCTAGCCATGAGACTTTTAAGGTAGGAGTGAAAGTCTTCTAAACTATCCTTTCCATGTTGCCAACATATTTTGGTGTCATCAACATACCACTTCCACCATTTGGGTTTTATAGTAAAGGTGTGTAGATCCCTCTCTTTAAAATTTTCTATTAATAGATTAGCTACCACTAGGTAAAGATGTGAACTCATTGCCATACCTTCACATTATTCATAGACCACTCCCTTAAAAGAGAATAAAGTGGAATTAAGACACAATGCTACCAATGAGGTTATTTCATCATTGGTGAGATTTAAGGCTACTTATATTACATCATCAATTGAAACTTTTGTGAAGAGGGACACCACATCAAAACTAACCAACAAATCTTCATTGTCAATCGTCTTATCCTTGATAAATTCCACAAAATCCCTTGAGTCACAGATAAAAGAGGAAGTCTTGCCCACTAGAGGATTCAATCTCATGGCTAAGAATGCCCTAAAATTATAGGTAAGAGAGTCAATGGTGTCTACAATAGGCCTAAGGGGATTACCTTCTTTATGGATCTTTGGAGCACCATAGACCCTAAGCATAATGTCTTTGTTAGGAATTAACTTTTTCTTGGTCACAAGGTCAAGAGAAGAAGATTCCCTAAGGGTAATCTCATGACTTTTAATCATTAATAATATGCCCACAAAATTTCAAATGCCCATTGACATAATCTTTGGAGACATCTAATAAAATTAGAATGATACATAGAAGATATATGTATTTAAATATTTGAGTATACATAATGTGTAAATACACTTGGACCAAAAAAAGAATACTAGAATTAGACATGTTATTTTTCTTTGTGCCTCCTCTCCAAATCATCTTTCAAACCTATAAAAATAAAAGACTAAAAATGAAAAGTAGAAATTGAATAAAAAAGGTACTCATCCATAAGGATGATTATGGATTTATATGGTTTCTCTAATCCAATGGCCTAGATTGATTAGATCTTAATGTGGATGGTGGTTCTTATTCTTGGATGGAATAATAATTTTTAAACTCAAGTTGAATTTTAGACTTTATTATTGGATTGATTTAATCACTTTATGTGTGTACCCCTTGTAATCCCCTTGTAATTTGGAAATGATTTTTTTCATATAAGTTTATTTAATATTTCTAATTAAGATTTAGTGGTAACTTGGCCTTAACTTAAACCTTTAAAATATTTTAAATTAAAAATTAGTGCATCATTATTATGATCCTAGGTGACCTTCATAACAATGGTGATATTAAGTTAAAACCTGGAGTATTCCTTAGTTATACATAAATATTGCATGCACCTAGACAACTTGATCCTCAAAAACCCTGTGACCTTATACGAGTTTAAACATTGGTGTTGAATAAATGAATGTTAAACTTAAATAGTTAATATATAAACAAATTTGATTTTAATGGCTATTAGGTGTTTAAATATTGGGCATGCCACTTTTTTAATATTCCATTAAGATTATTATCATTAATAAGCCACTATAACATGTTACATGGCTTCGGAAAAATTCATTTGAAAAAAACAGCAATGATGGTTGAATTTGATTTATTTCTATTGTTCCTCAAAATTTTCAAAGATCAAGTTTTGCTAAAATTGAGAATAACATAATTTGTGGAAAGTCAAAAATTTGATAAAAGTGAAAAAATGAAGAAATTCAACTAAGACTTTTTTGCAAGAGCATAGGGAACATTTTTGCACCCTATATGGCCCAAGTTCCTGGCTTCACTAACCCTCATACTACACAGTACATGAAAACATGTTGATTACGTAATGCGCCACTCACATGATGTGCATCTTGTGCATCTTCACATACACAATGAACACACACCCCATGACCATGTACTTGTTCATCTCATGTGTACATGGATAGACCACGCATCCCTATGGACATGATAGATTTGAGGATGCACCTACATGTGTTTACAATGCACCTATGAATATGTGCAGTCATCTACATGACTACACAGGATGCAACCACATGCGATGTCAGGGTGTTAGTGTTGTGCATCAAACTATCAAGGAAAAAGACATATAATCTCATTAGGGATTCATTTGAATCATCCTTTCACCCAATGATATTTTCCCCATAGTGATTTATCTTCTCTTAACAATTTTTCACTATCGAAACTCTATCATATTTTCCTATTTATTGAGTATTTCACAGTGTTTCCCTCTTCAACATTTTTCTAAGTGAGATCATAGCCTTTTGCACAGAGTTTCCCCTCATTTCCTTTTATGTCCATTAGATATATATTCTAAGGTTACTTTCATAACACATGGATCCTATCTCATGACCACCATAACCTATTCATTTCAACCCCATCAGCATTTCCTCCCTCTAGATTTGTTTAACTTGTTAACCCTCACTCAAGTGGCCATTTAGATATTGAAGCCTAATAATATGAAGTAAACATATGTGGGATTTCAACCACTATTGGCATTAGATATAAACATCCCGAAAATTTTAAATTCATGGATTGGGCATGCTAACCTAGAGGAATTTCATAAAATATTAAATATAGAAAATGTGAGTACATCCATTATTCACCTAGTCAAAAGTGGCCTTCCACAAGAAGCTGACTTTCTAATATCCGTTTAATGTTCAAACTTGGTCTTCGCTTGTGCAAAAAATTATGATCCTAGGACTGGATAGATAAAATCAAATAATAGATCACTAATGGCTAAGATAGATGGAACATCAATGGGAATGACAATAAGGATCTATGTACATGATACATATGCCAGAATGAGCACCATTCAAGGATAAAAGTATTAGGAAAAAGTCTTAATAAGCATTTGATAACGATCAATGATTCCTAGTTGAAGCATAAGAGGAACATGATCTCCAAGTTGCCAAAGAACTTCTTCAAATCAAATTTCAAAGAAGAGCTTTCAAACATGATCACTCTCTTGAATCATGTCCTTCATAACGAAAACACCCAAAACTTATACCCCTAGATGTTCATGGAAATTAACATCATTTATAATGGAAGACAATTCATAGACTAGGGTAAGATGATGAAAGATTTTCTTTATCATCAGTTAATAAATGTAGACTATACAAAATAGTTATTCATGACTTTGTACCTTGTGTATTCATTGGCTTCACAAATAATTTATTATATCCTCTCCTAGAAAGGATATATCTCCCACACAACTCAGGTATATGAATGATTCCCTCAGTTGAATCTATAACATAGCAACAAACATTTTATAAGGGTGAATGATGCTTTCACAATGAGGATATTTCAAGCTCTTAACAAATATTAGGGAAGAAGAATCTTTGATGAAGTAGTTGCCTTGATCAACCATTATGTTAGTTACTTAATTTAATTCTAAAATTTCACCTATATTAGGATTAGAGGACTTGAGGGATATCCCATATGAATACCAAGGTTATCCAATAATAAGATCATGTTGATTGATTTGTGCAGGCAAATAGTAGCAGTTCACAAATGTTACAAAGATAGACACATGTTAAGAGTTTCATTCCTAATCTCTTTGGGACATTTTTCATGTAAAACCATAGCCAATACTCAGGACATCAATTTTTTTATCTCTCATTTCACCCTTTACTCATATTTATGTAGAGCTTTTATTGATAGTAAGGGTTTTGTGAAGAATAGTATCATCATTATATTTTCATACAATTATGTGCCTCACCTAAAATACTACTATACATATTGTTCTGATGAGCATGAAGTGATCAGATGAGATTGGAACAGAATGACTATTAATTAGATCAATGCATTCACATATGAATAGGTCCCAAAA
Source organism: Torreya grandis (assembly GCA_037957365.1). Classification (NCBI taxonomy): domain Eukaryota; kingdom Viridiplantae; phylum Streptophyta; class Pinopsida; order Cupressales; family Taxaceae; genus Torreya; species Torreya grandis. Next base: position 2,348,572 of record JARHVA010000784.1, on the reverse strand, counting down.
AGGCATGATGGATTACATGACAGATCTCATTGACCTTGGGTATGCTAAGAAAGTTATTTCTCCCTTACAAACTATTAATTGGTCAATAAGGGAGCTTTAAAATATATAGAGACAAACCAAGGTTGTATTTATTAGGACTAATAAATGGTTCAATAAGAAAGTGCTAGAATTTATGGATGTAGGTGGCTCCAAGATATATAAGACATTAGCCCCTCCAAAGTCAACACTTGTAACAAATCTAAATAATATTAGTATTAGTTTGATAATTTAGTCATCAACTCTTCAAGCTCTGAGGATGATGATGATGATGACAAATATTCTGAGTAGATATAATCATCGAGGAAAACTCATGAAGAGAGCCCTATTGTGGGTAAGAAATTAAAGGCAAATAAGTCTATTGTGTTTCATCCTTCTTCATCTCTTGGAGACCCTTCTCTCCACATTCCCAACACTATCCAACATCACCTTGCCTTAACCCCAGAGGCAGTTCAAAAGGTACCTAGTAGATAAGTTAAGGTGATCATTCCTTCATCCCCTTTAATTTCCTTGACAATTCCTCCACTTCTAGAAGCTTCTCCTCCAAAGCAATCTACACCACCTCCTATTGGATCTCAAATGACTACCTTCATTGATATGTCACTCCAATGGATGCATCCCATGTTAAATAAGAGAAAGAGGTTAGTAGAGGCAGACATTGCATAATTTGATGTAGTTGTTGATCTCCTTAACTCTCCCCCTCCCAAGAAATCTAAAACCACTTATAACTTGGTGTTAGACCCTTTGTGATCGCACTTTGTAGAAATTATTAAGCCAAATGTGGATAAGAATGTAAAAGAAATTATTATGAGTGATTACACTCTCAAGAGGATATCACCTAAAGAGGATATCACCTAAGGAGGCAACTAGAGAAAATATCATTCACAACCTATGTGAAACCACTGAGAGAATTATTAAGAGGTCATAGCAAGATGATCTCACCCAAGAGAAGCTCAAATATCAGATCAAATAGTTGATAGGATACATCAACTATCTTCTCAATCCATTTGAAAGACCCACAACACCTCAAGTAGATTCCCTTTTTGAGGTGCCTAGTGTATACACAATATTTTTAAACTTTATCAATTATTGATGTTTTCTCTCTTGTAGGAACCCATCAAGTCTCAATCTCTCTGAGTGCATGCCTTAAAGGGTGCACTGAGAAAGGGGTGGGAAGACCATTGGTGCTTCTCAAGATTGTTTTTCCCTATAACACCACTTGAAACCAACACAAACCTCTCCTATACATGCCCCTAAGCTTTGACACCTCCCTTACACACACCTATAAGTAATGCATTGCCTCAAGCACCCCCTACCTGAGCCAAAACCTCTTTTTGACATTTACTAAATAATATTGGCTTGGGCCAACCCTGTACTTAAAATATAAGCATGTTACAAGATTAGGTCGACATTGGCCAACCTATTTCAGGACCTAACTACTTTATTTATTAAAGGACAGGTTCAATTGGGCTAACTCTATCAACTTAAATTTTAGGAAGAGTTCAAGTTTAGATATGATTATATAAACACATCCTTTTCACCATATCATTGAGAGAGATAGTTACTAATTCATTTACAATCTTCCCTTCCATCATTCTACTTGAGGAGTCGTTACTTAGGGTTTACACTTGGAGAGAAGAATCTTATCTTATAGAAAAGTCTTGGATGTTTATGAGAAGTTATATATCCAAGAGTTTTCCTATATTAGTGATCTTTACAAAGCACAATAATCTCTTGCAAAGCACAATTGGCCAAGGGAGAGATTGAGCCTTGACGGGTTTGCCTTCAAGATAAGTATCTCTATCTCTTACTCCTCTATTTTAGTAGATAGAATTAGCATAAGTAATGGATTTTGAATGTATTTCTCTCTCCATGCATTAGGGTTATATCTATACTAACTTAATTAGAACTCTTATATGCATGTTTACTTTTATGTTTATTACCCCCATTTTCTACCACATGCTTTGGTGAGCACTAGATTGGATTTACTTTACTTTTGTAATTTACTTTGATAAGAAAACATAGGACCTAGTTAGGGTTATTGTCTAATATTGCTTAACTAGAGACCTTGGAACCCTCTCTAGTGATACTATGTGGTAAGAGACCTCTTAGTTAGGTCTAGTGGATCCACATTGGTCATGACCCTTATTGTCTAAATGTACCAACAAGTAGAATGCCTAGTGTGATTTATCTTCTCTGAGATAAGATTGGTTTGTAGATCAACTTCACTTTACCTTGTATACACCTAGCATTAGCAAAGAAGCCATTGCTACCATCAACAAATACAACTCATATGACAAAACTTTGGAAACTTGGGTAGATGAAGTAGTATTGCGTAGGATGAAATATATTAAGGAAGTGTTCAAGTTATATATGGATATTGATAATGAAATCATCAATATAAATCAACAAATTAAATCCCATGATAGTGAACTAAAAGTATGGAAGAACGTGAAGGATGATGTTTATGTAATTATTGATGTTGAAACAGATGTGATGGTCAAAGTTGGAATCTTCAACAAAGCAGAATATGACACCACCTATAAGTGTTATGAATGCATTCTTTAGAAGATAAAAATCTTGAACAAAAGGATGAAATAATTATGGGAATAGGTCAGTATTGGAAGAGAGAAGCATAAATTTCTCTCTTCCAATGTAGATGAAACACATTGTGATCTAATAAAGGAAGATATAATCACCTTATACACCATGGATGAAGTCAAAGCTTAGTTTAATAAAGTGATCCATAAGGAGCTATTTAAAGAGAATGCCTTCAGTGTTGCTTCCATGACTGTGCACAATTATATTCATGTTTTACTAGGGGAAATGAATAATCAATTAATTGAACTTATGGAAATTTTAAATTCTATGTTGCTAGTTTCAAAAAGGTGGATGACATGTTTCAAGCATATGGTAGTACCAAAATGGAATGAGCTTATGGAAATTTTAAATGTTATGTTGCTAGTTTTAGAAAGGTGGATGACATGTTTCAAGCATGTGGTAGTACCAAAATGAAATGGAATGACATTACTGAGGTAGTAAAGAAGTTCAAAAATGTTAAAGCTACCCAGAGCAAAGAATAGGTTAGAATTTCTACATTTGCCTCAGGTTTTTCAGTACAAACCTTTACCCTAGAAAATACTTCCTAAAGGAGGTTACAAATTTTCTTTCCATTTTTGTCAGCCTTCTATTTTGTGAAAGTTGTATTTTCCCTTGTGTAATTTGAAAATAGTGAAAAATAGAATAGGATGAAAAATTGAAAATGAATAGTCACTTGGAATGTGAAGGTTCAACCTATTCCCTCCTATCTTTATACATAGGATAAATGGCAATTGTAAAGGGCCTTTTGATGTCCATGAGAATTGAATCTTGAAGGAAGAATAATGAAACTTTGTGTTTTATCTTCAACTAAGAACCTAGGGAATTTTAAAGCTTTATGTCATGTTTTCCTTTATGGATATGTGTTTTTCTTATGTTAATTCATATTTCATTGTTCTAAGCAGTAATCATTTTTGATCTCAAGTATGCATGTTATTTCCTTAAGCACTCTCTTGTCACGAGGTTGAATGAAATTTGTGTTTGTTCATTCATGCGTGACTCTTCACCTTCTCTTTTTATATTCTTGTTTTTAGTTGAATGTTGCAAAACAAAACCCACTATTCAACTCGTAAATAGTATTAATAAGCTTAGCTTAGTTTTTACTGCTTTCAATAAAGGGAACCTCCCCTCCTATATTCAACATACTCTATTTTCAATTGTATAGAAACATAAATGAGCCAACATGATATATGATAAGGTGAATTTCCATGTGATAAGAGTTTTGAGCCTTGTACATCCCAACAAAAACTTTGTAATGACTCTACCATTTAGAGGGACTTTATAACCCTGGTTTGGATCAAAAATATATGTTATTTTTTATACTAATTTTGCATTTATATTAATATAAATGATGCCTTACCATTGGGAATAAATTAGGGATCAAGGTGTACATGAAATTGGAAAGTTCTTATTTAAATAGAAATATTGTGCCTTGCATTTTATAGTGGGTTCTAGGCAAGTAAGTCGAGTTTGAAATAGTGCCAATAAAATAGCCATATATTTCCATTTTCTTAACAAAATTTTGTTTATCAAAATGTTCTATAAAGTTTAGACACCAGAGAACAAAACCCAGAAATATTTTAAAGAGATAGTTCTAATTAAATGAGCAATTGTGTGCACAAAAATAGAAATATTTGAATAAATAATTATAGGATGCCATTATTGCTTGTAGTATGTAGAATTCTCTTGGTCGTAAGATGCCACTATATGCCCAAAACATTAAATAAATGTATGGCTATAAGTTACCATCATTTTCATATAAAATAGTGAAATTTTATCGGCTATAGATTGGATTTGTTATCCAAAAATGATTGAAAACCTTATGGTTGTATCAATCCATTACTTTCTATGGATATAGAATATAGACATGGTTGTAGTTTGCTACTAAGATGATGGGAATTTACATGGTTGTAGCATTCGTAGAATGTTGATAACTTTTGATTATGTTGAATAAATAATCTTGTTGTACCTTGTTATTATGACTCAAATGGACATGTTATTCAGTAGTTATAATATCTCCATATCAAACAATATTTGAAGCATGTTGTGTCCAAACTTGTGTTATGGGCCCATGTTGTACTCAACTCCTTAAAGGCTCTAATACTATTATGATAAATTTTGATGTTGTTTAAAAATTTTGTTGAACATAATTAACCCTTATTCTAGTTGAACTAGGCCCTTTTGGTTGAAAGCATTTAATAGTTATCAATTTAGCCTATTGTAGCTACTAAGGTAGATTTAGAAGTATACTGATGAACATACTAGGGAGATGATGTTTTCAAAATACCTGAGTTATATTTAGTAATATTCAGATAAACTTAGTTTAACATGTTGTTGAACCATTATTTATTACTCTACCCAAGACATGGGATGGCCTAGTTCTTTTTCAAGTTGACTACGAAAATTCATACACACACACACACACACATGGTTGATGTAGATATATCCAAATAATTAATAACCTTTAGCTTGTTAATTTACTGACTTGTTCTTTGGAGACCCTTTTTTAGGTATATTTTTTAATTTTATATCTTGACTTGGTTCATTATAAAACAAAACCTTGAAAGCAAAACCATCTTGATCTAGATAATATGCATTTGAAGCCTATGCATTTGACCAAAGTAGTTGATTTTGATATTAAAATTTTTTATTGTTCATGTGCATGTTCAAATGTATCATTATATTCATGCCTAAAGTATTGATGGATTTTGTGTTGAATTTTACTATTAATAAATTATTGTGTTGATGGGTTTAGCTTGTGCATATGGTCACCTTCTCTAACTTGTTATATGAACCTAGAAAGAGGTCCCACTGGTTTGAAGCACTGAACCTCTTCTTGATTATTTTATGGTTAAATAAATATAAAATATGGATTGAGTGTCTCAATTAAGAATATTTTCAAGAGACTTCTTGTAGTTTAATTGGGTTTCAATTCATTTACTCTATCTAGTGCTTATCCAATTGTTCCAAGTTCGTTCTTGACTCATTATAACTAGGTGCAAATAAGGTATGTTCCCATAGCACCCAACATTTATCACTCAATTTTGCTAGCATAAATTAACATAAGGTACAAGCCTTATGTGCTCACCCAAAGCACAACAGAGAAAGACCCAAGGCCTATATTGGGCTAGTTGTGCCATATCACAACTCATTCTTCATAAGACTTGGCCATTGCAATAATGGCATTGCTAGGTTTATTGGTGAAATTTGATGAATGGAGTCTCATGGTATGTAGGCACAAATCCTATTTGGGTAACTAGTTCTAGTCATAGGGATGCAAGCCTATATCAGGTTGGTTCTATTCTCTCCAGGGCACAAGCTTTTATGCTACTAAGTTAAGTGTCATTCAAGCAATTTGGTGGGTCAAGGAAATTGATTTATATCAAGGGTCCATGCTTAGGATAGTGCTTCTAAAAAGGGTATCAAATATTTGGTGCATGACTTATCTTATACTTAGGCTAATTCACAGGTTATGTCAACGTCATCACTCAGCACAAAGATGCCATTAACGACCTAGAATAGAACTTAGCTTAACAAAACATTCATATATTGAAATTACACTATGATAACTAATGCATTTAGTTCACATCTTAAGAACATTACCATAACCACATATACCAGATCAATACTCAATTAGGTGCAATACCATTCCTCATTAAGCAAGGTTCAAGTGAATAGAGTACATAACAAGTGAAATAGAGCAGATGCTCATCTAAAGCTACTAATGGCCTAGAGGCTCATAAGCAAACATAGGCACTACAATTTTGATCCCCAAAGGCATCCATGATTAAAATTATGATAATGGCATCCATAAATTAATATCTAGATCGAATTCTATAAAGCTTTGCTACCTCAATTTACGTCCCCCTAATCACTAGATCGAGCTCAACTTTTATATCCCATAGGAGCATCTTCATGCTAGGGTGGAGGGTGCACATCGAGTGTTGACCTAGAACCTTAATTAATCATTCCATCAGATCCATCACATTTTACCCTTTGTGTTATGATCACCACATGTAGCCACTCAAGAAGATGTCCTAAAAAATTGGGCAATAGTTAACCACCTACTAGCTAGTGCTAGATCTATGATGATTCCTCCAACTAGCGTAAAAGATACCAAAATGGAAATCATACCAAGTGATTGCCTCACACTAAGATATCTAATGATTTGGCATAGATACATACTTAGTCAAAAAATAGGCCCAACATTACCCCATACAAAATTACTAGTTCACCCACAGACTAGTCTTTCAAATCTATTAACATGAAAAATTTGGGCACGCTCTCCTTTAGCTCATCACTGAAGTCCTCAAAGCCCTTGATAGTGAACTTGAGTTCCTTGGTGGCACTGTCTATCTCTATGGAGGTGGAACTAAACATGAGCCCATCTGGATTCTCTAATTTTTTCTTTAAGGCCTTGTGTTTTGCCTTAGCTTTTATCACTCCTCCGTCTAGGATTTCACCTTGTTCATAGGCCTTAATATGCAAGGCATGAAAGAGTGCTTCCAAGATTTGTTCCTGGTCTTTGATTTGGGTGCTCAAGGCATTGACTTTCCCCATTATCTAGGTGTGATATGACATGCTTGTAGTGTATACCTATGCCATTAGCTCCTCCTTCTCCCCCTTTACTTGCTTGAGGTATGCATCTATGACTGATGCCTAGTTGGAGAAGCTACAAAGGATGGAATCAATTGCACATGTGCCCAATTAAAGTTTTGTGAAGAGGTCTTCCACCTTTTTGAGTTTTGTAGCTAAATCCCTTTTTAGCATGGTGCATGGGTCCTCCTCTTCTTCTTGTGTTATCTCTACCTTCAACCTCGGGATCATCTGCTCTACTAGCACACATACATTGTTAACCTCTAAGAGGTTGGAAGTGTCAATGCCATCCAAGAGGGATGGCTCAACTGCCTCTATTCACTCAGCTAGTTGTTAAAACTTAAAGTTCATGGCCTTTGTTTTCTCTTCTACATCTAGGGTAATTTTCTTCTATTTTAAGGCCCTAAGATCATTGACGATATTCATCCATGCAATTTTGGAGGCCATCCAAATGAGTGTGTTCATTGACCTGACTAGGTTTATGACATGGGGATTTATGAGAATGTCATCATTCCCTTCTTCTAATTTATTTTCACCCAGTATGGCCTTCTATGACACCTCAAAGTGAGGCTCATCCATATAGCCATCAAAAGTAAACAATAGTTTTTAGTGCATCCTAGTTGTGGAAGTTCTAGGGGGCATGTATTCAATCATGTAGAAATTTTTGCCTGTCCACCCCTTCTACGTCTTCTCTTAGGCTCAGCGCCATGCCTTCTTATTTTATGAGGGCTAGCTCCATTTATTCTTCCTCTTCTTCATTGGTGCTACTACTCTCTTCAGTGCTTTCCTTTGAGGTTTATTCTTTTTATTCATGTAGGGGTTCTTCTTCGGACTTGTCCCCTTTGTTTGTTTCTTCTTCTTCCTTGACACAAGTTTCACCCTCTATTTGTTCCTGCTAGGTTTCTTTGGTGTTGTTTATTTGTTCTTTCAAAGCACCAACATTGCCTTCCTTATCTTCAGGTGCCTCTTCACTACTTGGGCATGCTTGTAATGTATCTTGGTCTATTAGGCTAGTGTAGGTGCTAAGAACCTTTTCTAGTGCTTCTTTAGTTGGTTTTGTGCTTACAAAAACCTCTTTTTCTTGCTTAACTTTCTTGGCATTTTCTTCTTCGGCCTTTTTCTTCTTGGCCTTCTTCTTTTTTGTCAGCACTAAGGCCTTTTCTTCCTCGACCTTCATTTCCTTGGCCTCAACTCTATCAATATGCTCTTGAGTCATGTTGGTTACCTTCATGGTGTCTCTTCTTTTCTCTAGCACTAGATCCATCTCTGTTTCTTCCTTGTTGTGGCCCATTTTCTTCCATAAGCTTCTCTTTTCCTCCTTAGTTTGTTGAGGCTATGTGGAGGACTATTTTGATGAGGTATTGGGTTACTTTTATGCCTCTTTAAGTGTGGCAGTAGTGCCAACTTGGAGGGCTTTTTAGACTTCTTGGATGCTGGGCTCTTCTCCTACTTCTTCTATAATGTAGACCTTGGTTCCTCCTTCCTCCTTCTCTATCTCTTCCCACACCTTTTACACCTATTATGTCTCCATATCTACTAAGGTTATTATTTTCATCAAAATGGGCCCCTTGGACTTCTTATTCTTCTTCTCCTTCTTGCTAGGATAAGTAGTCCCTAGCGTGAAGGTCATGTGCTTTTTCTTTAGGGCTGAGGGGGTGGATTCTTCATCAGAGGTGATTTTTAACCATAAGTGCTCTTGAATTTCTTTAAGTGTTTCTCCTCACTTTTTTGGGAGATATTTATTTTGTTCTATAAGCATCAGCTTCCCTTCATTATCGATCCAAAGGGGGAGATCATCATCCTTCTTAGGGTCTATGCCCTTCTTTCTTAGCTTCATCTCATATTATAACATGTGTATGTGTATGAGTATTACTTCTTTTTGGAGAGGATGAAAGTCAATACGATCTAAGTTGTCCTCCTCATCTTTGGTAGATTTTCCTCTTGGGCAAATATATTAGCACTACAACCTACTTCTTTCCAAATCCAAAGCCTTCATTGGGATGTCTAGCTATTACATGTTGGGAATTATCTTTAGCACATACCTGAAGTATTTGGTAAAAAATACATAAGGGAGTTTTAACCACCCTGATCATTTGTCATCTATGAGTGCCAATTACACTTCATAGAAGTGTTGCATAATGGTAAAGGTCACTATTCCAAGCATGTTCTAAGGGAGCTCCTCAGGGATACGCCATTCCATCCCAAATGTCTCTATGTATTGGGTGTACCACCCCATCACTTTGTTCTTGTACTTTTAGGATAAGGTAGGTGGGCAAATGAAGTCTTGGTACTTTAATGTTGAGGAGTCCTTGTGCACCAAGAAGACTCAAAGGTTATTTTTGTCACCATCAGGCACGTTGATCTCCTTTATCATAATTAAAACAAACATTGACCCCCATCCAAAGGTCTCTCATGTCATATGACCTTCAAGCACATTCTTCACCATCTCTACAACAATAAATTTCTCTATGTTAAACTTGACCCCTTGTGCCATGTGGTGAGCGATACACAGGTAGGCCTTGGTGATGTCCATCTATCAACTACCAGGGAAAATTTTTGAACTAACAAGATGTACCGTGGCCCTCATGTTAGGGTCCTTTATATCTTTTTCGGGGAGCATGAATCCTCCTTTGTAGTACTTAAGGAGTTTTGTGACCCTTTCTACTTTAGCATCATTCACCATCATCTGATGGATGTCTGCACCAGAGTCTAGGAGCCTAGTGTTTCTACCAATTAGGTTTGATCATAACCATATGTGCCTCTATATAAAGTATAAGTGGTCTCCATGGACACATAAAAGGAGGAACTACATGAGTTCCTCTAGCTTCCTAAGACATGGTAACTCATAGAGTTGAGTTACATTGGTGGTTGCAAGTCCATCTTGGATGGAGACATCAAACAATGTCATGCTCACTTTTGTTTTAGCCCCCATATCAACCACCAAATCTTGTGATAGATCTTTCACATTGCTTGAGGTGTGGTGGTTATATTCTTTTAGCTAGAAGGTGTGTATGAAAGATGCCTAGTTCTCTCCTATCAAGACCTCTGTAGGATAATAGATTTCCTGGTATGACATCTTTGTGATCACCTCAAGATCAACTATTGCAATACTAACCCCTTCTACCAGCTACACTTTCTTCTTTATATTGGTCATCTCTTCAATCATTTGTGCTCATTTTGCATCCTTTTTTGTTTATGGCATGTTAGATGGTGGAGCCTGGTCTTTTTATAATGCCCAGTTCCTGATAAGGGGTGTGGGGGGGCAACACCCTCCCCCCCCACTATGGTTACCATGGGGCTCCAAGGGGGCCATTAACCATATTAGGATTTCCCCCTAGTGGGGGTTCAGGGGTAGCACCCCCAAATCAAAATTTTGTTAAAAATACATTGTAAAATATTGTAATTTTGTAGTAAATCTGGACCATTCACTATTATGTCACAGATCTAATGGTAGAAATTATGTTTATGAATTTTTGCCCTAATATGTAACCATCCTTTGATATGAGGGCATTGGAATCATGGTGGTATAATGTGTGTAAGTGAAGAGGATATTGTAGTGGATGTATTATAGGTTTTTCCCTTCATTTATTGGACTAAATAATAAGGATTGGTTGTTTCTGTGTGGACATAGCCCATATTGGGTGAACCACGTTAAATATGTGTCTCCATTTTGTTGTGTTTTTTGCATTTTATTTTCATTTTTAATTCATTTATATTTCTGTATGTTCTATATTCCTAACATGGTGGGCCCGAAGTCATGTATTTCTTTCCCATCCTAAATCAGGTGGTGTTGAAACACAGTCTGTTTAACTTGCCAAAGCATGTAATGTTTCTTGGTGCTTCTCAAAGTCATGGGGTCTGTGATTGTGACTTTAGCTTTTGAGCTTTGCTTGTCTTTAGTTGTAGCCTCAACATCACTCAAGTTTTTTACTATCTAGTTTTTGCATAATTGGTGCTAGACACTTCTCTATGCCAATCTTAAAGGGAATGTAATTCCTTTCTCTATTCAATCACTCTTTTTGCATTTGTGAGTTCTCAAGGTTTCACTATGGTAGCATTTTCATGCTTCAAATATGGTTCATCTCTGGTTCTATGCTCTACATTTTTAGTTCAATTTAACTTGAGGTTTGTAACCTAAACCTATTAGCCTTTCATTGCTTTATACGCCTAATTTAGCTAACTTCTTAATTGTAGGTGATTAATGGCATGACAACACCTAGATTTCTTAGAATTTGCTAAAACCCTTGAAATACATGAAAATTGATAACCACCTATGCATTTAATGTGGATCTTTGTGCCTCCATCATCATTAAATTTTATAAATGGTATTTTCAATGAAGTGACATGTAGTTCAAATGGTCACTTCCTACCTAACTTTGGTGGATGCCAGCTTGTCTTGACGATCTTCCTCCTGCACTTTGTTCACTTGGCATGACCTTCACCTTCCTTATGACAACCTAGGTGCAGTGCTTCACGTGTCGCATGATTTAGCCTTCAAGGTTCCATCTTTTCTTCCTACTGTGCTTTCATTCCAAGTGTGCTTTCCAATCTTGGTTGATTTCTCTACACTTTCATCTCTTGCCTTGGCCTATCCTACCCCACGTAAATCCCTTGCATTGGTCTTTCAATGCTTCATGTTTTAGATGTCTTACATACTTAGCATCTTATGCACCTCTCTCTCATCTTATGTGTACTTAGCATTTTGTGCACCTCTCTGCATCACTTGGTACTCATATTTGTGCAAGTCTGGCAAACTCTATGCACCCAAAAACTTAGGTATCTAGACTCAGGTGCTTAGAAAACATTCATGCTCAACTCATCTGACTGGAGTTCTATGTGGAAGTGCCAGAATAGTTCACTTGTGGGCCTAAAAGTGCCTTGCTTATTCACTCATCACCAACACAACATAAAACAACACAAAACATAAGGAAATGTTTGGATTACACCAAACATTACCCGAGTTAGCACAACACAACTGACTTGTGACTAAGAAGTTGATGTATGATGGTACAAGTGCCATCTTATTGCCTATAACACTTTAATTGGTTACCATTGAAATGCCCAAGGAGCATTTCATTGGACAACATGTACATATTACATGCACTAGTTTCCAATATGTTATGGATGACATATGGACCCATCCACCTAAATTGTAGATTTCCCAAGTGCTTAAGGTACTTAGAGTCATAGAGAAATACCAATGACCCTTTAGTTATTACCTTACACTTAATATGTTTATCATGCCACAACTTTTGGTGTGCTTTCTCTATCTATTGGTTCCACATTTCTTGGGTGCGGACCTCATCCAAGCATTCTAAGTCCTCTAGCCTTTCACTTAATGATTATTGGTCATCCAAACAACAAATATGCATAATGTGTAATGATGTAACCAAGAACTCTATTGGTAGAATTGCCTTAGTGTTAAACACCAGCTAAAATAGTGTAGCCTTATTCAGGCACTTGTAGGTTGTGCGATATGCCCATAATATTGTTGATACTCAATCATCCCAATCTTTATGATTAATGTCACATATCTTCATGAGTCACATTCCCAGGATCTTGTTGAATACCTCAGCTATGTCATTCACTTGCTGATGATAGGGGATTTTTTTATGGTGTGCTATCATGTATTTGGTTAGTAAGATCTGCACAGTTTCATTAATGAAGTGTGTGCCTTTGTCTCTAGTCATATTGCATGGGTACCCATAACGACTTATAATGTTCTCCCATATGAACCTTACAGTTATGGTGGCTATGTAGTCTTTGGTTAGCACTACCTCAGCCCACTTGGTGAAATAATTAATGGCCACTACAATATATCTTGCACCTATGCACATTGCTACAGGAGTGATCAACCCAACAAAATTAATGGACCATTTTTGAATGGTGCCTATGAAAGAATGGGGATGAGAGGCATCTCATCTTGTTGGTTGGGATTCCCTATGTGCTAGCATATGTCACATGCCTTAGTGTGATCCTTTGTATCTTGGAACAAATTTGACCACCACAACCTTGATTGTAATACCTTATGTGTCGTTACGTCTCTAGTGTAATGGCCTCCTACTATCCCTTCATGTACCTCACATAAAATGGAGTCCCTTTCATGTTCTAAGACAAATCAATGTAGGAATTCAACTTAGCCTAGTTTGTATAGTTCCATGTTGATGAGTTAAAAAGGGGTGGTGTGAACTATGAGCTATTTTTTCTTTTTGTTTGTCATAGTCTGGGGTGTAGATCTCGATGTTAGAAAAGCAACTATCTCTACCAAGTCCTCAAGGACATGCTAGAATCTATAGAATTGCACATCGAGCATGTCATCCTTGATTGGTGCTATGGAATCATTGGAGTCAATGCAAGACAAATTGTCTGGGCCTGAGTTCTATTTTTTAAGCATGATAACAAGTGAGAACTGGAATTCTTGAAATAAAACTATCCATCTATAAATGTGCTCATGGAGAATGGGCTTGTTCATGAGGTACTTAAGTGCCTCATGGTCTGTGAAGAAGATGAATGGGGTCACCAACAAGTATTACCTAAATTTTTGTAGGACATAGACCATGGCCAACACCTCATGCTCAATTATTATATAGTTCTACTCTGCTTGGGTCAATTTTTTACTTGTGAAGGAGATGGGATGATCTATTTTGCCTTCACTAGGTTGTGACAGAATGGAACCAATTACAGAGTTAGATGCATCAACATGGATGTGGAATGGGTTTGTCTAGTTGGGAAATTATAAAATAGGTGCACTGGTCAATTTGAGCTTTAGATTTTCAAAGGTATCCTCTTGCACTACACCTTAATAGAATGGTTCGTCCTTGTGCAAGAGATCCTCTAGCGGTGTTGCAATCTTTGTATAGATCCTTATGAACTTAATATAGTAGCCACAATGTCCTAGAAAGGTGCAAACGTATTTCTATGTTGAAGGGGTCTGGAGCTAAATGATTATTGTAATCTTTGCAAGATCGATGAGCAGACCATCTTTATAGACGATGTGCCGAAACAAGGTTCTAAATAGTGTTACAAAGATGCACTTCTTAAGGATCAAAGATATTTGTAGTTGCTTGTACCTTTCAAACATCAGGCACAAGTTATCATAATGGTCCTTTATGAGCCCATACATAGTCTAATCATCTAGGTACACTTGGAGTAACTTGTGGATGAAGTCCTTAAATGCAGTGATCACCACTCTAGAAAACATGGTTGGTGCATTATTGAATCCAGAATGCATCACATTTTAAGAGAAACAACCCCATTCAGTCACAAAGGTTGTTTTGGGTTTATCCTCCTCTTCAATCTAAACTTGATGGTATCCAGATAACCCATCAGTAAAGGTGTAAATCTCATAGCCTGTGACATCGTCCAAGACTTCATCGATGAATGGAGTTGAGAAGGGGTCAGGGATGTAGGTGACATTTAATATTATATAATCGATGTAAATATGAAAGCACCCATCCTTATTAATGTTAATCAACATGGGGCTCACCCATTCAGATTCTTGTACTAGGTAGATAATACTTGTGGCTAGCATATCATCAATCTCAATCTTGACCTTGGCATGGAGATTAGGGTTCATTCTGTAGGGGTGCTTCTTGATAGGTCTTACACCATCCACCAATTTTATACTCATTTTTCCAAGGGATGGGCGGGTGCCCTTCATGTCTCAAAATTTCAAGGGAACAAGTTGTATAACTCCTTCAAGAGATCCACAATTCAGACCAGCTCCAAGTCAAACTAATATGTGCCCAGAACATCCATATTTGGTTCCCCTTTTACATTGATGTCTACCTTGGTAGTCTTGAGCAACGTGCAATAGGGCTCATTCCTCTCCTAATGGGAATCCTTGACTTGTCTACTCCCCTCAGTTGCCTTTATAAAAATATGATTCAAGTCTTCTTCACTAAGGTTGTTATCCTCTATTTGGCAAATTAGTTTCTTCTTGCTTGTCAAGGTAATCCAGTTGCACTCCTTCCAAGTTTCATCATCTTCTTCACTCGAATCATTATTGAGTGCCTACTCTTTAAAGAAAGTCAAGAGCACCAACCCTTTCTCTATGAACATATGTCTTAGGTGTTCCTCTAGGATTACAATGTCCTCAAACATTGCCCTTAGAATTACTTATAGTGGCTTGATTAATTCTAGGTTTTGTGAAGAATAGGAGGTGTGCACAAACCTCTCCATAAGTGCATCCCAACTGGCTATCTCACAGTGCATCTCATTAAAAACATACCAGGTTTGTGCCCATGTATTTAAGGTTCTGTAAAAGGCATGCACCCATAAGTTCCTTAGGGAATTTACACCATAGTTAATCCAAGTTTCTTCGCACAAGTGCACATGCACTATTAAGTATGAATCACTAGAGTATGCATAAATGTCCATATCCTTGTTGTTTTTCCTAAATCTATTGTAAATTATTGCTTTTACATCTTGTCAAGTTAACAAACTAGGCCTTTACACTACCCACCAATGAATGGTAGTGCTCCTTAAAGTATACACCAGTGCACCCAACCTATCTACCTCCTTTGGGATGCATGACTCTAGGTTACAGACATACTCTTCCACAGGTTTACTCCCCTCATACCTTAGGAGCATGTCAAGTTTATCTTTTCTCAGGTAAAATTCTTTTTTTCCCTTATTTCTATTACAAGAGACCCATCTCTTTGAAGTGTGATTAATCTGGACCCAACCAGTTCTTAAAGGTTTAGGCTACTTTGTGCTCGCCAAGCGACACCTCCAAATAGTCATCTCATAAGCTTCTTCAACCCATCAGTCGCAAGTAATGTCAGTGGTGTCTGAGGTTGACTATCCATCATCCCAAGAAAGTAATCCTTTGTCATTGGGGTTGAGAGTATCAACACCTTGCATCATGATATTGTATATATGGTTCATTTCATCCTCTAGATCAATATTTTCTACATATAGGCGTCCTTGGTCACTTGAGAGGGGGATCACTACCCTCTCCTTAGCATTGTTAAAAGTCATGTAGCACTTCTTGAAATGCATATCAGTGTTATTTACGTAGCGCCATGGACTTCCTAGGAGTGTTGGATAATTATCTTGTTCAACCAACTCGATCACTTTGAAGTCAACATGAAACTTGGCACCCATGATATCTACAATGGTGCTTTTTATAGTTTTGATTGGTTGTGTCCTAGATTTGTTCACCATGAAAAATACATAAGGGGAAGGACTTAAGGCTGGCCTACTCATCTTATCCCAAGTATTCTTTATCAATATATTGACCTCAATGCTTGTGTCCATGAGGTCCTCACATACAGACCATCCATTAATGGTGGTATTCACTAGGAGTTTTTTATCGTACTCTACATTTTGGTTATGCCTGACTTTTTGCACCCTTTCCATGTATGGCATAATAACTTCAATTGGATTCTACCCTACATGTTCTAAAAGTAAGTTATTCAATAGGGGAAACATCCTTTCTATCTATAAGAGGTGTAAGATATTTTTCAGCTCTTGTGCCTTAGCTTCTTAGCCATCTTACTTATTACAAAAGGCAAAAGCTTGTGCTTCTAGGTCTCGTATTGATTGGAGCTCCTCTTGCATATTTTGAATCACACTCATAACCTATTGTAATACATATTTATGGCATATAGGGTCTGGGTATGGCATAACTTTGGGTTCCAACCACATTATACACTTAGTGCAACTTTGTTCCCTATATTCCCAAGAGCAATTCGGGTACTGACACAACTGGTGATTGAGTGGTGAATCCACTATGAGTAGTTTCCTATACTTTGATTAGCTTTATGTAGGTCAGTTATGCCTTTAGAGTCTACTTCTCCATTTTTATCTCATGTCTGATCATTCTTATACCCTTATATGCTTTAGGTCAGCCTTAGCTCAATATCTTGTACAAGTCAGGGCATTCCTTGACCTTATGTGTTTATCGACAATACCCACACATTGGATGTGTAGGGTAGTCATGTTGATAATGTCCTATTGAACTACACTTGTAATATGAATGTAGTGGGAATCTTTGTCCATCACATCCTCCACCTCACCCTTTGGTGCCTTTTTGCATCAAATAGTCTGCATTCTATTGGACATAGCCTTCATTTCCTTGGGTCACCTACCCTCTGAATGTTGTAGTTGCCTACCTGGTACCTCTTTCCATGTTTTCATGTATCTAATCAATCACTCGACAGTTAATTGTGGTATCAATGTAGGCATCACATAACTGAAAGTACATGGTTGTGTTAACTTGACTAGCACATTGTAACAAAGGGAAATCATGAACATCATGCACTTCAAGATAAACCTCACATATTAGAAGTAATGTGCACACATTCCTTTGAGGGTAGTTGTTCATGTTATGGCCTTTTGTCTCATAATTAGTGCACCATAATTTTCTTCGAGCATCTTATGATGAACTAGTAGTCATTTTCTAAAGTTAGCTAGCCATGGATGTAATTTTTACCTCCATGAATGGGTTAATTCCAGTATCGACACTCTCAACTACCTTGGCTCTAAGCATGGATTCAAGCATTTCATGAGGGTTGATGAATTTCTTCATGGACAATACTCATCTGAATAGTACTAACAATCCTCCAACGAACCATTGTGCATGCTGAGAGGGGTGAATGTCATAAGGAAGCTTGGAAAGAATTGTCTTGAATCTAGCATCATACAGGTGCATGCTTTTAGAGAGCCATTGGTTATTTTTTTTAGCACAATGATGCTCTATTTTTCAAACTCAGGAATGTCAAATTCTTGTAGGAATGCTTCCTTCAAAGTGTCTTAGTCAATCATAGTCTGGTTAGGATCAAATTTCCTATACCAGGTATGAGCATGATCCAGTAGTATTGTTACGAACTATGTTACCTTGCACTATGATTGGGTTATACCTCGAGTGTGCTATTTTAGTTCACATTTTAGCACATGCTCTATGGCATTTTCCATGTCATCATATTTTATCAAGTGCATGTCCATCTCATAGTAAATTTTTTATGGGGGGCACTGGTATTTGAGGCACTTGCCCTCTTGGTACTTGTCTTGGTGGTGGTCCTCGAATGCCTCAAGCCACTGGGTTAGGCATTGGCCTTGCTATTACTATCGACATCAAAGATGATGAAGGCACCGTACTACTGACTTGTGGTGTCAAGCCACTTCCTATGGATTTTTGCTTAGTTTATGTAGCTGACATTATCTAAACTACAATGCTTTCACTCACATTCTATGTTATTGAGATAACACCCAAATGTATAGAGGTATCCTCACTTAAATCTTCATAAGGAACAACTCAAAATTATGGTCCAAGTCTACAAAATGGTTAAAGTTTATGTGGACAATAGGGTCAATTATCACTCTTGTTTCTTCATGTGGGAGATCTAACGCATGAGCTAGCACTGTGGGTTCAAAGGGGGTAGGCACTTCATGTACATATTTAGAGGTCAAATTATGTAGGGCCCTAATGCATTTTTCACCCATCAATAATTAATCTCGATATATGGATTCATTATTCCTCTCCTCACATTGTTGTAATTCAAGAGATCCTTATCCACGCCCTTCTCACTCACTACGAGTTCTGTCAGCACTTCTAGGTTCCAGACCTTCTATCAAACTACACCTCCTTTTGTTATAAGTCTATCTATTAATCTCTCAGATGTTAATCTACTCATCCTATTCCATTGCATTTTACCTGCACATCCCCTTCTTCCTCATTGCACTGCTCATAAATAAAAGGACTTAACCTTCCATTCTCATGGTTTCAAAGTCATAATCCACCATCAATTTCTTAATCTTCATGCTAAACTCTTTCACAAATGTGCCTATGGGCACATATAAAAAATGATATTCTGATTTCTCAGGGTAAGAATATGTTAACACTACAAACTCAAGCATGTAATTGTTTAGCGCTCCTTACCACCATTGATCTACAACTTTAGTCTAAGTGGCATCTAGGTTCTCAAGCCTCTCTAGGAACTCTTTCATCCACTCAAGGCATCATCCATAGCTTCAAATTTTATGGGTCACATAAGCATCCAACCATCTGTATACATGTTCAGGTAGTTCATAAAAGAAGACCTCATATAGAAAACCATGTAGGTTGTTATAAACCCACTTCCTCAGCTTTTGTCCTTTATAGAATGGATGATTTAGTGCGAAGTTGTCTTCCACCTATTGTAGCTAATGTTAGATGTTATTGAGGGAGAATCAAAGCATTGTTCTATTTCACCATTGCAACAAAAAAATTCAACATGGGTCCCAACAACAGAACTAAAATGTTGTAGTTTAATTGGGTTTTAATTCATTTACTCTATCTAGTGCTTATTCAATTGCTCAAAGTCAATTCTTGACTCATTACAACTAGGAGAAAATAAGGTATGTTCCCATAACACCCAACATTTATCACTTGCATGCACTGGCATCAATTCACATAAGGCGCAAACCTTATGCACTCACCCAAAGTGTTGTAGAGAAAGAACTGGGGCCTGTATTGGGATAGTTGTGCCATGGTGCAACTCATTCTTCATAGGACTTGGTCATTGAAATAATGGTGTTGGTAGG
The DNA here is from genome assembly GCA_037957365.1 of Torreya grandis. Taxonomy (NCBI): domain Eukaryota; kingdom Viridiplantae; phylum Streptophyta; class Pinopsida; order Cupressales; family Taxaceae; genus Torreya; species Torreya grandis. The sequence goes on along the minus strand of JARHVA010000784.1, from coordinate 2,328,814 downwards.
TTCATTGGTGCAAGCCATTTATAAATAGAGTCTAATGGACTATAGGTGTAAAGCCTATTTAGGTAACTAGTTCTAGTCATAGGGATACAAACCTATATCAGGATGGTTTTATTCTCTCTAGGGCACAAGCCTTTACGTTACTAAGTTAAGCATCATTCTATAAATTTCTTGGGTCAAGGGAATTGCTTTATATAAAGGACCCATGCTTAGGATAGCACTCTTGATAAGGTTATCAAATCTTTGTCACGTGATTTCTCTTACACTTAGGCTAATTCACAGGTTATGTTAACATCATCACTTAGCACAACAACACCATTAATGGCTTGTAATAGAACTTATCTTAATAAAACATTCATATATGAAAATTACACTATTATAACTAATGTATTTTTTTCACATTCTAAGAACATTACCATAACCACATATACCATAGTAATACTCAATTAGGTGCAATGTCATTCTTCATTAAATAAGGTTTAAGTGAACAAAGTACATAACAAGTGAAATTGAGCAGATGCTCATCTAAAGATACTAATGGCCTAAAGGCTCACAGGCAAGCATGGGCACTACAATGTGGATCCTCAAAGGCATCCATGCTTAAACTTATGCTAATGGCATCCATAACATGATATTCAAAGCCAATTCTATAGAGCTTCACTACCTCAATTCACATCCCTGTGCTCATTAGATCGAGCTCAACTTTGTATCCCTTAGGCCCATCTCCATGCTAGGGTAGAGAGCACACACTAGGTGGTAAGTTGGATCCTTGGTTGATCATTATTTTAGCTCTATCACCTTACACCCTTTTGTGTTATGGTCACCTTGTGTAGCCACTCAAGCAGATGTCCTAAAAACAAGGTGCTAATTAACAGCCTGTCAGTTGGTGCTAGATCTATTATGATTCTTTTAGATGGCATAAAAGATACCAAAATGGCAATCATTCCAAGTGATTACCTCGTGTTGAGATATTTTTTGAGTTGGCACAGATCCATACTTAGTCGAAAAAGAGGCCCAACAAGATTATTTATGACAACTCCTTTTGAATGACAATTTTTTCTTAAGGTTAGGATGATTGATGAGTTAAATGTTATGACAAAATCATCACATAGTTCTATTGACTCTACTATATATGGTAATCCTTTGACATGTGTTGGTATGCTTTATTAAAACCACTTAGAGGTTAAACGGTGCACTAGGCAAGGGTATACATTAATTGATGTAAACCTAGGATCACATTCCCATTTCCTTATCAAAACTAAGTGGACCTATGACTACAATTCATGACTTGTATGGTGGACAATATACCTATGTCTCATACATTCCATGAGGTACTATCCTACCTTGTTGCTATGTAGCTAATATTAAAGTAGGATATTTGATATTAAAAGGGTATGAACAACTTTATATACTCTACCTAAGATAGAGTTCGATCTTGTAGATCAAAAATTAGTTTTTTTGCTCTACCTTGTATGATACACCATTAAGTGAATAGGTGTGCATGAAATCTCATATTCCATGGGTTAAGAATAAAACCTATACCTTTTGCTAAGTTTTTTAACCTTTTAGGACTTAGCAAGTATAAATCTTATGTTTGTTAAAGAGCTAAGTAGACTAAATCAGGATAATAATATGCAACAAATATAGCCATTGATTTGTTACATAATTAACTAACTTTGACCTTTCTAAAAATAGTAATAAAATATGTAAGTATTTAACTGGAAAATGATTGAGATGGATGATCTAGAGATTAGAAACTGAGGTCGAGGTTGGCTTGAGTGTCACAAATAGGATCCTAGTGTCAAAACCCCTCCTGGATAGTAGTACCATTATTATAAATATGGTGGTAGTGTCCCTGTATTAGTGGTAATATCCTATGTGCAGGACTATCTTAAGCTTTTGGGTGCACATGTGTTTGGATATCATAGGTCTATTCTTATGTGCACAAGTTCTTAAACCTTGTATATTACCTATTTTAACTAAATTTGTGATCAAACCCTAATCCTTCATGTAGGTAGGGCATCTCGTTGATATAAGCTAAAAAGTGTGTTTATTAGTGTGGTAGGTTGGACATCCTCAACACCACACTATGATGAGAGTTGCCTACATACTAATACTCTGAGAAGAAATCAAGCCCAATGTAGTTTTCCCAACCTAAGTATTGGTGCAAGTGTAAGTAAAGCTAGTATGATAGTGGACTTGAGAGATTTAAATGTGCTTGAGACTAAAAATATAGGTAATCTAAGCTTAGGATTGTTGTAGATGGTAGTATATAGAATTAGGGAAGAAGACGGATTGATAACCTTAATTATGCACAATGTGTTCTGAATATGAATGTATATTTTGCATCTAATTTTCATACAATGGTTAGAGAATAAAAGTCATGTATATATACCATTCTAATATTTGTGTGGATGTTAAAAGAGGTCTAGGTTGACCCTAGGAGGTTTTAGATTTGAAAAGATATCCATTTGTGAATAAGAGAGGGAAAAGACACTAGTGCCATTATTGGTAAATTATCACTATGTAGCGCTACTATCCTTATTAAGGTGCTAATGTCCAAGTGGTAGAACACTAGGCATGAAGGGCTACGATCAATAAATGAGGGTCTGGGACTGCTTTAGGGATGACTAGGGATGCCTGTGGTCTACAAGAAGGATGGATAAGTGTGAAAAAAGGATATGGGGTATGTCTAGGGCTAAGCTAGAGTAGCACTCTTAACATTCAAATACCACTTTTAGGTGATTAAATTTTCCCCCTTTTATTCTAGAAATACAACAAAGCAAAATGTCTAAGATAAAGGAAAAAGAAGTGTAACTAGACTTACCTAAGAGGTGAAACCCATGAAGTTGGGTCTAATTATGTGAAGCATGCTCCAATGTGTGTCCTGCAAGTGAAACATGAATAAATCAATCCTTACTTAAGATAGATCAAAAATAAAGACTAAACTAAGTAAAGAAGTAAAATTGAGTAAAATTGGGTAAAGAGATAAGAGAGAGGAAAAAAAAGACTACACCTCACTGGGTATGCGAACCAATGCATAAACTCAATGGCAACATGTGTGTATTTGTGTTTATAGTGTTCAATCAGTGAATATATTGGACTGAGCTGGTGGCTTGCTTAGTCCTCATGTGTGGGTGGCTCAAGAACTCAATCCAATTTTAACTCCATCATTGCCCACCCCTACTTGGTGGATCATGACCTATGAATAGTTTGGATTGGATTGATGTTGTGTCGAACCCTCTCATGTAGGTGGCTCAAAAAATCAAGTAGGCTATGACTCCATCATTGCCCACCCATGTGTAGTAGATGCATCTAAAACTAAAACTATGTGATGTAATTAAATGTCTAACTAGTTATGTCAGTTTTATAACCACTCGAGTATATAAGGTGAAGGCCAATCATAAATGCCAACCACTACATAAGGAGTAAGGAATGAAATTGGTGTGCAACCTAGAATATGATGTCATATGTATACATCATAGAAAATTACATGGAATTTCTCATTCCATCTGATTAATTGGATTGTAAGTGAGCATACAAAAATAATGTGCCACACACATGCCCCCAAATATGATATATGAGCATATAGATTCTGGATTGAGTTATGACAATCTATATTTGGGTATCTAAACTAAATATGGGAATAGTCATACCATGCATGATGCCCCTAATTTAAGCAAATTGGTATGAATCTGAGCTAAATTGGTATGAATATGAGCAAAACTAATAAATATATAACTAAACCTATGCAAACTTGTATTGTACCTACTATACCTTTTTACCAATTTGGGTTTTTATGAAACTAAGGCTATTA